>CM060845.1:68763333-69965000 GCA_030762175.1 Metallyticus violacea
ATCCCACCAGCAACCAGAAATTTCATTTTTTCTAAGTTAGTTTCTCTGCGCGCCAACTCAGCAGACTGTAAGGCACACAAGCCGTGTGTATTGCTAGACTTAGTCCTTGTTCTAGCAGGCTCGGAATATAGTACTTTCTGCAGTTTTCTACAGTTCCTCCAGTGACCTCAACAGTGTTCCACATTGTCTTACAGTGCCTCGAACTGTGTTTTATAGTGTCTTTATGTGTTCCTTACTTTAAATGTGGCACGCCTTTGTGCATTTTAAGTTATATATATATATAATATTAATGAAACATAAAAATAAAGAAACACTATTAACAATGTAACAAATTAACACTAATAATAAAAGTAGATAAAGATAAAACACAGAGAAAGAGTCACACTAGAAATTGCTATATTTCGAACTACTGATAAAACACAGAGAAAGAGTCCCACTAGAAATATAGCAATTTCTAGTGTGACTCTTTCTCTGTGTTTTATCTTTATCTACTTTTATTATTAGTGTTAATTTATATATATATATATGATGCCAAAAATGTATACACACTTCAAGCAAAGAAAAAACTGTGTTCACAGAAACAGAAAACAATGAGCACTAATCGTCTTAAACTTTTACAGTTCTAAAAGTTGCTGAAAATGCCTACCATCACCGTCGATACACTTCTGAGTACGTTGAACTACTGACTGAGCAACGTTTACGAAAGTATCCTCAGCGATTGCAGCACTTGCCGTTTCAATTTCTTCCCGAAGTACTGTTAGTGTAGCTGGTTTTGTACGATATACAACATTCTTAAAGAATTCCCCAAGGTAAAAGTCCAACGGAGTTAGATCCGGAGAACGCGGTGGAAACTCAAATCAGACCTCTTCGTCCTATCCAGTGCCTTGAACGCGGAGCTTGTTGCTGTGCGAGTTCTACCAGATCTGCCCTTGTGAACATCGCATATGGTACCACGAATCTCAAATTTGTTTCGAATGCGTGCAATCGTTACTCGCGTTGGCGGTTCTGTTCTGTACACACGTCTCTATTGCCTTTGAACTACAATAACATCTCGGTTTTCCAATACCAGAATTGTTCAAATGATAATTTTAGCTCCATTTTTTGTAGTAACGCTAGCATAGCGTAATGTGAGTCGCATCTGTTTACCGAACATCATACTACACATTATTGTTGTTTTTCGGTTCAACTTTGAATTATATTAAATAGATATCTGCTGTGAAAAGGTATATACATTTTTGGCACCCTCGATATATATATATATATATATATATATATATATATATATATATATATATATGGCATCTATACAATCTGAAATTATTTCAGTGTAGTTCGATGTAACATTCTGTGTGTGTGCGTGTGTTGGAAAACTGAAAATTAAAAAAATAATAACAATCGCATTTTTCCCCTCAACAAAACTTCTTGTTATATTTCTTTAAAATAAATTGATAAAAGTAGTTTCCGAAAATCAGGACAATCGGACCATCAGGAGTGGAGATTAAGCCGAAATTAAAAAATCGCTCTAGTGGCCGCAATTTTAATTATTTGAAAGAAAACTTGGTAAATATCACTAAAACAAAACAAGAAAAATAGTTGTTGAAAATTAGTGAATTCGGACTTTTAGGAGGCCTGAAACCCAAAATTTAAAAATTGCTCGTGGCATTAATATTTGTTTTTCTCAACGGAACCCCATATATACCATTTAAATAAAATAAGAAAATTAGTTCCTGAAAATCAAGAAACCGGGCAAATAGGAGTGGGCAATTACCTGAAACCCAAAATTTAAAAATCACTTTAGCGGCAACAATATTTGTTTTTTCAGTATATACCATTGAAATAAAATAAGAAAAATAGTTTCTGAAAATTAGGGAAATATCACTATTAGGAGCAGGAGCATCTTGAATAACCGAAATTTAAAACCTAAATTTGAGTTTAATTTTGTCTAAATGGTTTTACAATAAAAGGAAAAATTAATTTTGTATTTAAACTGTATTTATAAGGATGCATATGTTTTATGTTTAACAAAGCCTCTTCGTGAAGGTAGCAAATGTGAAACATTAATCTAATGTGTGTGAGAATTATATTTGTATTAAGAGCGCTCTGCAATAATCTCCAGAAAACGTTTGCGTTACATGTTTTTACTACAATAACATTTAAATTAAACTTCCTAGCCAATAAAAATCTATATAACTTTCGATTATTTTTATTAATGCTTTTGTACATTGTATTTGTTTTTAAACAGTAACACGTTTTTGTTTTATTGAAACATACGAACATCTTCCTAAATACGCAATGTAACTCGAAACTTTATGTGGTTTCTCTCTATTTTAGTGAATGTAAAATGAAATCAAAGGCTCAGTTCATAAACATGGCTATATTTAAAAATGTTTAAAAATACTCGCACAGTATAGCTTTGTCTATCAGTTGTCATACATTCCATTTAATTAATAATATAAATTTAATTTTTGTGGTTTAATCTCAATAATAATGATAATAATTCTAAAAATGTAGTTTCTTTTTGTAATATTTATAGGTTGCAAGAATTCTTATTTTGTTCCCCTTATACTAAACAGTAACGTATAAATTATTTTATTCCATTAATCAATAAGGCCATAATTTATGTTACATTCTTTTTTAAATGTTAAAACTAGGCGAGGAATTCGTTTAGTTTACGCAGCCTTTGTGACGAACTTTATTGTTCACGTAATATTGTACAGTGTAAGTAGAGAAAAATATCTAAAGATGTGTGCAGGGGGAGGGGCGATTGCTTCTCCTTTCTCCATCATCAGGTTTATGTTACACTGTAGCTGTGCTTGCCATTCGTTGGCTTTCACGTTGCTTTGCTTTGTAGTTGTGCTTGCCTATTATACATTTTCCACGCTATATTTGACTATTCTTGGCTTTTGCTGGATGTTTACATTTTACTATATATATTAGCTTATTTCACAAGTTTCTTTGATTTGAACTACACTTGATTTGAACTTTGTACAGTAAAGTTATGCTGGTTTGTCGGAACATCCCTACGATACAAGAGTACAACAACCAGACCAGGTTTGGATAGTTTAGCACATGTTTGTGACTGACCTTCGATGCGTCATATTGGACGTTACAACACTTGCTTTGCTTTCAATTATTTTGTGTTTAATGGTGGAATTTATAAGCTCCCAGAAAAACGGCACTATTTTATTGCTGACAATTGTGCATATTATTAAAAATAAAGTTTGTCTACTAAAATATAGGCAGACGTGACACTTTGGACTTTGTAGAAGGAACAACGTTATGGAGGGAAATTATTCGTGAAAAGGAAATGTCCATCCGTGCGATATTATACGTTGAGAATGAGAGCGTGATTTTCCAACTTCCAGCTGTTATAGCTGTGCTATCAGGTAATTTTTGTTACTGGCACGTAACGAAGTGGACAAAAATTTGACAACCGTCTTATATGTTCATATTTCCCTCTTTTTTTTTTTTTTTTTTTTCCCCCTTCTCTTATACCTATATTTTATGTATGCATTTTTACCCTATTACTACAATAATATTGCTAGTCCTTGTCTACCGTTGTACGCAAATCTTTTACTTATTTTTATATTTGTTGTTGCTTAGTTCAGGCTTTTCAAGGAAAACGTGACCGTTGTTGATCTTCTTTACTCTCATTTATTTTATTGTTAATTGACTAATCGGAGTCATACTTGTCCATTCCCTCTTCCGTTTATTTTTGTTTATTATGCATTTTATCTATATCTGTTTACACTATATTCGCATTTCTGGGCATATGTCTGTTTATGATTAGTACCTTTACGTTTTGCGCGTTACTTGTAACTAGTGTATCATCTTGGTAATTGTGACAAGTGAATGTTTAGCGAGCGGCGGAAGTGAACGCGCAATTTTTCACGAGTGTTCAGAATGAAGATTATACACGTGTTGCATACGACGTTTTACGCAATTTTAGCATTGAAATCTTTTTAAAAATTATTGCAAAGTTTCAAAAATACATTATGACGTAGTAGACATGACTATTGTATTGCCTGGTTTCTTAGTACTCGTTTCTATGACGATGTCATTTCGTTTTTGTTTTGAAATATTTAAATGGAAATGGATGCTAATTTCGCAATGTTGGATATTGAAAATATAGTTATCATTTCAGTTTTTCTGTCAGTTTTATTCTTTCTAAGATGAACTTGTTAATTCCTCAAAAATCGAAAAGTATATACGAGAAAGAATATGGCATTACACGGAGAAAAGAGTAACATGTTAGTTTAACTAATCAAAAAGTCTTGTTGGCGTATTTTTCAGAGCTGTAAAATATATAATGTAACGTTTATTGGTTATTAATGTGGTAATTAGTTTAAATTTTAGATTCTTAGATTTGTTTAGTTTTTTCTGGTCGAAGATTTGCACACTCTGATGTGTATATTGGAAAGTAAAATATTGTTAAGGAAGTTTTTGTTACTATAATAGCGATTAATGGTTCAACATTAACAGTTTGAAGCGAAAGAATTTGTAGCGTGATAAATTAATTCATTGCATTTTAATGTTTCCCAGATAATGGAAGTTAATTTATGGTGATTAAGTTATATTGTTCTGGTTTCAAAGCATTTCTGTAATAAAATGGTTCTCGTGTTTGAATGTTGGTGTGCTTATTAGGGCGACGCCTTCAGCTTTTTCTTAGGGTACTTTGTTAGGCAGTGATGATCTCGTGTATTACTAGTTGCTAGGTAACCTTTACTGACACCAGTGCCAGAATTAGACTAATTGTGCACGATTTACAGTGTCATAAGAAGCGTGTTTTGATGCTAAGATTGCATTAAAGTATTTTAATAGTTTACACTTGTCTATCCTCATTTACCCGTACTATGCCTGCCTGTTTTTGACTTCTTCAGTACTTTTATTTGCTGTTCAATACATGTTTTAATGCTAATGTTGCAGGATTCTTCTATCAACAGTATATTTAATTGAAATGTTATGCCATAATTCCCTGTTTTTTGTTTTGCCTTATTTATTATTTTCAGTTTCTCTGTCAGTTTTATTCTTTCTGAAGATGAACTTGTTTTTCGTGGTTTCTCTCGCTTTATATTATGTTATTTGTTATATTTATAATCGTCTGTCTTAGGTTTTCTAGGACATGTTTGCCATTTCTTGATTTCTGTTTGAATTTATTCATTTATTACAGCAAGACACGCCTTTAAAGATACACTAGTCTGCTTTTTTGCCTTGCCTTTTCTTTATTTTGGAGCGTCTGTCACAGCTTAACAAGTGTGGTCATTATTTTTTTAAAGTACTACTGGCTAACTCAAAAAAAGGTTTAATGTATGAAGTGATCATACCATTAATACTAAATTATTTCCTAAGAAGAACATCATCTCATTATTTTCTCACCCAATTTTAGTTACACGATTGACTCCAGGGCAACGCATTTTTTAATGAAAACTATATTTTAAATACGAATTAGCTCGCCATGTGTGTGCGCAGTTTATTTAAAACTTTCTCGATTAATTACCTCTTTCCAGATACTGCGATACAAAATTGAATATATTGTTTCAGTGCAAAAACAAATTAATAATCAAAAGCGAAAACGAACATGTACAGCTTTAGTAGCTCAGGAAAAACCATGAAATTGACGGAAACTACTCCCTATATTTGTACAAGTGAAGAGATTTTGGAATGTAAAGGAAAATATTAGCAGAATTCCAAATTTAATTCTGTTAATTAAAATGTGTTTACTGATACAATGTCTATTTAGCCTAAGGTAAAGGCAAGATTGTGAAGCAGATTTTAACCATGGGTGCACCTGCTGCTGCACGCTTTAGTAACCAATGAGCTGACATTGTTACACTTCTGAAACCATTTAGAAAGTTCAGTCCTAGTGTCCCTTAATTCACAAAGAGTGCTTATGAAAACACCTACCGTGATATAATTCCTTGCTTTTGGAAATATAAACTGATTTAACATTTGTATCATTTTTAGGTTATCTTTTCTAGTTTTGTATTATCATGATACGACCAATATTATTTAAACGTTTAGTACATTTTTGGGGTTTAATATTTTTAATGTCTTCAGAAACATTTATAATTCATTAAGAGCCTGAGTTCTACATATAAAATTGTAATTCATAAATAGAAGTTGGCAGAAATGTAGGAAGGAAAGCTTTCCGCCAGGCTACAGAAATACTTCATAAGCGCTTGTAAACTAGCAGTCCATTAGCAAAGCAGGCACTTACGGCACATCTAAGAATGTAATTTTCCACTTCCTAAACTGCAAATGTGTTCGAGACAATTGTTACAAATGTGATCATTACGATATGAGCTGTTTTACTGCAGAGAATTATGTTTTAAATTCTGCTTTATTTCTAACTGGAAATAATTTAAAAATCAAATTAAACATATAAAAACATTATTTTACTATGTACAGCAATATGCATGACTATCGGCCCTAGCTCAAGATCAGCTGGGCAACACGAACTGAAAGCGGGCGAGGTTTATCGAACGGCTATGAGTTTTAGGCCACCCGGCCTGTGCCGTTTTAACACTGGAGGAAACAGCCTGTGTGCAATCCTACAGTAAAATCTACTAAGAATACTAAATGACATTAGAAGGCCACAGGGGGAAACAATACTAAAGTTTACAGGTGCAATATGCACAATACATTAGTTCTATTGATTATACTGTGAAATGATCAAATGATTTAATAAAAAAGAGAGACGCGCTTTTACTGGCTGAAAAAGACTGAAATGACTGGAATGAAATGTACAAATAAGCGAGAAATAAAAGTTACACAAAAATATGGTATAAGTGTATGGACTGGTAGCTTGTCGTTATTAGTAAAATTCTGTTTCACAAAGGTTTCTGCTACGCTTGTACTTTACAACTTCATACTTACAAGTGAATTTTCGTTGTTCTGTTCCACAGAAGTATTAGTATTAGTCGGCCACTGATAATTTGTATAAATTTATCTATGTGTACGAATATTGGTAACTTCAAACACTAGCACAAAATGTATTATCTTTTTAATGATTAATTATCAGTTGTAAATGAGCCAAGTATTAGCGAAAGTATTGATGAGTGGGAATGTGCATAAAAAAGAATAAACATGTACAATAATAAAGTTAGGTTAAGTATGCTTATTACTGATATTGGCGTTTTCTGTGTTAAATGCACTTTTCAGAGCAGCATCTTAGTCAATGTATTTTTAAGGTTCTTGCAACTTGCCACGAAAATGATTTATTTTCATTCATTCTCGTTTGACACGACTTTCTCAGTATATGTATTTAAATTTAGTGAAAGCGTGATTGTCAATCAATATAAACGAATAAGATTATCAAATGGACTGATAAAATAAAAGACAAAGAGCAATCGGGATGCTCGATTCTTCTGCCATCTCCCGACTACTGAAATTGTTGCTCCTCATTGTAGCTATAAGGGACCGTCGCCTCAGTGGATTATTATGGTTGAATATCGATAACAATAAAGTATTTTAATTAGGATTAAATCCGAGAGAAAATACTACATCCATTTAGGAGTGGGCATTACCTAATGCAAGTTATGGCGACATATGGCAAACAGCTGTTCCTTGATCTTATATGACGTCACTTGTAACTTTTAGTATAATACTTTACAAGTGTTGCACTTCTTTCGAGGAGGCCTTGCACTAATACACTTGTATGTATTAGACCATACTTTTGTGGATTAGAACCCAGGAGTGGCAAAACGGATGGGACATGATAGAAGGAAGAAAAATTCATAACCTTTTCCCGAATGTAAAAGAAAGATTACAGCTAAGACTAATAAATACATCAAAAGGGAATTTTACATTATGTAGCAGGACATGGACAGTACAAATCACATTTGAAGAAATTTGGAAAATGATAATTGTGAAATATGTGGAATAAAGGACACACCTGAGTATGTAACATACGAATGCCCTAGCACATGATGCCGTCCATGAAAGAAGGAAAGAAGGTGTGGAACATATACGAAGATTGTTATTAAACTTACGAATGGAGAATCCGCTGTTTCATTAGATGCATATAACTATAATAAGACAGAAATGTAACACAAAATACCAGCACGAACCAAGAACCAAGAAGATTCATGCAGTGTTGTTAAGAAGACAATGCAACGGTTATGACTGATTTATTACACCAATAAGGAGGAAATCGACATGCCAGAAAGTATACAAGAATGGTGAAGACATCAGTACACATCCAGAAGAATCGACAATGTTCCTGATGATGATGATCAACAATGTTCTCAGTTATGAGGTCTGGATACCAGGATGCATTAGTTATGAATATTTTCTTATTTGTGGTAGAAGTAGATACACAGATCAGTAAATTAGGCAAACAAATAAATAAAGAAAGAAAGAAAACAGTGCAGAGTTGGTTATAACTGTACTGTTAACGTAGAATACTGCGTTTTAGTAGCATAGTTAAGAATGTAAAGTTGTTGACTTCCAGAAAGTGTAGTTAAGTTAGGTAAGAATGATCTGCAAAAAAATTGTATCAAGAGAATAAGCAATAAAGTTGGAAATAAAATCAGCGGACACTATGTCTTGATACAGCCTCTGGGTATCGAGATGTTAGCAGATTAAATTGGATTTTTAAACTAAATGACAATTTATAGTCCTAATTATTCTATTCCATAACGAGCATTTACGGCTTGCATGTCTGTACCGAACCCGCCGCTCGTATAGTCAGGGTCGGTTCTGTCTCGTAAACTCAAGATCGCGGTTTCAATCCTGGCCAGGGTAGGTGGAATTTTTCGTGCGTAAATATCTAAAGTATGGCTCCCTTCGGAAAGGAAGTAAAGCCGTGGGTCCCATGTCGTAGATTTACGGCATGTAAAAGAACCTCAAGCCTGAAAGAAGAGACCTCTGAGCAAAATTTATCGGCCGTTTCACGTCCTGAATCGCTGATGACTAAGGTGTTAAAGAAAGTCAATCCAACAAGTGTTGCCAGGAATTAATTTATGAGAAATTCTCAAGTGGTCAAATTCCAAATCATAATGGTGGTCATAAGTTAGTATTATCCGGGAATTTTTTGACGATCTAAAAGATAACATCCGTCAAGAAATAAATGCAATTTCTCCACGAGAATTAAGAAGGGTCGTGGGTAATTTCATAAGCAAATGCCTGAAATAAATGTATGGAAAATGAAGTGACTGCATAACTTTTTAGTGCATTAGAATTTCAATCTTGTGCTGTCCCACACACCAGGCAGTCCGCCCGTGTCGGTCATAAGATAATTGGTTGACCCAATATTACATCCTCTTTTCAATTTGCACCCTCTATCCTTTTCATTTTAGAAAAAAATTATTATCTTCTGGTCGGCATTGATCATGTAGAAAGAAATTTGCTATTGGCATGCAACCTACATAGAAACACTCTACTCTCTGAAAATATTAAAAATTCCATCTTCACCAACATATTGTCTTCAGAAAAAAACTAATAAAGTAGCAAGTAATATTTGTTACCATTCATAATGTAGATTAAGACTTGTAAAACTGTAATATTTTCCAAAATTTCACTAGCAAGGAATTACTTCCGAGCCTCTAGAAATTCTAACAAGTCGTGATTTTCTAAGAATCAGCAATTAGAATCCAATAACTAAATTATAATTTCGTGTCTTAGAATACCCCGAAATGCTGGAATCTGATGTTTGTAAAAACACTATCTAAAATTTTCGATTGAAGTAATCACACACACATTCTCCCCCCTCCAATGCCATCCTTTAATTTAACTAATGCATCCTTAAACATATTAGGTGAAACTTTGTATAAGCACGCTGTAGAAATGAAACTGTTATAACTTACCTGCAATAACAGGTGAGTGAATAATAACAGTATCAGGAGATGATGAAATTATGTTAAAAGCTAGCGCTCCATCCATCCACCCAAAAAATGCACCTACTTTTATAGCCGAAATCCAACGGAAGACGAAATTGCAGCGTAGTGTGCTTACGTCACAGTTGTACCAGTAGTATGAAATACATTAGAAACCAGTGACCTCAGAAAACAAATGAAGATTCATCCTGGTAACATTACTACTCGTTCTGTGATGCAAATAGTAATCAATTCATTTCCACATATTCTAGTCTGAACCCAGCCTAGAAACCGGAGGAGTCTGTGGTTTATTGCGGACCGCTACGGCCTCACGGCCTCCTATTCGGAAGTATAAGCGCAAAAAATACAATCGATCAAGCGAATGAACAACTGCTGAGGAAAATCTGAAGCTGATTCGTCCTGGTAGTCAAAAATTAAGACACACGCGCGGAACAGTACTATATGGTAAAATTATATAAGCGTTGGCAATTCTAAAAACCACATTAGAAGAGTTCGCAGAGCCGCCCTAGTGGGGTAAAAAGGAAAGACAAACACTGTAACTTAATAATGCTGAAATTTGCTACATTTATAATGCAACCCAAGTTAACCACTGGTATTTGCGAATATAACAATATTTGCATATATTCTTCAGTAATTAAACTTGCTATAATAATGTGTACAATTACTTTGTCATAAGTTTATAAATTTTGGTTCTGGAGCGTACATATACGGGGGTTATATATATATATATATTAATATATTTACATTT
Organism: Metallyticus violacea; assembly: GCA_030762175.1. Taxonomy (NCBI): domain Eukaryota; kingdom Metazoa; phylum Arthropoda; class Insecta; order Mantodea; family Metallyticidae; genus Metallyticus; species Metallyticus violacea. The sequence continues at coordinate 68,773,918 of CM060845.1, forward strand.
ATTTCAAAGGCGAGGTTTTGATGTTACTAATTTCTAATTGCATTTTTTGTCGGCGACCATTTCCTGCAATTTAACAAGAAATCAATCGCATTATTTTCAGAAAGATCTCGTACCGTACATAACTTTTCTGGATGTCTGTTACGTGAGATTAGCGTGTAATTAATCGGGAACTTTGAGATCACTATAAATAAAGTACTTTTGATTGATAAATTCAAAAACTTACTTTAATCGCTAGAAAACAAATATATACATATAAACGGTTCTCGGTGGATAACAGCTACACTTCTTCATTACAACCGCTTTCACAGGCTTTGTATTAAATCTTCGCCGCTGCCACCATAGGGTCATTTTTCTAACCTTCCTCACCCGTCCAATAGTACATTGGCAAGAGCTGTTCATATCATGTCGAATGACCAAAAGAAATGCAGCCCAGTGCGCATGTAAGAGATGTTATCTTTGGAGTTCTCGGAACTGTGGGGATTTAAACTTAGACGCGATGTCGCACGCAGCTCGCTTACTGCAGAAATGCTAACTGCAACACTTTTGAAAAAGAAACTAGAAAAAGGCATGGAAGAACGCAAATATATATATAAACTATAGCATTTTTGGGAAGAGTTCTAAAATAGTTTCAAAAGAAAAATTAGGTTGCTCTAGGGTGGATTTATTGAAAAAAAAATCGCTTATTTAATAATATTTCCCCCCCAAATAAATAATTGCTAATTATTACCTCTGGAGGCCTTTATTACTTTAATAATATAAGTATTAAATAAAACTATTATATTTATTATGTAGAGAGTTCACTTCTTATTTGGAAGCACTTAGTTTGAGTGATGAAAATTCAAACAACTGCTATAAAATCATTATATTTAGCGCTTTGTTAGATTTGAAGTTTTTGCCTTAACTTGGATGTAGCAAATGTAATAAACTCTGATCTATATAAAAAAAAAATTTAAAAAAATGTTTTCAAAAAATGTCCGAAATGACATAACAAAATAACAGTAGCATTTAGGAAAATTCGAAAATTTAAGGTCTGCATTTAATATTCTAATCATTGTCTAGAAGAAAATGATACACATTAATAAAATTTGACGTATCTAATTAGTTCAAATAAGTACTTAATAAATCGACACTTTATGCGTACCAAAATGAATCTAAAATTTAATGTAGGTACTAAAACAGTCAATTTCCTAATATTTACATCAAATATCTGTTTTTTACAAGTTTTGGAGAACTGTTTAAGTACATATATTGCAAAATAAACACATTAAATAATATAATGTATATTTGTTGCAAACTTAACCTCTTTTCTTCTGTAATTAAAAGTAAAATTTTAATGAAACGAATTACACATTAATTTATTTTATCTATTTACATCTACACTCTACTAGAGCAAAGGACAAGAAATTACTGTTAAAAGCTGTTATATATTTTTCCATATAATTTTGAACTTTTTTTAAAAACAAATGAAAAATTTTGTTTTTTCTTCCAATTGCATGTATAGCATTTTGTGCAATGTTGCAATTTGATGTAAATTTCCACATATTGCCTTAAGTTCAGAAATAATTAAATGTAACTAGTACTTGCAAAAAAAAAAAAAAAAATTAAAATGGCATTGCACACAAGAAGTCTGCATTAGCCTCAGCTTCATAGGTTATCTTTTCTTTTCATCATTATCTTAATCATTAGTTAATTCAATGGAAATGAAACATTTTTGTATTATTTTCAGATGTAAAAATAATAAGGAAGACATACACACATTTGGGCATAAATTTTAACTGGTTAAATAAATGTCCCAAAATGCATGTAGATAAGACAAAATATGGCTAATCAGGCCACATTCAAAAGATTTGTTTTGATTTTGTTAAAGGTATGTAATTCCATATGCATTGCTTCTGTAAAAGCAATTAGAAAAGTCTGAGAGGATAAAAGGAGTGAAACAAACCATAGCTGTACGGTGTGAAGCTGTTTACATACAGCTGCAATCATTGCAAGACTGTACTATCTACTGAAACAAAACAATATTAGAATAATTAAGTTCATATGTAATCTAGAATGCAACATAAACATTTTTGTCCAAAGCTGGGTGCTGCATGCTATAAAATTTAAATCCCCTTTAATGTATTATTTAAGCAATTATATTTACAGACTTCATATATCTTAATGATTGGTTTTGTAGGTCAGTCAAGATTGCATTAAAAACTACATCAGAGACTTCAATTTATTTAATTTTCAATCACCTTTTTTCCAGAAAATTAACAGGTTTCAAAAGAATAGAATTCAAGTATATTTATTTCATGTTCAATAAAAGAATTTTTAAGAAAGCAGCAACAATGTAAGCAATAGATAAAAAATACTGTTTATTTCAGGATCACTTTATAGAGCAGAACAGAACATTAAACATTTGCAGTATATTTTACTGGTAAAACCCAAAGTTTCAACAGCAATGCAGGTACACAAATATGTAACAGAGTATAATAAAACTTATAAAATAACAGGAAAATAGGTTTGTTCTAATACATTAGACATGCAGTAGCTTATATGTATGTTAATATGCAAAGTAATGCATTCTTTCATTTTTTTCTTTCCAAAAATTTAATTACTATAAATAAAGGTTGTGTAACATAAAAAAAAACACATATGCTGATAATGCTGTTAAAATTAAATAAAATAATTTTTTTTAAGCATGAATGCAAATAAACTTATTAACAACCTAGAACTGCACAAGCTAAATGTTTATTGAATATGAACATGAATCATTTTGGAATTGCATGTCCTTGGCACATTTGTTTTAATAAGTTCTATTATTTTTAAAGCATGAGTTTTCAAAACACAAATTGCTGATGAAATGGCATTAACATATATACAGATACTACTAATGAATTCTTAATATATAACGCAATTGGAACTGTCACACTGAAGCAAAATACATTATTATTTATATGCTGTGATGAGTTGAACTAAACACTTTTGAAGCTTCATTTACTATTTCTTTAGAACATATTTCACAGACCTTTGTCCGCATCATCAGATATTTTTTTGATTGCCAGAGGACATTTTCAATAACATTTTCCAGCTAAGAAGAAGTCCTGCAAGCATAATAGTATGTCCTCCAATTATATCAATCTTTCCAACAGTCGACAAATAGCTGACGATGGATACAAGGGTCTGCAAAACATGTTCTAAAAAGCTACAAGTTTGACTCACCACAGCATATAAATAATTACACTGTTAATGAACTTTGTTTTGTTTTCTATATTTTTTTATATTACCACTGAGCTTCAAAAAAGTAGAAATAAATTACACACTGTTAATGAATGCAGTGCCAAAAGTCTTTTTTTCTCTTTACTTAGTAGTAGTTTCAAACTAAATTAGGCTCCATGTAATTCTGAAAGCATTTAAAATTTTCTGCAACATATTAAAATGCTATTACAAACACTAAAATCATGCCTCTATTTAATCAAATGTTCAGTGATTCACAAAATAAAATGAATTATCAAAAGGAAATGCAAAATATGAGTAAATAGAAATAAGCATAATTTATTAAAATACAAAAAACTTCTGAAGTAATTAACTACATTACTAAAGAGCTTTTGTTCACTATGAAGTTCTTTAAAAATGTTGTCTTTTTTGTCACATTTGCTTTGCACAAAGGCAACAAAAAAGAAAGAACCTATGGGAAAATGGGTTAAGTAGTGTTAGAGAAAGTACATCCATCTACAGTAATGTTCACTTTACTCATTCAGTCCTGTTGCAGAATTATCACTACTTGCAGTTCATTTAGATAATGTTTCAAAAAAAAAGAACAAAAACAAAGCCAATATACAGAAACAACTCTTAAGTTCCCAAATTTAAAGAGATGCTTCATGCTACTGTATGCACAAACATATTTATGTTGTTTGTGTATGAAGATTTGAAACAAATACATACTAAGTAGATAACCAATATCCTAATTAATTATTTAGACATTTGTGTACAGCTAATAGTTGAAATTATTTAACTGAAGCATGAATAGTTTGTAGAACAGAATGAACTTGACTACATAGTGATAAACATTAGCTTGTACAGTTCATTAGATTTTATTTTTCATAGAAAACTAAAATTGCATATAATAGTTTGCAACAGACAGCAAATGACCACTTTTAGCATTTAATGCAAATGTACAAAATATTTAAGATATCAGCACAGTATGAAGTTTTACATTATTCATTAGCAAGGATAGGACTGCCATTGCATGCAAATGAAAACATAAGTAAAATTATTTACCTACATATATTGTTAGTAAATGTGAAGCAGATGCTTTAACATGCTTAAGTGTTTCATGCAAAGTTAATCTTTCAACTCATGCCAGATGATGTTTACTTAATGGAAAATTATTTTTTCCTCCTATTTTACATTAAGTTTTCCAAATGCTATAGACAACAATAATTTGAAATGCTTAATTTCATGCAAGTTGCAAATAAGTTATTTATACAAATAGTTTCAACAATGGGACTTTATTAATGAAGAGATCAAGTAAGAACATGAATACAGGAAATGTTTAATACTCATAAGTTTTGAAGTTCCTTTTGTAATATGTTGTCAATGTTTTGTGTATTTTACTAAAAATTAAGTAGAAATAAAAGTTCAGTTCATTATAGACGATCAAGGTAGGCACATTGATATGTTAATGTGTTGTATGACAGCAAGATTGTCAAACTTTACATACCTTTCATTTTGTATCAATATAGAAATGTGTATTTAGTTTTGAAGGATTACAGTATAAAAAAATGCTGTGGAAGAAAAATAAAGATTAGCTTTTGCAAATTGCAAAGTAATTTTCTATTTTTGCAACATTGATAGATAAACTAAGTTAGTAGCACATGCTGATTTTGTCTGATAAGTTGCATAAATATTTATGCATTCTTAGGACACTGTTTGCACCTATAGAATAATTTGGAAAATTCAACTTTTGAACTTTAAAGTGAAGTATTCTCAGTTGTTGTAGCTTATGGAATTAATGAAATAATATATATATATGAACTCTTAAAAACATGTTTAACAACAACACTCTTAAAAACATGTTTGCTGCTGCATCCAAGACAGTAAGCTTCTCCTTATCAGCAGGGCATGCTTAGATGTGATTCTCAGACAGAATAAGTTGCTTCGGTGGGTTTTTTTCTGAAGTTTTTTTTCCCCTCCTTAACCTGAAAAGAGTCATGTCCATTATCTTAAGGTATTGTTTTTGTGTATGTGGTTTTTTTCTTTTTCTTCATATTTTTAATAGTGTTTAACGTCCATTTTACTACTAAGGCATCACAGGCGATGGACACTTAAGGTGCTAGCCATTATTGCACTTCATTGATATGCTTGATGGCAACAATGGGCCAAAAAAAAAAAAAGCTCTAAAACAAATTTACTACATTAATTAAAATGTAAATTTGAGCTTGCACAATGAAGTCAATCATATAATTGATATTATTGTATGATTTAGTTGAACTATGCACTCTTAATGCTTCACTTACTTGTCATAATGTATAGAATTGGTTTCAAGGACATTTGGTTCTCATCATCAGCTAAAATTCAACTGTGGGTAGTTCAAACAAATCATACAATAAATTTACTACAGCTTCTGTTAGAGGCAGAAAATGTAGAAAGTGTTCAGAATTTCTATATTAAACATTTTTAATAGGTAAACAGTACTTAGAGAGCTAAATCCTAAAAAGCTCTCTCATGTTAAAATATTTTTACTGATAAACTAATATTTTTATTATAATGTGGAAGGGTAATATGCTAGATAGCAACAATGGACAAAAAAAGCTCTAAAACAAATTTACAGAAATTTCTGTTAGAAGCAGAGAGTGTTCTGAATTTCTATACTTTAAAAAATTTAATAGGTAAACACTACTTAGAGCTATATTAAAAAAGTTCTCTCACATGAAAACATTATTACTGATGAACTAATACTGTATTTACTTACTTTTTCTAACTTTGTGTTTGAAATCATTCCTAAGATCAAAGTCCAATGCCTATTAAAATTCAGGAATGGACTTTTATGAGAATGGTTTGTAACACAGTAATTTTTGCTAAATAAATTTGAATAACTACAAAATTGTTACAAAAAATATGTCTCAAAGATTAAATTGTATCAAAATGTCAACCAGGCAATCTAAACTTGATTTACCATCTGCAGCTTATTTTATATTTGTTAATTCAAAAGAAGCCTCAGAGAGACAGAAAATTCAGCAGCAACACTAAAGTAACTCATAGAATTTGTACCAATTTATAGTCCATCACCAACAATCACAGACACCATCACCAACAATATGCTAATGGCAGCCATTTTGTCTCAACCCAAAATTGAAAGTGGCTCTATTTAGTTTATGAGTTATTATTGCTATTCATGATATAATTTTAAATATTTTCTCTAAGTGGCCATTTGTGATTGCATGAAATTAAATAACTTTTCTCAGTACAAAAATGAAATACTTAAATAAGCCAAGATTTTCTACACAAATTAACTACTAACAATCTTGTGTATAAAAATATGTTGGCAATAATTTATTTTTTTATACCTCTGTTGTTCATGACATAATACAGCTCTAATAATGTGATTCTAAAATTTGCTCTGTTAAAAAATGTTGTCCATGTGATTTGATATTGTTCCCTGTTCACTGAATTAAAGCCTTGAGTGATCCTTATTAACATGTTTTAGCTTCTTCATTTTACAATACATATTTTTTGTCATTAAAATATAAAGTTTGAAGTATAATATTAGATATTTTATTAATTTTATGAGAAGTTTAAGTTCCTACCTTGTTTACTTAATTAATATGCTAAGATAGCCAAATGGATTTACAGAATAAGTCACAACAATAAACTTCATATGTAATATGAAAGTAATTTAGGAAAAGAAACCTTTAAATGAACTGCTACATGTGAATTTTAATATTTGCAAATTTCTTTAAAAATCTAAGTTATAAAAAACAATTTTGAACATTTAGTTGTTTTTTGAAAATACTTTTATTAAAACTGCTTATTCCTCTCCCTTGATTTTGAAACACTTCCATTATATATTTTACAAACTATATATTAAAGAAACAGTGATATGTATTTTCTTATTTATTATGTTGCTTTATACAACAAAGCAATGCAAAAATTTATTTGTGCATTACAGATATATATAGCAAAGATATGACTTAATCTAATGTACAAGAGGCACAGAGTTCCTTGGCTTTTGTGGAAGTGAATATGCAAATGTGTGCAAAAAATGCAATGTCATAAGTGACAGTTACTTTTGATGCTATTTATTAACAGTTCTTCCCAATTTATATTAAGAAGTTTATTTAGTCAATATGCCACTTGATGAGTATAGAGACTCTTATTCTTCAGGTAATGCATGAGTTTCTGTATTCATCATATTTGTTTTAATTGGGATATACTGATCCTTCTCTATGGAATTGGTTTAGATTTATGTGCAGTTACATACGATACAAAGACAGTAACAAAATAATGAACACATTAAAAGCACTGCACCCTTTTGGAAGGGGCATATAGCACCCAAAAGAATCACCGCATACTGATAACATTGAATGATGTAACACCTAAAGATGTGCAGCAACATTCCAGTACTAAAATTCTTGAGTATAAAAATTCTGGGCTAAATTCCATCTTTACAGAAAAAGTTTTTCTATCTTGGCATAATATGGAACAGGAAATCAAGACAGATATCTCTTTTTTCCCCAGTAAAAAAGTAAATTGTTAAATATACAAAACAACATTATTTTTCAGCTCCAGAGGAATTTAGCCCAACATTACAAACACATTCACAAAAATAAAAAAATAACTATATTATACAAGGCTTCTATATGCATAACTTAGTTATGCTACAGTTTAATCGCTTCTCTTAACAATCTATTTTCCTTAATAATACATAACCTATAAAATATAGTTTATAAATGGAAAGGCACTAGAGTCAGCACAGTGTATTAGATATATCAATCCTCAAATCCACAGACAGCAAGATTAGTTCCATCCCATTTGCAAAAATGGTAAAACTATATTACCCAATACATGCGTTAATTTATGAAAAATTGTTCTTTATTAACCAAAATACCTTTGAGTCCTGTCTGCATTGACAGACTTAAATAGCAACATTAAATACAATAGAATGTAATGCCTATGATTTTCATGAAAATATTGATGCATGTGGTTCAAAATCTTGCATGCTTATATCTTTTTCTGTAGCTTATGGAGAAAATGTTAATGTATGGTTATTGAGCTCTACAGCTTCAGCATTAGCTAGCTCTCTGTACACCTGCTTGCCAGAAAAAAAAATGCTCTAAATAGTGAATTTTTTACAAGTAGTGGCACACATTTACTACATATTTCACATAATTTGCTGAGTGAGATTCAATTAATTATATTATTCCTAAAGAATATTAGTATTTGACTTATTAAACAAACACTGTCAAGTTATTATTAATTTAAATAGCAAATAAATAGTAAAAAGTGATTATCTAATATATATACATATTTGCACTGATAATATTTTTTTTAAAAAAGTAATTATTTCAAAAAGAGTTTTTCTTTCTTAAAAACAATGTTTCTTATTTTAAGCTTGGATGATTATGACATTGTTGGTGTAATTTATTTCAGCATAATTATATTGTGGAGTAGCATTATGTAAGACACAGTGATTCTATAATGATGTGCTATTTATTATATAAAAAGCATATATATTTTACATTTTAACAACGACACTGGTAGAAAACATTAGAGATTCTTTTGATTTATTGGCAGAAATGGTCTCTCACCAACCATTGACACCAGTTTTAAATATCATTATTGAACAAAGCACAAATGTTCATCACTTGCTGGAATGAATTAAGTAAATTCTGCATGCTTGCTACTAGGGAGGAATATCATTGCTGAGTCTGTGCTGTGCAATCAATTTAAATACTTGTAACAATAACCTGTATAAAATAAGTTTGTACCAAACCATTTCCTGAGTGCAAAGAAACGATCTGCTCCTTGGCATAGCTCAGATCACAGTCACAATCTTCCTGCTTTTAGCAGGTTTTATTTGTTAATTCACTGGTTAACAAGATGGACACAAGAGTATGTTTATTATTTTTTTTTTTTTAACATTCTTGTTACTTCATGACTAAATGTCTTCCATTCCTCCAACAGGAAGTCTTTAACAGGAATATTTGTTCTCCATTAACAATATGAACAGAAGGAACAGTTGATTTCAGTGTTCATCAGGCTTTAGCACTTCAGTATTGAGTATGCCCGAGGAAAATAAACACACAGGATGTGAAGAATAAGTAGACAGTTTCCTGAATCAGATCATGTGTTAACAGACAGTATTACAAATGGTCATACAATTTTTAAATGATTTAAAGTGCAGTAAAGAGAAGTTGTACATATTTTCTTCAAAATCCTAAAGCTCAGTGACATTCATATGTGGCATGCTGAAAAGTAAGGTCTCCTATTTCTCCTATTTTTTCTTTGAATGCCTAAAAATTCACATGCACCTCATTGAGAGCACACACTTTCTTCCAAAATAATTTATTTTCTTAACAATGTAGGTTATCACTGCAAAAAATAAGACTTAGAGCTAATCTTAAAATTTATGCTTTTTTGTGTTTTTTTGCTTTTCACTTAGTCTGGACTTGTTGGGACTTTGAAAGTATGATAACATTTATTGCAATTAGGGGGGAAGAAGGTTAGATTAACTCCTATAAATATAATTAAAAATTGACTTTTAAGCCAATTGGAATTTATTGTGAGTTATTCCTACTTTGATCTACATCAGATCTCTCAGGCCGTCTTCATGGATTGCAAACCGTAATTTCAGAAGTGCTGGTCTCAGCTTCATAATTTGCTTAAAAAAATTTAGTACGGCAATCTAAAACTACAACAGAATGAAAATACAAAATGAAATTATTGAATATTTATGTTTACAGTCCTGTAAAACTTAAAAACATCATTTGCTCAGTCAACATCTTCAAAAATTCTTCAAACTTTCATGGAAAATAAAAGAGGTGCTAAAATTCAAGCAAAATTGCAACTTCTCTGTTTGCAGCACTTATTTCAAAGATTCTCCTACAAAATGGTTCAGTTTAGAATTGTTTTAGAGTTTGCTATCTCTTGAAAAAGAAAATCAGCAAAAACAAGCTATCGGCATTCCATGGCTAAGCACTGCAGTAAACACCTGGCAATTACATGTGACATATATTTTCAGAAATTGGTGCTTCAGGAACATAACAAAAACTGTTAAAATAATATACCACAAGCATCCACAAACATCCTTGTGGATGCTTGTCTGAAAAATTTATTTTCTGCAGTCAAATTCCAAATAATTTTGGCTTTATTCTAAATGTCTTATTAGTGAAAATCCTTGTTTGAATGTCACAAAACTTCACCTGTAATCAATCATGGAGCATTTGAAGGAATATTTATATAACTAAGGAAGACGGAGAAAAAATATGACATTACTTTCCAGCAAGCTGTAGTGTTGACACCGGGTTATTAACATCGCATGAAAAAAAATGCCTGTCACTTTAAAAACTGTGCAGCATAGTGCAACAACAGGAGCAAAGAAATAACGAGTCAAAATGTGCATGCGCTGGTTCCTGTTGCTGTGCTATGCCATACAGCCGCTGTCGACACCGGAAGAGGTCGAGTAGCCGACACCAAAGGTGCTGAAATGGTGGTAGCCACTTGGAGGAACGTTGTTGGAATTGTCCAAAGCGCCACAGAAGGTGGCGGTGGGTCCTGATGCAACCAACTGCGAGGTGTCGTAGGAAACGGGTGGCGCAGGCTGGTGAGACTCTGGGCTGTACGGCAAGTGGGTGTTATTGCTAGGGCTGCTGCCGTTGTTACTGTTCTTCATGCAAGTCGGACTGTGCATTGACAGCATGTCCATCAATCGCCGTCGTTGAGTCTCCAGTTCTTGTATCTGGCTCTTCAGGTCGTGGTTCTGATTCTCCAGCACTTCGGACTCCTAAACCAAAATTGCATCTGTCTTACGACTTGAGGAAGGAAACTGTTGAGAAAAGCAGTTACTGTTCACTGTCAATGTTTGTTCTTTTTATAATATTGATAAAAACAAATTCTGGTGGATATTTAAATGCAATTCAGTTCATCAATTGTGCGCTTATGAGATTATACTTTTTAACATCTATGCTATCTTTTTTTATCAAAACCATATAAAAAATTTACAAATTTCTCTTTGCTTGATTTTAAATTTTATATGTTTTGTATACCAGAATTAAAAATAGTCTATTATTAGGAAAAACGGTTAAAAAATGCTACATTATGATACTAGCTGCATTGAATGTCCATAGTAACAATTATGTCATTAAATTGTTTTCATCAACTGATTATATTATTATTATTATTATTATTATATATATATATATATATATATATATATATTTTTTTTTTAAGGAAACCATTTTTGCATCCCCGAAGACAGAATCAATAATTCCTTTTCATTGCAGAATACATACTTATAAAATTAACAAAAAGGTAATAGCTAACCTCTTCTGAAATATAAGACAACACTAGAGTTTCTGAAATATCTTAATATTTTCACTGTTCATCCAATCAATTACTCAGTCGTATTCCTTCATAAGATTTTCTTGGTATTAGTGGCAATTCACCATTAGTTTGGTTTAAAATGTCTTGGGGTAAATTCGCTAATAACAATAGACAAATGAACTAAATCAGAGTATACTGTGACTAAACCTTGGACATCTCCATTGATTCAATGTAGTCATCAGAAAAGGCATTGACTTTCGAGTAATTAATTAGGAAATCGACAATAATTATTTTATTAATATCGTTTTATAATAATTTTGGTACACAAAAAATAGTCTATGAAAATCATTTATAATATTACACAAGTTTTGCATTCTTCGCTCATTTCTTAAACAATATTCATATAATAAGTTGAACTCTATAAACTACCACCCATAATATACGTGTGACATTAAGTCGCTTGACATAGGGAAAAGTAACTCATATTTTGAAAAGCATAAACATAGACATATATTTTTATTTTGAATATATTTTCAATTTTTTTTATTTACATTGTTAAAACAATGCAACTTTAAACCAGTTTTCTTGTTAAAACTGTTTTGCATTCAATTGCAAATTAATATTAAAATGTTTATTTTTTAAAAAATGAAGACAATGAGGTGGCCATGAAAACAAAGAGCTACTATACTAAACTATGTTTTGTTTCCTTCATTGTTGTGAGAAGTTATTGAATGATATTGGAATTTATGGTGTTAACGTATGAACGAGTTGTTAATATTATTCTCTGGGTTCAATCACAGGTCAACAAAAGAAACTGCAAACAAATTTCATTGTCGCCAACCTGATATCTGTAAAGTTGTGAAGTTAAACTGTTTCCATTCTAATGCACAAATTTAAGACTATTTAGTGTACTAGGCATGAAGTGGTAACGTAACTACCAGCTCTAAAACATCACTACGCCACTCTGTGTATCCCGAAGGGTGGAATCAGTAGGTAAAATATTGAAATCAGCTAGCTTCATTCCTACAAAATATAGTGACCGCCTATTCCGGAGGTCCTGAATTCGATTTTGGGTTAGTTCCAAGTTATCTGGGTAAGGCTTTTTTCTTTCTTTTTCTTATTTTTTTTCCCGGGGTTTTCCCTTACCCTTTGGAGGTTAATGCCAGTTAGTTTTAACGACCCAAGGATTCCGAGCTCATTTGCATTGTCATTAATTCATTTCATTTCATTCATAGCTATAGACTTGCACCTCCAGTATTCACAGAAGGAGGTATATTGCAATTGGATCACATAGCATTTGCAAAATGACTACAGGATGTTCTCTTCAGTGATGAATGCCTATCCTTCCTGGATGGGCATGCTCATACCCAAAATGCACGATATTTGTCCACAAAAAAACCAAAGGTGGATGGGGGAAACCAGCAAACTTAGTGCTCCAAAAGTTATGGTAGCATACTGGATGACATGGTTATAGGATAATATTTTTTCTGGCAGTGTAATTCAGAACAATTACGGTGATTTGTTGGACAGAAATGTAATGGAATTGCTGGATGTCACTGAATAAACGGATACGAATGTGGTTTCAGCAAGATGCAGCCACGGCACATATACTCACTCAGTTCGCCGGAAATTGAATAGGATGTTTGGTGTGCGATGAGTTGGAGGAGGTGGACCTCAAGCTATGGCCCCCACGATCTTAATTTTTTTTTCTGTGCTAAACTGAACGTTTTGCAGAAAGAGTCAGAATCCCTAAATGGGTTAATGCACAGTATCAATTATGATATTAAGCAATCCCACCAACTAAACTTTCACACTTAAGAAGGTAATGCAAAGATCGAGAGAGTCACTGTCTTCAATAAATGGAAGAAATTTTGCACATTTGCAGTAGAGTACAAAACAGTATCAACATGAAATATTGTTTAAAGCTAGCCTTGTTGTTTTGTTTTGTGAGTATAAAATTTAATGAAATAAATAAATAATTTAACAAAGTTTTATTGTGTTTAATACAGTAAAAAGCAATTAAAAGTTCTATTACATATTTACTTTGTTTAAAATAGAATTATTTTCCCTATATTTCAAGCAACTTTTGTCACACTGTTTAATGCATTTTGATACACGGTATTAATACCTTATGAAATATTTCTTTAATTTGGGGGAGGTAACAGTCTATTTCAAATCAAATCCAATTGGCACATTGTATTTCCAGCATATTAAAAAAAGAGAAAAGTAAAAATCAGCTTAATAAAAGGTTCTAGAATGACGTGTATTTCATATGACGGAATTTCTAATCCAGATTTTAAACCTCAAATATCTTTCCCTAACAGTCTATAAAAACAGGTAATCTCCAAGAATTAAAATTATTGTACCTGCACCAAATTTACAGTCCGCTCCCTTTTCTTGAGACGACATTTTGTGGCAGCTATCTTATTCCTCTCGCGCCGTCGTCTTCTTCGTTCCTCGTCTTCGGCCGTCAGCTGCAAACGCAAAACAAAAGGAACAATAATTACTCTATTCAATATACAGAAACGGAGGTGTAAATATTAATGGTCGTATTCCAATACTGTGTTTAAAAATATAGTACGAGACAAGTGAAATTATCAACCGTGTAATCGTGTGCAGCATATATTTTAAAATTAATGTGTTATTTTAAATCAAAACAAATTAAGTGTCATGCCTAATGATTACGATCCAGCAGACTGTGCTAATATTTGTGGCAATCATGTTCAGAACAAACTCTACAGTAATACGATGCTCATGTTTTATATGTTCATATACAGCAATCATTTGAAGGAAGCATAACAAAAGATAATAAATTCACTTTGAGTGGGCGAGTTGGGAGTTGGGAAGCGAGATACCTTGTCCTTCCTTATGGTGCAGAATGTTATCGAGGGCACCAATGTCAAATCCATACAGGGGAATAACAGAATGAATACGTTTTATGATGGTCACTTCATGTAAAGCAGATCAATGGCGTTATCACAGCTTAATAAACGCTAGCGCTAAATCAAAATGATTTCTTCGCTAAGATTCGAAAAAAGTTATTAAAAACGTAATTTTTACTTCCTTTAAGAGCAGAGTTTCTCAAACTATTTTTAAATGGGCACTACTTATTTAAGTTAAAAGGTTCTGCGGTCCATTCTACTTTTGTCCTGACCGTATATCTTATTTGTTGCATGTTTTGAGTCATAAATAATCTAAATATATATATATCAGCATTTAAATTTCCTTATTTTTATTAAGATTAATGAAAAAAATGCTCTCTTTTTATTAAAATGAAATGTTATAAGCCATCTGTGTGTATAATTTATATCTTATTAGTTTAGAAACTAGAAAAAATATATATATATTTAGCACATGTTTTCAGGAGAGAAAACGTTTACAATAAAAACTCTTTTTCTCTGTGAAGTTTAACAATATATTACGATCCTCAATGCATTTTTGGACTAATGCTCGATTTTACTAAATACATAATCATACAAGATTCTACCTGACCACTTGTAATGCGCAGACCGTAGTTTGAGAAAGATGCCTAAGACTAAAGTTCGGAAAATTTAAATGCTTTCTAATGAATTTGGTCCCGCAGCAATGTATTATTTTTTGGTTAACCAATCAAAAATCTTTCTATTTCCTTAGAGTTTTCGAGAATGTAGAAAATTTTAGCTGATAAGATTCGTTAGAATTTCTGCGAAAGGTGAAGTAGATTTTGTTGCAAGTCGGTGTTGGAAAAACAAACAATGAAAAAGACCATTCCAAAATTCTTGATTTAATGATAGTATCTGTAAACATTTTTATTTTGAAGATTTATTATTTTAATATATTTGTATTGGTTTACTAGCTAATTATTTTGAATATACAGTACTATACTCGTCCAAAATTTGTAATAATTATTTTTCCGATGAGCTAGAAATTAAAATTGTTAATTTACAAAAGCCAGTGTGAACAAAGAGAGAGAGAGAGGATGGTGCAGTTCTATAACATTAATCTGAAGTTCAGATTATCCTCCATAATTTCTTTCCCCTCTAGGAACGTTTTTCAATGAGATCACGGAGTGCAACCGCAAGTGGTAAATTTTCGTTGTTGATCTAACCCCATTACAAATAAGAGAAAAAAACGCCACCTGTAATAGGATGCAGGGCATAATAGAGATCTTTCGTTCCGGCCATGATATACAGTGTGGGTCAAACCCTAATAACCTCGCCCCATCCCACCGAATTCCGTGTTTCTAATGTTATTGCTTTTGTCTAAACAGTAACACACCGCCATCATTTGCCTGGTAAATCTCCAACGTTGTCACTTTCACTTTCCTATATTAATTGAGCAGAAACTAAGAACATTTCCTATTTCTCTTACTATTAATAATGCCTATAAGACGTCTTTTTTAATAATAACGAATATATATCTAATTTACTCTCACTTTCGCATCCGACAACCGTTATCAATAAAACAGCGCTGAAAGAGATTCCAGAGACGTGACAACGTTTGTTTTCCTGAGCGAACATCGCATTCCTCACGCTTTATAGTGTCAATGTAATATAAACAAACGTCTGGATGACCGTCATCTCTGTTCCAGGAGGGGAGAAAAAAAGCAATCTGTACTTAACGCCATACTAACCTCAGTGTTGCATTGAATTAAAACGTGAATAAAGTAAAAGAACTAAATTCAAATATGCCACAGAAAAATGCAACGCAAGATCCTGGGAATAACTTTGAAAAACAAATACCCACAGTTTTAATAAACCAGCTATCTGAGACAACAGACATCGCATAACTAGCCACCAGAATCGAATGGCAATGGGGTGGCCATGTATGCATTTTACAATTATTAACCAGCATTATTAAAAAGACGTCCAGATTCCACTGTAAATATAAACTTTTGGGGGCTCTTTTAATACAGTCTGACTTCTCGTAGAGTGAAGCGTGACTTACCCTAGCACCTGGCGAGAAGAGATCACAACCGTCTGGACTCACCTCGTCTCTCCTCGCCATCTTGTTGGTGCGCGGAGATTCCAGTGTCTCGAGATGGCGGCCGGTGTTGCGACGTTTCGTCTGGATCGTGAGCTTTAGCCCCTCCTTGATGAGCTGAGAGCACGTGTGCTGGACGCTGGGCGGCGAGTCCGGCGAATACGACGACACCGATGAGGAGGACGAGCTGGCATCCGGTGGGCACGATGCTATGCGCAGGCGAGGACCCTGGGAAGTGAACCCATCGAATGGGTTCGTCATGGCTATCAGGGAGTTGAGGATCTCCGGCGTCTTGGGCGTCGTGCACGGAGTCTCTACACCCAAGAGATTGCCGGTGCCGCTGGCCGAACTGGCCACGTTCACATTCAAGTTATACATGTCCGCGTTTGCTTAACACCAACACTACACTGTCTTTGTAAGCTATAGGAGTAACAGTCCACGCTGGCTGTATGTGATTAGTACAATGTTAGCTGGCGGATGTGTTGGGAACACGCATATCGTATGACTGGATTCCTGAAGAGACGCTTCCTGAGGCAGCCACACTCTGCAACAAAAACAAATTGCATGCCGCTTTAGTAACGACCATTATCAAATGGAGTCGCTGTGGTAGGGATATCATATGCTCTTTCCATAGCTCGAGTGTATGTGTTAAATAGCTGACAGTAACTTGGGAGACCTAATCTCTACAGCATTGCAAGTTACAGTAATAGTAGTGAAAGTAGCATTGCGTTTTACTAATCAAAGCACAAGGTATGGAAGTATTAAATACAATCTAATAGTTCACAAAGCGCATTAACTACCACGCTAAATCTCCGGTTGAGACGAGTTGTCGCAATAAATTAAAGACAACGCTTAATTAACTTTTGAGGTTATCATTGGCATTTACCATCTAAAAAGTTATCTTCCTGATCTTTTTCATTTTATAGGTATTGATGCCGTTATACGATCCTTATTATACTCATAAAAATAAGTTGGCTTCATTTGCGTACTTTATTGTTTTAATAAAATATTATCATACCATTTTAGGACATAATCCAGCTACATACATTTAAAGCTTGCCTTCATTCTTGTCCAACTGGTGGTCAGTATTATGCAACAATTTTATTATCTGCATGCTGTCTACTATTGTTTCTCACGCACAAAATTTTGTAAAAAATAAAATTAAAAAGTTTTAGTTTGCAGTTACAGATATATGTTGTTTCTTGCAATGAATATGTAATAGGCTTGGGTTTTTATACTCTAAAAATTTCCAAAATATGCATATATGGCTTAAAGTTTACAGAAATATGCTCTGTAAATATACAATTACTATATATAGCCTTAGAAGAGCTCTAGTAGTTTGAAATATAGCGATTACAAGTGTGACTTTCTCTTAGTGTTTTAGTCTTTTCTGCTTTTATAATTACTGTTAATTTGTTACATTATTAATAATGTTACTTTATTTTATCTTTCTTTTATATATACATACGGTAACAAATGTAACGATTTAATTTTTTTTTATTTATTTTGGAGGTGTAAACTTATAAATTTACAACCAGAAGAGAAAAAGTGAAAGTTAAAGAATTTCAAAGCATGTAAATATTATTCAACAGAAATGCTAGGATGTTTTCATAAACTCCTTTCACTGTATTCACTTCAATACATTTCAATAAACATTTTGTGATGATAATGATTGCTTGTTGTCAACTAAAAAAACCATGTACACAGAAAAACTTCTTTCTAAGTCTACGGAGACATGTGAACAAATTTAAAATTAAAATATCACTTGATTCTTAATTCTGAATTATTACTAGAAAATTTCTCTTCAAAAAACAAAACAAAACAAAAAAAAAAAAAAAAACAACTATTACTACTGAGACAATGGGAGCAAATTTAAAATGAAAATATCACTTGACCCTAATTCTGAATTATTAATAGAACCCCCCCCCCCAAATATTGCAAAGGAACGCCCTTTGTTTTCGTCCAACACCACTTTCATTTTCTTCGACTTTGCTTTTACCACTCTTTCTCTCATCCCCCCCTTCCTGCCTCTCACATACACTCTCCTCCTTATAAATAAATTTCGCGACGAAGTAGTTTTTAATTACTTTCACACCCAGTTACTTCCGAAAAAATGCTATCTATTCCTTTTGTACCTGGTTATCACGAAACAATTAGCAAATATTTGTCATTTAAGGGTCAATCTTATTTTGAACATGCTCTATAATGAGGAAGGAAGAATTAAATTTCCAGAGAAAGATTAGAGAACATACTTCTATTAACTACAAAAGAGGAAGAAAATCAAGTTCAAAAGAGAAACGTTTGCAAAAAGCTTGAAAAGATAAAAGTATGCTGATTGTGACCTAAAATAATTTAAACAAACCTATCAAGATAAAGCCACCGAATATGCTCCAACAAAGTACTTCAATATAATTTGTTTTTATACAATGTATATATTATATGAGCAACTGTTCAGCCTTATAACATGTGCTTAATCACAAAAATTCAAGTCCTAATAATATATAATGCTTAAAGGGTAACACTACACTTAGAAACTCTTCATTAGAAATATGCAGGATATAACATTTTTTACATAGCACACATAATTTATACCTCGTTGTTTCTGTTTTCATGACACGCAAATTTTAAAGTATTTTAGGAAAATTTACAACTTCAAATAGTTTACACTTTATTAACTGTAAAACATTCAATTAATTATTTAGAGCTACCATCATTAATTCATGTACCTACTGGAAAAGGTGAAAATCATATCCAGGAATATTATATTTATTGCGCCATTTATCTGCTATTGTTTTAAAATTACATCATACGATAATGTTGGCTTCATTTGTTCATTGTTGATTTACTTGTGTGTGAGTCGCATCTGTTTACAGAACATCATACTACACATTACTGTTGTTTTTCGGTTCAACTTTGAATTATATAAAATAGACATCTGCTGTGAAAGTGTGCATACATTTTTTTTGGTATATTTGCCGTCCACATTGGTTCTTCTGTTTGTTAATTATGGAAGCGACTATTTTGTTATCACGGCAACTTAATGGTGTTCTCATCGCTTATGCTTGCTATAAAATTTAATACCACATATATATTGTATCAATCTTTTGCTATATAACCCCAAGCATCAATTCTGAAAAAACTGTAATAATGTTATTTCATATTTTTTTAAAAAAAATTTCTTTTCTCAATTTTGAAAATGTTTGCGAATTTCCTGTAACTCCGTTAACTTTATATTGATACCCATATTTTTATTTTCTGAAACATAAGCACACTTGAATTTCCTTGATATGGAAAGATAATCTTTGTTTTACTTATTTTAGCAAATTTAGTGTGTGTGCGCGCGCGCTTCTAGCGGACGCAATTTTTTTTACAACGAAACTCGGCATATAGCCGTCAATTAACAAAAATTGAACCACTAGAGGTGGGGGTTAAACTAAAGTGAAAAATTAAAAAAAAAAAAAAAAAAAAAAATTCGCTCTAGGGCCGCAATTTTTTGTATTTTCTCAACGAATTCGGCAATTTCTTTAAAATAAATTGATAAAAGTAGCGTTTTTTAAATTATAGAAGTCGGGTTATTAGGAATGGGGGTATACCTGAAAAACGAATGGGGGTTAATGCGAAATTTTAACAACGCTCTAGCGGCCGCAATTTAAAAAAACATTTAAAGAAAACTTGGTATATGCCATTGAATTAAAATGCGCAAAATAGTTTCCGAAAATTAGTGAAATTGGAATATTAGGAGGGGGGAGTTTATCTGAAACCCAAAATTGCTCTAGCAGCATTGTTTTTCGCAATGACTCTTCTTGTATACCATTTAAATAAAATAAAAAATGAAAATCAGGGAAATTGGATCATTAGGAATGGGGGTTAACCTGGAACGCAAAACCTAAAAATTGCTCTAGAATTACCAATATTTGTTTTTTTCACAACCGAACTCAACATACATAATTTAAATCAAATAAGAAAAATAGTTGCTGAAAATCAGTGAATCAGATTATAAGGAGTGGGGGCGGGGGTTATGTGAAAATCCAGTGGGGGTTAAAGCGAAATTTAAAAATCGCCCAAGTGACTGCACTTTATTTTTTTATAAAGAAAACTCGTTATATACCATTGAAATAAAATTAGAAAAATAGTTACTGAAAATAAGTGAAATCGGACTATTAGGAGGGGCGGTGTTTACTTGAAACCCAAACTTTAAAAATCGCTCTAATGGCATTAATAGGTTTTTTTGCAATAAAACTCCATTTAAATAAGACAAGAAAAATGTTTTTTAAACTATTTTTATCATTTTCACTACATTGGGCTTCTCATGACATCGGTAGATTGTGAACGTGAATACTGTCTAATGATGCAAATGAGCTCGGAGTCCTTGGCGCCTTAAACTTATCTACCTTCTCAGGATAAAAGCTCCAGAAAGGAAAAACCCAGACATTGCAGCAGGGGAATCGAACTCAGGACCTCTGGATTAGTACACTCAAAACTACCACACGGAGGCAGTCGTTCTATTATTTTGTACATTATTAAAATAATACTTTTATCTATAGAATGAATTTGAGCGCATTCTTTATTTTTAATTCTTATCACATCATCACGTATTAGTCAAAAAACGCGGGAGGGGTTTATAGAATTTTCAAAATTACCGCCGTTAACTCATAGAACACCGAAATAAAACATAGATTTATTAAAGATCGTTGATTGCTGTAACCTCTAAAATCGCATACCCAACTGTCATTATATTGAAATAACCTTTAGTTTATGATAACTTGCCATAAAGCCTGGCGTTAACCGCTAAGCCATCCAGCACCAAGCGCGGCTCGGATAAAATCTATGTCGTATATCAAAGAGGCCTATGAGCCGTTTCCCGTGGAAGCCACATCAGTTTCGTTAGAAGACTCTAAATCAAGCTCTTTAGTAAAGTCAAGAGCGTGACGGAATAATTACAGCTTTGTTCGCTTCAAGAGCGCGCTTCTTTGTTTCTGCCTGCTGGTACACACCCTTCGATTCTATCTCCCGATGTCTAGACCTTCAAAGTGGTAGCGGGGTCGCGCGGCAACCAGGCCCGCATCTTCATCTTTCGGCAGTAACGCCCATTGCACAGGACTTTGCTCCAGTTGAGTAGTTTGCTTCCTTATAAAAATTCTATTTCTATTTGAGCGCAATTTTATTCTTCATAAAGAGGACTAAATCGATTTAAGGTTTAAAGTTTGTGGTTACGTTATTTGATTTACAAATGTTAGTACGAGAACTATATTTCCTATATCGTAAAAATAGTAGGGATTTATGTTTTGGTTTTCCATAATACAAAGAAAGGATTCTATCAAAATTCTTTATTTAGAAAACAAATGAATTTTCTTTGCTACTGAATTCAGGTTGCACTACTGTGGATTACGTAATAACTTCCTATTTAAACAAATGAACAGATTTTTCTTGCATTAAAGTAAAAGAAGTAGTTACAATTTAGCTTTGTTTTACATAAATGTATTTTTTTTTTCATTCTTGGAACGCAGTCATAACTTTTTAATAGGTATATGCAATAAATAAAATATATATTTAATGCTAACATCCAGTTCCAATGAAAAAAAAAATACTTATACAGCAGATATAATACGTACAGAAAACCAAATCCGAACGTTTCTTCTTCTTCTGTTTTGTTTTTACTCAGCTGAAATTTATTTCCATTTGTAAAAATAAAAAAGAAGATAAGAGCTACCCTTAGGAATACTAACATCGCCTATATAGATCCCCTTAAGAGCGTTTTTTCAAATTTGATTTGTAAATGGTAATTTATTTTTGCCAAACGTGCAACTGGTATGTTCTCGGCAATATAATTTATTATTGTATTATTATTATTATTATTATTATTATTATTATTATTATTATTATTTGCTAAGAGCTTTAGAGGCGCAATTAAATTCCTCAAAAGGTTTACTAATTTCAGAGAAAAAAATGCAGTGAAATCATGCCTTTTTTTTTCTGAAAAAAAATTACTGTTTCAAAAATTGAAATCTCACTCACTCAATTTTTTTACTAAACTATTTTAAAACCGATCTGAATTCTACCTATGTTTTTTGGTAGCTTAAATAACAGTGAAAAAACTACAGCGATGTGCCTTTTCATGTTTGGTGAAATTCACGACCGGTTCTCTAATGTCCCAAAAGTCCCCGCTGAATTAGCTTAAATGATGAAGAAATCAGTTTAAATTTACTTTTTCAAAGAATAAAAACTGCATCTTATCAAAGAAAGTTTGTTTAATGGGTTCCATGCTCATAAAACCAAGCGAGGTGACTTGGGAGTATCGTCTTGAGACACGCATTTGGCAGCTCCCTTTTTTGGATCTCCGGTAACGACCAATCTGGCTAAGGTTTTTTCGTAGTCTTGAAGGTACTTGCCTTCTTGGTTTCTTCCGCCACAAATCTACAGAAACGATGATTACAATTAAAAAGCAACAAAAGCAAAGTAGATAGCAGAGGATTACGAGAGCTGAAAAACATCGACCAGGACGTAAGCGTAACGCCAGTCCACACTAGAGGAAATTTACAGGCAGGATGAGTACTAATGGCTTGCCTAGAATATCCATTTACAATTCATCACCAGCGATCGAGTAGACTTGACTGGTTAGTACTAGTGTAATAAGAAGGCGACTATCAGTTAGGAATATTTGTCCACAAATAAGCGAATCAATGATTAAAAATGAAAATACAGCATTAAGACTAATGTAATTAAAGCGACAGTGTTAAAATACAAATTTTATCCTGATGGCTGTTTATATGCGCCTTGGAGTTTATAGATCATCACTCCAAATGATCAACACTACTAGTTCTAGCTCCGCATATCAACCGATGGTATGCACGACTGCGCAAGAATTTCTGGAATGTCTGAAGCTACTCGTATTAACGAATATCATGGCATAACTTGTGATGCTAAAGCGCTTCAATTTCATGCCCCGCATGTTTCCCAAGGTTATAAAGTGTTGCTTGAACGATCGGTCCAATTCAGAGGCACGAGGCGATTTATTTCACGGCTCGGTTCAAATGTTGGCTGCTGGTAATTTTTTTTCACTCTTCCCCAAGGAGAAGGAATGCCTGGCGAAGTAGAATGATACAGGACCCCCTGTCCCAGTGCCAAAGTGCTTGCCCACCCATGTTGCACGCCTATCGCTTTCAATGTAGCTATAACTCTCTGTCGAACAGAAATGTCTCCCGATTGTGCAGAACGAACAGCAACAACATTCCTCCAGAAAGCTCGCCATTTATACAATTCCTGGAAGTTGATCTAAATACCTCGGTGATAATTGAGACTTTGTGGTCCAAGTATTTTTTTACGATTTTTTTTCAGCGAATAGTATTTTTAGTTTTACATAAACACGTTTTTATTCAAAGGAGTTTTTTCTATGCCCCATCATTAGACACTAATTCGATTAGGTCATTTCTACCAATTGAAAAAAAAAATATTTTACTTGGGCACAGATAGGAATATCTGTTCAGACTGCATGCTTGTTTTGAGACAATTATGTAAGTGATAAAAATCCAAAATCTACAGCAAGGGTCACTGACTCGTCTTTTAGCAAAACCTTCGTGAGCACGGGATTTTATAAATATGAAATTTCTTAAATATCTAGAAAACATTACCTATTTTAAGTTTTATTTGTAACAATAGCTATTTGAGTCTATGTGTTATTATCGTTACATTCAATTTTTGGCAGTAAACCGTGTGGTCCTGGCAATCGGAGGCTGCGTGCGCATCAAGACGGCCCATTCAAAGTCTGTTATAATTGGGCAAGAATCATTAGATTCTTTGTAGTGATAATAAATGTAGTGTTCTATTTGGTTGTTTTTTTTTTTTAAGCTTAGTTCATGCACATGAGGAGATATAGTAAAGAATGGAAAGTTTTTATTGTTGTAACTTTCAAATAAATTGTTATGGGAATTTCAAGAATTATCATTGGGGCTTATCCACCATGAGAGGTCAATGCCAAATAAATTAAACAAAAAAATAAAAAAACTATTAAGATAATTTGAATATATATATTTAATAAAAATAAAAATAAAGTAACACTATTAGCAACGTAACAAATTAGTAGTAATAACAAAATTTTAAAAGTGACCACTGTCTTCTTGCCATAGAAGAGCTCTACGAGTTCGAAATATAGTGATTTCAAGTGTGACTTTATCTTAGTGTTTTATCCTTATATATATCGCATTATACACGGAAAAAGTCTTATAATATCGGTACCTGCGCATTTAGAAAATAGCAGCGAATATCTATATAAAAGGAGTACAAGATGCAGGAATCAGCTCGGCACAACTAGTTATATTGCTTGGTCTTTATTTGCATGTGCGTGCATATTTTGTCGATCGCCGCCATTGCCGTGATTTTCCGGCAGGTATGGCATGCGCTCAGGTATCAACCACCGGGATCACTCTGCTGCCTACAGCGAGGTCCAAACAAGTGGATGGCATGATGCAATTATTTCACATTTGTAGTAAGTAGTTTGATATGACTAAATTTGCAAGATGAAGCAATCTAGAGCAACAAAAATTATTTCAATGATATAAGCAATGATAAAAAGTAAGGTGATTAAATAATGCACATGCTGCATAGACATTTAAGCCGGAAATAATACAGTAGTTATCTTCAAATACTTTAATCATAAACAAATTTTATCAAAGGAGTTCATAAACGCCATTTTCTAAGCTTCGGGATGACATTTTTTCCGTCTCCTCTATCTGTTATGTTCACTTTCATTGAATTTTTACATAAATGCAATATTTGCATAATTCGGCAACGAGATCCAAAAGGTTTTCATAACAGACCTTATACATCTACTTCTCTTAGCTCCAAACTACTTATATTATCTTTCTTGCCAATATCACCAAGGTTTCAAGGCAGCACTGTGTCACCAATACTCGTTTGCCGCGCCATGGAGTTTGCTTACTTGTTGCAGTCATAGCGCAGGTGTTCCCGGGTGTGCGTTTACAACGGCACACCGTGTCTTTATGTACGATTCATGTGTGTTAGTTCAGTGGTGAAAGAATCATAGGACCAATATTGTTTAGCATGCGGTTAATTCTGTTACTAATGGAATACACACTAACCCCATTTTTCGGAGAATTAACCGATTGGGACTGTAATCATGCATTTTTTCAACAGGATTCCGCCACTGCGAATGATTCCATTAGAGCAATTCACAATGTGTTTGCACAAGAGAACGTTATTAGTAGGAATTAATGGTCCCCTTGGTCCTCCCAATTCAACAGTTTGCGATTAATGTCTCTGGGGTAAATTAAAAAGTCGTGTACCATACGAACCCGCACGCCATACAAGAACTCAAAGATAATATTCGTCAGGAAATAGAATATAAATGTAGATATTTTTTTAAACAATTTCATTATTAATGGTATTCTCAAAAGTTTGTGCGAATTTAATAATTAACCATACTTGCCTTCTAAACCCAAGATCGCGGGTTCAAATCCGGCCAGGACCGATGGATTTTTTCAGGTTTAAAAATCCTAAGTGTGGCTTCCTTCGTAAGGGAAGTAAAGCCGTGGGTCTCGTGTGGTACATTAACGGCACGATAAAGAACCTCAAGCCTGAAAGAAGAGGCCTCTGAGCAAAATTTGTCGGCCGTTTCACGCCCTGATTTGAATGGGACGCTAATGACCTCGTTTGTTAAAGAGCGTTCCCTAAAAAAAAAAAAGAAAAGAAAAGAAATAAAGAAAGAAAAAAAAAAGAACGTATAATCGAAAGTGGACTTAGGAAAACGCTAAAATACGAAGAAAACGCACCCGTTTGCTTTTCAAAAGTCTTTGTCACGGGCTATCAACATTTATTTGCTTATGTACTCCTCAGTAATTCTTATACTGCTTGAAAACTAATGAGATGTTTATACATTTGAATTATCCACACTCTTTTAAATCATATATTTCCTTAATAGATGTATTCTCTGCTACAAATTTATCTCCATAAAATTCTCGCGCATCTGTTAACTCCTCTTTTATGCCACTATCATTACATTCACAATATTAATGCTAAATAATATGGGCTTCCTATTTTGCTAAATAACAATCTAAACTTATAGCATAATATTTACTTTATTGTCATTTGCTTAAAACGCAGTTCACTCACTCACGAGTAACAGTATTATTATTATTATTATTATTATTATTATTATTATTATTATTATTATTATTTACTGACGGTGAGACTACATTAGGTTGAACTGACCTATTTCATTCTATGTAGTTTTTAATTGTAGTTTACTTAATGTACAAGTTAACAGAAACGTGCTATGATTTCACTTACTACCATTTTTACTCTTTGGCTATTTGCACTTGAAAGTGCGAGTCTAGTCAATAAAGAAAGATTTTTTTTCCCCATCCTCTTCCTCCTTTTCAATCACACATTAGAGATAGGGTATTAAATAATTTTTCCTGAGAAAAGATCTCACATGATTAGTGGAAAAAAATTGGAAGCGCATATGAGTGTGAGGAGATAAGCAAAGAGCGAGAGTGCCAGTCGATTGCGTAACGAACAGTACGCTGCTCTGAAATTTTGCTTCCGTCTGCAGAAATCCGGTATGGAAGCATACAGGATGTTCTGCCACAATCGACCGGATTTCGACAGTTCACAGAGTTTAGGGGAGGGCCATGTTTCAACAACAAAGCAGGGAGTCTTGGTGATCCATCCACTGCAATGAACAAGCTCACGATTGACACAGTTGCTGGCATTGTTCAGGAAGATCGGCGTGGATAGACATGTTACAGTTTTTCGAAGGTAGTGCGTTCATCATTACAGTGAGACGCGTCTGTGCCAGATTGCTGACGCCTGAACAGAAGATGGTGCGACTGAAAATGTGTCGGGAGCTTCAGCGTTTGGTAGCGGAGCTTGGCGAGGCATACATGAATTTCATTACAGGTGATGACAATCCCGAAAGCAAACAGACGAGCTCATTCTGGAAACAACCTGGTTCTTCGACCCAAAGATATACAAATATTACAGATCACACGTGTAAATTATCACAAACTTTCAGAATCTGCAATCAAATTGAGTTAATAGGTTTCAAGATTTGGTCCACAATTTGTTTCAGCTAGTGTTTTGCATTAGTACATGACATCAATGCAAAATAACATTTTAAAACACAAAGCAATGCAGGAATTTTTCAACAGATATAGGGAAACATTTTGTATTTCATTTGCTATAGAAGCTCTCCGTATACATCCTTTCTCAACACTCTTACAGTTACGCATCTTTATTTACCTAGCATAAAATCCTAAGTATGGCTTCCTTCGGAAGGGAAGTAAAGCCGTGGGTCCCGAGTCGTACATTTACAGCTCGAAAAAGAACTTCAAGTTTGACAGAGGGGCCTCTGAGCAAAATTTATCGGCTGTTTCACGCTCTGAGTTGAATGGGACGCTGATGACCTGAGACGTTAAAGAGCGCCGATAAATAAATCAATCAATCAAATCTCTCGTACACA
Organism: Metallyticus violacea; assembly: GCA_030762175.1. NCBI lineage: Eukaryota > Metazoa > Arthropoda > Insecta > Mantodea > Metallyticidae > Metallyticus > Metallyticus violacea. The sequence continues at coordinate 68,801,882 of CM060845.1, forward strand.
ATCAGAATATTATACTAACTTGTTTTAATCTAGTGGTAGCGTTTGGACTAATAATCCAGAGGTTCTGGGTTCGATTTCTCGTCAGATCAAGCTGTCTGGGTGAGCTTTTTTCTTACTCTGAGAAGGTGAATACCAGATATTTTTAAAGCGCCAAGGACTCAGAGCTCGTTTGCGCTATCATTAAATAATTTCATTCATCTATACACTACATATAGGTTTAAGAAACCCCCTAGTGCATCATAACCATAATCTCCAGTCGGACACGGTAGTTGCGTCCTGTGGGCATCACGGCCTGAGCATTCCAGTGCGATACCCCTGTTTCACGAGACACTGTGCTGTAACTTAACAAAAAAGTTTTATAGGAAATGGTGGATATCACATCCACATTGCATTCGTGAAACAGAGCCAACCCGCGAACAAATGACGATACCCAGTTTCAACTGCTTTCTATAGCAACTACAGTTGTTTGCATACATCACTATAATGGCGATGTGAACTTTATCTTAAACCTCAAAGAAGAGTAATATAATTTACTGTTTGTAGTTTTTAAAATGTATTATATTGGTGATAGGGGACACCCTTGCCCTCACCTACTTCATCATTAATTTGCATCGCCTTGCAGTCTCCTGCACATTTAATCACTATACCTATTTTATTTTTATTTTTAACAATTACACAGTCGAAAAATGTTGCATTTAAAATTCCTGGAATTGACTTTTTAACAAAGCAAGTCCTTTCACAGAATCGATGGTAATCCTGTTATTTTTTCTAAATTTAATATGTAAGATGGCCCATTAGTCGCTTGTCAAATTCATATTTCAATATCAATTAAATTTCAATTTAAATACAAAAAAAATTGTGTACAACACGATGACCTATGTTCGGTGCTCAAAATGTCTATTTTCAATGCACAAGTAACATTTTTAGTAAGAGGAGTCGGTAATGTCTGGGATGATGTGATGAATTCAGACTCAACATGTTCCTTTTAATGCTCCAGTCCCTGCATTTTTGTCTTAATAAACTCAATTTTTTTTTTATTATTTCCCACACTGAAAAATCCATCGGAGAAAGACATGGGAAACGAGCAGGAGAGTCGCAGGTTCCACGTCTGCCAATCCTTAATATGAAATGTATGATTTAAAAAGTCTCTCACATTATGCTCTACTCAACCGCCACTTGTAGCCGAGGTCGTTAAAGCGCGGACTCGTGAGGCGGGTGGTCTGGAGTTCGAATCCCACCAGGATCATCCTTCCCGACAGGTTTTTTCCAGGTTTTCCTCAGTCCTCATAAATGGCAAATGCCGGGAGGTACCCTAATGTTTCCTTCCTTAAAAATCCTTTCCCAATTTATCATTTCATGTATCATCAGTGTCACGCCTGTGGTGTCTCAGCAGTAAAAACGGGCGTTAAACACTGCTAAAATAATGCTTTACGACTTGTTGCCATGTCTCCCAATTGGTTGCAGATGTTCCATTAATGGACTGTTTTCCAGTTCAATTATCACTTCATACAGCATATCAAGGTAACGTTCAGAATTAACAGTATGTCAAAATAATAATAATAATAATAATAATAATAATAATAATAATCATTCATTAATCCCACCAGCAAAAACTCCTGTTTACACAGTCGCTGCAGAAGCATTAATTCAGTCTGTAAAATGGAATGCAGACCTTTAGTGTCAAGCGACTTATGATCCACCCTATAGTCAAACTTATTTTTCTAGACATGTCTGCTTTCCCATCATAGGAAGTGGAAAATTTTTTCACATTGGAAAAGTGATAGCATATCGCCGGTATGATGTCACATTTCGAAAGTGAGACATCTATTATCAATTCAACCTGTCTATAGCCGACGTGTGCACTCTTTTAATTCACAATTGTCAACAATTAACACGGAAAAAATGCTGAATATTGCCCTTGATGCGTACCAAACAAAAATTAAGGATATTAATATGAAAAATGCGGCGAAATTAGAGGATTTCTATTTTTATTGTAACATGTTTGCATAAAGGCTGAAATACGGTAACCCTGTATTATTAAAAAGTACCGATATAAGTACTTTATATTATAAACGTATCTATGCTAAAAGTATAAAACCAGGCAATACTGATGCTTTTAATTAATAGGTATTATGCTGTTTTAATAAGTGCGTTTACTAATGAAATAAACGTTATTTTAACACATTCCAAACTTTAAACCCTTTATTAGGCTTATTATACAGTAGTTGTCACTTGTTTCCTATTTAAATATAATACAGTTTTGTTTACTATTGTAACTAAGAGCAGGCAAGTTATTAACAGCTTTACTTAAATTTACGTAAATTATTATTAACTTTTAATGTACGTAACGCTCTGATTTATGGAAAGAATTCATTTGTTTATGCCGGCATTTAGCTCCAACGCTATTTTCCACGTTGTCGGTCGATACCTGCTGTCATGATCATTTTCGTACTAGAAGAGTCCCATCTTAATGTAGTTTTGATTTGCAATTTTCAGTGCATGAATGCTTAAGCGAGTTGCTACTGCAGTAGCCTGTAATGAATACATTCGGCTTTGCGTGCTGACAGCAGATTCACGAGCGCCGTGTGAAATAACACCCTTCAGGTTAAAATCCAATTCAGCTGCCAGAATCACTTTATTTCCGCGTGCCCTTCGAGACGGTGTAATTTCCCCCGAGGATGGATGGACGGGTGAAGTGCTACCGTGTGCCGAGGACCGCGGTTGAGCCCAGCCAATTGAAATGCTTCTTGCGACGCTTGCCGAAAGTTCGCGAGTCACGACACGTCAACATTCTTTTCTAGACGCATGCCACGCCATAAAGGCTTCGAAGGAAGATATATTAGCCAGCTTTACAAATCGCTGATATGATACATGGAGCATGCGCAGGATCGAACAGAGAAAGTCTGCGATTAATATTCTCTTGCTATCGTAGCTACCTGGGAAGATTGGGAGATGAATGCTAAATAGCACAGAAATGTAAAACAGGCGCTAAAATGAGAAGCCGATTAGAACAAAATTTGATGAGGCACTAACAGTGTCCAGAGATACCGTTAAAATTATTGCGCAACAGAACACACAACAGGTGATAAATAAAACTAGCAAACGCAAAAGATGACACGTAAATGAAGAACAGAAAATATTAAGAAAAGTTAATAAAAGAAAAAGAAATTTACTATTTGAAGAGTAGAGATGTCAAACGTTCTAAGTGCCACTTTTAAATTTAATAATTTTATTACAAAAGTACGTTCTATGTGCTCAGTTGCATATTCCTCCTCGTGTTCTAAGTGCCTATACACGGATTAAGAGTTCAAATGCTCCTTAAAAATAGTGCAGTTTTAAATGTCATGCTATGCTGTCATCTGGTGTTCTAAGTGCCATGTCATAATTTAAGAGAAATTATTTGGAGTTCAGAAATATTTAGTAAGTGATCATATCTTTTTGAGTTGCGATAGAAATTTCGTATAATAGAGAAAAGAAGAAGGGTAAATAAGGTCTTCATTCTCCAAGATTTACATAGGATTGTAGATTAAGCTAATGTAATAAATCCTTTTCATGTAGTTCCAACGGAGTCAAGTGATGTCTTTGGTTTTAAGAATGTTGCTGGTTCACTGTTAACATTAAGTAAATGCAACATTTCAAAATGCACAACACTCAAGAGTATCTGGGATCTCATTCATCTCAAATAGCCAATAAAAGAACTTAATGTGAGGGGAGGGAGTTTTAAAGTTTTAAAGAGAGGAAAATCAGCGGTTGATATACAGCAACCTGTGCTTTATCTGAAAGATTAACCCCGCTCATTGGTTGAAAAAAGTAGACCTCTCGTACATGTTGCCATTCCTTTTATGAGACATTAATTTCAACCCCTGAGTACGAATGAAAAACTAAGCTCTTCCTTTCAGTAGTGTGGAGAAAATATGAAGATTGGTATTCTTGTACATGTTTCGTAATACCTTTTTTATACTTTTGCCCTTAGTAACAACATATGTTCCTGCTAATTATTAATGTTTTTTGTAATTAATTTCCTTTAAAATCTGAAATTAAACATAACTTTTTCTTCCTGATATTTTTGGCAATGATTTATACAATATCATTTTGTAGTAAAAATGTCTTCATAATGATTTCCGGTGTAATAAGTTAAATGTTAGCAGAGATTGGTAGTTTTTCCGCCCTTATCCTGTAAAATTTAGAAATTTAGAATAATCGGGTTTATTTTTTAAACGTTTTTATGAACCTTATCGCATTCAAAAACACCTTAAAAAGCTCAAGTAATCTATTCCTTCCCTTATGATTGAGAAAGATATCTTCCTTATAATGAAATAATTTCCCAAATTCTTAAGTCTTCAATGCAACTGTGTTTAACAACTGGTTTCCTAAAATACATTCCATATCACTGGGGTCAGTCTCATTAAATATATTTAAATATGGCAACAAATTGCTACATAGTTCTGTCGGTCCTGGTGGTGTAGTGGTAACCATACTTGTCTCCTAAACCCATGATCGCGGGTTCAAACCCGGCCGGGATCGATGGATATTTTCGGACGTAAATATCCAAGTGTGGCTTCCTTCGGAAGGGAAGTAAAGCCGTGGGTCCCGTATCGTAGATTTACGGCCTGGAAAAGAACCTCACTCCTGAAAGAAGAGCAAAATTTGTCGGCCGTTTCACGCCCTGAATTGAATGGGACGCTGTTGACCTGAGATGTTAAAGAGCGTCCATAAATAAAACTAATCAGTAGCAGTATAAGTGCGGCAATCCACTATTTTTTCTAAATATCTGAAATTTGTGTACAAAACGCGTAGAGAACCTAACCAAATTTTGTAATTTAAAAGTTTGGCATTCCTAATTTCGTTGAATATGGATATTTAAGAGTCAAACACAGTCTTTTATTTATTTATTTTTAACCATTTTTCTCAGAAGCAAAAACAAAATGACTGAATACATTTAAAATTTTTTCTTGATAACTTTTCCCCACAGATAAGAGACGGAACATGTGATATTTATAGGCATCAAATGTTCCTTTTTAAGATTAGTATACATGCTTAAGCAGGATGACAAGCAGAGAAGAACGGTTTCGAAGCCGGGACTTTAGCACTTGCTTTCTCAGAAGATGAATGTAGGCGTCCATGCATTTATGAAGCAGTTCGTGCTTAAAACTGCAATCGTGCAAGTTAGGAACGATAGGTTCCCTTCTTGCATGGAGTTTCTTTCTTGGAATTCCAACAGACTTGCAGCACAAAAACGTCTTTACATACAAACGCGTGATTTTGCTCTACTCTCTATTGAGAGAACCTCCATGTTTTCAATGTCCATGCACAGTGGATCAGAAAAAGTTGAATAAAATAAATTTTCCTCTCGCTTAAGAAAACATAATTTCATCTTGCTACCTTTAAGTATATTAGCGTACATAAATAGAAGATTGCATTTCGAACAATTGAGCTTTGCGTTGAATCGAAGAGTCAACTCTGGCTCTTTATTTTATCTGCAGTTATCAATATGACGATTTGGAGAACTGCCATCGATTAAAAACAAGATTAAATTTTGAATATCTAGTAGTCCAGTAGTTATTGAGGTGAAGAAAAACAACCTGGTGCCTTAGTAGTAAAAATAGGCGTTAAACACACACACACACACACACACACACACACACACACACACACACACACACACACAAAACCCTGATGTGAAGTCAGTTATTTAAAATAGGCGATGGTGTTTTGTTCTGTTTGTTGATTCCTGTACCATCTGTATCGTTTACCTTCAATGTATCTAGGTGTTCATTTGTTTGCGAGATATTGTCTATTTAAACCCAATTATATGTATTGTATATAAAACTGGGCGCTAATCTCTACTTATTTTTGTAGTAGTATACTAAATACGATTCTGATACACAAAATTTCTGGAAATCATTGACAGAAAAAAAAAAAAAAAAAAAACCACCAATGCTACCTGTTTAAAGTGCCGGATTATTCTTAAGTTAGACAAACTGATTTGTAATAATGAATATGTGGTCGGGTTAGGTTAGCTTATATTAGGTTAAGTTCGCAGTACATGTACACGGCCTGTTATAGTTATTTTCACAATAATAGAAGCTAGAATTCTGAAGGAACTTTGCTATAAGTTTAGAAAAATATTTTAACATAAATATACCATTAGACTTGCTGAAAACGAATAAAATTGTTCATTTTGAGTCAGTTTGGAAACATCAGTGTTATAAATATTCCCTCAACTATAATTAGCTACAATTATAGGCCTCACAGAACAAATAGCAAAATTAAGTTATAAAGAGGTAACCACGTCAAGAAACTGCAATGCTTTTTGTATTAAAAGACTTTCTACAATAAGGCGACAGAATTATCTATATCGTAGAATTTACTTTGCTTCACTAAGCTTTCTAATGGCATACTACAAATAGGGATATATAAATCTGCAAACTTATTTTTCTTCAATGCTTAGAAAATGATGCGTAGCTTGTGAATGCGTCAGCTGTGAATCCAAGATGGCCTACCGACTGTGGCTAGGCAGCGGTTTCTCTGAATGTGCGCCCAAAACTCAATTTACTGAAGTAAATATTTACGTTGATGAAAATCCACCAGACAGTTCATTGCCGCTATCTCCGAGCACTTCATTGCTTTTAATTGATAGTAATTCTAATTCTTCTGACTTCCTCGTTAGCTCTGGTGCCAGGCGCTGCGGCTTTCCCATTTCCTGGCAGCTGTGGTCCAGACCAGCTTCCGATACTCTCTAGCCAACATCTCCAGTTCTTCATTGCGGGCTCTAAATTGTTGGCATTTACTTGAGGATTATGCCGTGCATCTCTGACTGCCTGTAACTATCAATATATTGAAAACAGTGAGATGACAAATAACTCGTGCGAATGTGCAAAGCTTGTGAAATCATTGCACGTTCTTCACAACTGCTATAATCTGTGGTATATAATCACACGTGACCCGACAAACTTACAAAATTTAAAAATTAAATTGATATACTTACTAGTTACTGCTACTATGTAATTTCACTACCATCTAGTTTACATAAGATTATTTAAGTTATACTTTTGAATACCTGCATAAGTCTGAGTAGTAATTATATATTTATTATATTTGCTAACAGGTGGCGCATGTGTTACAACAGGCCTTTCATAAGAGACCTTAAAAACACACACTCAAACTTTCCGTGGGATAGCAGAGAAACGTGACCGTCGCGTTCATGACAGTCCCTGATTATTTTTCAAGTCTTGCCCGTCAGTTTCCTACAGCCCACATCTAGCTCCTCTTCTAGTCTTTGGGACGAAAGATAAGATTCTAGATCACAAGAAAAATTAAGGCGATGAGACAACCGACGATGAAAGACTGTAGACTAAAAGGTAGAAGCAGCATTAGGATTGATTTAGGAGCACACAGTGTCATTTTAGTACCAAATGGTTGGATACTTTTTGGACAAACATAATATATAATTAAAATTCTTGAACACAACACGCTAATATTTTAAGTAAACACACGAAATAGTTTCTAATATTTAAAAGTGCTATTTTCTCACCTTACTGTAAGAAGGAATCACAAATGAAAATATCATTAATGACATATACTTTGAAATGCAGTGACTGAAAACATAAAAAGGATATTGTATTTTAAACTGACGGTAATAAGCACTAACCTATGTTATAAAAGATATTGAAAATGATGCCCCTCCACGGCAATACATTGCCAAAATTTGCGAATAAAATTCTTATTTTTCTTTCATTAGAACACGGGCGATTTCTTGTTACTGAGAGAACCTGTTTCTTCGTAATTTTTTATCAAGTTGCCGAATAGTTTCTCTACCTGGAACACATTGCCACGATGTTTTCTTGTGAATTGTCTTACCACATCTCTGCAAGAATGAATTTTCACTTAAATATCGTAGATAAAAACCGTTCTTCAAAACTTTATTTATGTAGTAGCATAACTAACGAACATAACACACAATTTACATACAAAGAAAACCTCAAGCAACAGACGAACGCACAACCACTAGCTGACAAAGCCTCAAACTACAAGCTGTTACCTGCACATGTATTTTACGGCCTTGACGAACGGCTTCTCCCAATAGGCAGTCACACTCTGCCGGCTCGTAATTCAAAAAACCAAACTATATTTTGAAGTAATGGACTTTCAGGAGAGTTTAAAGTTATGTTTACAATTATGCAGTTTTCTGTCTCTACGAGAATTACAACGGAGAACAAAAGAACAAATCAGAAAAACCAAAGATCTCGAAGTATCTACGAGGTCTCAGTTGCATTTGAAACGTTCGGCAAAAAGAAAGCAAAATCACCGGTCATTCTACAGTCACAAACTTTCGTAAATACTTTCACTGTTGCTTTTATTATCTACACACTTTATGACAGCATGAATGTTTGTTATTTACGTAATCTTGACAAAATATCATTGGAAAGCAGATAGATATGGGAGTCCGAGGTCGTTAAGAAACGAGAAGTCTGCATTTCGAATCCCGCCAGGACTGTCCTACCTGTTGAGCTTTTTCTCCATATGGCAAATGCCAGGTCTAGAATGCTTCCTTTCTCGATTTATTATTTCATTTCATGTATTTTCAGTGTACATCGCCTGTGTTAAAACGAATGTTAAAAACTTTGCAATTTGCAAAATAGAGCTATGTCTTTATACTACCATTAATAGAGAAATATTTCTAAATAATTACTTTTATTAATGTTTTTTCATGTAAATTGAAAACATTGAAATGAAGGCTATAATCCACCTTTTAATTATTATTTATTTATTACCAAAATCGATTTATTATTGAAATAGTCTGATATATCCATCTGGTTGAAATATTTAGATCTATTTACACCACATAAAACGTATTAAGTCGGATAATTTAAAACCAAATGCTATTCTTTATCTAGAGACGCATTATTAGAAAAACTCCCGAGTCACTTTGTGTCGAATCTATCAACCGTTTTTGGAAAATTTCGGGTCATATTCCGGGGGGGCACTGTGCTGTCCACATTCGATTATTGGCGGAGATTTTAGATTTGGCTTATCTTATTCACTGTTTCAACTCTTCCTATCTAGAGTAAAAACCACTTCCTAATTATTACATATTTTTTTCTGAAACTAATAGCATGATAGCAAAATTGTGTGTGTGTTTTTTCTCCTCCATGTTCATGTTTAAGTATTTACGATAAATTGAATGTAATTAAGCTTTGGCTTTTTATGTGAGCAATTTAAACACTTTTATGTTATTAGACTATTTCAGTAAATAAGTATTAATAACATTCCTCGGGTGTAACCATTTTTGCTATGCCACGCAGTTGGCTATTTAAATCCTTAGGATAAAATTGAAAGTTGCCTAAATTCTATACAGTAGCATTATTTGCAACAAGTTACAGCTGTTTAACAAACAAATCGTTTTACAATCAGCTGTTAAGTACCTTATATCTAAATGCCATGCCTGTTAAACTGGATACAGCTTTGTTTTTAATTAACGGAGACCGAAGTGAGGAACGTGACAACACAGGCATTTGTCAGCAGTTTACAAATAGGTTGGTATTTAATGCTCATCAGAAAACTAGGTTCGCTTCCTGGAAGAACATCCTCTGTCACTATTTCCTTACGTCTGGGCCAAACCTTGGCTTCTCCCTCCCGACGCCAACATTTAATGATGACAAATGACAGAAGAACAGCAGCTGTTGTCATGGCCGCCTAGCATCGTACAAGGATATTTCACTTCAAGCAGGCAACAAACCGCAATTCTGCGTTTCCCTCGCGGAGGATGACATTTGTCATGAAGGTGAGGCCTGGAAAATGAAGTCATTATTGATGACCTGGCTGTAGATTCAAATCCGGTTGAGGTTTAAGAAAAATTAAAATGTCAAGATTTGTTAAGATAATACTACTGGATTTAATAACTAAATTAATAATGGGGTTTCATAAATTATTCCTGTTTATATTTTCTTTTGCTGCTTTATAACACCACTTTATTGTTCTTGAACAGCTGCATTTATTTATTTTTTTATTTCAGTTTTCTCTTCCAGAACAAGGAATTTCGATAAGGATGGGTAGGAAAAAAATGAAACACTCTTAGCTTGCAACTGACGCCGTTAATTATATCAAATCATTCGTAAATAAACGTTAGAAAACTATTCAAATTAATTTTTAAAAAAAGTATGGTAACAAGTGGATTTGATAGCAATGTATGTCAATGGTAATGCCATTTTTTTAAATATAACAGAGAAGGCCAAATATAAAACAGTCACTAAGCGCGACTGTAAGGCTGCATATTTATGTGTGAATTTCTCAAATTGTAAACTAATAATCAGTATTACAGCCTTAATGGTTCAAAAGTTATGGATATAATTATAGCTTTTTCAGTCTCATGCAAGAGAATATTTTTTTCTCTTTCTCCCCCGTTTTACATATTTCACAATATCAGCATACATGTATTTTTCGATTTGGGTTTTAATCTGTATAGTCTCTCACATAAAAATTGAAAATCTTGGTATAAAATATTATAAAATAAAGTACTTAGGAACTACTAACAATAAACAACAGGACAATATTTTGTTGATCATTTATCTTTCATCTTGTGTGCCTAATTTCATTATTATATAACATTTTTCTACGCAAGGAACATTTTGTAAGAGGGAACGTACTGAAAATATATATAAACAAATAACATAGAATTAAAAACACACCTCGCGTTAAAATCCTCCTGGTTTGTAAATTAGCCCTTCAGATGTATTTTTTATTATTTATTTTTACATGTTCTCTGCTACTGCTTCATTCATATTCCTTTCCACTTTTTACAACTTTGACAACAACATTTTCTTGCAAAGTAAACAACTGTTCTCTTCCGATGCCTTGCTGAAGTAGAAATTTCATGCTCCCCCTATTAAACTTACTAATTGCTGTAACAATAATTGCAAAGTGTCCTTAGTACGCGGAGAAAGAAATACCCCTAGATGGAGAGCGTGTGCCGGATGCACCTAAAGCAATACTGGCAACGAAATGTCTTGCTATTGGGGCACATTTATCACTTCTCAAGAAATCCTGCGCCACAGGCAGCAAACATCCGTTCTCGTTGCTCAGGGTGGCTTATCCTTGAGGTAACCCACATTGCGGCGTCATAACCAGGCCAAATCCTTATCCTGACTTATGAACGTGCCTATTGTGTGCCGCTCTTGCAAAATGCAACCAGTATTGCCAACCTGATTTATCCCCACCAACTTTCAATTCTGGTTTTAACATTAATATTACCACGCTATATTTCAATAACTTGTTTACTCTTTGTACTCTGTGCCTTTAAAGTACTCTTGGCTTAATATGAGTAACTTACAGATGCTAGCCAAAAGAGAAAAGAGAAATGGCATACTGTGTGAGCTATTGAAAATCAACTAAGTCAGTGCCTGCAAAAAACATAAAACTTAAAAGTATTGTTCATGTGCTTTAACCCCTATAATTATGATATTGTTTCAATACTGCGTAATTCAACTTTGAGACTTCAGAAACTGCAATGGTTTCTGAAATATGTAACTGACATTGTATAATTTTGATACTTAGAAGTAATTATTTATCTGCAACAGGAATGTAATCAAATATCATAAAAATGTTCCTTCCCTGCAAGCAATAACGGGCTAATGCAAAGAAAACAAGAGTACAGTATTCCAACATTATCTTTCACGCCAAAGAGATTGTCGTTTTTTCCCTTCCTCTAACTTAATTATTAGATTTATTACAGGTAATAATTTGCTAGACGATGTTTTGTTATTTAATATTAAATCCGAACAGCATTAACAACTATCAGCAAATAATCAAAATGGCAACTACAGATATAAAACAAATGATAAGCAATAGACTTTGAAAAAAAAAAGTATCATTCAACTGTTTCCACCGCGTCCATTGCCAATTGCATACTCGTGGAGAGAAAAAAACATACAGATAAAATGCAGAAAGAGAAGAGCATTTGCGCAGAGCTTAAGATTACAATCTGTTTCATAAATACATACATAAATAAATCCTTTATAAATTCAGAATTAAGTCCTTAATTTAAATTAACATTTATAAAGAAAGAATATCAGAAAACAGCAGCAGAAATATAATTTCATAAATTATGCAATATATGTAAGTATTCCATAGGTGCGTTTATTGTCATTTTAAGGAAATTCGGAACTTCAAATATTTTAAGACTAAAACCAGAATTAAAAAAAAATCTATTCTTAGACTTTAACAGATTCTTTTAAAAATCTTATTCGATATTGAACATACTTAAGTTAATCAATTTTTGGTTAAATGTTTTGTTTTCCATAAGAATATCGCGCTGTAAAAATTAAAAATCCACTATTATTGTTAGAAAAAGAGAACAGGTTAAAGTTAAACGTTAAATTGGTGGAAAATTGAGATTAAAATGTCAACACTGTTTTATAATTAATATTTGAGATTAAGTAATGGTTTGAATGGATCATCTTCCTATTTTATGTTTATTGTTAGATGTGAAGTTTTGAAATGTTGCTTAAAGGAAATCATTTCTCACTAATATTTAGACTGCTAAGGTTTAGTTTCTCCTACTTGTTTTTATTTACTTATATACTTGACTTGCGTGATTTCACTTATGATGAACAAGTGAATGAGTAAGCTAATGATATTGCCGAGGATTTGCACTGAACTGTTTTTTGAGAGTCTAACATTAGCAGGTACAACAGCGTATTCTGTATTATAAAAAAACATCCTTTTTAAGACTCGTTTTCCATTTTCTCAGATGCTTAGTTGTTTAATTAAAATAATAGTTTAATGTATACAGCAGAAATTACAGATAAAATATTTATATTAACTTACACATAAAAAGAAATTATAACTTTCTTTTTTTTTTTTTCTGATTGATGTTCTGTTGCTGCATCCCTAAGGAACTAGAAGTCTTATATTCCCAAACTGTTGTTACAGCAACTTAGACCAGGGCCCTGTTCCACAAAAGTATGATCTTATACATTACAAGTGTATGGACTTCTAATTTGTAGCTATTAGTAAAATTCTGTTCCACAAAGGTTTCTGCTACTCTTGTACTTTACAAATGTACAAGTGATTTTACGTTGTTCTGTTCCACATAAATATTCGTATTATCGGGCCCTGGTAATTTGTATACAGAGTAGGAACTTGAAATACTAGCAAAAATTATTATCTTTTTAATGATTTTGGGAGTCCGTTGATCCAATAGTGCTAAATATTAGCGAAAGTGGTGATAATGGTGAATAGGAATATGTAAAAAGAAAGAATAAATAATGATAAAGTTAGGTTAAGTGCAAAAAAGTGCGAATTATGACTGATATTGGCGTTTCCTGTTCCAAATGCATATTTCAGACCAGCATCTTAGTTATTGTATGTATAAGGTTCTTGCTATATGCCACAAAAATAATTTATTTTCATTCTTCGTTCTCTTTTAAAATAATCTATTTAGACACAATTTTCCCAGGTTTTTTTTTTTTTTTTTTGTTCTTCGGAGAACGTGAAGAATCGGCCGAGCTCGATTCTTCTGCTATCTCTCGACGACTGAAATTGATACTCTAAATGTTGCTGTAATGGACCGTCGTTTCAAAGTGGATAATTACGCTTAAATATCGATTAATACATAATAATGTATTTAAATAATGATTATATCTCAGAAAAAAGTGCAACAGCCATTTAGTAGAAGTTACAATATTGCGTGCATTAAAAATCCGTAAGAAGTGAACTAATTCAAGGTATGGCAAACAGCTGTTCCTCCATATATGACGTCACTTGAAACGTTTTACAAATATTGCATTTCTTTAGTGGAACAAAAAGTTACAAGACTATACTTTACAAGGATTTGCACTAATACCCTTGTATGCATTAGATCATACTTTTGTGGAATAGGACCCAGCACTGCAAAATATGTACCAGAGGCAGTTTAATCGGAAATACTGTTCTCTCTCCACGCTAAACACATGACCGTGAGTTTGCACACATGATCATGTGCTATTTTCCTTCCCTTGCTGTAATCGTTCCTGGAGTTATTTATGTTTATTACAACACTTGTGACTTGATAAAAGAAATTTACTTGCAAAATGAGCGCTTCAAAACTTTCTCAGGCATGTTCTCTGTTTTCGCAATCAACTTTTCTCTGGGGAATAATATCTGCAATAATTCCCAGGGTCTCTTTAACGTTTCCATTTCATTGACTCTGTCCATATTATTTATCTTCGGAAGTGTTTAAACTCGATAATCATGCTAACAGAATTACAAGACAAATAACCCGTGGGCCTTATGGACAAGAATGTACTAATTATGTGACGTCACTAACCACAGCGAAGCAACACCGATTGTTTTTTGTTCCGGTTAGGGTTTTCTTGTAAGTATTAATGAGCGCGCGTGCGCTCGCTGGCTCAGTCAGTAATTACGGGCATATTCTCCGCCGCGCCTCGCGAAAACCCGTTTCGTACCTCCCGCCGCATTCTTTCAGCCTTCATCTTCCTACCAGGCCATCCTGCGAATTGGGTTCCGCGGTCATTTCGCGGTAGATAAGAGATCGAGTCCGCAGGCTTTTCTTGGGGTAGGTACTAATTGGGTCCCGTATTTTAGACTTGAGACGATGTTAGCGAGGCTTAAACATAGAGATGTGCAGATAAAGTGTACACCATACAAGGAAACCTCTTCGCTCGATAATTGGGGTGCCATAAGTTAGACCGCAATGGAAAGAGATTACTGCCTAGAAGTTGTAGCTAATAACAAACTGGACCATCGATGCTGATACAACAGTTACCGGCAAAATCCGCGTTATTTTTATTGGCTATTGTTAATAGGTTGCTATAATAATATTAGTTGAACTGTAACACACCTGTTCATTCTCGCTTTCTCGTTTTATGGGTAAAGTGAATAATGCGCATGTGCTGAATCTTTGAATTACCTTACACACCGGCAGTGCATTTTAGAAAATACAACACATTTAAGGGAAATATCAAAGGTAGGCGGGGTCAAAAATCATATTTTTGTACCATTTTAATATTTGGATTTTTTGTTTATTTTAATATGATTTGTATTAATGTTCCTTGGTTATGAATATTTCAATACTTTCTTTCCCCGCAAGCATTTGTTCAGTTAAAATTCTGTTTCTCAGAAATTGTTTGCTTTGGAAAACTGGTTTGTTTTGGATGATAGAAAAGTTGTATTTCATAAATTGCAGCATTTTTTTTTTCCATGACATCATCCTTTGTTGTTTTACAACGTTGGAGGATTTTAGCTGGTGTTTCCCTCAAAAAGTTAGTTTTTCTGTAAAAACTTTTTTTACTGCAATTATTGAAAAACTATATTTTTGCATAAGTTTCTCATTTTTTTTAAAGATCTGTATAAGCTGTCAGTTTGAAATTTGTACCACTTATTCAGGCAATTATTGTGATGATGTGAATCTATTATGGTTGCGCTAGGACAAAATTTGACAACATAAAAAGTAAATTTTGGGGAAAAATTAGAAAAATATCAAATGATTTAAAATAATGTATACTTTGCTTCAGAGTCATGGTATAGTAGTTAAAATAAATCCGCTAATTTCTGTTATGTGCATCTGTATGCTGTAAAAGTTTCATTTCATTAACTTTAATAATTCTTGAGAAAATGAGAAATGAAGTTGGTAAATGTAACATTACAAAGATACTCCCGTTAAACTAATGAGAGACTAAAGGAGAGTGCATTGCATTCGCTGACATCTGAGGTAGCGCATGCATATAATGCGGTCTAGAATCCATAGCCAAGTACAAATAGCGGGACTGGGGGTCAAGTGTGTTTGTGTCTTTGCTAACATTAGCGCAATGCTATGGATCCAAATTACAAATGTGTTACGGCACTAGCTGTTAATGAAGATCATTTCACCACAGAAATTTCTTCCTACTGTGCCTTGCAATTTAACTCTTTGTTGCTCTGAAATACTTTTTTATGTAGGAGCGAACCGTCTATTAAGGCTACCCAAAATTAATGTGTTAGCTCGTACGTGCTAATGTTTATTGGCAGATTTAAATATGTTCTTATTTGAACTATGCCCTGTTTAACACATGCTTTGCCGATCACCAATAATGCAGTCGAAGGTTCAGCCTGCCTTGTGCAAGCGTACAAGTGATTTTTTCATATCGCCGTGAGGGACAGATGACATATTTATGTGTGCCTAGACAATACTTAATGTAAATATCTTTTCAGTTGATTTAAGAGGCTGTTAAAATTGTGAACCTACCCTCTTCTTTGCACCAAAATTAAAACACATTAGTATTTCAGTCAAAACTGGAGTTTCTCCCTTCTTGCAGCATGGTTTGCAATCATATTCTGATGTAACCTTGCAAAATTACGACGCCATTAGAGTGAGGTAATAAACTTGTTATTACAATTTTAATAGCTCTTGTACCATGTACGCAAGAAAACGAATCGAAGGAAGTTTTCGTTACTGTGTATGCTAGCCTTGGACTTCACCCAATTCTATATCTGTCCTATTCTGAGATTTTGCAGAAATTCAGTGTTTTTATGTATTTATTTACGGACACTTTAACACCTCGGGTATTCAGAGTCCCATTCAGTTGAAGACGTGAAACGGCCCATGACTTTTATTGAGAACTCTTCTTTGAGGCTTGAGGTTCTTTGGTTCTTTTACCTTACGTATATCTACATGAAACCCACGGCTTTACTTACCTTCCGAAGGAAGCCATGCTTTAGGATTTTTACGCCCGAAAAAAAAAATCCATCGATCCTGGCCAGAATTGAACCCGCGATCTTGGTTTACGAGGCAAGTATGGTTACCACTACATCACCAGGATGACTACCCAAGTATGCAAACAATTTTACTTCAAAATATTGTATTTCGCTAATTTAGTTGTGTCGGTACTGGTGGTAACCATACTTGCCTTCAAAACCCAAGATCGCGGGTTCAATCTCGGTCAGAACGATGGATTTTTTTCCGGCGTAAAAATCCTAAGTCGTACATTCCGTGTCGTACATTTACTGCACTATAAAGAACCTCAAGCATTAAAAAAGAGGCCTCTGTAGGCCTTTTCACGCTCTAATTTGAATGGGACGCTGATGACCCGAGATGTGAAAGAGCATCCATAAATGAAGCAAGTTAAAAAAAAATTGTATTGTGGTAATATGGAATGATGCAATTATTTTATATTAACAATAAATATCATTTACTATTGCTACTATTTTTACAACCCATTCCTAAACTTCCTTAATCGTATTTCAGTTTACGCGCGACCGTAGATCATATGATAGGATAGTAACTCTTCATTTATAACGTTTTTCCTCTATTTCTATCTGTTCCGCTGCGGAACGCAGTACACAAATTAAACCTTCGCGACTAAAGCCTTCTAGTAATCTCCGCACAACTGTTAAATCCTTATAGTGGCCTCAGGAAATGATTGCAAACCATTCACTCGTTCTCAAGCTCCCCAGAAATTTGTGGAAAACAATCCTTTTTAGTATCTTGCGGTATGTGTGCGGAGCAAGGACTGCGTTAATGAAAACGATGAAACGTACTTGTATTTAGACTGTGTGTGAAGCAAAACAGCAAAAGACTGGTCTACTGTTCCATGCAAAAGTGGTTATTCTAAAAGCCTTTCACTGCTAACGACCTTGGTCTTGGTAAATGTTTACTTAAGTCTGTTTAGTTTCCCATGAGTTGTGTAAATTTCACATGTCGCCGTTACCACTAGCAATACACGCAGTCCTGCCTTTCGATGGTTCCTCCTTCATTTAGTGGCGTTTTTATGTTCATACAGAAAGGCTGGTAGAACCACAAGATGCGTCAATAAAACCCACCTATGTACCATTAACATCAAAAGTGCTATTTTTGCAAATTCGTGGTTTTAGAAGATACACGAAAGATGTCGCTGCAAGCAATTTATTCGGTGCGGGTATCTCTTACTAATGCATCACTTTTCCAATAATAATTTTAGGTTCTTTCGCAGTTCACTACTGGAACTGAACGGATACAACTTTCGCATCCTTTTTACAATACAAAAAGCTTTTAATTTTCTCCGCAAATATGCCCTCGGCGTCATAAAACGACCACAGAATTCTCTCTAGATTCGATTCTGTTTCAAAAGTGGCCTCAGTGTGAAAAGCTGTAGAAAAGAGCAAGAGATCTTGATTTTGCCCAATGGTGTTCAATATGAAATAACAAAACACTGATACGTGAAAGACGCAGCCCAAACAAATGAAAAACGACCGACAAAACTTCCAAGGACAATACTAAAAAGCAAATATAGAAGGCTATTGCTGATTGAAATCGAAATTTTCTTCTCTCTCTCTCTCTCTCTCTCTCCCTCCCTCCCTCCCTCCTCCACCTCCCTGAAAGTATAACCGATTCAGCTAACTTCAGCGCTGAGCATAGGGTCGCTAGTAAAGTTAAAGAAAACGTAGGTGATTGCAAGAAGCAAACAAAATTAATACATGGTACCGAACAACATACTATATAACAATTCTGTGTTAGAAATTGTGACGTGTATATATAGTAACAATTAAAAATAAAGTTATTCTTGGAACATATAATTAAAATAAGAACTAGAGAAGCAGAAATAGATAAAACACTTAAATGCTTACACAATTTTCGCTATATTTCCAACAACTCGTTTTTCTTCATAAAAGGACATAACAGTAAAAATCTGGTTCTTACTCGCAATGTGTTCAGTTTTGATAATAAATATTATATACAAATTAAAGGAACTGCACCAGAATGGCCCATGCCGGTCTATTTATGGCTCGTTTAGAGGAGTTTCTTAAGTCAGAACCTCTGGCAACGTTAATATGGCTAATATGATATATTCCTGCTTTGAACCCATGGCTCAGAATCTCTCAATTAGTTCCTTACCAATCTTAACTTCAAAATTTCATTTCGGTTCACTTCTTCTGTCTCCCAATGCTGCTACATTCCTTGAAATTGGTGTCTATTTATGCAGTGGCTCTTTTCTTACGTCCTTAAACAACAGTGCCTTCATTTTAATAGCTATCACCCCTTGCATACCGAAAGATATATTCGTTTCTCTCTTTCAATCCGTGGCCACCGTCTTTGTAACAACTTTTCATCTTTTGACACCCAACTTAAAAACCTAGTTCAAAAGTTCCAAGACCGAAAATACCCCTTCCTATGTTTTAAAATTCCATATTATCCCAACGCACAAAAAGTCAATGCAACCCTTAAACTTCCAATAAGAACTTAATTTTTTTATTACTTACGTACCGCCAGTGTGGCCTAGGTCGTTAAGGCGCGGACTCGTGAGCGGGAGATCTAGGGTTTCTATTCATTTCATGTATCATCAGTGTCCAACACCAGTGTCTGTGGTGCCTCAGTAGTAAAAATGGGCGTTAAACACTCTTAAAAATTGCTTGCGTGCCAGAAATTGAGAGCATTAAACGTATTTTGAAAGAATGTCATGATACTTCATTAACGCATTCATTTTTAGCCAGTTTTCGAAATGTGTACCTCGCCTTACGTTTTGACCTTAAAAGTATATTTCACCGCAATCTATCTCTTTCCAAATTATCTCGTCCGGTCGCAGACTCATATCCTTGCCAACACCCTTAATGTAAAACCTGTGCGCATATTATGCCATGTCATTCATTCCACAACCCCCATTCACCAGAAAAATTAAGATTACTTAATTTCTTCATTCTAATAGAGAATTTGAGCTCAGTTATTCCAAATGTAACTAGATGAGTATTAAACTTAAGGGGACTGTCAGGTAGTCATTTCCAAATCCTAGAACTTAACACATTTAGATATTAATAGGAGATAGCAAAACATATTAGCTGCCCATAAAAAAAAGGCGTGAAATTAAAGCATGAACACAGATATGCAGATGGCAAAGGTTAGTAGTCCGTTTTCCTATCCCGTCACTCTATTTAGCATCACATCAACTGGCTGTGCCTCTGTTAAAGATGGAAGAGAGGGAAGAGAAAGTAAGCGGATCCGTGGAAGAACTGCTGTCGCGACGTGCTTTCTAAATGGAATAATTCAATAAGTTTTCACACCCTTTTTATTTTTATGAGCGGCTAATATTTTGCACTTAAATATCTCTTGTCAAAATTTAACTATGTGCAAAGTTAGAGATAAGATTTCAAGATGAGCTTCCCGGTAGTTTTCTTGTTAGCTGTACAAGTAAAGGATATGTAACATGTTATAACATACAACCCTTACACTATAAACAAAATATTTTCATTAGTAATTTACCAAAATAATTTATGACATGATATGCAATCACAATGTAGGTATATATGATAATTTCACATACTGATCATAACATGTACAGAGTCGAAAAAGCGGAATGTTCGGTTTGTGCACCTAATCGCTCTTATATTACTAAGAAAAACCTCAGAGAGTTGGGGAAAAGTAAATTAATTTGAACATGTTGCAAAATATTTCTAAAGTTTAAAATATTCATGATATAGTGAATTTGAAAACCAACACTACTGATGTTTTTATACTTATCTTTAACTCCACATAATGAAATGAAATATGCAAAATGACATAGGAAAATCTTGTTTCGTAAACAACGATTTGCACTTGTCAAACTTTAAGAATGCAAGCTCTCACGCTATTCTATTTGAGACCGGACTTGTGCAACTGTTGACCATGAACACATGCTGTGTATTGTACACATATGAAATAGGTATTTATTTGATATTCAAAACATATTTTTCGTTTCTGAAAGGGTCTTATACGATTATATTTACATATGTCATAACTTTCTACCTACTTTGCGTAACACAACCTTTCTCTTTAGTAAAAGGTGACTTAATTAAAAAAAAAATATGGAGAGATACAAAAAGAAAGGAAAAACACATGGCGCTGACAGTTAAACTTTAAATATGTTGGATCCGTTGACAAGCTTCCCCCCCCCCCCTATTATATTGAAGTAACTCATCTTATAAGGGCGATGTTTTAAAGTTGTAATTGAAACCTACGATTACCTTGTCGTTTTACTGTAAACGTTGAAACCTAAAGAGTTTTAGGATATTGTAGTCCATTTAGAGAAGTTCGTTATGTAAATCACATTTTCTTGTAAGAATATACCATGAGTCCCAATCATCCATCTGCCAGTCGATCCTATCCTTATCTATCTTTAATTTTCCTGTAATTAAACGTACAACTTTAATAAAAGAGTGCAACAATAGGAAGTTTTATTATAATCAGAATTAACCTGTGTTCAAATGGTGCACGTCTGCATTCCGGACACCTGATAAAACTTAACATTCATGCGTTAAAGTTCTGATTCTGATTTCCTCAAATTTCTGTTTGTAATTCACTTATAATCAACGAAACTCCATAGAATTACTAACATTATGGGTTGTGGAGTATTCTTGTTGAATATACACTCATGCTACATCATATTGGAAAATAACTGTTTTCAAAAAACTGTACGAATATTTTCGTGCGATATCTGTCTGAATGTGCGTATATTGAAAAAACATGGGCACTATTATTTGCCTTGCATTTACAGCAATTCACACATCAAGTTTTTCACCAAAATGAATTAATCGCGTGTTTTTATTTTCCAGTGGCTACTGTTTTGAAACAAACATAACTATGTAAATAAAACCAAGTCTCATCGGAGAAAATAATTAACTGTGAATTAAAAACGAGGAAAACTCAATCAAATACATTTACACAACTTACTCGTTAAGCGGTTGTAATCCTTAAATTTTAATTAGTTTGTAAAGTTACAATTTTAGCAATTCAGTACATTATGGGCTTAGCTTTGTGAAATGTGTGTTTCCTGTGAGAAAAGACGTAAGAAAACGCTCTTTCTCCAATGTCATCAAATTTTTCTTCCGTGAGATCACATTGTTTTCAGTTAGGCTTTCTAACGTTTATCGATCCTGTTTCCCTAAATCTAAGAACAAGTTTTTGTTACACTATTTCTCTAGAAATTGCCTACATCTGCTCTGCAAGATTTATGTTTTCACGTAAGTGTCCTATACAAATTAAATCCTCTGTTCTAGAGTTAACTTGTATAATGATTGGTTGATTAATCGAAATTTATTAAAATTTATCGTCTCCTGCTCTCATTAATAATATTAATAAATTGTAAGAAAATGCACCGTACAATATATAAACTAAAATAACAATAAAAGGTCACAAGACGAGTAAAATACTATTGTTACAATTTCTCCAGTCAGATGCCTGCAGAGAAAGATTTTGTTGTTTTGTTTAAACTAGTACCGTAGTTTAACATACCTGCGTCTACTCTGTATAAGACCTAAAATAAAAAAATAATTGTAATTGCATGTAAGACTTTGTAAGAAGAATTTTAGAGGAAAAAACCACTAGCAAACATGAAAAATAAATTACTATAAAATTACTGCTCTGTCAACCACTTGTATTACAATGAATTATGGGTTTGAAAATAAACTAATACCACAGAAATGCTGTTTTTAAAAACGGTTGCTGTAAGTGGTATGAAAAATGAAGGTAGTAATTATATATTTGAAGTATAACGGAAAAATTACACAGTATACCAACCGCACGTAAAACGAATAGGCAAAGTGACTCTAGAAGAGTAACACAGCCGTAAGACGGAAACAAGAAACTCTCACAGAGGGATACAAAAGTGGTCCAATGCGTGAGGGAATTATAATTGAAATAATAAGGCATTTCGGCAAAATTCTACACTCGAAACAAGTCAAGTGGAACCATCATTAGCGCTGCGGCTGGTACCACTGGATGTCTCAAAACAAATGCATTAACCATGTACGATACCTCCACGTGTATAATTAAAATCACTACATTCAAGGCACCAAATTTAGGAGTTAGAAGCGCAAAGATTGAGGGGGCGCGGTCATAGCGAATGTCACGTTCACTGGCAGACATCAAGCGCAATAAAGTCCCTGTGACTGCCAAGTTACAAAAAGATTGTGATACTCAAAACGGGTATATAATTACGGAAATTGTCCTGTATTCATTTATATCTCAATTTCCGAATTATTGGGTTTTTTTTTAATAGGGCTTAACGCCCGTTTTTACTACTGAGGCACCACAGGCGGTGGACACTGACGATACATGAGATGAAATGATATATTGGGTAAGAATATTTGTTTTTTTTTTTCTCAGAATGGAAACATTTCAGGTCTAAATTTAGGCA
Source organism: Metallyticus violacea (assembly GCA_030762175.1). Taxonomy (NCBI): domain Eukaryota; kingdom Metazoa; phylum Arthropoda; class Insecta; order Mantodea; family Metallyticidae; genus Metallyticus; species Metallyticus violacea. The sequence continues at coordinate 68,824,999 of CM060845.1, forward strand.
TTTGCATTTTGTGAGGACTGAGGAAAACCTGGAAATAACCTGTCAGGGAGAATGGTCATGGCGGGATTCGAACCCTAAACCTCCCGCTCACGAGTACGCGCCTTAACGACCTTGGTTAGCCGTGGCGGTGAATTAATGCTTATCTGGAAACAGTGATTACGGACTTTTAAATTCATATCCTTTTCTTTCCCTCTCTCCACAAATTTTCTGCACTGTTCTAATACTTAACAAATGCATTAATTCCCTGTTCTATATCAGTATACGGTATGATGTTATTCCGGGAATTTGTCATCTTTATTGACGTGCCCCTATTACATATCACAATTCTTATTTCTTAAAGAATGGATGGAAGCACATTTTAATCGCTCAATCGCTTTAGTAATTCAAAGAACAAAGTTATGCACTTCTAAAATATTTTCAGATCTTGTATATATTTTACTTAATGTATAAATATTACTGTTACCTTTATAGTAAGTGCAATTATGAATAAAGTTACCAATAACACGCAAATGTTACCGTTTAAAATTAAAATACTATTTTTAAAGTGTATCGAAGTATTTATTTGCTAAATATTAAATGAACCATTACTGTTTAATTATAAGTATCGAAGTAATACTTTTACTTTAAGTAAAACTTAACATAACGCAATTTACTGAACATGTCTCAAATTGTACACCTCTCTTAGGCTGAACCGGAAGTGACAGCAATGAAATTTGTATCACGTGTACATTACGTTAAATTAAAGTTAAAGTTAAATTTTAGCGCAAAAAAGCATGCGCGCGCGCACGCACACACACACACACACACACACACACACACACACACACACAAAACTACTGGAAAAGTTATGGTCATTCCATATTCTAAGATGTCTCAGCTGCACACACAACTGTAACTGGACAATACTCCAGAAATATCCTGAAACTCTACAAGACCTTATCAAAAGAGCACTTTTCGATGCAACAAGCTGGCTGCTGCACCACGATAATGCACGGTCGCATCTGAACATCTCATAAAAGTCAATGTGAAGTGTGTCCGTCTTCCTTTTCCCCAAATTAAGGAAAAAAACAACTTAGTGGGTGGCATTTTTCATCATCAGCAGCAGTGATGAAGGCTGGGGAGGCGATTCTGAAGGACCTGTCAAAAATCATTTCCAGCATGTCTTTGAAGCTTGGCAGAAACGCTGCGACAGTGCACTGCATCCAAACGGGACTTCTTTGAGAAAGATGAACAAAATTATGAGAATGAGTAGAGATAGTTTGGGAAGGAAAAAATAAAAAATAATAAAAAAGTTTCATTCTTTATTGAACAATCTTTGGTACAAATCTTTGTAATCATAATAATGGGCTACATGAATACTGTCTTCGTATAGTAACTGTTTATAATGTATTTTGGAGTGAAAAATGCAAGACTGCCCAACAATTTTTATGGCGCCACAATTTTTATAATTTAAAAATAAAATGCAAGCTTACGAATATTTTTAAGCAAAGCCAATGAGAAATTCTATCTTCAATTAGAGTCAATGATTGGAGATGGTTCATGGTCTCTCAAAATTAAGATGACTATCGCTTCACAACGGCAATATTTTACCATTACTTCCTTTACTTCTTGCTGTCAGTTTCAATGAAACACGAAACAATGTCTGCTCTCTTGAAAGTGTACAAACTGATGAATGTGGATGGACAATTTGTGCCGAGCTTGTAGTTATCGCACTGATCGATGGTTTTTAATAAGTATTTGCGGAAATGCGCTGCTTGTGTCTGTGGAAATGCCCGGAAACAATCATTTGTGTTGTTATTGGGAAAGAGGTAAGAAGAATGTATACCTAAAGAAAGAAAAGTGAAATGTGTACCGCTGATAGACTACAGAAGATTCTTCCCTCACATCTTCACATTAAACTTACGTAATATAAAATATTTGTGAAAAGCTTGCAATAAGATAAAACTGAGTTTTTTTTTTTCCTTCATGAAATTTGCTAGCATATAGCAATAAGTATTGGAAGATATTTTTTGTAGGGGAGAAAACCGTCTTGAAGACAAACGCATTAAATCAAAGTTTCAAACTGCCAAATTAGCCAAAGTAGTGACGAGTGAATTTTTGGGAAACAAACAAGAAGAGAACTATGGATTTCTAGTATCAGAGGCACTGAAGTACTACGAAGAAATAAGTTGCCGTATAACCTTAAAATATGCATCTTCTCCTTCTCATCGACAGGACTTGGATGATGTGAGCGAAGAATGGCGAGACGGTTCCTTCAGGACTTTTCTGAAATGGACGAGGGAGGTTATTGCTGGTCCCTCAAACGAGAAAGCAATAGTGAATATAAGAGATGTTCATTTTTTGCTTCTTTTCAAGTGTGTGTATATTCATTAACTTTTTAAATTTAATTTTCATACTTAGATAATGAATTGTGATAAATGGTTCGTCATTAATTTAATATTTCAGCTATGCCACGTCCATTTAAGAGATGTCTGTTTTAAGGCATCTTGTGTATATTTTCTGACTTATCGAAGCATGGGCCTGTAACAACAAAACGTTGCCTGTCAGAGTATTTTACTGTCATTTTGGAATCCACCTAAGGCAGACTTTCACTCTAGAGGCCAGAAAATATTTAATTTATTCCCTAATATAATCAGTACATAAATGCAATGAAAGTGTTCCCTAAACAAATATGCAATACAACCGCACGCCTTTAAAGTTAATTTACATATGTATGTTGATAACTGTTTGCAACTTCATTTGACCTTGGCTGCGTGTAAAATAAGTACGTACTATTCAAGTAAGGCCAAGTGAATGTGCATATTTTTTCAAGTGCATCGTGTTTATGACACACTAAAGAGTAAAAGCAAATAAACGGAAACATGCTTTTGCAATTAGGAATCCTCTTTTCCATATATTTTAGCCTAGAAATATTCTAGTATTCTATCGTTACATATGTTAAAGCATATTACATTTCGTTTTGTTATCAGATGTTTTATCCAAATAATAATTTTCTTAAGCACTGTATCAAACCGATTGTTTATTTACATTTTAAAATAAAGGTATATATGAAATGTTTCAATTTCTACCTCATTTCCATCACGGAACGGTGGCAGTGACAAAATAAAACAAAGAATTGCTCTAGAGAAAACCATTACTTTGTGCTAAGACTGAAAATTAAAAAGTCCTGCTAATAAAGCTGAATTTCTAGTCTTAAATTAAACATATTATGCACTTGGGCTCTGGTGTTATGTCTTTTACAACGGGTGGCCGAGGTCGTTAAGGTGCGGACTCATGAGCGGAAGGTCTGGGATTCGATTTCCACCAGGAACCATCCTCCCTGACTGAAGTTTTTTCCAGGTTTTCCTCAGTCATAAATTTACGGTACCGGGGAGGTACGCTAAACTTAGGCCTGAAACGCTTTCTTCCTTTATCATTTCATCTCATGGATCATCAGTTTAAAACGGGTGTTAAACACCATTCCAGTCTTTGAAACTATTAAAATTGATAAATGAATCATTTGTACTTTGATTACACTGCACAGGTAACCCGCCTGAACCAAACATAGTAAATCTTAACGCACAAAACACTTGCCTGCCTTTATGAAGTGAATATATGAATATTACTGCCTGTCCTAGGACTGAAATCTTCTTCAACATTCACAAGAACTAAACAGCAAAGGTCTGGGCGATGAAAGTTGATACTATTAACTATGTAGTATAATTAAACATTACCTAATTGTTGTAACATGAGACCTGCCGGAAACCACAAGATTTGCTGCAATATTCTCCGAAACGTGACTATGGGTGCCAGTGTTTTCCAGCGACCGCAAAGTTGCGGATACGGCTTGTGTGCTAATTATCTTGGATAGTAAAAGTTCCCGGAGATTCGTTAAGCTATTCCACCGAAGAGTCGAGGAAACTCTTGACGTGACCCACATTTATGCATAATTTTAACGATGAAAATTTCAATGGACTAAATTCTAAACCTTTTTCCGGCTTATTTATGTTCCGTTTCCAATGAAATGATATCATTTCACTCTCTGAAAAGCCCAGCCCATTTTCATCTCATACTGTGGTCTGCAGCATCACAGAATGCTCTCGATTTTCTTATCTTAATTTTTCCTGCCTCTTTTTTTTCTTTCCGCTATTGTTCTGTGATATTTTGTTTTACAGTCATTTGTTTTCGTGTGCTGTTCTCTTAATCCTTTTACCGCCACGGGTGACCGAGGTCGATAAGGCGCGGACTCGTGAGCGGGAGGTCTGGGGTTCAATCCCGCCAGCACCGTCCTCCCTGACTGAGGTTTTTTCCAGGTTTTCCTCAGTCTCCATAAATGGCAAATGCCGGGGAGGTACCCTAAAACTTAGGCCTGGAACGATTCCTTCTTTAAAAATAAATCCTTTCCCAAAATATAATTTAATCTCAAGTACCATCAGTGTCCATCATCTATGGTGCCTCTGTAGCAAAAACGGGCTTTAAACACCATTCATTCATTTATTTATTAATTCTTAATCATCTTCAATTTTTGGTTACTTATGCGTATGACCTGTGACCCAATGCCACTTCATATCATCTATGCTGTCAGAAAGTTATTAATTATAAAAGTAAATAATATATTATGCTTGTGTAAACAATCTGGAGCCTTAATATGATTTTATTTTTTCCCATACCTTGTTGCATACTTTTACCTATTGTCTAAGTGATTTTATAAGGTCATTCAAATAAAACATTGATCGATTTATATGAGGAAAACTATATCTGATATGTACGATATATATTCAACCGTTACTTAGCTACTGCTGGAAGCCGGAGCCATGGCTTGTCAGAGGAGCGCATTGTTCATAAGTAGTGGGCGTATCACAGCACTAGTGCTTGTGCTATTGGCCTCCTAAGAATTAAGTTAATATGCTTAAAATGTTCTAACTTAATAACGATATGATAAAACATAATTCGGTACTTGCATACTGGAATTTCTACCTGCTCTGGTTATTCTCTGCCAGGTAGAGTAGCAAGATCAGAGAAGTGTTAATTTTTTCACTTTAGTCACTTGTTTCTACTCCACAAGAAATAATGAAACTGTCAATGAAGTCCTCGCTCGCATCTCTTTCCTTGATCGTTTCTCTACTCTTTTAACGGATTTCGGTACCTCAACCAGTCTTCAGAAGCGAAGGAAGAAAATGCGTTAAGTGTATGTTTCAGTAACGCTTGCTTATTCACTTCTCCACTAACATTTAGCAAGCAATTTACCTTGGATCACGCAAGTGTTATGGGGTTCAGTTCACATATGTGCACGGTCAAGCTTAATGCTTCGTAGCCATGCAATTTTAATATTTCTTCAAAACACTTTTTCTGGTCGTTTATGTTTTTCTATCAATCCTTAGAGTTCGGGTTTTCTCATGTCTGTTGAAAAAGCTTGTTATTTTACAACCAAAGTGTCATTTGTTTCTAAGAGGGTTTGTTTTCCTGGATATTATGGTAGGGAGCATTATCATCTGGGAGGTTGGGAAGAAGTTGATTGTTAGTCCAAAGCTCAAAGTTTCTGAAATTCATTTGACTATGATAATCTCCCGAGCCTTTCCCTGCTTGAAAAATTAATTGCAAAATTTTCGCTAACCCCATTTCCGATCCTGCATGGATGACAGTGAAACGGTTACGGGAAATCGGCTTAGTCAATACGCCTGGTTGACTTTCACTTTTCCAGCATTTCCTAATCTTTAAATTATTGTCTACCCAAGTCTCATCAATATATGCAATAGAGCGACTTTGTTCCCTAAATCGGCGTATTGCTTTCAGGTACTTGCTCCATTAGTTTGGCTTTTCATTAAATAAGTTTGGCACATTTTCCGTTTGCAGCACATTTCTTTAAGAACCTCTTCTCAGAGAGTGAACACCCCTCTCCCCCCGCCAGGGAAATTCAATTCTTTATCGAATCGCACATAACAATTTTGGACATGTTGTCATTTCCTTTCTCACTTAATAAAATTCGTCTATGCAGCAGCAAATCACATTCTCATCAAAATCTTCCAAATTCACTTTCGTACGCTGCGGTCTATTTCTGTGTTTTCCTGCAGTAGACAGAGAAGACTCAATCCCTTGTCTTCTTACCCTGAAAACGCCGGTATAGTGTGATACCCGAAGTTTGACTGTTTAAAGTTATGTTCTAGTTTATCTTGCATCGAATCCCCGTCACACGCCGCTGTCTTTTTTCACGTGCTTCAATAGTTTTTTCTTTTTATTCGTTGTTGTGGTACATTCATTATTTGTAGATCAATATTTTTGAAAAAAACTACACACTAACTAAACTGTGCAGTGCAAAACGTCCAACTGCTCACTACTTGCCGGAATAACGCTCAGAAACAAAATGGACTGCCACAAGTATTTGAATAGATGATACATTAAGTATCAGATTGGGATATCAAGCCCACCTCTCCAGCTCCTAGTAGTACTTAATCTAAATATAGTCATCTTCAGTGTTTAACTAACTGTCCCTACGGTCACAAGTTTACCACCGCCATTGATGATGGACACTTAACAAAGGCATCAAAACATTGCGAAGGTAAAACTGCTAGCGCCATTGTTTTACTATATGATAATGCTAAACTTGACATGTCGCACACAACGGCTAATGTTCTGCAATGTTTGCGCTGTACGGTTCTTCTGCACAATACGGACATACTTGGGCTGCTGAAAAACGCTTTAAAAGGAGGTCGCTTCACCTCCGGTCAACAGTGGTTGGTTGTACCGGTACTTGTCGACAGTTGAAATCGCGACCTAAACAGTAGTGACTTGTAAATCTGCGCAGGCGCAGGAAGTTCTCCTCTGCGCCTTCCGTTGGCATATGGGACTCAAGCAACAAATGCAGTTTTCGCATTTCATATACGCGCAATAATTGTTTGTTTCGTAATTTTCATGACCACCATTTCTTCAAAGGACTTATTACTGTAGCAGTTCCTATCAGCACTGGTCAAGATTTCATCGCCAAACTTTAACAGTTTATTCTACAGTCCTACAAGAAATTAACTCAGCCATCGGCCTATTGATGTATCCCTAAGAAAAAGAGCAGACTCTCGAAACGTTCATTTATCTCTGTTTGGCTCAGCGTTCCATTCACAATATATCTAAGCCCACTTTGGCCCTGTTCGCTAATCACTCGGCTGTAATATGATAGATAAGCTTCATTTTCAATTTAAAGGTACCGAACTTATAAAAAAAAAACTCCACTTTGAATGCTAATTTATCGAGTGGCATAGAGTTATCCGAAGTTAGACATGGTAGCGGACATCCCCCCCCCCAGGTGTAGGACGCCATTTTTAGTCAGTTCTTTACATCTAAAATGACAGTATATAGTCGGTATATGTTTATATGAGTTTTCATTCTGTTGCGCTTTTTTTTTCTCGAACTATTTGGTATTATTTTTTCTTTGTACTAGCTTATACCTCCTGACTTACATTTTCTCGCAAGATACTGTTGGAATATATATTGCGATAAAGTTAAAATACTATAAAGATACCTGATGGCCTATAAATGCGATTAGCATTCAAACAGATGGGTTCATACTTTCTTTGGAGGGTGTATCGTGAAAGCTTCACAATAAGTTGATAATGAGCGTATTTCTGTTCACATAAATCATCTGTTTCATTTCAATGACAAACATTGTAGTGGTAATTACCTTTGTCAGTGAGTGTACGTGTCAAAAGTTCACTCTTGTACGGTTCACCAAATGTGTGCTTCGGGAGAAACAACGTTTGGCGTGAACAGCGTGCCTCTTTGCCATAAAATTAAATGGTGGACTGACTTGAACGCTGAACATGTTAAAGTCAGCAGTAATCCTCAAGACAATACGAATAACAGGAGCACTTAAATTTCAAAGGCAACACAAAAACTATGCTAAACAAACAACATTTTCGTGCTTAAGTGCCGGGCAACTAATACATGTTTCTTTCCTTGAAGCACGCAGCAAAAAACATTTTTCGGGCGTTTCGCCCATATGTAAAGAGTGATCGTTATGGGTTTGCCTCTGTTCTTTTCTTAATAGTTCTTTCTCTTTGTTTGTCTCTCTTTTCGCTCTACTCAAGCATACCTCTTTTATTCTCTGTTTTCCTTTCATGTGTCTGCCCCTTTTCTGCCGACCACCCACGCTTCTAAAAATCCAACAAACATTCGCCGGGAAGGTTAACATGCTTCGTTACGTACGCTAGCAGTGTAACTACTCTCGAGAGTCACGTGGAATTGGCCCGTCTGGCAGACAAGCAATAAATACGGCGCCTCGTGTGCTGCAGATCGTCTCATCTCCAGGCGTTCTGCAAAAATTCTGTTTCGAAACGCCAGGCTGCGCTCTTTAACTCTTTCCGTCAAAAGTTCTCTTAGGAACTAGCCTGGCATACAACTTTAGGGTCATAAGTAGAGACATTCCTTAGAAGACACAAATGACTTATTTTTTAATACCATCATAAGGTTGCGAATAACATACTTTCATCATTTCTTGGATGCGCGCGCATTTATCGCCAATGCTTGAAAAGTTATAAAGATTAAGCTTGCGTGGCTACGCAGTTGGGCCATTAAACAGCAATGTAAAACTGCGTCATAAACTGTTTTATTCGCATCTTTATAGAAGTAAAATAATTATTACCTACTGTTTTACACCTTTCTAAGAACAGCACTTAACTGCGTGTGCTTTACGACCAGAAAGGGAGAGAATAAAAGCGAATCATCGTCTTTAAAAGCGAACACTATTACCAACATTGCTCTTCAGTAGCTAAACATGATTCAGGCGCGAATATAGTTATTTTTTCGTACGCTAAATGAATACTTAACAACCAAAGATGAACAAATAACAATAATTGACAAAATCATATCGAAATTTCTGTAAAAAGTTAACCGTTTTAAGGTAGTCTGTCATTTAAATTTCTTTTTGATATATTTTCATAACACTTTTAGTGCAGTTTAAAAAAAATACACAATATATAAACATCTTTTTAGCTTTTTAATACAAGGAATTTTCAAAGAAAAAATATAACCCTAAATTAATGTTACTACAACGATAAAGCTAAATGTGAAGGAAAAATGCGTTGAAGTAATTTCAATAGAACTTGGGTTTAGTGGTGTGTACTGTATAATTTGTATTATAGCATTAGTATACATTATTTAGAGTAAACGTTTCATTATAAAATAGTTAATATTTCATTCCATAGAGGAAAAACAAATATTTGCAATATCTATCATTAACTTACAAAAAATATCTTTTTAAAAAGTAATAACACATCTGGCAAAATGCCACGCAATTATATTTAGTCTTAGGTACCAGTATGGAAACTGATTATAGTTTTAATTGTTACACTTCAACGTAGATTATAAATGAGCATGAAGGCTTCATACTAATCAACTCTGTAGTAAACTACCTAAACTAATTTTTCTTTCAAAAAGACGTAGAAACTACTATAAAAGATGTTTAGATATCTGCATAATTGGGTGTTTCAATTGTTAGTCTATTAAATTATGGACCCATGTTGATTTTTGTTACACAAGAAGGCTATTCGCATAATATAATTTACCTCTAACAGACTGTGCTGTTAACGCTTATTTAAAAAATTGTAATTTTAACACTTTTTTAAATTTATATTGATGATAATTTAAAGCATATTGATAATTTAAAGCATGTTGATAAATTACTCGCAATTTGAAACAGTATCTGAAGTTGAATCATAATACTAGAGGCAAATTTAAATCTCTCCATTTATAGATTGTTAAAAAATGGAACAGTTTTATTATAACCAAGATCAGTTTGTATAACAAATTACCTGTGTCTGTTACAGAAAACATATTTTGAAACTTGTGTGAAAATATTTTTAATAACTGACAGCTTTTATAATTTAGAAAAATAATTAATAGCAAATATTTCACTGAAATTGTGATCACTTCACTGAAGTTTTCATTCTTTGTTTTAATAAGATGAAGTGTGCTCTATTATTATAATTATTATTATTGTTGTTATTGAAAGTTTAATTTAATCTGCATGCAGAATTTTAAGAAATTTCTCTTTAGGTTTAATCTATTATGAAATTTCAATACAGGATTGACTCAAATTGTATAAAAGCATACCATCTGTGGTTTAAATGATGTTTTCGGTCTCGTGCGGTTGTGGAATAGCGGACTCTTTCACTACGCGAAAATTAGCACCACAGATGCGATTCTTTTACGTGCAAACGAACCGCATTTGGCTTAGTAAACCGCAGGAATGCAGCCTCAAGTCAAATCTGGCTCCGATACAAGAAGTAGGTACTTTGCTTGTCAAGTGCAAGGCATCTAGAAGAACAGATATTCCTGGATATGACATATCGGCGCAGTAAGCATATTTAAATGTGTTAAATATAATTTTTTACACAAGCACATGTTTGGTTAAGGTTTGAACCAGAGTCATATAGGAAAAAATCCAGGTCACAGCCGGGACTGGAATTGCGGATTTTCGGATCACCATACCGAAAGTTTTTACCATCTGAGCTACGACCATGCCGCTGATATCCCCCATGAGTCTATTACACATCTTATGTCATGTACATCTTAAGGTTATCTCATTGTAGATTTATCCCTTAGAGGCGACTCGGAACCTTCTAGTACTTCCGTTAACCACACTATTAGGAATAATTTATTTGAAATGTGACTTTTTCATACAAGCCCTGCGTTAGGCTAAGGTTTGGAAGCAAAGTTATAAAATGTGGGGGGGAGGAAATCAACACGAATACTAATAGTGTGATTTACTACGAAAAGTCATAAGAAGTAGGAGTGTATTTATTAAAGTGACAACATACAATACAAAACACATGGATCTACGTGTTTTTATGATGCACTAGGTATGTTCGATTTAGTACAAGAATAAGGTATAAAACATACATATTCAACAAAAATAAACTAAATAATGAACAAATAAAATTAAAATAGAATAAAATAAAATAGAAAGTACTAAGAATAATTTTTAAAAATATAAATAAAACCCATTATAAATGACACAAGCTGGATTCAGTCGATATGTTTCCTCCCAATTCCCTTCCCCCGGTAATCAGGCCTGTGCTCTCTTATTTTCGTTAGGAATTTGCCTAATATCTCCTCTCCTTCCTTGCCGCCAGCAAAGCCCAGCATGAACATCTCTCTCTGTTCGATTCTGTAAAGGAGTGTGGTAGCTACTTTTCTCTCCATTCTTCCGTACCTTTACATTCAGCCAGAATATGTGTCATGATTTCCCCTCCTCACAGATGAGGCAAATTCTCCGCTCATATTCTTCATCGTCCCACGCGAACCCTTGTCTAGTAAGTATTCAAAAGGTTTCGTGTCGCCTCTTAAGGTTAAATTTCTGAAACGAGACAACATTAGAGATCTCAAAGGTATAACAAACTCAGATGAGAGAAATCGCGGCTATGGTCAGGTAGAGTGCAGTATCTCTTATGGAAAGATCATCGGTACGGTAAGCTTAAAATCCGGGGTTTGAGTCCCGGCCGTGTCTCCGAATATTTCACTTTGATCGCAAATACTATTTCTACAACAACAAAAGAGGTTTTACAACATTAGACAGATGAAATGATCAGTTAAAAGACTTTAAATTACATTAAACGAGGACAAGTATGTTAGAGAACATGAAAATACAAACCGCATTCTTGAAACGCCGAGGAGAGGAAAAAACTTCAGCAGATATTCGTAACAGTGAGTTGCAGGTTTAGGTTCAGAAACAAAGGAGGCGTTTCTCCAAGTATGTGAAGGCGGGGAAGATATTGCGCAGTTCTCTTTGTCCAGGGGCCTGCAGGAACACGTGTTTTGGTTCCCGAAAGATAGCATTCTCTATATCGTGCTAAACGTGCCCCGAATTGTAAATGTATGTAATATGCAGTTTTATCCACATACTGGTACAGGCGATAACCAACGAAAGGAACGTGTTTGAGCAGTAATTCGGTATATTCGGACTCAATCAGCGTTATCTGAACTACTAATATCTGAATCATAACAGCATGAAGGCAAAACCTAAACAAATCTGATACCCAGAGTGCTTAATAGATGTTTGGCTCTGGTTTCCAGTATTCTGGGCTGCTCTGTAGTGTAGAAAACTATCTGACCGAGACCTAGCGAATGCAAAAGGTTAAAGTATGTGATATGATGTCCTCTGTGGCGTCTTTAGTAAGGTTTAGTTTTCGGAGCTCTTGCACTCCGGACTGTTGAACAGAAGCAAACAATTTAAATCTTATCTTCCCAGTTTTCTCCGCAATACACATAAATCAGCAGCTTGTTAAATGTATAATTTACCCCGCACAAAAATCTACTATTATTATAGCAGATCTTGCTATGTTTATCTTTATTTTTAATATACATACTACGTCTCTGTATTTTTTCTATGCTTGTTGTTCATTAGCTTGCGCATATTTAATGTCTAATTTATAAGGGATTTTATTATCCCTTAATTTCACTGGTCATAATCTGGAAGAGGGACCGAATGGCTATAAGCAAGTAAGCTTCTTCTAGGAACGCCTTAAAGAGATCCGGATCTTTGGAACTGGGTGCTCTGCTTATCGTATCAATTAAACTTCTAATTTTTTATATTTCTAACTCTTTGTATGCCTTTTCAGAATTTTATCCAGGGATTTTTTTCAGATTTAATGAACTTCCAGCATTTCTTGAAATCCTTCCGTTTTTATACGTCATTTTAGTTTAAAGATAGTTGCGAGAATTTATTTATGGTCGAGTTGCTTCTTCTGCCTTGTATGGTTCCTTCTGTTCTTTTCTAGTTGGCCTCAGTTGTTCTTTGTTTCCTATTCTCTTTAAGGCGTATAAACGTTGCTGATCATTAGCTGTCTAAAGAACTACGATACACTGCATTAATCTTTTTAAAAACAAAATAGATAGATTGGCAGACGAGAAAGTTTAGCTTCCTTGCTCTCAAATTATTTCCCATCCAATCAATAGTTATAAGGATTTTATGTGACAGTTTAAATAGTACACACGACCGGGCTTCTGTTTTATTTTCCAAGACGCATTTCTTGAATTTCAGAGAAGGGAGCGCTTAAGGAAAGTATTCAATAGGAAAGTGATAAATCGTTGCGAGTAATCTCCGACTTTCAGTTTTGCCACGTATAAAAAGTAAATACTTAAGATGGTCATAAAAGTGCTCTAATTTTCTGTGGTTCTCCAAGGCGGTTCTGACCACTTTTACCGATCAAAGAAGCCGGCTTCAGATAACTTTCCTATTAGCTTCAAGTTATTACCTTGCCACTGCCTGATAGCAAAATCAAAGAAGCAGGTTTCGCCAATAGTGCCCCGGGACGACATACCGATACACCTTATCATCTCGGCTATAATGTTATGTGTTATACAGTAACTACGGCGGGTGACCCTAAGCATTGCGGATTTCTTCGCTCTCTGCATATTTTCGGCCGACTTTCTTTTCCAAAAGGAAATAGGCGATATCTGGCGAAATGAATGCTGTAGTTGTAGTTAGCTTTTGTGTCTTATATTTGTGAAATTGTGTTGGGAAAATTAGAAATGTATGTAATGTCATTAGGAATAATTCATGTAATAAGCGTTTATTAGAGGTGGAAACAGACAGTAATATTACTCATTGTTAATGAAAATACGTATTTAAGATATTTAATACTTTCTTTATCACATAATTAAACTACTTAAGCTTACTTTTCTTGATTACAAGCAACAAGATGATGTTTTTTTAAGGTATCAACTGTCATAGTCAGCCGCTTGTCAGAGAGATATTTTTCATCAAGGAAAAAGAACGCTCTACTTCCACTGAAGTGATTGCAGCACATTTAAAACAAATTATTTCGGTGAATTTTCAAATTTCACCACTGCTTACAAGCATTTATTTTAATTTTAGCTGTTATTAAGCTCTTATTTAAATTGTTACTCTCATTTTCTTTAAATATTATATTGTATTTCAACATTTAGCATTCATCCATATACCGGTGATTCAAATCTAAATAAACTTATAACCCATTTGAGGTCGTGTTCTACTAGTGGTCGGTTGAATTTACGTTGTGAAGTGGTGGGGTTCAAATCCAACACGTGAGGTGCACTTTTTATATAAGATAATTAACAAGGAAGCCTTAGGACTTACGAAAAATGTCGAGTGATAATTTCTCTATTAAATTTTTAATGCACATAATTTGTCTGCTCTTATTTCATTTGAACTAGAAACACAAATAGATATTAAATCTGTTTTAATGGCTAAAACGAACTATTTTTCATATGAGTAATATAAATACAGTCAGGTAACCCATATGTGCAGTAAAATATTTTCTTGCATTTACACATTAAAACATGTAGCAAAATATCTACCTCCTAATCTCGAAAATAACCTCATTCAAGTGCTTGTTTTGCCTCACTTTGATTATTGTAATGTCTTGTACTCTAATCTGAATATTTGGCAAATCGACAGATTACAATGCATTTATAATATCTGTGTTTATTTCGTCTTCAACATTCGTAAATTTTATCAAGTGACACCCCTATGCAATCAGCTGTCATGGCTACCTCTAAGAGAACATACGACTTTCCAATTCCTTGCGCTCCTGTTCAAAATCCTCTGTACCTCCATCCCTCGCTTCGCATACCTGTCCCTACCTCGAACCCGTAATGTGACTTTATTGTCTATCCCTAGTCACCGAACACATTTTACTGAACCTCATTCAGCGCGGAACTCCCTTCCTCCTGAAGATAGAAATTGTCGGACGATAAAAGCAAACGCAGATGAAATTGTCCTTTCAACTTTAAGAATCACAACAGTTGGTCTCTTGCTTCTTCTTCTTCGCCTCCTCCTTCCTCCCTTGTAGTCGAGAAAAACAATTGAACAAGTGGCATTCCAACACTACAATATCAACTTCCTAACGATATTAAACATATATTTTCATAGAACATAAAAAGTACATTGTACTTTTGGAAGAGAAGGCCCCATGGCCTTAGCTCTTTCCAGGGTAAATAAATAAATACAATTTAATGTGAAACGATAAACACCTCAACCTAGGGCGTTCTTGAAAACGTATAGAGGTGAAGTCAGGGCAGGGATTCGAACCCTATGATAAGCAGGCGTGCTAACAATTGTGCTGACATATCCTACTGGCAAGATGGGGCCTCGTAGCTTAATCGGCCGTGATTTTTTTTAATAGTGTTTAACGCCCGTCTTTACTACTGAGGCAACACAAGCGGTGGGCACTGATGATGCAATGAAATGATAAACTGGAAAAAGATATTTTTTAAGGTAGGAAGCTTCCAGGCGTAAATTTAGGGTATCTCCCCGGCATTTGCCATTCGTGAGGACTGAGGAAAACCTGGAGGGGGGGAACCCAGTCAGGGAGGACGTCCTGGTGGGATTCGAACTCCAGACCTCCCGCTCACAAGTCCGCGTCTTAACCACCTCGGAAGGCATCAGTGTGAAAGTATGCACGGGGTGCTTATTTGCATCTTGCATGTATGTAAAGTTTTAAAATGTCTGTTCCCAGGATGAGCTGAATAGCCTTGTATATAATTTGTATATACTAGAGTGAAAGTATGTAGATTTCAACAAAAAACAGTAAAATAAAACTCGCAGATTTGTTAATATAATGTACTTTCAATAATATAATTTTTTCCGCTGTAAGCTGGAGCTGGTGTTTGCAAGTGTGATTTTGTCCATAAAATCTTAGAGCAGTTGCAATGGAAAGGTACAGGAAAAACGTAAAAAATTTGTCAATGTCTTCCAACTTGGTGACTTAAAAGCTTTGTTACCATGGAAACTGTTAAGATAATTGAGCTCTTGGCGCAAAGATGGGTCCAATTTTCAAATTGGCGTTGTTTAAATAGTTTCACCACAGTTGCAAGAAACGCATACAAGTTTAACACAAAGCACAGTGTGTTACTAAAGTCCATAGAGGATTCGAGGAGAAAAATGCAGAAATTCAGCTTCCCTTTCACCAGAGATCATGCAATGATGATTAATTCAATGTTTATAACCGTCAAAAGCAATGTCTTTATCTAGCAGTTGACCCCTAATATTGATGTAATTAATAATGGACAGGAACATATTATAACTTCATTTGTGAAAAACTTTTTGACACTTTAATCACATTGTTCCATTAACAGGCTTAAGGTTTAACATTCCCACATTGCCAGCTTGTGCCATGTGCAGGAAGTGGAAAGCGGCAACTTGCTCAGTTTTATAAAGAACAAAATTTTACACTACGATTAATGAATTCCATATATTCACCTATTATCCCCTCCCCTCAACATGGATACATACAGGTGCTCTACATAGACAATGAGATTGCGGTGGCGATATGAGCAAGCCCAGGGCTGTACTATATAATGGAGTTAGTTCCGTTTCTAGGTGCGAAAGTGTGTTACAGGTCAGCTGCGGGCAACGTGTGGCCAGCCTTTCAGTTTGTGGCGTTCGCAAATTGTGGGGCGCGCAGTTAACATGTCTCCAGGGAAACGTGAAAGCTCGCGAATGTTTGCAGAAAAAAATTGCTTGGAGTAATTGTTTAATACATCAGTCACTCATAATAACTGGCTCAATGCTTTCTTTCGTTTATTTTCTACCAGGTTTTTTTAAATATTTTTTCTCTTTTTACTTTTCATTTTCTCTTTGTTTTTCTACCTTTACTTGCTTGTAATTTTTATTCTTCTTCTCTCTTTTTGTTTTCGAACAGTGTAAAAATTCAACACATATTAATCATTACGACATATATTAATGTATATATTACATATTGTGTAAAACCTTAGCAAATATTTATTTTCTATGGTTTTTTTAAATTAGTATGCCGTATTCAGTTTTACGTAACTTTATACACATTTTAAGCATGTTTTTACGTTTTAAATTAATTTTAAGTCCAAATTGATATCGCGGCTCTGCACTAGTGCAAAATTTAATTTCAAGTTGTTTTTTTTTTTTTTACCCTCAAAACTTTATTTTTTTATACTTGGGTACGATTTTCTCTAAAACTATTTTACATCATAATTATATTTTAACATTCTCTAAAAACGTCTACAGTAGTCATAAACTCTGTGTAAACTGTTACTGTAGAATGAAGTTAGTATAAATAGCCAGGAAAATAATTATATGCTCTTCAAAAGATATAATCAACTGCATTATTGGGATTTCAATAACAATTTCTGAGAAAATGGTACCTATTAAATTAATGTGTATCATTAATTAACAACTAAATCATGCAGAAATAATATATATATATATATATATATATATATATATACTACGTAATTTTCACAACACATTAACAGTAGCTGTAAAGAACAAATACACCGAATTTTAACTGGTGTGTATAAAGGAAGAGCGTAGTTATTTGACGGGGGAAAAAATGAAGGATAAAGGCTGTGAATATTTGAAAATTTAGAAGTTCCCTTTTACAAGTCCGACGTGAAAGTTTGTGCAGTTGAAAGCATCTCAGAAACTGTAATGATATCCGCAAGAAATGCAAGAATTCACTGAAAGACATTATTCATTAATTGAAATGTTTCAAATGCGCTGCTTTTAAGCGGATATAAATTGTTATAGGTAAATGTAAAAGCATTCATTTCATTACTTTATACTTTATACATTATTATTATTATTATTATTATATTAATAATAATAAAACAAATACTCGATTAAGATAATACAACGGAAAAGTTTTATGCACAGTACTTAATGTCATTTTGAGTCACATCTGCCTGTACTTTTCTTCGTTCTGTTATTCCCTTCTACGTGAATCACTATATAACATTAAAGATTGATCCGTAATTATATTTAGAACATAACATATATCTAACTTGCTTTTTATTTAATAAAATTTGACGACTTTATAGTATTTCTGAAATAAACACACTGTTCAGTTACTAACTGTACTTTTTTTTTTACTTGGAATTAATTTAAGCACAATCAATACCTTCAATAATATACTTTTTGCATAAAAAATCAGAAATCACACACTATATTATTTTAAATGAAAAAATACATTATAATAATTTGAAAATAATAGTTCCAACAATAATTTATGTCGGCAACGTTGGCAAATTGTGTTACAATTCTTCATAGAAGTCAGCAATATCAAATTCTTGAGGTATATATAGGTGTCATCCATATGTGGAATAACATATATTTTTTAAGAAAAATATAGACACATACGTTGCAAGCATTCATTAAAATACCTTCTGAAATTATTCAAGCATAATTCTAGAACAAGTGCATTCTTTTTCCAGAAATTTTAAGTAATGAATATAGTATTTAGAAATATGACCAACAGAGGTAAAGCTAAATTTAGCATCACACTTTACAAAAATGAATTATATTAGAACGAAGGCATAACACTTTAAATGAAACGCATAAAATGAAGACGATATAAAATTAATTAAACTCCGTTAAAGCTACACTTCCGTGACCTTATCCAAATTAACTTCACAGAGTACTAATCCGCTTACAAAGAAACTCCTATAAAGTTTCGAATCACGTTACCTCTTGCGCAGGCTTTTTTCTACTTTCGTATTAGAAATCGATTTGCAAAATCAGACTTTTTTAACGTGGTTTCACCGGCTAAAGTACACATTGGTATTGAAATAGACATATTTTAATTGCGATAGATCTTGCTAACAGATCTGTCATTGCTTTAAGAAGAAACTAATTTGTTTCAGATAGTGAACCACGTGAAGCGTGGGAGTGTTGTAATGGAAGAAAAGTCCCTTAGGCGACTTCTAGAATTCATGTAAGTACGCAGTAACGCAAGAGACAGCTGAAAAAGGAAAATAAAGTGTACTGAAGACTAGCGCAAGAGTTTATGTCCCGAGTTTATCGTGCATGCCTTATTACTATCTACACTCATAAAACAGATAATGCTAGCGAGCTGCCTTTCAAATACCTTTGCACAAGGGCAATTGGAAGTGTTCTCAAGTGATATATGAGAAAAGGAATTCACGCTTTTAAAATCCTTATTATTCAACATAATGCAATTTCTCTAGATTTGTTCCAAAGCCTTTATATCATCACCAAAGACAGATTCCTTCAAATCTGCATAAACTTCTCTACCGTTGCTTCAAGTTCTTCGTCTATCGAGTTTTTTCAGCTTTGTGAAGCGAGGGATGATGAGAGATGTATGGGGTGAACTAGGAAGCAAATATTATTTCATTTCATTATTTTTTTTCAGTTGTAACACCACTTATGGGCACTAACATAAAACTGTCTTTCTTCTTTGATAAATCTGACGTTTTCTTGCGTGTATTGGTCCAGAAGGAAGGCTTAGTATACTAGAAGCCAGAAAACTGAAACCATAATCTACCCGGCCAACTCACTACTTTTGCTTTCTTTGGCGGTGGAGAATTTGCAATGTTCCACCGTTTTAAATGCAGTTATTTTTTCCTGGTGTATTAGCAGTGCGCCCGGGTTTTATCACTTATCACGTACAGATGAACGAAATCTGTTGGCTTGCTGTGGAAACCTGACAATCTTTTCTTAGAAATGTTCATTCTTATTCTGTTTGTTCAAGTACGCCGGAAATGCCTATAGCTTCAATAATATCAATGCCATAAAGTGTACTTTTTGAAACATTTCAGGTGTTGAGGCAGACCTTGGTCGTCTATTACATGAACCATATTCTAAGTACCTTGACCTCGTTTACTTTAAAACCCCCAGAATGCTAGAGCAGACTCCCCTTAAGTGTATCACTTTTCTTCACCAATGATAATCGATGTTTCTTAATTATCAATACGTCCACAGGCAACAATTAACTATACAGCTCATCGTCGGAATATTGTTGCAAAGGTATTCCTAGGGATGATGAGAAGGTTTTACATCTTAAGCTTGGAACCACCATTGGCATCTCTGTAGATCATTCCTGGAGTTTTAAACCACCCTCATATTTTGTATAAAAGTTTTGACATTTTGCTCACCTCTATCACCATCACGTGAAAGTGAAACGCAACTAAAAATAATACCGCGAATTGTAAACATACAGAGTTCTCAATGAAATATTTTATTTGTTAAACTCAATAAATTTCAACCTACGTAATTAAATAATAAAATACATGTCAACCTAATTAAATGCACTTCAACATAATTCAAAGCATTTCAACCTAATTAAATATATAGAAACGTAATTAAATATATGCCAACCTAATAAAATACATGTTAAGATAATTTAATACACTTCAAAATAATTAAATTCACGTGAAATTCATTTAGAACATTTCAACCTAGTTAAATATCTGTCAACCTATTAAAATGAATTTCAATTTGATTAAATACATTTGGAGGGAAAAAAAATAGACATAGAAATATTTTTTCACTTATTGATATGGATTTTTATAAACTAATAGTGATATTTAAATACTTTAGTTACCACACGTCACATTTGCATGCATAATATGTGTGTAATTTTCAACAAGATTGGTTCAGTCAATCAAGAGAAAAATGCATATTTGTCAAAGTTTTAAGCTATCGGGAAATAATTTTTTTTTTGTTTTAAAAAAATTAAAAAAAAACTTTTTATGTGCATTAGAGAATTAAAATTTACAGAACACCTTTAGTTAAGTTTTCTTAATATCTCACAAATATTTCATATTGACAAGTTTATAAATTTCTGAGATACAGTGTAAAATGTATACTGCTGCATTATTTGCTAGATTTACACTTGCTTACTACCTTAAGAAGAGGAGGGTAATAGCTTAGGTTTCGTTTATTTTATGACACTAACAACTTTGGTCATTAGGGTATGAAACGGCCGATAATTTTTTCTCACAGGCCTCTTTTTACAGGCCTGAGATTCTTTTATGTGAAGTAAATCTACGACACGGGACTAACTGCTTTACTTCCCTTCCAAAAGAAATTTTACTTAGGAGTTTTATGCATTAAAAAAAGCAATCGACCCTGGCGTGGATTGAACCTGCAATCTTGGATCAACGAAACAAGTGTTGTTACCACTGACCAACAGAATGTCTAAGGAAGGTTATGAAAATAGCTAGACCGACTGGAGAAGAGTTGGTGACAAGTTTGCATGTCGTAAAACTTTCCTTTGTTTATATGCTGTGTGAAGTGTAACCTGCTAGCTAATAAATACACCATGTTATACATATGATATTACACTATCAACTTATAGCAGCGGCGGCCTACATTGTTCACGAAGAGCGCTAAGAGCTACAAAGTCGAGAAGTGTTTAATATTAGCAAGGCTTTCTTCATATATAAAGAAAAAGTTCATGATTGAAAACACTTTTATAAAAATCTGTTGTTGTCCACATTCTCGTGGTCTGTTGATGTTGAACATTCGGATATTGATAACTAAATAAATTCTCGCTATGTTCACTATCAAATGAAAAAAAAAAATGAATTGCAACTTAGAGATTTAACAGTAGTTAATGGTTAAACTAAAATATTTTTATCAGAATACTTAACTGTGTTAATTGTAATATTTATACTTGTTTATGGCTGAGATCCATAAGGAAAACTGTCACGAATTATATTTCATTAGTTATTAATATTTTGAAAAGTATTGTTCAGTATGCATTGTCAGAATTATATGCTGTAACTTTACAATAGATAGTTTTTCAAAATAATTATTCGCTTTTTTTCCTCCCTTCGAAAACTATGATCTGTGCAATCTTTTTCTTCCTTCTCTCACCTATTCAGTTATCTGGACTTCGTAATATTTATAGACAAATTATGACAATATCCAGGCCTACTATATTCATGACTTGTGTTATTATTCTGATATAAGTTTATCAAAAGGCTAGTGAATCTAGACAGTCGCTCCTAGCGCTTAGGCAGTGCTTCTTACAGCTGAAGAAGTTTCCCTACCTTCGCCGTTACTGGCTTTTCGCTGATGACGGAAACTTGTGCTTTGCTATTCATTGTTGCAACTGGCTCCAATGCGATGTGATGCACTCTCGCTATAGAACCAAACTCTTACAGAAATGTGACATTCTTTGCACGCTGTCACATCGCCAGCCACACAAACCGGTTTACTGTAAATAGGAAACGAAGATGATAATTACGTTTGGAGTACGCACAACGCGACGACCAAGGTCAGCAAGATGTCGGTGCGCTTCTTTGGGATGCGTATAATTTGGTTTTGAGAACCGCACCCGGGTTCGCCGCTCCCCACGCCCACACCTTGCAGGAGTGGCATAATGTGCAGCACATTACTGTTATTTGATATGTTCCATCAGCTGCGGGCAACTCGCTCGGAAACAAGTGCGCGCTGCTCTTGCCGACCAGTGTCCGCTTGGTAAAAGCGACCGGTGCATAGAGATAATGATGAATTATCTGAGATAGTTCCTGCGTTATATTCCGGCTTAAAATGGTCTATCCATTTTTTCCTACGTGTACTTGAATTACGTCTTCCTTAGACTCGACAGTTTTGATACTGTTTAGTGATTCTGCATTCTATAGTTTTAGTCTACCCTTCAATTTGTCGTTATTTTCAACCTAAATAGATTTACCAACAACAACAACAACAACAACAACAACAACAACAATAATAATAATAATAATAATAATAATAATAATAATAATAATAATAATAAGCCAAGCTCGCAAAATTAAAAGAAGAACTGTTGTTTTAGCTTTTTTATTTTTTTAACGCCCGTTTTTACTACTGAGGC
This sequence comes from Metallyticus violacea, assembly GCA_030762175.1. NCBI lineage: Eukaryota > Metazoa > Arthropoda > Insecta > Mantodea > Metallyticidae > Metallyticus > Metallyticus violacea. The sequence goes on from CM060845.1 coordinate 68,847,582, forward strand.
ACCACAGGCGGTGGACACAGATGATACATGAGATGAAATATATATTGGGAATATTATATTTTATTATATATAAAAATCAAAATAAAGTAACACTATTAACAATGTAACAAATTAACAGTAATAATAAAAGTAGAAAAGGATAAAACACTTAGCTTCTTGCCATCGAAGAACTCAACGAGTTCGAAATATAGCAGTTTCAAGTGTGACTTTATCTAAGTGTTTATCCTTTTTATTATTACTGTTATTACTGTTAATTTGTTATATTGTTAACAGTGTTACTTTATTTTTATTTTTCTTTTATATTATTTGCACCTCTGGTAATGCTTTCAACTTTGCTTATTAAGTTTAATTTGGTTTTGACATCTTTACTATTTATCTATTATTCTTTTAATTTTATTTCTTACTTTTTCTGTGTTTTCTAATACATCTTATTGTTTAATAGCAATTTCAAATGTGACTTTATCTAAGTTTTTTTTTTTATCCTTTTTCTATTATTTTAATGAATGGAAGCGTTCCAGGCCTAGGTTTAAAGTACCTTCCCGACATTTGCCATTTATGATTGAGGAAAACCTGGAAAAAAAATTTAATCGAGGAGGACGATCCTAGTGGGATTCGAACCCCAGACCTTCCGGTTACGAGTCCGCGTCTTAACGACCTCGTCCACCCGCGGTGATGTTATTTTCACTGCTCACAGGAACTAAGAGGTAGTTTGGATACGTCAAGATGAATGGAACTAGGTTCCCAAAAATGAATACGTTCCAACTGAGAATTTAACAAGTGAAAAGACAAAGAAAGCACCAACTAATGAAGACCGTCTGTAGGAAAATGGAGAAGGGAGAAACTGATACAAGGTATAAAAAAATTGTTTATTTCTTCCTTATTCAACTGCTTTCTTATTACGGCCATCCAGCTATGGTTTGTAGCATAGAGTACTTCTAAAATTGTCGTTCATAATAATCATTGAATACAATGAAGCCATAGGACGTTAATGGCAGACACAAGTTTATGAGCCGAGTCTAAAAGGTAACCTTAATATTTTTTTATTCATAAAATATATAAAGCACTTTTCAGTTTTCAACATAGTCTGCAAACGTTTCCAGCGTTTTACTAATGCATGGATTCCACGAGGAAAAATAAAAATCTTGTGACTGACTACGTTACCACCCCATGCATCGTCTTTCACCTCGTCGTCAGAGCGGAACTTCTTGCCGCCTTGGTGGTTCAATGCACGATAATCGGAAGGTGCCAGATCAGGTGAACAAGCAGGATGTGGTGTACACTCAAAATGAAGATCTGCAATTTTTTGTGCTGTTGCATGAGCTGTGTCAAGTCTTGCATTATCGTGCTGTAAGAGTACACCAGTTGTGAGCAAGCATGGAATTTTTGACCCGATTGCAAGTTTTAAGTGGTTCTCAAGTAGACTTAACGTTGTGTTTTCTACGCATGTGATGTTCCATTACTTCCGTGTGTGGTGGAAATGAACAGGGAGGGGAGGAGGGGACTGGTTGTTTGTTTTTAAGAACTGGTTTCATGTGCTCATAGATGATATCCGCCGCCGTCTCTATTAAAATTATTTGGATGTTGGTGCATTTCCAGTGCCTCCCTCCTGACTAGATTGAAAAAAGTCTTGTGTTTTTGCATCCACTTCTATTTTATTAAAGTGTATGCCATGGCATTCATTTAGGACATGCTCTGCTACCGCAGATCGTTCAGGTTGATAAAGGCGAAAGTGTCACTGATGTTCCTCCAATCGTTTTTTAATTTATCTTCCGGTTATGATTATGTAAACTTTGCCACACTCACACGGTATTTTATAAATCCCAGTAGTGTCAAGAGGATGGTGCCCAGGGTCTTTTGCATGATCAAGCATTTGCCATACGCACAGTAACGCCTTCTATGTTTGTTAGAAAAACCTTGGGTTTGTTGTTTGAGTAGGTGTTAGATGTGGTGGTTTGCTTAGGACGGATTGCTGTCAGCATCTTTGCTCCTATATCCAATTGGCCTTAAAAACATCGCGAAGATGGTTTGGCTCATGTTTAAGATGTTCTGATTATGTGATTGTTTTAGTTTTATGTACTAAAGTCTTGATTAGGTTATTATTATTATTATTATTATTATTATTATTATTATTATTATTATTATTATTATTATTAAGTTATAACACCGGCCGTGAAAGCTTAAGAAGTATTGTATGGAACTTTTTTGGTTTTGCGATGATGAATGCCGCCTCTCTTTGCTGGCTCGCTTGGTCTCTGGCTGGAAATACTGACTCAGCATTCATCACCAGTGACAATAAGCTTTAGGAAACCGCTGCTTCTGTTTCAAGATGTCTTAGCGGTGTTTCACGAACATCCACATGACGTTCTTTTAGTTCAGGGATAAGTATTTTGGTACCCACCTAGCGGAGATTTTGCGTACTGCAAAATGTCGTGCATACGAGGTGCGCAGAGCTAATATTCATCTATAGTTTATTCTATAGCCGTCTCATCGATCGTTACCCGCCGTATCACTTATTCTAATGCAGCGATCTGTGTGTCATAGACCTGTTGAGTGACATAGAAGAATATCTGTTGGTTTCCCTCCTTAAATATCCCCCTTCAAACGGATAATTACTCGCTGCATGTTTCCAAGGGAGTTACCATCTTGTTATATTCGCTGACGTCACATCCCCGAGATACCGCGCGCGATTGTTCCTCCAGTAGAAGGGTAGAGATATCCATTATTTATACAGTGCAATATTATTCTGAATTTTAAGTGCTAAATTAAGGTTACTTTTGACCAGGCTTATTACGTAATTTTTAAATTTACATTCAAGACGATTTCGAAAGTAGGACAAGGTTAGTTATATTACATAAATTTATTTAAATCCACTTCAAAATTTATTTATATTCAGGCTGGAAGAAAATAACAGTTGATCCCATCATAGCGCATGCTCAAATGCGCGAATGGCTTCTTTCAGCGCAAGAAAATTAGTAATTTAGCATAATATATAAAGAAAATATAATTATGTAATTTGCAATTGTACCCTGCCAAAATGCGTTAAAATTACTAATTACCACCAATGCGATATTGTTATCATTATCCCAATACTTTTCTTCATGCTGTCTTGTGAGAAATACGTAAACTTTTTCTTTGAAAAAAAAAGTTTTGTAATAAATTTAATTTATAATTACTAATTTATTTATAAATAATTAACTCTAAACATTAAACAGTTGCTCGGGGTACAGTTTTCATTATTCCATCTATAATATAAAATAAATTATATGAAAAAGATTATAAAAACGAAAAATAATGTTAAACAATTACGATAATTAATGAGTCGTACAATTGATAATATAAGTATTTCGAATAAAACCGGTTTTAAACATGCTGAATCATAAGTTATCGTTTGAAAGTTTAGATAGCCTAAAACAGGTAAACAAAACATCTGACTAGCTGCATAGCGATACATGCAGACACACGAGTTTTAAGGGGAGACAAAGTATTGTACACTAGATAAGGACCTAGCGAATGATTTATAGCACAGCTCTGAGCCCATACATCAACAACCCAGCATTGTGTACGTTTATGCTAATACAGTCTGCATAAACTTGTTTCTTTTTTATGTATATTAGCTTTGTTAAACCCCACAGGTATTACATTGCCCGAACCATTTCCAAAGCCTATCACGGCATCGTTAATAACCCAAAACAATAGTAAAAGAGAGAGAAAGAGGAAGTGGCTTTTCTTGCAATATTTCCAGCACAAAGAGGAACAAGAAAGAGCTTTTGCCTAGGTAGCCTATCCACTCTCTTTCACTTCGCTTTTATTAAAATGAGACAGCCTTTATTGGTTGTTCACTTTCTTATATTTTCTATAAGCACGATGTAGAACCATATTGTTTAGTGTTTTCATAAGTCATAGCTTCCTGCAACAAGTGATGCGAGTGTTAATTTGTTAGGGAATTGTAAACCATTTCTATCAAGGCATTTTGTACAATCTCTAGAGATTTATTGAGAAAAATATTATCAATTATAAAATTCAGCATAAAAGCTAAAGAGATTACGGCCGGATTCGAATCACAGATCTTCGGCTTGTAGTAGCGATGCCCTTTATCATCCCTGTCCGACCATAGCCGCGAACCTTCCCAAACTGAATCGGGAAAAAATACCCTGAGATATTCAGGGTAAAACAGATTCAGATGGAGATATTCGCGCCTATGGTCGGGCAGGGCACGGTAATTCATATGGTAAGAGCGTCAGCATGGCGTGACCGTTAATTTTTCTTATCTAATCCAGATTACAAACCTTAACTTAAAACATGGCTTATGTGAAAAAATACACTTTAAAACATTTAAACATACAGAAAAGAGAAAAGCTTAGCAACATGTGAGTAACCAATTAGCACGTTGCGATGGGTTGATCAACTGACAGTTCTGACATCTGCTAAGTGTAGGTAAATTAGAATGGTCACAATCAAGAACAGGCCTTAAGTCTAATCCGGGTTAGTAGATCATGCAATTCTAATACATTCACACTTTTTTCCAGGCCCTTTCTTTAAATACAGTATAATGCATCGTTAATCGTTACTATTTCGCTGAATTATTCATGTTGGGTTCAAGCAATCATAACTGTCTGTTCTGTAAGTTTGGACTTACAAATTGTTATTACCTCAATGTGCGACTTTTTCTCCCAATATATCGCCTCCAATCCTGGGTTTTCGTAAAGTTTGATTTGAACGTTAGTTTTTCACAAACTCCTAAGCCTCTGGAAAGGCATATACTATGATGTCTGCGGCAACGACTACTGCATATTACTCATTTTATAAGATTAATAATTTGGTTACAGGAGTTCTAACACGTGTTTTTTTTTATCGACTGTTTTCCGTGCAACTGTCGCTCTTATAACACTGTTCCAGTAATGAATTGTCAATATAATAAAAGCAAACAAAAAGCTATAAGTTATCTTCAGTCACAATATTTATCATTACTAGTCTTAAAATTATTTTCCTATAAATAAGGCACATGGCACATAAATACGCGGTAGTATTAATAGAACTGAGAAATTTCATTTCTAGAAAAGCTCTTTAGCTTTAAAATGATACCTTCAGAAAACCCCATGTTCCTTACTAATAAATAACTATCACGTATTAAGCACCCTTTGGTGCAGATGGGAGGAAAAAAAAGTAATAAAATTAGATATTCTGCATTTAGAAAGACGAGATAGAAATAAGAAAAATATGCGGTGAAAAAGTTTACATGTCTTGAAGTAAAATTACATTTGTTTTTAGATATTAAAACAAAACGCTGCTATATTAATTAAATGTTAATTACCTCGAGTAACACAATGCACTGAATTTGAATTTGTTTAAAATAGAACTATGATAGCTGTTATAAAGTTTGTACATTTCAACTTGTCAATATTCTTTGTTCGTACAAACATACTGGTACTACATTCAGAATTTCACCGTTTTCAACCAAATGTTTCTTTCATAAGCTTGACATCTTCGATTTAAGGCGCCAGATACAATGAAAACGATACACATTAATAATCATAATACATGTAAAATCGTTATAATTACAATAGAACACGTTAGAGATTTGTAAACGCCTGAGTATATTATACCAAATATATATATTTGGTTTTAACATCTCGGGTTATCAGCGTCCCATTCAATTCAAGGCGTGAAACTGTCGATAATTTACATGCCGTAAACCTATATGCGACCCACCCTTCCGAAAGAAGTCATACTTGGGATTTTTACGCCCGAAAAAACCCATCGACCCGCATGGATTTAACCCGGATCTTGGGTCTACGAGGCAAGTATGGTTACCACTAGACCACCACAGCCGACACCAAAACTAACATCAGTTCTGAAGACACCCTCAAAACAGCTCATTATACATATTTATCTTCGATTATGACATATGGTTTAATACTGTAATGAAACTCAGCTGAAAGCAAACGTGTTTTTATAATTTAAAGAAAGCAATACGAAAATAGGCGGTATAAATAGTAGGGATCTATTTGAGAATTAAAAATTTTAGCGCTTGTATTGCGTTCTCTAACGAACTTTTGCATTAAAATAAAGACCAAATACATAAGGTAAACCCAAGTCAAAGATGTTATCTGCATATTTATCTTATAAAAAAGAAATTTATTAAGACTGCATCAGAATATACAGGTTGTTTGGGAAATACTTTTACAAACTTTGGTGGTGGATTCCTCACACGCGCGCGCTCACACACACACAAAATAAATAAATAAAAAATTCCCATTTAAACACATGTCCGGAAATCCTTAAGTTTTGAGTTATTAATGAAAGTTTACTTCAACGCGTTTCAAAGTACAATCCAACAACTTAATCGAAAATAAAATTGTTAGTAATCGAATGATGTTATCGATGAATGGCGCACCAGCATTGTATACTTATATGACAAAATATTGTTCGCAAAATGCAGCAATAGCACTATTGAAGGTTAGTCATATATGTGATTTGGCAACAACACTATTAAAGATGTGACAAAAATAATCATTTTAACTCTGCCTTAAACTTTCATTAAGTAAGGATTTCCGGACATGTGTTTACATGGATTTTTTTTTCTTTCTTGTTTGGTAAACTTTCATTAATAACTCGTAAAACTAATAATTTTGGACATATATTTATATGGATTTTTTCTGGTTTTGGTAAACTATCATTAACAACTCAAAAACTAAGGTCATATGTTTATATATTTTTTTTTTTCTTGTTTTGAGGAACCTGCCACCATAGTTTGTAAAAGTATTTCCGAAACATCCTGTATAATGTTTTCCGAACTACTATCGAATTATCATCATTCGATAATAAGGAAAGATTTAAACCTGCTCTTACAGAATATCTGTACAATAAGATTTATTATTCTATAATAAATATTCATAAATGAATAATAATAATAAATTAATATTATTTATTCAATTTGGACATGTCCAAATAGTGTTCAACCACAAGAAAACATCGCACATGACAAAATATGACAATACATGAAATGAGCTACTCTTTTGTTGCAGCGATTATATGTATGAGTACGTGTGTTTATATACTTCAAAACATTTTTAAATGCCTGTAGAGGTATCATAAAACTTTGTACATCATGTTCCATGTTACTAACTACATACATTATACAAGAATCTCACGGAATGCTGATAAATCTTAATCCGATCATTTAACATGAAACTTTAATATCAACACACACACCATTTCTAAGATATCACTAGAGCCCGGAAGTTAGGCAAAAATAGCCTTTCTGTCTAGGTGGATATAGTAAAGAGTGAGAGAGGAATGAACCTGTTTCGGTACATTTGGAGTCGATATGGCCAGTTTTAATTTCCTTTTTTTTTTTTTTTTTTTTTTTTTTTTTATAAGGCTTAAAGCCTTTTTTTTTTTTTTTTTTTTTTTTTTTTTTTTTTGCCTGTTTTGGATCGTTACGGGTTTTTACGTATTTTATAATGCACAGAAATGTTCAATATATCGAAGTGAAAAAAGTTATAAAAATTAAATGGCATGTTCACATCACAAAAATACCTATGAAATAGAGAGAATGAGGGAAGTGTCGTTTTGAATAGTCCTGGAGAATGAGCTGGTATTGATCTGCACAAGACAATTGTAAGAAATTTGTGGTGGGGTAAGCTTTTCAGCTGCCTAAACGTAACAAACAATTGCAAGCGAGAAAGATGAGCGCTGTACCGCTGTGTAATAAACCGTCCCTACAATGTGTTCAGTATGGAAGTACTAGCTTTATTTCCATACACACGCAAAAACAGAAAATGAACTCGACCGTAGTCACTGCTCATCTCTCATACCTTGAAAAATCATCTTCTTGTTGTTTGTAACCAAGAAAAGTAAGCTTAAGTACTTTAAGTGTGTGATAAATTATTAAGTTTCTTAAATGCTTATTTTCATTAATAATGAGAGATGTTACTGCCTATTTTAACCCTTCCGGGCTCTGGTTATTAGCAAATAAGCGTTTCTTGGCGTTGGATCTTCGCACTTTATAGCGGTGGTTTTCCCGAATGACTCTACCGTGTAGATGTGTTTACGTGCCAAGTGTTGGAAACCTTGCGGTCCAATACGTGCTTCATAAACAATATGTCCGGAAATAAATCGCCGTTCTCGACTGCTGGCCGCTTAATGCGATAGATACACACCACTCGTTTATTAATGCAACAATATCATTGTAGATACAATATACAAGACATGTTCCTAGAATCATTAATTTTTAGTTTATATGCCCTCAATCCCTTCGTTACACAGATGAAAGAGGCGCACTATTGGTCCTAACGCTGTTTCTTTTCTCTCTCTTTCGAATGACCGTTATTAAAAAGACACGTACTTAAAACGATAATAAATACGCTCATATATCCACAATTGCGAATTCTTCTCTCGCTGCATTCGTTTGAACGTGGAACGTGTGCTTTCTTTTCAGTTAGGTAATCATTTGTATGAAAAACCGCTTTTACTAAATGAGTGCAATAGATTACCCTTGTGAGCTGTTAAGTTAACATTGATGCTGTAATTCAGCGATAGTAGAAGATAAATATACAAAAAATTCTTTTTCTCATAGCAGCATTATCGACACCCCACTATAAATATATAAACATATATAACTAGCATATATCTTTAAAAAAATGACAACAAAAAAGAATAAGAAATTGGTATTGGTTTCATTCCTAGTTTTGTTATACTTATTTCAGAAAACGTTCTGCTAACACTAAGAATTTTCTTTCAGACATAGAGTAGTGCTTTTAACCTTTCGATATTCGCTGACCGGCAAAAGACAGTATCTAATCCATTACTGGATTCATCTGAGGAATCAACAAACATTTTATGTCGATTACCATCAATTGCATTTGCTTGTTTATTTTCGTTTTTCTTAATGCTGCTATTCAAAACATACCACATACTCTTCCAAAGCAAACTCTCTCATGCAGTTTCAATAATAGATTTCAAGAATATTTTCGGTAATGTCGACAGCTTTTTCTGGTTTCCAGTGTCTCACAATGACAGAGAGAAATAAGATGCCTAACATTTGAAGGCGGCATGTCATGAAAGAAGCTTGGCTTTTTTTTTTACGCTAACAAGAAAGCAATCTTTACCGGTTCTTCCCAGATTTTGTTTTTTAGTCCTCAGCACATTCTAGCGCTAACAAAAAAGCAGAGCTCTCTCAACAGATGAGAGGCGAAAGCATCAACTGTGCCAGTCTTGGGTAACAAGTGAACAGCTGAGAGCGTTTCATTTCGCAACTATGGAGTGGAAAACACATCACGAAGAAGCTGTTTGCGGCTTTGCTCGTGGAATCTTAAATGATGCTTCGGCATGTTTATTTTTTAAGGATCCAGACAATGCTTGTCGCTGCATTGAAAACTTCGTATGCAACAATGATATAAAGAAGTTCGAACGTCGGTCATTGAAGTTTCTTTAGAGATTTCATAAGAATGTTTCATCACAAGAGTAACACTTAAGACTAATAAAGACGTAAATATATAAGTAATCATTAATCTCCTATAACAAATTATGCGAAGAACACATTCTCTATTTTTTTTTTTCCTACTCACTAAAAGTACTTAGTACTTCTGCATATACAGAGCATTAATTAATTGAAAGTTCATAAAGCAGCTAAAAACAAGGAATAAAAGGGAAGATTGTGCTTGACTTCTGAGGTAGTGTTCAAAATGGTCTCCTTAAACATAAATTTGTAACCGCCTAATATTGGCTTCTGTCCCATACCCACTTCGGCTGCTCTTTTTCCCTAGCTACTACAGCTCTATTAAACTCGGTAGTGTGTAAAAGTACTCGACGGCAGCACTTGAAGGAGTCCCATAACCCTAAAAGGTTTGCTTAATACTTGTAAAGAAGTGAGAAGACGTCTTTAAGAAATTACATCAAACAAGTAACGACATAAATTCCTGAAAACACTAAAGTGTACCGCCTGAACAAAAGTTGAATATCTTAATAATCAACCAACGATGGCATTCAAAAACTTACAACAAACGCCAGGAATTACATAAATACATTAAGAATAAAAAATCCCCTTATACAGAGCGGCCGCTACACAACATATGCACCAGAATAGAACTTGTCCCTTCGCCCAAAGATAAAAGAATACATTACGTATTATACAAACATTACACAACAGAATTCTCTAAATGAAAAAACGGAAACGAGGAAAAATTTCGATGCCGAAATGAGAGAATTTGAACTACCAAACAGATACCTCACATTCGAACGAAGTCGGATGTTTCCCAGGCACATAGCTAACCCAACTGACCCAACCGTTCCCGAGGCCAGGCTGCAATCATGCTTCCGTAGCTGTGCTGGAGTCGCTGTCGAAAGCCGAGTATGGCATGAATCATTGGCATCAAGGGAAAAGGTTGTACAAACAACCCTCTCTAGTACAGCTGTGACACTGGCGCAATCAATGGGATTTCCATTTTCTTTGGAATCGCTGAAATATCAGCAACACAAAAATGTGGTGGTGCCCCATCATGCATCTACCACTTATGGCGATCAACTTTATGTGGAGGATGTTAGCGATTCCAAGAGAATAATTATAAAATGTTATCAGGGTCTACAATTTGCACAATTTTTCTAAAATGTGATCAAACTAGTCTAAGCATGATAAGCAGAATAACATGAAACATGAATAACTTTTTTTAAGCATTACATTCAAGAATTCAGTTCATATGTTTAATTATAGTAAGTGTTTAGAATGACATTTTTAAGCAGTTCTCCGAAGAAACCAATGTATGTAATAAATCGTTTTCCTTCTCTTTCGTTTTTAGATTATTCTTGAGTTAAAACTATAAATAATAAAACTAAGTGATTTATTAAAGGTTTGAAAACGCAGAACTACAATAACAAATTAAAAAAAGAAAGGTATATCCCAGAAAATTGGAAACAGCAGGAGTTCTGTACATATGATGGGTGGATGTAACGAACTACGAAATTCTATAAACTATAATATACTTGTAGGGATTTACTGAAGCCCGCCTTCTATAAAACGTTATCAAAATGAAAAAATTCTAAAAAAAAGGCATCGCATATAACGGCTGAAATATGAACTGTACTTATTATGTCCACTGTACCACAGCAACACTCTCTCAGCTCAAGCGGCTACTGGATTGACTTAACTCTAGAAAATGAACTTTATGGAAAGACGTAAGAAAGACCCCAGAAGAAAATTTGTATGTCTGCCTCTACTACTGATTAAGAAAATGTTTCCGGGGCTTTTATCTTTTACTTACCGACACGCTGTCTCCGGTTTTTGATAAAAGACTTGTTTAAATGTCAAGGGATACAGTGTCTTGCAATTAGACATGGGCTGTTCAGATAAGGAAGGAAGTCTTGTTACATATATGTTCTACGCCTCAGAATGACTCTGTTCTTTTGCATTGAGGAGCCGAAGCTGTCCCAAATTGACTAAAGCATAACATTTATGGTAAATGTTGAAAATAAGAGAGCCTGTCTTTTTAATAACGGTCATGAGCATATCACTGTTTAATACAGTGTTTCACAATCCCAATTAGTGCTAGAGCGCTGGATTGTCCACTGGAAGCGGGTTACATTCCTAAGTGGTAGCGTGGTATTTGTTATTTCCTCTTCATTTTAATCCCTATAGATTTCCGATGCAGTGCTTAGGAGTTGTTTCTGCCCCGCCCCGTGTATAGAATACAGAGAATTGCCGTTCATAGTAAATAAATTCTGTACCTAATTTATTATATCTACCGCGCTTCCAGAAATGTTCTTACCGCTCGAACGGTGTTTTGTTTCTCGGCCAAGACCGGCTCCCTTTCTCACTCACGGCCGTCTGTCTGCCTGTCCTTGAACTTCTGAGCAATCACCAGTCTTCGCGAAGAAGTTGGAGCAAGTATTTTTATGTGTACATATTATTATAAATAGCTCGTCCCTTTGTGAGGAATTTAATCGGAAGTTTCTGGACAATTGCCTCCTATCAGAACTGAAATTAACGATATTGTGAATAAAAGTGACACTACTGGTTCAGTGCACAACAAGAAACACATACGAAGAGTATAGTTTTAACAGAAGACAAATTACACGCAATTAGCACATGTTGGGGTTTTGTGTCTTCTGCACATTGAAAGTCAAACCTTACAAGCGTACACATGTCCATTACCTATGATAAGGTGATCCCGTAGCACGTGTGCGTTGTTGTGAGTGGTTTCTTTCACCAGTGACTGAAGAGTTTATCAATCCACAGCTCGTGTTCTTTTCACACCAAAATAGTCCTGTGACCACTCACAACACTCGCTATTGCTGTTCTGAAAAGTAAATTTGTATGCAAGAAAGTACTCTTTGTGACAGGAATATTAAAGAGTTTGGTGTGCGATTAGCTGGGGCACTCCAGCTGCAGAGACGCAAAACCCCATGGGAGCTGTTAGCTCTGCATACAAGTATAATATTGTACATACAGGATGAGGTAATTAAAAAGGCCACATGAATGACAAAATCATGACATAAGTTTCTTAGCTTGAAGAGGAATTTTTTTTTAAGTGTCGAGAAGATAATATGAAAGTGAACTTTGTTAATTTAAATAGTTTGCATGCTTTATTATTTACGTATTAATAATGAACTTGAAGATAAGCTGCATTTTTGAGGATCACTAACGATAGCTGTTCTTATCTAAGAGAAATAGTTCATTGCAACGAAACAAATGACGGAACACTGAAGTAAGGATATTTCTTAGACGTAGTTTTCAGGTTAAAGCGCGGATAAACAAAGATGTTCAATCTTTTGCGGGAGCATAACAATTTTATTTTACGTCACTGCTATTTCATAAGCTCTTCTGCTGTTTAATGGAGACATAATGAATAACAAACTACTGCCGAAAAGTAATAACAAAAGCATTCTTCCGCTTCGTTTTCGGTGATTAAAAAGGAGCTACTGAATTTTAGCTGGTCGTACATCCATTCAAGATGATCAGCGTTCAGGGCGTCCCAAAATTGGTAAGATCGACGAGATCGTGACAAAAATTCACATCGACGATCGCCGATTGCAAAGAACTCTATTGGCCGTGTCTACCATTTTACATCAATTTTTGAATATGAGAAAGCTTTTCGCTCGATGGGTGCCGCGTTTGTTAACAATGGACCAAAAACGCATTCGAATGACATTTCGCAAGTGTTTAGACTTGTTTAAACACAACTCCAGTGAGTTTCTCTGACGTTTCATAACAGTAGATGAAACGTGGATTCATCACTACATGCCGGAGACAGAGTAGTCCGAACAGTAGGTGGCATCAAGGGCCCCATCTGCAAGAAAAATGATGGCTACGATTTTATGGGATTCTCATGGTGTGGTGCTCATAGACTGCCTCTAGAAGGGCAGAACCATTATCGGGGAATGTTACGCCGCTCTACTGGACCAACTGAAGGATGCTATTCGGGCTAATCGTTCACACCTTGTGAAAAAAAAGTTCTCTTTCATCACAATAATGCACCTACACACACATCCGGGATTGTTGCTGCAAAATTGTTTTAACTTTCGCTTTCAAGTGGTTCCACGTTCGCCATATTCGCGGAAAATGGCTTCCAGCGACTACTTTTTGTTGCCAAACCTGAAGAAATAGCTGAGTGGACGAAGATTCAAGTTAAATAATGACGTTAAAGCATAGGCAGCCGCTTATTTTTCACAATTGGTTAACTCTTATTAACGGGGATATTAAAAAGTTGGATATATGTAATAAAAAAGAAAAATAAAGTAACACTATTAACAATGTAACTAATTAACAATAATTATAAAATCAGAAAAGGATAAAACACTAAAGTCACACTTGTAATCGCTGTATTTCGAACTACTAGAGCTCTTGTATTGCAAGAAGACAAGTAAGGGTGATGATTTAATATATATATATATATATATATATATATATATATATATATATCTTGTGTTTTTTTTAATCAGGCCGAGAACTTTTAGAACGCCCGCAGTAATCAAAATGCAATATAATACCTAATCTTACTAACTATATCAATTTCGCATAAAAATTAAAACGATGACTTGAAAGTACCTAATTTAAAACTAATTTGTTTAATTAAAAATGATTATTACATACGTCATACTAAACGTTTTCTGCAACCGATATGTACACCTAGTAATAAACTAGATTGCCTTTTGTTCCACAATAAACTAATTAAGTTTTCAAAACAGCTGTCTTTTAAAATAAAATAAAACAAACCTGATTTAGCTGCTAGATATTTTTACGTTAAATGAATTTGAGTCAAACAATTTTTCGAGTTGTAGCTTTTTATGGTTTTTAAATAGTCATTGACTTCAAAACAATGCAAACAACGACTTAAAAATACTTTTGAAGATAAGGCATTGTCAGCAAGTACTTTGTAGTGTGACAGGTTCGCGGAATTAAAAAGTGACGATTTCGGAGAGGGTCGACAGGGACGCTTTGTGCCAAATGACTAGAGAAGCTAATGGAAGCACGTACGGAGAGATTCGGGCTGATACCAGTGCTACTTTATCATCTTACTGTGAGGGAGCTGGTACTTGGAGAATTCTACATAATTTAAAAGAAGCTGAGAAAAAAACGCGTTTACTGGTGCAAGAAAATGCTTAAATATTCAATCAAAGCTGACAATCCTGTTTTTGACATCAAATATGTGACGAAATACTTACGAAGTGATCCAATGAACTATGAACTAACTTGCGCTCAAGCAATCATAATGATATTGGAGCACTATATTTTATTTTTGGAGCTTGTTATTTCTCTACTGTGCGCTTGCACACGTGTTTTCCCGCCGTTGACTGGAACAAAGTGACACTAGCTTCTGGCTGTCAGTGTGGATCTGATAGTGAATGTATTTAATCGCGAAATGAATTGTGGCTCAATGTGTTTTTACTGCATAACATTATGATTCATATGTGTTAACTCAGTTAGTTCGTCAGGCTCAAAGAAGATCTGAGTATAAGTACCAGGCGTACAGCAATCCATAATCATAATAAATTTCAGTCACAGTTAGTATTCAGTCTAAGAAACTTAACAGACGGTTTAGGAAACTTTAGATGGCATTATTTGGAGAATTTTCCACAAAAAGTCATTAAGACATCTTTCACAACAGGAATTTCTTACTGCTTTCTGCAAAGAGTTACTAAATTGTTAAAGTTAAAACCATATAAACTGAATACAATTTTTGTGTACCCATTTTAGAGAATAGAGAGGGAGCGTGATTTCGCCCATTTCCAACAAGACTCTGCCATAGCTCATACATAAATATTTCCTTTAGAGAAACTGAAAGTGTGTTTCAGAATGACAAGAGTTATTAGTAAGGATTTTTTGTCTACTCGGTCCCCTTGCGACTTTTATCTCTCGGACAAATTTAAAAATTCCATATACCTTGCAAGGATTGAAAGAAATTATATCCCCAAGGAAATAGCCAGCATTACTTTACGCGAAGTACGCCCCTCCCCCCCTAAGAGGTGCCAAAAATATACGGACAACGGCGGTAGTCAGTTTCAGCCTTTCCTTTTTCATAAATTTGGTAAGCAGAACCTTTTAAAATATTTAATGGAACTGTTGTACAGCGCCGCTTTGTGATATCCGCAAACGGTACTCTCGCCTATAGGCAGAGCACAGCAAATTGGCTCATACTTTAATGGGTCGCTCTGTATCTACTGTTATACGCCAGAAAATAAACGACAGTGGGCATAATAGGCGTCCCAGGCGAAGATAAGCAACTGACAAGAATTTATTCTTTCATCATTCTAGAGGGCTGTCATAAACTTTTTTAACAAGTTTTTGAAAAAATGAGTATCAACATGACAATGTATCGTTTCGTACAGTGGTTACTTCAGGCGTGAAATTTATTCATCCGCCTTAGAGTCCTGGTCTGGCACCATGCGACTTCTTTTTTAGCTAACAATTAAGCAAAAAATGCACGGATTGCCCTTTAACGTCTCTGAGGCTAAGATTGGAGCCTTCAACGAATTGCTATCTTAAGTTTTTTTTTTTCTATAATAGTGTAAGGCCCGTTTTTACTGCTAAGGTATCACGGGCGATGGACATTTATGATATATGGATAAAATAATAAATTGGAAAAGGATGGAAGCATTCCAGTTGTAAGTTTAGGGTACCTCCTCGGCATTTGTCATTAATTACAGAGGAAAGTCTGGAAAAAAAAAATGTCAAGGAAGACGATTCTGGCGGGAATCGAACTCTCTAACCTCCTGCGTGCCTCAACGACCTAGGCCGCTCGTGGCGGTAGATCCAAAGTGCATGCAGTGCTTTGATGACCGAATAAGCTTTAGAGAGGAACAGTTTGAGATTCAATAGGCCGAAGCTATATTATCAGTTTGTAGAAAATTAGGGCGTAAATCTCATATTAGTAGAACTTCATTATAACTTTGATCATAAATAAAGTTCTCAGCGTGTGCCCTAATCAGAAGAGCATATTAAACATTTGAGTAGGTTTAACATGCACATAAAAGATCAACTCAAGTTACATTACATAAACATCATAACTCATAATTAAATTACTTTTATATTTTCAGTAGTTAATATACCTGTAAATCTTTAGTTTTGTATATGTATATTACATAATTGTCTTCTTAGTTGCAGCTGCTATGTGCTGAAACATCTTATAACCAATTACGTGAAATATCACAGTGTGGTTAGCACAGTAAGTTTTCATGCAGATGCTTACCCGTAGGGCCCGGATGTTAATGATTATGTCATCTTCTATCTTAAATGTCATGGGTAATGCTAACATACCTCTTGAATCGTAGATTTATTATGAAAAAACGAAGTTTTCGATGTAATTTTTTTTCCTTTCTAGTTTAGATAAATTTTTACTGATTTAGTGCATTATTAGTCATTTTTTGTATTTTTAGCGATATACCTCATATTTTTATATGTTTCCATTCTGCAGTACTGTAGTCTTCATCGTTTTAAGCAAAGCTAGGATGGAATTTTTAAATGAGAATGCTTTAACCTTGAAATAGCTGCAGTAGTTGGAAAAAGTGTTGAGCCTAGTAATTTTGCTAGGAAGCCTTATTTAAATAGCCAGCCACATATTCTGGAAATTAAAGAATAAGACGTGACAACCAGAGCCTCTCATCACACGACTATTGGTTCAATGTAAACGTTATAGGACTAGAGACGACTGTGGTTTCCTCCATTCCAGGAAACTATTGTTTTTTTCATTTCCCTCCCTTTCAAGAATAGCAAACCTAGGAAAACAATTATTTTGGTGGCTTGCAAATCAGTTCAGAATGCTTCGTTTTAGTTGCAGTTGAGTTACCGAAAGTAAAGCCATGTAAACTGTATCATTTAAACCAAACGATTTCTGAATTTGATGAAGATTTGTTTGCGACTGATATTGCGCAAGGTTTGTGGAGTTAACGTGGCAGCAGAGGAGACATTCACAATACAATAGCACATCAAATGTGACAAATACATATTTGCTCTCGAGAATGGTGCTAAAAAGATGTTACTGTTAATACAAGCTGCAGCAAGTAGCAGTAAATCTTCAGACTTTTTCAAAGAGCTATGTGACGTTCCAGTGTGTCAGTGAATATTCCTCTAGGAAAACTATAATGCAACACTAAGCCGCACTCTGCAACCCTGTACTGGCCAATCAGTTCCCTGTGAGACGGCTTTAAGAAGAAAGATATTCTTCAGTGAATTGAGGACACCATAAGAAGAATAAGACAAAACGACTGCAGATGACTGGAAGGCTGCTGCATAGACCTTGTCACGTGGAGACTATGCAAATCACCTACCCGGGTCATATTTCTGCTGAACACCGAAGTTTTGGAAGCAGTTAACCATTCAATAATCTGTCGACGGTTCAACCACTCCATGCATCTTATGTGCATGTTGCCCAAGTACATGACGACATTCTGATGTTTGTCACCGATGTAGTAACGTGCATGGCAAACGCTGCGGAGTTCAAAGATGGTGCATTTAACTTGCCTTGCGCGCTTTATGTGCAGGATCTCGGAACAAGTTCGCGCCCACTTTCCTAACGTCCACCAATATGTGACTCAAACAAAGAAAATATTTGTTAAAGCTCCATAAGAAGGGGAGCGTTCAAATCCACATCTCCATCATTACACTATGGGGCACTTGAATCGGTGCTGTTGTGTACTACTGCAACAAATTCCATGCTGTTGAAGTGGTTTCTGCTTGAAGTGTCTACGATGTGGCCCCACGTTGGGCGCCAAAATTTGAAGCGGCTTTGTCGTCATTGTTGGTGTGGGTATGGGCGGCTCGCGGGAGGGGGGGGGGCGTAATTCGAAGTTAATCGAATTAGAATTACTTATTGCCGACCGCGACCACCTCGATGTAATAATGTCTGGTAGAGCATCTATTCGAGGGTCCCAGTTCATACCCCGTGTCTTTCAGGGGCCCGGTGTCGCCTTTTTGTGCCCTCGTGGTCACAGAGGAAGAGGAGGTAAAAGGAAATGATGTAAATCACACGCCAGTGCCTCTTTTGACCCCTGAAGTGTTTAGTCATACGATAGATAGTTTGTTGACGACCAGCTGGTTCGTTACCTCTTTGACGGCGAGATTAGCGGGCTTCGCTGAGCAGAACTAAAACTCGCATAACCGCGATGCAGCCTAAACTTAAGTCGAAACTACATCTAGCTGTGCGAAACAACATCGCTGAACTTGCCTACACCGCTGACCTACAATCTATGAAAACGTGTCTCCCGTCACACACTCAACTTGCATACATTGCTGACTTGAAAACCTTAAAAGTGTCTACTGCCCCAAACCGAAATCCTTCTCCCAGTATCATAACTGCATGCCTTTTTGCCCAAAAACTGCATAAACTGTTATGCCTTTGCAAGGAAGTTTCCGGTCCTGAGAGCACGGGGTCCACAGAAGGGAGATCAGGCTCGCTGAGTTTCAAAATGTTCATATATTATTGGTGAGCTCTCATCCTCTCATACTCGCTCACTTTGAACTTTTCAACTCTTTTGTCTCTGATTGGTGAGTTCATGATCATCCGATGTCATAGTGAAAGGAGACCATTGTCGCCGACACTTGCTACTGTGGTGTTTTTTACGAACTTCCGAGCATTTTCAGCAAGTGAGAATACAAAAGACCTATGGTTCCGACTCATGCCGCACACCTACATACACTTAACTTAGTGACAATAGGAAGATTTATTGCTCTCGGGGCCAAAAAGGTACGCGCCAGGTAGCCTACATACATTTTCCTGATACATGAACTTTTCTTACTCGCTACTACAGGCTATATAAAATTTTAATAATTATCATTATCTTAAGCACACAATGTCGGTCCTGGTGGTGTAGTGGTAACCACACTTGCCTTCTAAACCCAAGATCGCGGGTTTAAACCCGGTCAGGATCGATGGATTTTTTCGTAAAAATCCTAAGTATGGCTTCCTTCGGAAGGGAAGTAAAGTCGCGGGTCCCGTGTCGTACATTTACGGCACGATAAAGATCCTCAAACCTGAAAGAAAGGCCTCTGACCAAAATTTGTCTGCCGTTTCACGTCCTAAATTGAATGGGACGCTGATAACCTGAGATGTTAAAGAGTGTCCGTAAATAAATAAAAAAAAATCGATGAACTCTTAGGCACGCGCAGTATGGAGACCTGTCACACTGTAGAATCGTGGTTTACGCTCTAAAGACGCAAGATGCCAGCCGACAATAAAATAGAGGAAAACTGGCATACTTAAAAGCAAAATTCCGCTTCCTACCTTCTACAAATGCGAAACTCCAAGAAAGTGATGTGAAACTTGAAACCTTCGTTAGCAAAACTCAATTACGCTTGGCGACGTGTATGAAGGTGCAATGGTAAAAAAATAAAATGAAAAGTGCTAAATAAAAATTTGTGGTACCACTCCATGTCTTGATTTCTGCAACGCTAACCTGTGAAAACTTCAACATCTGTTGTTCTTCAACCGATGTTGAAAGGAGCTTTTTAAAATACAGTGTTCTTGCTGATAATTGGTGTTCCTTTACTTTGGAGAATCTGCACATGTACACTGTAATTCATGCAATGCAGAATGTGGTGACTGCATTTTTAGCGTTATTTTTCAGTTCCTTTTTGTTTAGTGCAAGTGAATGTAAAACACGTGAGATGATTAGTTGCTTACATGTAATAAAACACTATATTTCTTTTCATGTGTTTTTAAATAATTTAGGTAATTTTTGGATTTTTTTACACAATTTTATGTGAAATTTTAAGACATTTTTGTCATCAGCATCCGTGCCCTGGGTATCAATATCATTATTGTAAACAAATGACAGTAGTGTGTAGTGATGGGAGGTTAAAACAGTGTAGCGCTTCTGGTTGCATCTCGCGAATGATAAACAAGAATACAGAACGAACTATTCAGAGAGAAGTCTTAACAAGATAAACCACTCATCACTTTGGCCGAGCAGAAGCAGGAAAACATATTTGATCGCCACAGTGTGTGTGAAAACTGGTCGTGTCTGGCCTGCCCTGCAGAAAAAGGGAAACATACAACGTAACCCTTTGATATCCGTCGTTTGTTTACTGGGAAGCAGAGTTTTATGTTTTGCTGATCTCTGACCCCACATCCAGGATACGCGTCGGCTAAAAATACCCCGCTTCAAGTTCTGCAGAGGAAACTTCTGTCCCTCCAGACAATGGTGGCTTGTGCATTTACCGATTTCGTTTTTCTTGCGATTCTGTTTCTCATAGACCACTTGTTTTTATCACCAGAGGTTTCGTTTCTTTTATACATTTTCATCATTTATCTAAACACTCACTATTTATTCCTTTGTAGAGTTAGTTTTGTGTGACATTTTTGCGCTTAACGAAGTTACTGACTCGAGATATTTATAATATCACACATTGACATTTGAAACATTAGCAAATGTGTGATAATACATTTAAAAAAATACTGTCACCGACGTTCTGGCTCTGAGAATCTGCCGATCTTGTGGCATAATTCCGAATGCTTTGTTTATTAATACTCGCACCTTTGTTACATTTTGTATTTTAAAATTTAAAATTATGTTCAAATTGAAGCAAGCTAATTAACGTTATATATTTGTTTCTTAAGCCCTTCAGTGATTTGGTATTCCGTTTTCAGCGCCTTTTCCAACTTATTAAATAGCACAAAAAAAAAAAAATGTTGAGAAACTTACACTATTGATACATGAGATGAAATGATATATTGGGAAAGGATTTTTTAAGGAAGGAAAGGTTCCAGGCGTACGTTTAGGGTACCTCTCCGGCATTTGCCATTTGAGGACTGAGGAAAACCTGGAAAAAACGTAAACGTCCCTTTCAAGCTAAAAATCTTCCAGGCCTGAAGTGCTTTAGATTCTTCCTTCACTTGTTAACCTGTATATTGTAAGATGCTTGCGTAGAAAGTTTACATTTTACAAACAAAATATTCTCAGAACTTCAATTGTACTTCAGAAGGTATAGATATTGGATTATAAGACATTTTAAACATAAGATTAGAACAATGTACCGACACCGTATTACATGGATATTTTATGACTGCAAGATATTGATATACATTTCTCTCAAGTCTTTTGCTATGTAGAGGGAAAATATTAGAAATTCCCTTTGATTTATACACTATTGAAGAATCAGAATTATAAGCAGCTATTCCAGACAGAGAGGAACTGGAAGTTGGACTCAAAACGTGACGAAGGCGCAGCGAAAAAGAAACACGAACTGGGAGAACGTTTACCTTGAAGGCTTAACATTCAAATGAAGTAGCGATTGTAAGGAAGATGTTGGGAATGTTAGCCCCGTTACTCCCTACTATGGAGCAGGAATAAGCGCCAAAAAGAAGTGCAGTTAATTAAACTCATATCAGATTCAATTCAAGGCAAAACCTTGTTCCTTTTCGCCTCGGCGTGAAATGCATCAGACGGAAATTGCATCATGCCGAGCGTGTATGCCACCTTTACCGCAAGTCAACACAGCGATGCCACATCTTGCCGGTCAAACTTCTCTCCTCGCGGTCACGGCAAAGGCTTTGAAACCGCAGGACTTCCCTGGTGCTTCTGTACCTGTTTGTGATATTTAGTAAACCTTGAATACATAGCAATAACGGTAATCAGTAGGCAGAAATAAGTCCTTGCACAAGTGTTCAAACCCAATAACTTTGACCGTCGGGCTGCCAAACATCTGTTACCATAGCGGAGTTGCCGATATGGGCCTCAGTTTTACTGGATCATCTTGCATTTGTCTTTAGATTGGAGTGTGATGGCAAGTCTCGCAGATAACGGAGAAGGATAAAGACATAGGCGGCCAGTGCAGATGCATAGCACAAAAAGGGAAAACAATGGTTACTTCAAATAATAACAGAACAAAATTAGTAATACTTGACTAACATTAGAGGACACCTGTACTATCTGTTATTTTGAGTCTTTGAACTTACTTGCTTCTGCTTAAGCCCAGGATTTGGTACGTGCGTTTCTCATCACCAACGATGAAGCACTACCAACCATGGACGCGATGTTGACTTAGCATCAACCATACAAGTAACTGAATCTGAACTATGTCTAGCGTGCTGATGTAAATAATATGAGGTTTCTGCATTACAATCACAAACTTTAACCCTCCTATCTTTGACGTCAGGTAGCCTAGCTCGTGTTAGGTTAATAATGTTTAATTACGATCTTTCTGTTCATCACGCAAGGGAATTCCGTAACCTTGTCTATCGTACTTTTTAAATAAAATTCAGAATCAGGTGTAACCTTGAACTTTCAGTATATCCTTTACTAAAGTTATCTATGATTTTTCTTTTTAAAAAAACACATTAACGAACTATGCTCTCTTGTTACAGAATTGCGTTTTATTTTATTCATAATTAAATACCGAAAGTATTAATACAAGTAATAATGGCAACAATAGAACACTACAACATGCCAGCAACTGAATGACACCTGAGCTCAAACATGATTAGCTACCAACATTCATTATACGCCTAAAACGTCTCCAACAAGTGCAAATGTCGCTAAATTATTATACTTTCAATCAATCACTTTAGTAGAATACGGTATAGGACATGACAAATCCAGCTAAACCGTCTTTAAGGACACTTTAATAGTATATTAGGGCATTTTACAGAACTTGAGAGATTTGTGACAAGTCATGAGTCTATCACTATCGTCCTGGAACCAAAATGCAAAGTAAGGGATACAAACAAAGAGGTCTCCAATTCCTAAGAAATTTAAAAATGCAGCTATCATCGGCGTGCAAGATCATGGTGTCTGTTTTCTGGGATGTCTTAAGTATTATTCTGATTGATCATTTGTAGAGAGGAGCTTCAATAACAGGTCATCATTATGCAAATTTAATTCAAAATTACAAGATGCATTCAAGGAGAAAGTTCTCAAAAAGTTGAGTGTGCTCTTTCTTAAAGACAATGTTTCAGTTTTTCTGACAAAGCATGGTTTGAATCACTTTGCAAATCTACCTCCTAGCGACTTCACGCTGTTTCAAAGCTGAAAGAAAACTTACGAGAGAGGACATTTTCACAAGATTATGGCGACATAGACATTGTAAACCACAGATTGGACAATTCTTCCAGGAAGCTGTAGCAAAGTTGCAGAATAGCTAGGATCACTAGGCATCACTTTTCAAGAAGCATACGTTAAAACGCGAAGTAAAAATAAAAATGTTGCATCAACCTTAATGGGTCAGAGAAGAAGCATATTATTCAAACTTAAAAGTATGAAGGTACTTAAAATACTAAGTGTATTCTCCATGTTTTAAATTTTACCCCAAAATTTAACAATTATTCTCTCCAAATGTGGTATTTGCTGAATTAAGGTTTTAAAGTTCAAACTTTGGAAACATATGTCATAATATATTTATGGTTTTAAATATTTTAATACTGGCTTCTTTTGCAAACTTTATCCTACGGAACAAGTTTTAGTCAAAATGGCAAACTTTACAGTTACTTATGTTTTAGTTCTTATTTCGTTTCTCCATCTCTATATAATTAAATACCGGACTTCCAAAATATGTCCTCACCGCTCGCACGGGATTTTGCGTCTCGGCTAAGGCAGGCTTTTTTGCCCATCACGGCCGCCTGTCTGTCCTTCAACTTCCGAGCAGTCTACATTCGTTCGCTAAGATAGCAATACATTTGACTTAGAGCAACATATTGTTATGTGTAAAGGTTATTATAAATACGAATTTGCTCGTCGTGTTCGTGAGGAATTTATTCGGAAGTTCCCTGGCCAATTGCTCTTTCTAGAATTTGATATTACTGGTTCAGTGTAAAATAAGAAACACTCACGATGGCTACAGTTTTTACAGAAATTGGCGCAAATCTTCAACGTCCGCCAACAAAATACTATTAAATTTAGCACAAAAGTTGGGGGTTTCAGTCTTCTGCGCATACGACAAATAAAAGATGTTTATGAATTTGAGTCGAAGAATATTCCAGCATTGCTTCTTAACATTTTAAATTATTATCAGTAACATGTTTCATATACTTCCTGCACTGATGTCACCAGTTATGGTCGTATGTCTTAATATACAGAAAATGTGTACAAACATAAGATATTTGGTGGAACCACACCTTGTCTAAAAAGAAGGGTCGTTTAACCCTTCAGTCACTGATGAAAGAAACCGCTCACAATAAAGCACATGTGCTACGGGATCACCTTGTAGACAATGGACACGTACACACTTGCAAGGTTTGATAATTCTGGCTTCTATGTCGCCTTATTCGTTGTTTTTTTTTTTTCCATATACTATCACATATATTCGTATAATTTAAACGCCGGCCCTTTTTGATTTATTTCATTTGCAGCTTATTATTAAACAACAATTATTTTCACTCATTTGTTTACTCAATAAAATGCATAAGAAAGGAAAATAAAGTTACCGTTATTTTTTATAATTAATGTATTTTAAGTATAAAAATGTCTTAGGTCTTAATGAAAACCACGAGACCCAGGATCGTGCGATTCAGCTGATTAATTTTTTTAACACTGTTTTGCTTCGTGTTCCTGTTACTTAGGTTCTAGAATTTATAGCTCTTAAACTGATAAAAATAAAATTACACAATTACGATGCAGCTATACGTAACATTAATTTTAGAAAACCTCTGTTAAGAGTTGATGTTAAAACAATAGTCAAGTTGCGAAAAATAAACGACTTTCATTTGTTCAAACTGATGAAGTAATGAAAGACATATTTTGTTTAGAAATTTGGAAGAGTAAATAAATTCATGCACTTAAGGATATTTTTAAATATATAAATTATATTAATACTTAAGTGTTAAAATTGGCTAAAATAATGCCTTGTACAGACATAGTTGAGTTATTGTACTCACAGCATTTGTTTATAGGTTAGAGGTTTGAAAGTTTTAATTTATTAGGAGAATTGACAAACAATGCATAGCTTACTGTTAAGGAAAAGAAGTATATTAAATAGATTACTTAAAAAACTGCATAGTTGCCTAAAAATTATATGCTACACGTGCTAAAAATAATTTTATTTTTGGAATGGGTGTGCTTTGCTATGCCTGGAGGCATTTTTCCGCAAAATTCTTATTCATTAAACCAATTGCCACTTTCAAAACTTCTATGCTACATTCTCTGTTTTCTTAGAGGAGATTTAATTCTAGTTCACGCAGCAAATGCAAGACAGGCGCCGTTACATGTTTTAATAACAGTGGTTTTATGTTCGCTGATCAAATGTCCTGGAGCGACCCTGGGGCAAGTACCTATTATTTAAGAGGTCAGACATTCATGCCCCGCCTAAAGAATGGGCGTATTATGTGCGCTTCAAGGGCGCAGACGATGGTAACTAAACAAATGAAAATCAGGTCACGTTACTATGGGCATGGCAATACATTTGTGTACATTCGAGATCTCTTGTTCACGTCTTTCCAGACTATGGACGGTAAAAATACATGAATGAGTATGAGCAAGGAATAGAACTATAGAAGAAATTAGGAATAAAGACGAATCTCGCCTTTTTAAAGCGAAAAATATCGCAAAAGTGGAAGTTATATACCGGTTCTACTCTATGTCGGTTAGCAAATGCTTTGTTAACCTTCTAGCAAACTTTGAATGGAAAACTCCAAGATTAACGATCGGCTTTGAAATATGAAAATCGCATAACGGGTTTACTTGTTCGAGCAACGCAAAACAAGACGCCTAAAAAGGATAAGACGTAAAGTGGCGTGGCAAGACAGCCGTGTCACGCAAAAAGCCAAGCAGGAGACAAGCAGTCTACCTCGGAAAGCAGCCCCCCCCCCCCACTCCACATTCCATTCTTAACGAGCACTGCAGGCAGCACTTTGCGCGAGACAAAGCTTTTATCACTTATAACATCCAGGTGCTCATTATTTGCACTGCAGACGCTGTGAATACCACAGTTGCAAAAGTACAGACTAGTCGAGATGTCTTGAACCACTGAAGTTCATGCTGTATGAGCTGTCATTGACATTAACGGATTTCATGTTTCCTGAAGATTGACAACATTATAAGCATCGATAACTGCCCCCTTAAGATGACACAGGTTGAATTTTATAATATACCGAGAACCCCAAAAAGACCAATTTTTGGACCTACTTTGGTGAATATCTCCGCAAACGTTAAGCATATCTTACGAATCCCTAAAATGTAAATTCAAATGGAATTAACAAATGCATGTCACCGAGTCAATGACTATCGACTGACTGTATGGAAGGATATCTTTGCTGTAACTGTCGCCCAAAAATGCACCATATTTTTAACTTCTAGAGACACAAACTAAAATTTCCATTTACACAGAAGCTTAGCTCTTCAGAGAACACGAGGCTCTTTATAAGCTCTCGGAATATAACATAAAATGACAACATAGCTTTTTGAAATGATTATTTTTCAACATAGTCTCCCTTGACACTAATGTACTTTCAGATTCCTCCAGGCCTGTAAAATACCCAATTGATGATTTAAGCTCTTCATCGGACGAAACTTTCTTTCCACAAGAAATTTTCTCTATTTAAGGGGCAGATGGAAATCCAATGGAACCAAGACAGGAGAATAATGCGGATGTGACAGAAAATCAATCCCAAATTATTGATTTTTGCCAATGCAAGACGCATGTGTGAGGCCGAGCCTTATCTTGATGCAAAATTACTTTCTTCTTTGATAGTCCCGGCCTTTTTTCGCTTATTGTCTTCATTAGGCCCATAATATGCCCCAGAGATAGATGTTCTAGTGGGAAAATAATTAACAATACACGCTTGGCATCCCAGAAACCTACAGAAATCTTTCCAGCCGATTTCACACATTGGCCTTCTTTGGCGGTGGAGGATAATGATACTTCCATTGTTTACATTGTTGTTTCTTTTCAGGCGTGTAGTAGTGCACGCATGTTAAAATACACATAAAGAATTTCAATTTATCAAAGTGAAAAAAGTAAAAATTAAACAGCATGTTCACCTTACAAAAACATCTACTAAGAATCTCGTTATTCATTTATTTCTTTTCAAGTAGTCAAAAACTCTCTCCTCAACCCATTCACTTATGTTCTTTGAACAGCAGAACCTTACTTGGTGAAAGGGACGCACGATTATCTCGAGCATACGAATATCAGGAAATAGGGTGGGGGAAGTACTGTATTTTGAATAGTCCTGACGAATGACCTTGTATCGATCTGCGAGAAAATTATAAGAAATTTGTGGTGGGGGTAATTTCTCAGCTACATAATATAGTAAACAATTGCAAGTGACAAAGGTGAAAGCGGTATAACTGAGCAATACACCTTCCCTACAATATGTTCAATACGAAAGTAAGAGAGATACTAACCTGATTCCCCTATAAACGCAAAAACAGTACATGAACTCAACCATAAACCACTGCGCATCTTTTGCTCATTCGCCAGGACTATTCAAAGCTACTTTACTTTGTCTTGATGTTCTCTCTGATAAGCGGCTGATTATGACAGTTGATACCTTGAAAAAAACATCTTATTGTACTTGTAACCATGAAAAGTAAGCTTAAGCACTCATATTTATGTGATAAAGAAATTATTAAGTATTTTAAATACCAATTTTCATTAATAATGGGTGATATTACTGTCTGTTTTCACTTTTAATAAATCCTATTTTAATTATATTAATGCATATTCTGAATGCCTTTCTCCTGCCTATTTTAACCAAAATAAATGCTGAACAATCTGTGGCCTCACACATTTCCATGGAATTCGCTACTGCATCTCTCACCGACAATAAGGCTAATTATTCACAGACCTTGAATCTATCGCTATTAAATTCTAATCATTATCTTTTTATTTTCAGTTTTCCGTTACTGATTAAATACATAATCCGTTGGAGACTGGTTTTCAGGGTTATAGTATATGGTCTGCTATTCCTAGATGTACAGAAAAGGTAACAAAAAACAATAAAGAATTCTCTGTATTGTTACCAACATGGCTATACCAAGCTGGGAGCTGTGTTTGGGAAACGCCACCCAGATGGTTGTCTCAAGATTTATAGCAACTCCACGGTCATTTGCATACATGCTAATTGGGAACTGCCCGCTTCTCTACTGTTTAGCATAACGCAGGTAGAACATTTCATTAGTTGTCAACTTAACTGTGATTTGTTTTGTTATACGCTAACCCATAAAAATAAATATGCTTCTGTAGCACTTTATGGCACTTTTGAAAGATATCTGATATCTTCAAAGATTATTTTGTCCTAATATAACAGAAACTGTAAATGTTATCTCGAGTGTATGGAAAATAGTTTGGATTTTATTTACATTAAAGTATCAAGTTATATATTCTATTTCTCTTACGTTTTTTTTTATATTAAACAAGTATTCATTTTCGATGAATGTGCTAAACAAAAAAAAAATTTAAAAATATAAACCATCGAATTATACAGTTAACTAAAAAGTTATGCACGTTTTTTCAAGTGTTGGCAGCGATTAAATGTGCAACAGATCAAGTAAAGGGGGAAAAGAATGTTAAGCCTATAGGTTTCGTTTTGATTACCCTTACAGACAGGGTCGGTCCTGCTACTGCAGTCCCGAATGGCAGCGGAGAAAGCCGAATTCTTCAGTCCCGAACGGCAGCGGAGAAAGGCGTATTCCAGGGAATTCTAGAGTGATGCGGAGAGTAGAGATCGTAAGTGTGCAACAAATGTAGGCGGAGAAAACGGCGAGAAATCATGACGCACAAAACTAAGCAATCGCATACCTAAAACTCACTTTATAGGGTACACGTTAATAACATTCTGTATATAGGGAACTGAAATGTGAAACTTTAAGTAGCACTATAACACGGAAAGGAAATAATAACTATAAAGGAAAAGGCATGTTATTTTAACACTCTAAGTTTTATATCTATTCTGAACTGTAAAAATAATAAAGTATACCTTTATAATTAACACTCCATGCACATTCGAGGTATACAAACTGTTTTGATTCACTCATTAAAAAAAATAAGAATGCACACTTTTCTAACTCACACTCCAAGTACAGAGGAAAATATCTCTACTACTGAAATCGCTACTTCTCCCTGTACGGTTAAGCTTCCGTTTATCGTAGTTCCGAGAAGCGTGGTCAATCATCCCAAGATGATTATAAGAAAGTGTATGCTCCTTGAATTTAAACTAGGGAACAGTACAACTGCAGAGGTGCTGAAAATTGTTAGTTCTTCGGTGCCAGGAAGGCAACGAAACTCCCGAATCTACGCCACGGACAGGAAAAATAACAAAAATGGATAAAGAGGCTCTCTTGGCAACTACTGAGGGGTACAATGCCTAAAGTTGTGAGGACGTGGTGTAGAAATTCAACGTCTGGGTAGAACAAATTCGGTAGCTGAGTTCCACACGAGTTTACAAAGGCTCATAAACGGCACGAAATTACGGTTTTGCATTGCTGTCATGTCAGCAGGGCCCCCCCCCTTTTTTTTTTGATGGAACTGCTGATATGCAATGAGAAGCAGTTCCTCCATGACACTTCAAAACGCAGTCATCACTGTCGGCGGCCCATGAATCTTCCCCGAAACAATCGGAACCTCTACTGCACCAAAAGAAGGTTATAGTCTATGCTTGGGGTATTATTGTGAACGGCTGCCAGTCAGTGTAACAATCAAAGTCACTGTTTACTCTAACCAGATGGAAAATGTCCATTAAAAGCTGATTAATGAGCAGAGCCCGGAAGTTAGGCTGCCTTTTCTATCGTGTGTATATATTTAAGAGTGAGATAGAAATACGTTTCCGTATATTTGGAGTCAAAAGGTTGGTTTTTATTTCTATTTTGATTTCTGTTGTCTACTTCAAGATTTAAAACTTTTTTTTTTTTTTTTGCCTGTTTTGGATCGTTATGGATTTTTCTGCGATTTAAGCATTTTAAAAAGCACATAAATAATTTCAATCTATCGAAGTGAAAAAAGTTATAAAAATTAAATGTCATGTTCACCTCATAAATATCTACTGAGAATCTTGTTATCATTTATTTCTTTCCAAGCAGTCAAAAACTTTCTTCTCAACACATTCACTTAAGCTGTTTAAATAGCAGAACCGTCATTAGTAAAAGGAACGAACGGTTACTACGGGCATTCGAATGCCAGGAAATAGGATGAGGGAAGTACTGTAGTTTTGAATAGTCCTGAATACTCTTAACATCACTTCATGTATTTATACATATCTCTAAAAACAACAAATATTTTCACAGCTCACATAATACAAATAAAATATATGTATTACTTGTTAGGATTATATAAAAATTCTCATTATTTGTGTATTAAAACTCACCAGAAATCGGGCGTTATCTCTTAACAAGAAGTTCACTCAATGAGGATGCACTTACAAATTTCTCTCACCTATAAAAGAGAAAAACGCTGTATTATTATCTCTACATTTTTAAAAATTATGTGATTGTCAAATAATTTTCAGCAACTGAGATTTTAAAACAAAACACAGTTCTCGACTTACGATTACATACTGCGAAAGCATAAAGCTTTGGATAGGAAACGAGTAATCAAGTACTTGATGTTCAACACTTTATTGTAATATAGGAGTTTTATTGCATATTTCTGCGCATTTGCTGGCTAAGGTAAACATCGTAAAGTTATGATACTCGCAAGGGATGCAATCATGTATAGAGAGCGAGGACTCTCTTTAATTGAAAATATAAACAAATACAGCTTTGTATTTATCATATAAAATGAATTTAGTAATTGTATTTTGTCAAATTTAGAGAAAATTTTTCCTAGCGTTACCCCATGACCTTTTACTATATAACTACAATGTCCACTAGTTAATAGCAACAATAAAGATATTAATATAACTTATATAGACCAAATGTAGGGTTTTAGTTATAAAACTTGTCGGTTAACGCAGTGCTTTGCTACTAGGAGTACCTCACCTTAACTCTCTCCCCAGTTGAACACCGCTTCTGATTTTTGTTCTCTGCCAGTCTCAACGGCTCTTAACAGATTAGTTCAAAATTGCACTTATTCATCTCCAATGCTCTTTAATTTAAAATTTAATTCGGGGAGTAAAGTAAAATATTAGCGGTGAATTTGTTTTCTTCATTCCAATGAATATTACCATTGTGGAAGTTTAAAGACTATTAGATGCTAGTATTGAGGGGGCAAAAACATAAATGTGTTGCATTTTCTGGTGTAAAGCTATCTGCCCAAATATCCTTAAAATGGTTTAATACAAGACTGTGAATCTAAAAAAAATAATAATTTTGTTTTGTTCGTTCTTTGTAATAAATTATATCTTCACTTTATTTTTATTTATTTATTTTTTTACCACCACGAGTGACCAAGGTCGTTAAGGCGCAAACTTGTGAGCAGGAAATCTGGGGTTCGATTCCCGCCAGGACTGTCCTCCCTGGCGTGAGTTTTTTCCAGGGTTTCTTTAGTCCTCATAAATGGAAAAAGCCGGGGAGGTACCCTACACTTGAGCCTGGAATGTTTCTTTCAAAATAAATAAATAATCACAATTTATAATTTCATACCACGTATCACCAGAGTTCACAGCCTGATATGCATCGGCAGTAAAACGGGTGTTAAAAAAAACACTTTCATTTTAGTATATATTTCACGAGCTCTTTAGAAACACCTGTGTTACATTTCTCCTTAAAGGGTTAATTTTTTATTCTTTATTTTATCATTTAGTTTTACATTATTTAACTTATCTCTGTATAATGTACCAAATCGTTCAAAACAGTTATTTTTAGCTCTTCCCATATATTATAATCACTATAGATTGATAATACAAACATTATGCTAGGTAAGCCATAAGAGTATCGACCACTTGCGCGGGTATTTGCTCCATTGAGGTTAAGGCCGCATAGTCATTTAGTAGTCAACTGAGAAGGTTTAGTAATTGATGTGTTTTATGATTCAGCACAATGTGTATCTTACGTAGTATTTGAAAGGGTTTGCTTATTAATTTGCAGCATACTTTGACGGAGATTTGCCGGTGTTAAAGAACCAAAGGAATGCAAGGGATAGTGACAAATACAAATAAGAGGAAGTATTAGCTAGCATTTTTCATGTATGGAAATGTCTCTTACAAACTCTTAACAAGCGGAACTTTCTGGTTCTAGGGGAAAATGTTTATTTATTTAAATGACTTTTTTCATGAATTGTAGAAGAAGCAATTTATGTTTTATTGCATTATTGACACTGAACTAGCGACATGACTGTGCAAATGTAATGGCCGTAACACAATGTGACAAAAATAGAGGATAATTCAGGACTTCATTGGGCAGATAACTGAAAAAAGTGTGTTGTCATATACGTAATGTATTAATAAAATCAGCATAACTACTCTATAAATACCGCAAAGTTAACATATAACATAGAAATTGAATTTCAGAAAATATTATAATGTCAGAATGGGACAGAATAATGTCATCTACTTTGACTCTTAGCACAAGAAAAAGGAACCAAATAATATTTATAATTTAAGAAATAATTAAATTACTTATGTAGAAAAAATATATACCCAATACCCTGCACAGAACCTAAAAAGAATGTACAGTTTTTTAACATATTTAAATAGTCAGCTCGCGAACTAGCACCAAGACGTTATTTTTCAACTGTCTGAAGTGCTGACAACTATAAAGAACGGATTGTGTTTTATTTTACACAACCATAACCATGCTAAAAGGAACTTATAAAGGCAAAATAAAAACTTCTCAGGCTACGACATCCGCTTCGCCCCAGATGTGAAGCTACACTAAGTCTTTTGTAAGGAAATGAAGAGCTATCAACGTAATGGAGGGAAGAGTGCAGTGAATGGCAGCTTCTGGTGCTAATGACGGCCTTCACGTCTCGCGTCCTTGGTTACGCTTCGCGGGATCCTGAGGAAGATGGACAGGTGGTTCTTCTTTACGCGAGATATCTTGATCCATACATACACACAAAAAGTGGACAAGGAAACATCTACATCCGGAAGGCAAGTCTATTTACTATTAAAACACTTGCACCAAATTGAAAAACATTACATGCAATAGTTTTATTTCCCTATAGTTAACAGTAATCATGCCTTTCTTAAATAAAATAATCTTTAAATTTAAAGATTTGAACAAACTGAACGAGACTTAAACACCCTAACAAAGGAAGGTAAAAAGCACTTCTATCGACACTGGCCGCAAAGCATAGCCTTGATTTGCAATGCATTACCCTATCGATGGTGTTATGTGACTTGTTAGTGACAACTGGGCATTTGCTGTCCATTACTTGGAAATGAAGAGACCCAGGTAGAGGGTAGAAACATCTAAGATTCAGCACTGCCCAACTGATCGCTACTTTACATACATTTTTTTTATCCGAGAGATAAGTTCATGCGTCATCTTTCTTGCAGTGTTCTCTGGCTTTTTTTTTTTTTTAATAGCGTTTATCGCCCGGTTTTACTACTAAGGCACCACAGACGATGGACACTGATGATGCATGAAACAATATATTAGGAAAGGATTTTTTTAGGAAGGAAACGTTCCAGGCCTCCCCGGCATTTGCCATTTATGAGGACTGAGGAAAACCTGGAAAAAAACTGTCAGGGAGGACGGTCCTGGAGGGATTCGAATCCCAGAACTCCCGCTCACGAGTCCGCTTCTTAACGACTTCGGCCACCCGTGGCGGTTATTCTCTGGTTGTGGCCTACACTATTTCAAAATATATCTTCTGTTATTTCAATTTATTCTATTTTAATTCCCAATTATTACAGGCTCATTACAATATTCACTTCTTCGATGATCAACTTCTTTGGGATTATTTCATATTTTGCAAATATGAAATAAACCTAGTAAAACTAGTTAACACGAATTCCAAGGATCAAAATAGTTTGCATTAAGTTCGTGCTAAACGGTTCAAATTTTTAGAGTTTTAATACGAACTATGTACTATGTACACTTTAATTTCAACAACAAAAACACCACAATTTAGGTATTAAGGGGAAAGATTAGAAAAATGTGGATTACAGGTTAGGTTTCACTTATTTACTCCCAGCTACTCTTACAAAATCTAACTGAATCTGGCAACATAGACTCTTGTTGTTTGAATATGGAAATCAAAAAATAAGTCAGGCAGTAGTACAATGAAAAACTATTTACTTTGGGTAATATTATTATTATTATTATTATTATTATTATTATTATTATTATTATTATTGCTGTTGTAATATTGCTTTTTTCCCAGAATTGACTAATTCCCTAACATTTTGAGCATTCATCATTTTTAAACAATTAATTACCAAAACACAACATTTACATTCAATGCTAAATGGTTTCTATATTAATATTATTTTGTTCAAATTCAAACAACCATAACAAAAATCCAAGTTGCCAAGCAACGATAGAGAATGTGATAACAAATCTATAAAAATTAACTACCATAAGGTAAGGGTTCCATTTGAAGTGTCAAATTCAGGTGGCTGGGTGTGTGTGGGTGAAACTCAAAATACAATCGGCAATGTCTTTTAAACTTCTCCCATATTATATAAATTGATGTTTTTATTTCAATTAAATTAATTTTAAGTTGATAGCTATCGAAAATGACAATGAAATGAACGCCCTGCATATACTTTAATACTGCAACTAGTAAGGTTGCTATTAAAATATTCATGTCATTTTCTGAAGAAAAATTTACATGTGCTTTGTTGTCGCTTAAAGAAACACAGGTTCAATGCCAACTGTATGCATTCCTTCTAGGCGAATTTGATGTTTTCTACAAAACGATATGATGGCAGCTCTGATGCCATGTGGCGCAAGTTTTACTTCATCTGACTGAGCATTCCTATAGAGTGAGATTGTGTTTATGCCTTTTATTATATTTTCAACCATACATAACAAATTTGTTAGTACTTTCAAAGTATTTTATTTCATAAGACTTCAGTACTTATTTATATTACTGGCCAGAATAAATTAATGTTGAGTTTCCGAGTCGCATTTGCTGCATTGGCAATAAGCAAGCATAAATAATTAAAATTCCTTCGTCTGTATTTTCCAAATTTCTGACAATTGTTATCAAATAGATAAGTAATTGAAAAAGGAGAGTTGGAAGCGACTATTGAAGCGTGTTAGCCTTTAAGAAGCTTACTGTGCCCTTAAGTTTGAGCATGAATCCTGCGGTACCATAAACCCCATCTGCTATACATCCTCAGAGTATCTCTTGTGTATTCATATAGCTTCGGAAACAGAACGGAAAGAGTCCAGCTTCAGAGGAACAATTGACTCGTCAAAGTTCTTGGGTTCAACAACAGAGTCGCTTATATCATGAGGAAAATCAAAACTAAAGCTCAGGACTATATAAATAGATGAACAGCTGACAACTTTCATCGTCAATGGCAGCCAACCACCATAGAAAAACCGAAAACTCTCAACTTTATCATAAAATACTATCCGTAGCATCAAAATTAAACTGGATCCACAGTTGCAGCAATTGGGGCCTCTAGCCAACTGTAATACTAAAAAATATAAAAGAAAGTAATTTTAAGATCATCGCAATTTTATGCATTGTTACCACGTTTACTATTTTGCCTTACTATTGCATTTATTACTCTTACACCATCACAATGAATACAATATAATAATAAAATAAAAATCTGTAATACTGCATCCTGGTACATTGTTTCCTACAAGGATGTATATTTTAGTATCTTTATCCTTTATTTCACAATGTTGTTTTTACATTTTTTATCATTATTATTCCTACAGATTCACTTAAATCTAAAACTAAATAAAATACAATAAAACAAATATTGTATAACTATACTATGTTATAATTTCCCATACATGCTGGGAGCCAGCTGTTAAACAATTTACAAAACAGCACTATTGTTTACTGTCTAAACAAAACATAAACTGTTCCACCGGTTTCTGGCGAACTCGTGTACTGGAATAGTACTAATAATTTTCCTTAAATATATTTCATCTAATTCACCAACAAGTTACCAAAAATTAATCCAGTTCTTGTTAATTATATCTATAACAATTTTATCTATATACTACAAATTATACTCTAAAACTAACTTATCCTATAATATACTTCGCAGCAGCATTTCCTTCATTTAATAAAATAAATGTAAATCACCATTTATTTAATTTCTTTTCATCTACCCTCTACACCTTCTAAAAACACAACACTTGATACCTATAGCAACATTTAGTATTGTCCTAAATTTCACTTTATTTCACTTTGCTTCTATTATTAAGACCTCTTTCGAGTTCTACACCGGCTCCTCTCTCCCTTCATCTCCCTTCTCCTCAAACTCCTCCCTTGTTGGCTGCGGTTTTCCTCCTCTGCGTTATCGACCTCGTTTTAATCTCCCTCTTCTTCTACTCTCCTCATCTGTCCTCCTCCGGCCTCTAGATTGTATTATTGAACAATCCATTTAGTCCTCATCTTGATCTTCCTCTCCGTCCACTCCTCCTCCTTCTACTTGTATGATGAATACAAATCTTGTAATTCTTGCAATTTTACGTCTAATAAAAAAGTTCTGTTTCTAAAAGGAGGAAAGAACTAGTCTCGTCAAAATTGTTACTAATTACCATAGCCGTAATGTAGAATGAATAGCATTGCAAAACATTTCATTATCCTTCTTGTTTAAAAAAAAATAAACACCCACCATGAATTTTCAAACTCCTCTGGTAGCAGCTTACGTTCCCAGTGCGAAAGAGAAGTCACTTATGACAAGATTATTTCTTATTTTTGCGTTCGTAAAAAATAACAACAGCAAATGTGGGGAGTACAAAGTGTGTTAGTTCAAATCATTATCATATATTGCTGAAGTTCCTGTTGGTAAATACACCATTCTTAATACATCACAGCAATGCTTCAATTTGGAGGATTTATAGAATGTTTATGTGTTAAACAATTCTATTGCTTTCTATGTTACAGAATGAAATGACAAAGTAACCAATTTTAAAAGCACTGCATCTTATATTATATTATATTTAATTGTTGCAAGATTGTACTGAAACGTTACACTTCCTTTATTAATGATTTTACATTTTTAAGCTGTTACGTTATTTAAGCTTGTCATATTATGTACTGTGATGTGAAGGTATGAGGCTTTATTAATGGCCAAATCATAACATGAAGCGAAATAGTTTAAGCCTGGAAAAGATATATGTGCCAATAGTCAGTTTGCATTACTAAATTACCAAATTATTATGATTGCTAATGAATACATATTACCAAACACGAACAAGAGTATTTAAAGATTATTTTGCTTTACATAAGGCCTAAAGGCTTTGCACAATTTTATTCACAAACCAGTCACTTGCAAATATGTTTATAGTATTCTTTGTTCGCTACCAGTTTGTAATTTTCGGCATAGGTACTTGTATCGTTACCTTGGAAACCTCCAGACATCTGCCAAGTTATTAACAATAGAACATATTTGCATAATAGAACCCCCCCCCCTTACAATTTTCCACGTATTACGTATGAACATTTTTCGCTATTAGAGAAAAAGATAGAAATACAGAATCGATACTGGTGTTTCATGTCAGTTTCGAATGCAGTTCACGTCATTATGGCTTTGAAGAACTTCAGCTACCTCGTCCAAATATCAGCAATTCATTTACGCATCACCTATTGTCTGGAAAGTATGGTATGGCCTTTTCGTAAAAGAAACTGTCAATGAGAGTACAGTTTAACTGCCTTTAATACGCACATAATGCTCAGCTTTATTGCTAAAAGAAGGTACGTTTTCTGTTAAGAACGCCTTGATGGTTTAAGAATGCGTTTTAACTTCAAAGGAAAGGATATTAATGATGCTGTGAGGACAGGCGGGAGATAAAACGGGTTCCTGGAAAATGCAAACTAGCCGACCTGATGGTAAGTGTGGGAATGCTCGCCTCATATAACACATAAATGAATTCTAGTGGGTCAAGGAGATTCGCAGTATTCTATCTACCTGAATGTTAATAG
This sequence comes from Metallyticus violacea, assembly GCA_030762175.1. Taxonomy (NCBI): domain Eukaryota; kingdom Metazoa; phylum Arthropoda; class Insecta; order Mantodea; family Metallyticidae; genus Metallyticus; species Metallyticus violacea. Next base: position 68,885,944 of record CM060845.1, read on the forward strand.
CTCTGCCCTCCAGCGCAATAAACTCTCTGTAGATTGGAGATTGTAACGTTACTCAGTTGCATAATACCCAGACATGGTGTATCTCAAACAAACACTTAAAAGTTCGGTACAAGCAAGACTTTTGACTTGAGCAGCGAGCAAGGCGTATACGAAAAACAAATGCCTCTCATAGCTGCGCAACAAAGAACTCTTGTCAAGGCTGTCGTCAATGAATCGGAGGCGCATTAGAAATAAATACGGTGCAGAACTATACACATGCAGTATATAAATAAAAATGAAAAATTAAATAACTCTTAGAAAAATATAATTAATACAACAAAAACTAAAGCAGAAATAGATAAAAATACACTTGTCTTCTGCCACTGAAGAACACAAGGTGTTCTAAATATAGCGAAAATTATGTGACTATTTAAGTATTAATCTATTTCTGCTTCTCTAATTCTTTATATATATATTATGGTAATGAATGCTAAAATCATAGTAGAATATAAAATATTCTGGATTATTTATTTACTTTTTCATTAAGTTTAAGGTTTATGTCAACATTCGGTGTAACAAAAGTTGCTGACTGCTATTCTTAGGGAAAAAGTTTTATAGATGTGGGTTTAACCCAGATTTTACTTATTTTAACAAATTGTTTGGAATTAAATGGCTTTTTGATTTTATGTTTAAGTGTTTTATTTATTTTTGTTAGGCTATAGCTTCACACTTTTCAGCACCTAGTGAGATGCACTGAAGTAGTTTTTTTAAATATAAATTCAGTCATATATCTAAACTAATAACAGGTATTTAAATAAATGCTAGTTTTAAACACTAAAAATGTTGTTAAATGAAAAAAGTACAATAAGGCAAGGCATAAAAATATTAAATTACACAAAAAGCTTTAAAAATAGGTCATTTCATTAGTATAAAATGCTTTAGCAAAATATCATCTTTCCGATATTAATACCAATAATTTATTTAAATTTGATGCAGTAATACAGATACTTAATAAATATTCGAATTTTGAATATCAGAAGATCGTAGTAAATTAGTAATACAAATTTTATGTGCATTATTCCATAGAATTTAATATTTACTTTGTTCAAACTGCGTTTCATGTATACGTTGGTTTGATACACTCCAAAAACAAATGCTGTCTAACGTCATTTACTGTTGTCATAACCTAAATTATATGTTATGAATTTTGAATGCAAATTAAATTTATTTCTGATAAATCTAAATCACAATTCATTGAGTTAAAATTAGTTTTTAACACGGTACATTTAACCGTGCTGTACGAGAGTTATTTGGGGAAAAAAAAAAAAAAAAAAACAATGTCTTCATAGAAATACTCGTAGATATAATTGAGATAGCATACCTTATATACGTAAACTTGCTTGTCTTTCGTCACTTTGTGATACACGTTGTATTCATCAATCATAGAACCTTAGCTTTGAACGGAGAACATTGTGAGTAAAAACACTTCAAGCTACAGCGGAGGCATCTCCCCTGTACTACCTGCAGAAGAGCTGTGTAAGTAGGATGGGCTGCCGCCAAGCAACACCTCATGCACAGTCACACTTGCTGGGTGCTTGAAGCTTCTCGGTGTACAAATGCAGGACTCTGTTTATCAGTTAGGAACAATGCCATGACTTCTGAAGATTTATCTGAACAGTTTTAATATCTACTACCGGCCGAGAGCAGCCCACGATTCCAATATTTCGGGTACATCTTGTGCCATCTGTTGGAAAACATCAACGCGTATAAATTATAACAAAAAACAACATACATTATATTTGAAAAAGCTTCAAGATTTTAATACACTTCATCCAGAAATCTTTAAATCCCCCCCATTAAATTCCAAAATGGTTCCCTTTCTTTTTTATCATTCCATTCCATTTAATAGCTTGTATCTTTAGAATATGGGTTGGTGATATGTTGTAGGTTCAGGTGTCATAAACACAAAAGCCACGAGGTTTCTCTTTTCGAGTTTAGGTAAGAATTTCAGTTAAACATTTTCATTTGTTTCCCACTGATATAAATCAATGAGATTTTCGAAAGGCATTTCTACTTTTGCATTTTTCTTTCCTCTTTTATGTAGAGTGAAATTATTTTTGAAAAGCTGCAGAGAGTTTTGAGAGTTATGAGTCTATGAAACTCTGAAATAAGAAAAAAATGGTATATTTTGGAACTTTTAGCTAGTGCATATGAGTATATAAATTAGTGGGACAAAGAGAGTTGCTAGCGACCTTTAAGTGTCATACTGCGCCACACGCTCCATCAGCTATCCGTTAACAAACATGCTACCATCTCTAGTTGTTCTTCGGAAACCAGACATGAGCAGTTGGCTGTCGGCTTCGGAGAAGTCTAAGCGAGTAAGAACTACAAACTCGGTTTTGTACAGGAGATGAAAGAATAGAACCACCAGAATCGACATATGTTCAGATCTTAGCTGGAATTAGCAGGCAATATTAAGGAAAAAAATGAGGACAGGAAACGGGAGGACTAGGAGGGGAAAATACATAAAAACGAAAAATGCCAACTATGTCTACAGAAACTTCGCAGCAACGAGATTAGAACTCCTGTCCGCAGCCATAGCATTCTCGTAGTTAACACTTTATGAGTTTTCGTCAATTGGCACCTAGTTCATTTTACGAGTATATGTAATTTACGCGTATCTTTCGTTGCCTCCACAAACGTTTGACAGAGGGAATGCAATATTAATAATTCTAAATTTAAAACCAAAATAACCCGCGAGGATTTATGACCAGTTGAGAGAAAGTTCATTATCTCTGAGCCTTGTGTTGTAGGCTAGCGGGTTATGCGAGTAGTTTACATGTAAGGGGTTACCCTTGTGGTTGACCTAATGATGATGCGTGCATCGGCAACTTTACAAGGCGAAAGTGCTTCCAATTACGGCGAGAGAAACGAACATAAAACGGATTTTAATTACTTCAACAGCTCAGACCCCCGGAGTGCACACACATTTGTTGCATACATATTACCTACATATTTGCTTGGATCTGCATATCGAGTGGCCAAAATAGTCTCATTTTAGAAGTCTGTAATTCTAAAACTATATTAATAACAATTTAAATTAATATCGTATATTTATATCATGGCGTAGTTTTATATATATACTAGATAGGGACTTTGTTAATAGGCATGATGTAATATAATATCCCTACGACATTAACAACGCCATTAAATATATTTACAAAACGTCCAGCGAACAACGGCAGATCTAACCATCTTCTGCGACAATGAAAACCATTTATCTTCATTGTGAATCAAGGATGTGAAGGAATATCAAGAAGTTGGCAATCCAGAGGAACAACAACCAGGTAAACCAAGGATTACAATTGCTGTACAAGACAGATTCCCATGGTCATATTAAGAAGTTCTCTGAAGAATGTTAACAATTGAACTGCTTCAAACCAAACTGTTAAAAATAGGCTGCACGAAGGAGTACTTCATTCTTGTCATAGTGCATGAAGCCGGCAACATGTCAATTGGTAACAGTAAAAGTAGAGCAATGTTCTCTTCACGGATGAATACACATATGGGGGTAACCAGTATCTCAGAAAGAATTACACATAACAGAAAGTTCATAAATTCAAAAGAAGTACCATCAGGATCTGGGGAAAAAGAAAAACAGTTTTCGTTTTGATCCATGAAACAATGAATACAACAGACATGTACGATGAAGATGTTTGGTAGCTTGTGGTCCTTCATCTTGCTGAAACGCCTGGCCTTGAACACCTTTACGTGCATTATATTGGCAAAATATCTAGGTTGTTGGAAATAACATGTTACAGTACGAGAGTGGCTTGCTCAGTACCCAGATCTAAATACGATTGAGCACCTGTGGGATAATTAACAGAAAGTTTTAGAGAATACTAAGATTATTGATACCCAATAGCAGTAATTCATACGTCACCATCGCGACTGGCAGAATATCGAACAATCGTTCATCACATTTCTTCATTATTAATGTGTAAAGTAGTACTTAATGCAAGAGAGGTGATATAAATTATTTGTGACCGAAGCTCGAAAGTTCAGGCATTTATTTTGTTTAAAATAGGCAGGGAAAGGAACAAAAATATTGAAAATAGGCATTTATTAAAAGTGAAAACAGAAATTAATATCACTCATTATTAATGAAAACAGGTATTTAAGATGCTTAATAATTTCTTTATCACATAATTAAAGTACTTTTCTTGGTTACAAGCAACAACAAAATATTTTTCAAGGTATCAAACTGTTATAGTCAGCCGCTTGTCTGAGAGAACGTTTTTCATCATGAAAAAAGAACGTTCTACTTCTTCTGAAGTGATTTGAGCATATTTAAAATAAGCAGTTACAATAGAATATTCACCTTACAGGACACCATGGAAATATTTATCAAGACAAAGTAAAATAGTTTTGAATAGTCCTGAAGAATGAGTAACAGATGCCCAGTGGTTTCATTTTCTGCTTATGCTTTTATACGGAAATCAGGTTAGTATCTCTCTTTACTTCCGCACTGAACACATTGTACGGTCGATTTACTGCACAGCTGTACACTCTGGTGACCAGAAGAAGGAAAGAGAGACTGAAGTGCAAAGGGGGCTTGAAATATTTATCTGCACACGACGAATGTATGTGAGACACCCATGCTGCCACATGAACAAGGCCTTCTCAGGCTCAGGTCGGTCTTGTCCGCTGGATTTCTACTTTCATCACAGTAACATCCGTGATTATGGTGAGAAGGGTAGAAAATGTTTGCGTAGCACATTCCTTTCGCTTGCCTTCTCATAGACAACACCTCTCTCATCTTTCTCTTGCAATTATTTGTTACATTAATGCACCATACATTTCCCAGAACTGTCTCGCGCAGTTAGATACAAAGTCATTCACCAGTCATTCAAAACTACAGTATTTCTCTCATCCTCTCTATTTTCTGGTATTTGTAACCGGGCGTTCCTTTTACTAATTAAGGTTCTGCTATTTAAAGAGCTTAAGTGAATAGGTTGGTTTTTGACTGCTTGAAAAGAAATAAATGTATAACAAGATTCTCAATACATATTTTTTTGAGGTGAACATGTCTTTTAATTTTTATACCTTTTTTCACTTCGATACAGTGCAATTCTTTATGTGCTTTTTAAAATGCGTTAAGTATTCTCAGAAAAAATCCATAACGATCTAAAAACGGCAACAAATAAATAAATTAGACCTTAAAATAGACAACAGAAGCCAAAATACATAAAGAGCAAAATAAAAACTGGCCCCACCTCTAGATGTATGGAAACATGTTCCATTTCTATATCACTCAAATACATTCATCCAGATAGACATAGAAATGGCATTTTGCATAACTTCCGGGCTCTGATTACGACACAAGTATCACAGGAAATTTGAGGAAAAGCGCAATTTTATATTTTTTGTGATTGTATATCGGTATCTTTAAAATTATAAAATTGTGTTATTTTCATTAAAAATACTTTTTTGTGGACTATTATGTTGCATTAAATGGTATTATAAATACTGTTTACACAACTTACATAATAAGATTCCCATCATAATTATTAGAAAATTTAAGAAAAATGCAGTGTTCCTTAAACAATTTTGTTGTGTTTATATCATGATTAATATTTTCAGCAGAGCAATTTTAAAATTTAATGTATAAATACTTAATTTTTTCACTCACCTTCACCTTTCAATAACCCACAGTTTACATTTCCTCCGTAAGTTTCATCGTATGCTTAAGTGACGTCACAGCTCAAACCCATTAATTGAAACAGACATTACATTTTTTATGCAGTCTTACGAACCAGAACTTTTGGCAACACTACACTTGGGAGCCTACCGTTCCGGTGTGATGATAAATACAAACTCGAGAACATTATACAGGTAAATTAAAAAAGGCGAAGATTTAATCTTTGAATTACCATTCTATGATGACCATGTTTACAGGCAATGCATTCCTTGAACGATTAAATTTAGATTGCAAGTTGCGATTATGAAATCTTGAAGCATGTTCTAGAATGTAATTATGATAATCACAGTCTGGTATGAAAACTGCAGGATTTTGTAAGGATGTACAACATTCTGTTGGTTTGAAAGGTCTAGACTTTGTGGAAACTGCCTAGCTCCTGCATTTTGAAACAGGTCTAGTAAATATATGTGTTATTACGTCATTTAGATGTATAAACAATAGTAACCACGCAAATTAGTGTAATTTTTTTACCATTACTACCACTTTATAACCTGTATACTCCTCCATGATGATCTTTATGGAAAACAAAATTGAAGTAACTGCGAAATGGACTCTTTGACCCTATTGTATGGGAAACAAAATTGAAGTAACTGCGAAATGGACTCTTTGACCCTATTGTATGGGAAACAAAATTGAAGTAACTGCGAAATGGACTCTTTGACCCTATTGTATGGGAAACAAAATTGAAGTAACTGCGAAATGGACTCTTCGACCCTATTGTATGGGAAACAAAATTGAAGTAACTGCGAAATGGATTCTTTGACCCTATTGTATGGAAAACAAAATTGAAGTAACTGCGAAATGGACTCTTTGACCCTATTGTATGGGAAACAAAATTGAAGTAACTGCGAAATGGACTCTTCGACCCTATTGTAAAGTTGCAATCGCTAATATGAAGAAGGTTATGTTGAATTGTTGTAAATCTACTATCTTTGATAAACTCGCTTCTTAAATTCATCGTTATTCTTGGGCATTCGAAAAATAATAAACAATGCTTTAAATCGGTGCTCCAAACGGCGACAATTGGAATCTTGTACTGTGCAAATGAGCAGCAACTGTTTCTTGAAAGTTTCAAAGTAGACATATTTTGTTTCTTATGTGCAGTAATACCTTCCTAAAACGTTCAGTACTACTGCAAGATGGGTGAAAGCATTTCGCTAAGGAAGGGAGGACTGTGAACGCAAGCCATGCTTTGATAGACCCGTCGTATAAACAGCTCTATGTTGAGTCCGAACATCAATGACACATGAAACGACATATGGGTACACCACACCCAAAAAGATGACGAGTTATGATAAGAAGGTACAATTTTGGTGCAACGTTTGAATTTCGGAGCAAATATTCAATATATCCAATCACAATCCTATTCAACTTGATACTGCATGAGGAAATCTTGCCCGAGCAATGTAAGTGCAACACAATTATTCTGTTGCATAAGAAAGGCCCTAAACACGACTTAGATAATTATAGGCCGATCAGCTTAATATCTAATATGTATAACTTTTCAAAGGTAATAACCAGAAGACTGTGATAAACCCTGGATGAGAATCAACCGACCGAACAGTAGGCTTCCGTTCTGGTTTCAGCACCGCAGATCATCTTCAGTCAGTTAATCAGGTTGCAGAAAAATCTGAAGAGTTCAATCTACCACTATATATAGCATTCGTCGACTATGTCGGTACTGGTGGTGTGGTGCTAACCATACTTGCCTTCTAAACCCAAGATCACGGGTTCGAACCCGGCCAGGAAGTATGGCTTCCTTCGGAAGGGAAGTAAAGCCGTGGGTCCCATGTCCTACATTTACGGCACGATAAAGAACCTCAAGCCTGAAAGAAGAGACCTCTGAGCAAAATTTGTCGGCAGTTTCACGTCTTGAATTTAATGGGACGCTGATGACCTGAGATGTTAAAGAGCGTCCTTTAATAAACCAAACCAATCAATTCGTCGTTTACAGCAAAGCATTCGACTCAATAGATCAGACAAGGGTATTACAAGCCTTGCACAAAGAGGGATCCAAATCAAAATACATCAGAATCATGAACAAACAGTATTGCCAAAGCAAAGCAAAAGTGAGAACGGAAAGAGTGGAACAAGCTTTCAGTTCAAATAGAGGAATTAGACAAGGCGACCCAGTCTCTCGTGAACTCTTCACCTGGTTCTGGAAGAAGTTTCCAGAAACTTCAATGGGACAGCAATATGGCACAAGGAAATATCGTGCCAGACTAAGCAACCTGAGATTCGAGGATGATGGGCATTATTTTCGAGAACACCCGAAGGCTTACAAGAGATGCTTCTAGAACTAAACAAGTACAGCAATCCCATCAGCCTTATGATGACTCACACTATAAAACTAAAATAATGACCAACGCACCAAAAATTGCAATAGAAATAAATGGTGAAGATATTCGGTACGGGGATGAATGCACATAGACGATAAACCACAAAAAGATTGAGGGAGAGTAACACAAGATTGGAAAGCCTTCTGGTCTCTAAAGTTTATATTGAAAGCAACATCCCAAACAAAAAACTGAGACTCGAGTTAATCAACTCGTGTGTGTTCCCGGTGCTGTCAAACCTGAACTCTTACGAGACATAGGCAGAACATAGCAATATGTCAAAGGAAAATGGAGAGGAAGATCCGAGGTATAACGCTGAGAGACAAGAGCTCCAACTGCAGGAAATCACAGAATCAGAAAGCTTCGTGGAGAAGCTTGGGGGCAATAGCAGGACAGATGGATGCAGATAACCACCATGTGCGACAGAGGATTCCAGGATGAACGAGAAGATGGTCAGACACATTGAAGGAACATCTCGGAGTTCATTGGTCAAGCATGTTGTCGTTGCTGATTTGGGTTCTTAACGGACGTTCTTTAACATCTCAGGCCATTCAATTCAGGGCGTGAAACGGCCGACAGAGTTAACTCATAGGTTTTTTTCGCCCCTTCCTTCTCCCCCCGCTTCAGGCTTGGATTCTTTTTCGTGCCGTAAATCCACGACACGGAACCCACTCGCGATCTTGGGTTTAGAAGGCAAGATGGTTACCACTAAACCACCAGGACCGATTGGTCCAAGCATCCTCCGCAATAGAAGTGAAGTGAGAAGTGGCATGGACTCATCAAGGACAAGAACTATTAAACAGTGTAGTTTTTTCAGTAGAATTCCTAATTCACGTGGAATAGCTCACCACGGGAGTGGAAAAACGAGCTTTTCTTTCTAGCAGCAGGCCCTAGCCCTTTACGGGACATAATGGGCTTTTTCGTTTCCTTGTGTTTTATCGTTAAGAGTAGATGCGGTTTATTACTCTATTAAGAGCTTGGAAGATGAAAGAATTCTGCGAGACTTTTGCTTTCAATCAAGAGTTGACATTTAAAGAGCTTGGATCAATTAGTGACAGAGACATCTAGAAAGAATGCTGCGTTGAAGGATTTGGCAAAGTATTGTATGGCAGGGGACTATACTGTAATATGTAATGTCAAAAGTAACCTAACGAATTTACAGCGAAACAGTAACTGTATTATCTTATTATTCGAATGGCCTAGTATCGTTATTCAAACGTCAATTCACTTTTAAACTGCATTAACTTTGTTAAAATATTGTCTTTTGAAAAACGAATTAAAACGTTTACAAAGGAATTGCTTTAATATACAGAGATGTTTCCCTCCATGTCCGCAGATAAACGCCTGCCGCGCCGGGCCAAGGTTACGCTAGTCGCCGGTTTCATCGACGGACAAGATCCCCTGGCATATCCAATCGCACAACGTTGACAATAATAGCCTACAAAATATTAGTTTTATTTCAAGGACTAAACTGACATACCAATAGCCTGTAACAACACAAACACAATCCTAAACTGAGTTATAATAATAGACAAATAATGCTTGCTTTCGAAACAGCTAACTGCGACTAATTGTCCACGTACAGCTATCAGCACGGGAATTGCCTATTAATACAAGCCACTGGCGTGATCTTGGCAGAGCGCGCTACGCTCAGCTGAGAATAGGAATTAAAAATAATTGTGGATATTTGCAGAATCATGACACCCACTACTTACATTTCCATCCCCCACTTTATATTCTTCCAACAGTAACTAAAAACACTTTATTCAAATAAGCCCGGTTAATTCCTGTGATCTGAAACAGATGTTTTTATGTTTCAGGTATGGAAGCAGAACGCTAGCCTATGCAAGGTTGAAAGAGTGAGTACGAATTGTTTGTAACACCTTTTTAAACGCTAATAACCCAGAAGCTGCAAAAGTTATATATAAATGAAATGAATTTCTTTTTGCAGTTTATTGTGTTGCGAGTTGCATATTTTATACTTCAAAAAAATAAAATGCACAAAACGGCAACAACTTCACTTGCTATTCCCAAAACATTTACGCATTTAGTAAATAAGCTGTATCAATCAGCGCGAACAGTCTGCCATAAAAATCTAATTAATGTTAATAAATTGAGCTTTGGCGCCTAATAAGATAAGTATTTATTTCAACAAAATTTTTGTGTTATGTAAATGTTATTCAACTACGGTCCCTCTAAATCTTTTTGAAAATACTATTAATGAACAAGGGGAAAAAAGAAAAACACATTGGGAATTAAGTATGAACTATTTTTGATTGTGCGCACAAAATAGAGCTTTCGTTTCTTACAATTTTCGCTTAGTTTTAAAGTTAGATAGGTTCAAAAGTGTTCAGACTTTTAAAATTTATTAAGAAGGGTACGGAAAAAGGGTGCGTATTAAATCAGTTAAATATTTCCCTAATGTTTCTATTTTTCATAAAGTAAAGAAAACAAAATAGTGTAATATAGTGCTACTAGCACAACATTTAAAAGTTTCTGCAGTTTTTCTTTTTTTAATGCGGTTTCTTAGACTCTCAAAACAATAAATTATATTTTAAAAACTATATTATTTTCTAAAACAATAAATTATATTTTAAAAATTATATTATTTTCTATTATGTACTACTTGCTTAAGTGCGGTTAGGGGAGTATTTTAAATTTCCCAATTGAAAGTGTTCTGCAAGTTTTACACACCCCTGTTGCCGCACACGTGCTAGTACGTGCTCACCAACAGGTCGTTAGAGCAGAGAAAGAAAACTTCCCACTGCTGCATACATCGTCAGTCTGCCGGCCACCCGCCACTGCACAAGAAGTTTTGCTTTGACTGAATGCCTTTTTCTTTTGCTTGGTTTCCAAGGAGAAATGAAATGTTTTAAGTTTCCAACTCAAACGAGCCCGGAACTTTATGTAGCTTGTCGGCAGTTGTCAATAATAACCACAGCCAGGATTTCAATCACTAGACACGACACACTTTGCTACAGTTGCCAATTGTACATTATGGTCCAAAAATACAGTCACGTTTCAATACTCTTACATTTTTCGGTTCAAAGTTTTGCACGAAAAAATTCAACTCTCAAGAAAATTCTTTTACAGTAATGTCCAACATAATATGCAATGCTTCTCTGTTGTTTAGAAAGTTAGCCATGTTTCTTGAATACTTTCTGCTTAAAATGTTGAAGTAATAATCTCTTTTTTTGAGAGTAATAAGCAAATGATTTGAAATAGTTGGCACATAGCCTTTATGTAGAGCCCCTTTTCAACTCGTCTCTTATTCCCTGATGAAGAAAATGACAAGCAATTATACCTTTATAAACTTTTAAAATGTTGGTGTCTAAAGCATGATAAAATAAACTCCATTATGCACGCGCGTGTTCTCCCTTTCCCTCTCCTTCTTCCGTTGATTTTAATTTTATAAAATATTGTGTAAGCATTTGCGAGTATATTTCGATATCGCAGCCATGGTTTCCATCAAGACGTATAATAATAAATACGAATTTACATAAAATAGTTAATAGTTATTTATGATTTAAGTTCCTAAGTGTGTTTTTAGATTACTGTAAAGTTATGAATGTGAAAAGGCTTCGCCTCGCTTTTTAAAAGTAATAATAATAATACATTTGCAGCGTGTATTATACAATGTTTTTTGTTTTTTTGTTTTTTTCTGTGACAACGCAAAATTTAAATGTTTCAGGGTGGAGAGGCTATAAGACAACTATTTCAGAGCCATATAAACCTGATCTTATTCAACAAAGCAGTCGGGAAATCGACCATAATCAACAAACGGTTAGGAAAAGTTGAATGCTATGTGCAAGCCATGAATATTACAGGACCGACTTTTCAGGTGCAGCAGGTATAGCCCGGCTATCATGGTGTTCCGTTTTTAACTCAAATTTAAACTAATTCTGGGTGCTGACATAGGAATTTGCTGGTTAGAGCGCTCAACTTTGGCTTATGACACCTGTATTCTCTGGTACAGCCCAATCCCGTCAGAACGAATTTGACTGCACCTGTGACCTGTTTCATGGCAACGGTAGACGCTTGTTTTATGCTCTGAGATAGTAAGTACAGACAAAACTGAGAATTGGATAGAGGGCAGCATCTAGGGCGGGGAGAAACGCGTGTCATTAGATTGGTCGCCCCGATTCCATAGAAACTCAAGAAGGGTGCGGAAGTCGACAAGCATTGCCAGTTTGCTATAATACTTTTTTTCAGATTTCGTATTTTAAAATTTTAAATGTTTACATTTACTGCTATAGTGATTTAGCTACTTGTTTTATAGTCTAGAGCTACAAAAATTAATTTTTTGGTACTGTTTACGTATTACTGGTCACTATTTTCCCCCGACTTCAATATGTAATAAATCAAATTATAATTTTATAGGTTCACTTAAAGGTTATTGCATACTTTTTATCTAAAGAAATGGCTCAAAGATGGACTTGAAGCATTTAGTTCCTTGCGCTGCGAAAAAGAAAATTTAAGTTTTGTATAATACCACCTTAAAATCTAGAAAACATGTATAATTTTTAAAGGAATTTTTAAAATTTTCCTTTTTTTTGAAAATTCAAATTTTTGAGCCGTGAATTTTGAAAAAAAAATCATAATAGTGTCATGTTATATATTAAATGAAACCCTATTCAAGAGCTTTAAAATCACATGTCACAGATATGTACCTCTTAAGTTTTCAAATAACCAACATTTAAATATGTGGCTTTTAGCAAATTATGCGGTTTATTTTTTGGTGTTTTAAATATATATATATATATATATATATATATATATATATATATATATAATAAAAATGGTTGGTTGAAATAAAATTTATTTTTTATTGGTTGATTTAACATGGACTTGCCCTTAATTGTAACTGCATTTAGCTCCGGCTATATTGAAGCGATTAGTGTAGCTTCAATATAGTGCTACACTAGTGTAGCACTAATGTTTGTCGCTTCGGTTTTCTATGGCACCATTTCGGTGCATAAGTTGCATTTACATAAAATTACATACAAACAGTGAATCTTGTATAAGTACGTCCATTATTTTTTTAAAAAGTTCATTTTCGTATTATACACCTGCTGCAATACGTCTGACGTGTTGTATTTTATGTTGAAATATAGTAGTTTTTGCTTAATGAGCGTTCTGTTGTTTAATAAGTAGCCTAAAAAGGGAGTAGGTATAATTGTGTATATTTTTATACTTAAACTGTATAATAAGCGCTCAACATTATTTTCAAATTAACTCCTCATGCAGAGGTTGGACTGTACAAATTTTTTATGTCTCTGGAGTTCTATACACGTAACTAGAGAATAAAACGGGCTAAAATGTGAATATAAATGTTAAATTTTTACTTATATTTACATTATGAACGATCGAGGTAAATTATTAATTTCTTACTAAACGAAGTTTGAACATTTAAAATGATAAGTTCTTTTATAGTGTACAAACCGAATAGCGGTGTTATAATAGCTAAATTATTTCTTTAGGCACAATAGTTTTTAAAGATTCGCCTTTAAGCACTAACAATTGCAACTTTGCGCACTGTCGTAGAAAAAATAAATTGAGCCTCGCTATGTGGAAATGCTATGCGCTTGGCAATTGAACTTAGGAAGTAAAAATAAATGTATTGTATATAACAAATTCTGCAAAAGTTACAAATAATACATTTTAAAAGGATTACTTAAAAATTTTATTTTGAAGTACTGAAAGAATATAAAGAAATGTTTCACATTCACAATTAATTTTTAAGTAATCCTTTTAAAATGTATTGTGTATAACAAATTTTGTAAATGTTATACACATTACAGCGAAACATTCACTAACAATGGATCTGGTGTTAAAAGATAGCTCGTAGATACCATAGAGTAATGCTCAATTAATTTTTTTTCCTTAAAGAAAACTAAAAGTTTTTTAATTTAATGTAAATACATCGAACATTTTAGCTTAGTATTCTTTCATTTAGATTTTAAGTAGTTTAGTTTCGTTGCTTCTATTTAAATTGTCATTTTTAATGGCGTTGTGTCATATTAATTGTTGATATGCATAATTAATGTATTACTGAAAATAATTGTTCTTATTTGAGAAGTAAATACATGAAAAAATCGTATACATTCCGGAAGAAACTGGCCCGGAAATAACAGGAGTGTGCCTTACACTCGCGCGCTATCCCAGCTCTATCTTGCTTGCTAAAAATGGCAAATTACAAGTGTGTCGAAGCTGTCAAACGTGCAACATTTTCAGAGCACGCAGACCCATTTAGGCGTTGCGAGCTCGTGTTGCAGACAATAGAGGGCAGTAGTTCCACTCTTGTTTACTCATTACACCGCGTGTTGGTCACGTACTATTGTTATTGGGAGAGGAGCGTGTGCAGAACGGCCTTCAGGAGTCTTCTGGCTGTGTGAATCGTGTCGGGTCGCAGCATCACACTTTTCTTTTTGTACGCAGTAAATGTGTAGCCTTGATTTCTAGCGTTTTGTTCTTCACAGCCGTGCGCAGCTCTTAAGCATTGAGGAATGTGCTCTAAGGCTGCATCTTCTGGGAAGATATGGTCGCCCACAGGGGTGTAAAACTTTACAACTTTTTCTTATTACGCCATTAAAACTGGCAGGAATGTAGCCATATTGCGCACAGAACGTGACATGACAGAAACAGCTGAATCGTATACAACGTACACAAACAAAAGCTATCGTCCTCCTGAAGAACTCCCTCTTAGGATTTGAATGTTACTAACATGCATAAAGTCTTTTACCAAATGTTAGAAATTTTGCGGCTGAAGACTACAATAATTCGATGACCTCATTTTTATATTGAAACCACGTTGTGATCTAAGGGTCACAATCACGTAACATGCTCAAAGCCGTGTAGTTGGGCCTTGGCAATTATATTTTTCGTTTTCCAAAATCTCTTAATGCTTTGTGTATATTAAGCATGTGTTGTACTGTTCTTTTAATGCCTCAGTTCAATGTGTGACTGAATGTTTGTTTACATTTGACTTCCACAAAGTTAACTGTCACGTTTCTCGCCTTTGAAGGATGCAGGCAGGCATAAGCGAATGATATTTTCTATACACACAGACCACTTGCCTTGCTCAAGTAAATTCTCCTATTTTGCATAAGTACAGCCCTTACTGTAATAGTTTTCTCATATACATTTTTGTATGATGATTTCACCGTATACATGTAATTATGCAAGAATGCTATTGGCACAGTTCTAGAGAGTTAATGATTTTATAATGTGATTATAAGTGCCGCACGTGAGTGATATCTCCTGCCTTCTTCTCTAGTTAAACACGAACATTATATTTAGATGCACATTACAGGACTTGGATCGGCATTTGTTTCGATATACCGGCTGTTATTGAATTACACCGCAAATTTCAGAGACTGTAATTTCTTACACAAGAAATTTGTGAGGGGAATGAAATTATATTATAAGTCAGAGGTAAAGTGAAATGTGGTCACAATTTACCTTAGAATGTCTTCAAAACTGTTTCGTCCAGGTGAAATGCTGATTATCAATAAGCTCGTCAGCAGTACTCGTATAAAAATTTCGCACTAATCATATGACGATACGGCACACCTCACTGTGTGGTATGGTGAATAAAGGCTATAAGCTAAATGAGCAGTTAATTTGAGCACTTCGTAATTACTGCATAACACTGTCTAATTAACGAATAAAATGTGTCCTCATTTGGTGTGCCATTAAGTATGCAGTGAATTTATTTATGTCAGGGCCTTAAATGTGTATTTCTGTAGACTATGGAGAAAACGTCATATAGTTCGAGGAAATGCGAAAACACGGAGACAGGAATGAAAATTATTGAATCATAATTCGAGTAAAACTTATGTTCCCTTAAAATAAAAAACATGTTAAAATATATTGTTTTATAGAAATACAAAAGATTAGATATTAAATTGTGTTTTTAAATATAAAAAGAACAAAGTTTTCAATACATATTCTATCAATATCTGGAAGAAAAAAAAACCCAGAATTTAAGGTTTAAAAATATTTGGCAAAGTTTTCTGCAACATTACAATTTCCTATATGCCAGGGCTTATGATACGTGTTTTGACACTCAGGACTGGATTTCTGTAGAGTAATGCATCACTGATCCGTTCTGACATTGAAATTGGTTTGGTAACTAGCTCAGTATCGATAGTATAAGACAGGCCATCAAGGTACATACATGCAAGAAGCTTCGGGGGCTTTTAACCGGCGCACTTGCTGTCTGATGGCAGATAAAACGAGGCATCACAACTACTTTATTATAGGAGCCTGCTTCAACAGCTGCAAATATTTACACCGTTATCGAACTATGTAATAAACATACTTTAAGAGTTCCTCTTTCCTTTCTTGAAAGTTACCCATCCATTTGTTTTAAAACTCAAATAATGTGTCAGATATTGCTTGCAGTCTTACACCGTGAAACACAAGCCCACATTTCACTTCTCCATGTAGAAATAAACGGTTTGTTTGTCCTTAGACCTTTTTACAGCAAAAAATAAGAAAAAGATAATTGATGCATATAGTGTTTTAACATCTCTTCTTGAATTGGAATTTAACATATATGGACATACTTCACCTTTAATTTAATATCACCTGAACGTTTTAAAGACAGTCTTCTTTGTTACAAATGTCAAACTAAATATATACATATTTTCCCAGCAATCACTTCATCAATGTTATTGAGTAAAATATAAACGTTATTATTTGTTTTGATTGCTATATTATAACATGAGTACTTTGTTATTTGAATCATAATTCCAGTAAAACTTAATGTTCCCTTAAAATGAAAACCATATTACCTAAATTTTTTGCTAGAAATACAAAATATCAGGGTTAAAAATATTGTTTTCTATAAAGACAAAAATAGCGAAGTTAATTAATAACCTTCTGTTAAAGTTAATATTTGAATTTGAGAAAAATGTACCTAATATTGTTTTGTTAAGAGGATTGGTTAATTGCTAATTCATGTGTAGGGTTATTTTGCAAAATTTTAAACCCCATTTCATTTAACCATTATTTAAACAAATTAATATGTTTCAGTATATATGGATATATACAGACTGAAAAGTATAACATGTGACGTACGAAATTTACCTGATTGATGCTCCTCAGGAAGATCTGTATTTTTTGGATGGGTGAAGCTTTTGCATTCGTCTGCAGAGTCATTTAGTACAACTTTTTCCACATTCATTAACAATTAACTGAATTTCTTATGCAATTTCAAATTTCAGTATATTCAGTACATATTGGTACTTTAAAGCAAGACATTCGAGAATTGTAGATATTACTTAGATAAGCAAAACAAAATTGGAAAGGCCATGAGCAAACGAACTCTGTGATGCCTAACACGAATAAGATAAAAAAGGTACATAGTATTGGTTAATCTAGCAAGACAATCTTCTATGGAGGCAATAGATATCACCAATTTTGCCTTAACAGCTTTTTGGTATTATCTGGACGTACATACAGTAAGTACATTATTTTTTTTAAATCTTCATATAGTTGTCCCTAATAATGGGATATAATTGATAATTAAGATAATAAACAAATATAACTTATTCTGCCACACGGTTAGTGTTAGTTAGTAAGGATATCTCTGTATTTTTAATTACAGAATTTATCACAATAATAATCATGATTGATAACTAAAAGTGTAAGTCGAAGGTACTTATCTCAAAAAGTAAAAACTAAGATTAACAAAAATGTTCCATTAAGTCTTCAATCTTTCCATAAGTTCAGTAAGCTTCCTTTGTTATTTCTTAAAGATGATGGAAAACATTGTAACTTACAAATATTAACATCTCCGGTGAATGTAGCAGCGCCAATTTGAAACTGTATCTACAAAAATGTACACTTATCGAGTTTGAGAGGGGGGGGGGGGGGAGACCATTAAGCTTACAGAATTATACCTCTTGTTTTAGATACTAAATAACATTAAGATAAATGAAATTAATGTAATAAAAAGAAAACTTAGCAATATTTAAGCAAAATGATAATACTAAAAATATTGAATGATTTATTTATACGACTCTATGTACACCGAAGGCAGGACAAACTTTGAAACAAATCAGACCCATAAATATCTTCACGGTGCACACCAACTCCAAAGCATGCAGAATAATGGTTAAAATTAGTATCTCATCCAGAATTCCGAAATAACCGTTAAAAACCACGCATAATAAAACAAAGTCCTGAATAGATTATAAAACAGCACAACAATAAGCAAAGCTCTAATAGATTATAATAATAATAATAATAATAATAATAATAATAATAATAATAATAATAATAATAATAATAATAATAATGGGAAAAATAACGTTTTTTATTTTCTTCTGCTGTAAAAGATGAAAACTATTTATCCGGTAAACAACTTTTATTTCACGTTCGGAAGATTTTAACAAACCATTAGTTTTGTTCCGAATTATAGGAACTTTCAAACAATTATAACCATAGCATGCTATTTCTGCCCTTAATATTTACAGACTATCCATTATTTTGAATCGATGCCAAAATGCCGAATAATTTAATTCGTGTCTTACTTACAAGATCAATTTGTGTCACTAGTTATTTCAAGTTAGCACCACGCACAACACCGGTACACATGATCTAACGTTCGTCAATGCATCCGTGACACTAACCGCACTAGCATTATCGCGTGCGCTGGCTACAGCGCATACAGTGTCAACATGTTCATAGCAAGGGGATACCCCCGTCACAATCTTTCCTCATTTCCACGCAGTGCTACCAACCACGATGGTCTGTCGCCGCTTCCTTGCCGCCCTCAAACGCTTTATGGATCATTAATCATAATTTCATCTCCCGGCTTAGCTTCCTTGTTACAGCTACATAGATGTCTCTCATGTCTGTCCGCCTCAAGATGTCCCCCGCGCAAGACAGGTTGGCCAAGAGCTCTTAAAATCCTGTGACATAATTACATATTCATGGTGCCTTGTTCTGAAAGGCAAGAAATATCTCCACAAAATCTCATAAGAAGCTTTTTAAAACGGAGAGGAGCACAATATATTTGGTTTTTAAGCTATCTTACGTTTAGTTTTGATTTTAAACAGGGCCCAATTCCTTACTTACCCCCCCCCCCTTTTTCTGTGTGCACTTCTATTGCTAAAATGATATCAGATTTGAATCCCCTTCTTTTTTAGTCTTCACTTATCGAAGTTGTATTCGTCTCTCGTGAAATTTCACTGTATTTGTTTATTATTATTATTATTATTATTATTATTATTATTATTATTATTATTATTATTATTATTATTTATGTTTATGAAGAAGGACGATGCTTTTCATCATCCCTTCCTATAGCCTGTAGTAAATGTTTTCTTTTTCGCTGGTAGTCGTACATGAACGGCTCAAGTGTATTAAATATAATATAATTGCAAATCTCTTTCACATGTTGTAAAAAGACAGGTTTGAAAACCGCTTCCTCCGTTTAGAGGAGCCAAATGTAATCTATGGCAATATACCATAGCCGAATACTTGATCTGAAAACCAACCCTTCGTGGAATAAACCAACTAATTTCGGTTACATGTAGAACCATAATATTATAATCCTTCACCCCTTTCCATTCAAACAAATAATGCAGAAGATTATGGGTTTTAGAGAAAAGCGAAATGTCACTGATAAGATGGCCGCGTTATATGGGTGCGTTATGTTAAGATTGTCACTATACCATCATACAACCTGTCCATAAAAACACTTCGCGATTATAAACTTATACTTTTGTAATGACAACATCTAATGAACGGCTCAAAGAATTCTTGTTTTGAGCATCGCGGAAGGTGAAATTGTCGACGGAACAACAGATGACACCAGAAACAAAACAAGTAGTGTTGGCTACTGTTCTTTCACTTGTCTCTCATTTATTGGATTGAAGCAAATTGTATGAATGTTTATATTTCAATTCACTTTGAATTCTGCAGCTATTTGGTGAGTTAATGACCACTCAACAAAAACTAGTTGAAGTGTTTAGAGCAGAGTGTGGCGACCAGAGCCCGGAAGTTAGGCAAAATGTTTTTTTTTTTCTATTTGGGTGGATATATTTAAACGTCAGATAGAAATGAACATTTGGGGTCAGTGGGGTCAGTTTTTATTTTGGCATATTTTTGACTTCTGTTGTCTATTTTAAGGTTTAAAATCTTTATTTTTTATTTTATTTTTTATTTGCCTGTTTTGGATCTAAGGATTATTTCCGCGATTATTTGTGCATTTTAAAAAGCACATAAAGAATTTCAATATATCTAAGTGAATTTTTTTATAAAATTTTAATGACATGTTCACGTCACAAAAATATCTATTTAGAATTTTGTTATACATTTATTTCTTTTCAAGCAGTCAACAACTTTCTCCTCAACCCATTTTCTTAGGCGCTTTAAATAGCAGAACCTTCATTAGTGATAGGAACGCACGGTTACCTCGGGCATACGAATACAAGGAAATAGAGAGGACGAGGGAAGTACTGTAGTTTTGAATAGTCTGGCAAATTACCTTGTATCGATCTGCGCGAGACAATTCTAGGAATTCAACTGCATAAATGTAACAAACAATTGCAAAGTTAGAGACATACTAATCTGCTTCTCATATAAACACATAAACAGAAAATGAACACAGGATGCGTGGCTCTCAATCATGGAAGATGCACCAAATAACGAAAAACTGTATACATTTTTCGATCATTTCGTCGTTCAATAGCTCAGTCATTTCTATTGAAATGTGAACTTGCCATTAACGACACAGAATAACGTGTACAAGGATGGAACCATAGACTTTATTCATTGATTAGCAAGCCTCATTCTAATATGTACATTTGATTAAACGTTTAAAAGAAGAAGCTCAATACAATGGTCTCTTATATGAACGAAGGAGTTTGAAGTGTGTAGAAGAGATTATGTAAAATTGGACGATAAAATACTGAAAGCTTTACAGATTTCGGAGCTATAAAAAACATAAAACTTTTTTTTTAGGCAATGTCATATATTCAGAAGTTGGAATGAGAACTAACTATCGAAAAATTCACTTATAATTAACGATGCATAAATTTGACAACGGACAATTATATGTCGTTTAATATTTGTGTATATTAAATAGATTGACAACGGACGCAACTTGTGCCGCAACTGTACAGAAAGAAATCGACAATGGCCGTTCATCCAGCTTTTAAACATGCCAATAATCTGTCGTCAGCCCTAAGACTGGATTAAGTGTGAAGGAAAGCTATTGCAGAATAATTATTTTACGTGTTCCCTTTCAGCCCTCGAGTACTATAAGCTTGCACATGTCAGTACCTGAATGACTGATTAGGAACATGCTCGTAAACGTCGCGGTCGAACCGGTTTTTTAAGCACGCTGGCGATTTCACCCTGACAAACTGCAATTAGTGCATAAGGAGAGCCCGGAAGTTCCGGAATTTATTTTGGTTAAAACAGGCAGCAAAAAGACACTTAAAATATCGAAAATAGGCATTTATTTAAAGTGAAAACACAGAGCAATATCAATCATTATTAATGAAAATAGAAATTTAAGATATTTAACACTTTATCACATAATTTAAGTACTTAAGCTTGCTTTTCTTGGTTACAAGCAACAACAAGAAACATTTTTCAAGGTATCAATAACTATAGTCAACCGCTTATCAGAGAGAATATAGTTCAGTGTGGAAAAAGAACATTCAACTTCCAGTGAAGTGGTTGGAGCATATTTAAAACAAGCTATTTCGGAAGTACTCATACCAGTTACAACAGAACATTCACCTTTCAGGACATCATGGAAATGTTGATCAGACAAAGTAAAGTAGTTTTGAATTATCCTGAAGAATGAGCAAAAGATGCGCAGTGGTTTCTGATCGAGTTCATTTTCTGCTTATGCTTTTATAGGGGAATCTCTTACTTCCGTATTGAACACATTATAGAGACGGTTTATTGCACAGCTGTATCTCTTTCATCTTCTCGCTTGCAATTGTTTGTTACATTTATGCAGTTGAGAACTTAGCCCCACCAAACTTTTCCTAGAATTGCAGATCAAAGGAGTATTCAAAACTACAGTACTTCCTTCATCCTATTTCCTGGTACTTGCGTTCCCAATAATCGTGCGTTCCTGTCATTAATGAAAGTTTTGCTATTTAAAGAACTTAAGAGATTGGGTTAAGGAGAAAGTTTTGGACTGCTTCATAAGAAGTAAATGTATAACAGATTCTAAATAGGTATTTTTGTGAGGTGAACATGCCATTTAAGTTTTATTTTTTTCACTTCGATATATTGAAATTCCTGAAGTGTTTTAAATGCATAAATAATCGCAAAAAACCCCCATAACGATCCAAAACAGACAAAAAAATAAATATATCCACCCAGATAGAAAACGCATTTTGCCTAACTTCCGGGCTTTATTATTGACTCTTCAAAAAGACTTGCTTTTTTGTGAACATGACCATGAGTTCATCCCAGCAGCATCCTTCTCATATTGTACCGTAAAAGAATAGGCCAAACAAATGGGTCGAGAAAGCATTGAAAACGAAGAGCGTTCAGGTCGGCCCTTGCAGGTGCTCACTCCTGAAAACTTCGTCTTGTGGATGGAAAATTATGGAAGACCGGCGGTTCAAATTTGCAGAAATAGCAGCAAGGTTAGGGCCCTTCTTAAACAACGGTCCTTTGAATTATTCATGAAAATTTAAACATGATTAAGGTTAGTGCAAGAGGGTGCCTAATTTCTCTCCTTAGTCCAAAGCAACGAGTCATCTGAGGTCAGGCATTTTTGAAGCTCTGCCGTGGCAACGAGAAAGAATTTCTGCAAACCACTGTTACTGTTACAGGAAATGAAACTTTAGTCCTCTATATGATCCCTTGTCCAAAAGAGAATCAATGGAGTGGCGTAAACCTGGCGAAGCACCGTCTCTAAAGGCCAAGGTCACTCAGTCAACCAAGATCATGGCTACAATCGTTTGGGACTCTCGTTGACTTCAAGGAGAGGAATACCACAGTAAATGGGGAGTACTACACAGACTACGTGCTTCCATCAAAGAAAAAAGGCGAGGAAAGCTGAGTGGTGGTGTGCGCCTTCTTCACGACAACACGCCTGTGAACACAGCTCTTGCAAAGGAAGCTGTGAAGAAATGTGGCTTCAAGGAGATCGACCACCCTCCTTATAGTCCAGATCTAGCTCCCAGTAACTATTTTCTCTTCTCAAAACTCAAGGACCTTCGAGGAAGGAAATTTAAGTGTACGAAGAAGTGATGGATGCTGTTTATGACCATTTTGCAGACAAGACCTCTGCTTATTTTGGAGGGGTTGAAATATTAATTCAAAGATTGAGAAGTGTATTGCAATAAAGGTTAACTATATTGAAAAGTGAAATATAGTTTTTGTCTTTATCATACCTAGAAAATGGTTATGCCGGAAGCTTCTGGACCTACCCTCGTATATTATAATGTTATTAAGTACAAAATATGTTATTAAGGGCAAAGGTATAAAAAAGGTATTATGAAATATGTTCAAGAATAAAAATCTTCATATTTTCTCCTCACCTCTCCGTGCTCCCCAATCGATAAACGGGGTTGATCTATCAGACGAAACACATGTTACTGTATACCAAATCCTGATTTTCCTCTATTTAAAACTTCAAAAACCCCCTCCCTCCATCCTTCTAATGGTAAGTTCTTTTAATAGTTATTTGAGATGGATGAGATCGAGACACTTTAAGCATTGCGTATTTCGAAATGTTGCATTTCAGTTAGCAGTGAATGAGTAACCAACGAAAGCACTTGACTCCATTGGAACTATATGAAAAGCATTAGCATCAGCTTAATCTATAATGCTATGTAACTCTTGGAGAGTGAAGGTCTTACTTACATTTCTTTTCTCTATAATAGCGAAATCTCTATCGCAATTCAAAAAGCTATGACCACTTAATAAATATATCTGTACGATAAATATTTCCCTTAAAAATAATATTATTGTGGCATGGCACTGAGAACACCAGATGACAGCATAGCATGGCATTTAGAACTGCACTATTTTTAACGATTTAGAACACGACTAGGAATATGCACCAGGGCACACAGTACGTACTTTTGAAATAAAACGATTAATTTTAAAAGTGGAAAATTTGATATTTCCCTATTCAACTGTTTCTGCGTCTATCTTCATATCTTGATAGGTCTGCACCCCAAAACCACCATAGTAGCTTCCTAAAAATTTATATCCAGGTTTTTCTCTTTTATCCAAAATTTTCGTTATTTTAATCTTATTATTGGTTCATTTATTTTTGCACTCGTCACTGTTTATGACCAGCAATTTCTTGTTATTCGTCTTCAAAGTCTTATTTTCATAGTTACTTAAATGTTTAATCTCTTTTTGGCAATATCCAACATACTCCAAACACAAGATATTTATTATAAAATTTGTTTCTGTTTTCACACTGAGTAAATAATGTTTTGTTTTTCAAAATTGTTTTACTAATGCAATTCTGATCTTCATTTCAAGGGCAGCTTTATTTTTCTGACTTCTGACTACCATATTTTTCGTTTTTGCACTAGTTTTGCGCCTATATACTGCACTGTTTGTTTAATAAAATCTACCATCTCTGGATATGCTTTAAAGAAATCAGGAATATGCAAAGAACACATTCACGTTAAAAGTTCTATGTATACACGAACAATGTTGCAAAAGGAAGTGGGACGTCACTTCAAAAAGGGTTCACGCTGTTGTAATGCAAAGGAGCGTAGGGCTGCGGTACAATACAATGGCTGCAAAATCACAGAGAAGTTTCGTCCTTGATGAGTGTGACCTTAGGCGAACCGAAGCAATTAAAATGGAGCTGCTAAACATTGCACATTGCATTGTGGCGAGGAAATGGAGGGTGGGTCGACCTCATTCCGCTCAACTTGAACCCAGTCATTTAAAAAAAAAAGGCCTTCCGGGATGTGCCGCATGTCATTCTAGCCTTTGACAGCTGTCCTCACTATGTTTACACAGAAGGAAGGTAGACTAGTTTCAAATATTTCGTGACAGTTGTCAAATATATCCACAGAAGAATGTCTATAGAACATACACATTTCTTTAATTGTTTCAGAACGAATGATGCTAGCCACAACTTATTGTACATTAAATGTAGAGTATCTTAGGGAGATGATTAACCTCTATAGAAAATGTTGAAAATGTCTTCCCTTCTACAAGACATAACTCAACACGTCGTTCCATGTTACTGGCCGCTCGCTGGAGGACTTTGTTGTCAATATCATTAATCCCCGGTGTAACGTTGCACCTCAGATCGTCCGTAAACTGTGTCTTTTAAAAAAACCGATAGGAAGCAGTCCGGTGTTGTCAAATCAGGAGATATCGGTGACCACAGGTTCTTGCAGATTATGCGGTCGTCAAAGAAACTTTCAATTAGCGCCATGGATTGGTTTGATGTACGGTATGTAGCGCCATCTTGTTGAAAATATCTATAACCCATTATCCAGTTCCTCAACAAGCTCTTGAAAATCCAATACAGCGGTACTCTGCAGTGCCAGTCTGGGTTAAAAAGAAGGAGGAGGAGGAGGAGGAGGAGGAGGAGGAGGAGGAGGAGGAAGAGGAGGAGGAGAAAGAACCCACCATTCCCTGTTTATTTACCAGTGCCAGAATTGTTTTTTTCGGGGGAATTGCAAACACGAAATTCTCTCTGGTATGTCCTTCGAGTAGCTGTAATTGAATTTGTAATTCAGTATTGCTTCATTGATTTAATGAGAACTGCATTTTCACAGCTACTAGAACAAAATATTAAAAAAACTGTGGAACATAAAAGTCAACAATAAGAAATAAGTAAACAACTGCACATGTCGTAACAGAGAATCAAAACTCCCAAATACCCTGCTTAATTCGACTTAAACTGAGGACATTGGGTGAATTTCCAGCCGATAAATAAAGAAATGTGTTAGTTTTATATTAATTACTCTGCAGATGTATTTGCCCTCTCGTAGACTATAAGCTTCATCTTCTAATCGTTAACGACGAAAGAATTTTCCACTAGCATTTGCATTGCTTGTGTTTTGTTTTTATGCACATTTCGATGCTTAAATCTTTGCCAAGCACTACGAAACTGCGCTTCTTCAAGTAACTACAAAGGAACGTTTCTTCGCATTAATTCTATGACTTTTGTAACGCATGTTTCTTAAACTTTAATAATTATACCATTTATAGTGCACTTCAGGTGCGAGGTGCAAATTATCCAATAATCAGCTAGCTAAATCTAAGTCTGTTCCATGCATTGAATCTCTTATCAGAATGAATTGTAAGGGACCGAGGAGGATATTTCGGTACTTAACCTTACTCAAAGGCTGGCCGTTTGTGTCTTCATCCGGCGAGGGGGGAGGGATCACGGAAGTGAAATAAAACCGGGTAGCCAATATCCAAGGGCGACGAGGCAAGAACACAGACGGTCCTAACATTATTTCAAGGAGTTCGAGTTCCTCAGAAGAGTCACTTTCCAAAACGAGTCAGTCCACTTCGCCCTGGCACTTTCGATCCTGTAACAGGGCAAGGAATCAGGATTTGAAATGAAAGGGCGGAAAATTCATGGAAAGGAAAGACCCCTACCATTATTTGCCTAAGCGGCCAGAAAAAAAAAATTATTAAAATAAATAAATAAAATAACAACCACAAGGTCAAGGTGGCCTGCCCCAAAAAATCTTAACCAAGACCTCCCGAATAGAGTCCCAGGCGTTACCTTTAAGGATAGAAATGAAAAAAGGAAATACAGATTTTTAAAGCCGATATCTACACATTAATTAATCTTTAAACAGTTGTTTGTTTATTTTGTCTTTCGCAGACTGGTTTTATTTCGGAAACACTACACTGATTTTTGCATTTCTATTCACAATAAGGACGCTGCTTTCAATTAAAGTAACACACAAGTGGAGATAAATATACATACAGCTACTAAGACTGCCTTTCATGGTCTGGTAGCTAGCGAGAAGACCCTATCACTAGTTCTCCGTCTACAACGAGATTCATTCAGGCTCTTCACAATTGAGAAGTAGCGAAATGCGGGTCAGCAAGTCCAGATTGAGGTTAGATGTGATATAGCGCTAAATAATCCTCAATGTCTCTCTGCAGAGACCACTGTTTCTCAAGTATATGGCCGACCTTGCCTTAATTAGCTACTTAGGATTTGTATACGGGACAAGCATTGACAGATTGTTTTCCTGTAACTAACATTGCAGCTATCCAGCAGTTTATTTATGCTACGCTGATATGAGAAATGAGAGTTCGCTTAGGAAAACAGCGTTGTCACATCTCTGCAATCTCTTTCAACACATGTTTACTGCTAACAGAGATTTGTTAATTAAGGCACACTGAAATATTCTTAATAATATGAGAAACAGGCAACATTAATAATTTCCGCTCAAACTTTGATGTACTAAAGCAGCAGTGGCAATGCTGGAAAATTATCAAGTATCTCGTGGTAGTGTGTTACGCTTTAGACGAAAGTAATCACAGTGACACTCGCAGCTCGGTGGGATTGGGCGAGGTTATTAAGGTTTGCCCCCCCCCCCGCACTTTATTGTGATTAAATACGTTCAATTATTACTATTATTTGAATGCAAGAGAGCTATAAAATATTAAACGAAGTTAAAAAACAGAACTGTACTTTGCAATAAAGCTAATCAACAATTACTTAAAAGCAAAGTAAAAAATATACAAAAACTTAATTAAAATCTCTACCTCACCACCTGTAACATAAGCCAAGGTTCTTAAGGAAGCTGGTAGAGTTTAATAACTTCTAAGGAAATATCCAAATGAAACATGTAAAATTGCAACAAATAATGAACTTAACCAAAAAGTTAAAACTCTGTTAAATCTATTGCATTTTTCAGAAAGAAGTGGAATAGGCATAGATAGTCTCAACGTCGGTCTTGGTGGTTTAGTGGTAACCATTCGTACCTTGCTTGTATCGTAGACCCAAGGTCGCAGGTTTAAACTCGGCTAGGGACGATAGATTTTTAGGGCATAAGAAATCTTAAGTATGGCAATATTTATCAGCCATTTCACGTCCTGAAATAATACATATATTTATAATGGTAATTATAAAAATGATAATAATAATAATAATAATAATAATAATAATAATAATAATAATAATAGTTTCAAAACGAACAAGAAGACTGAAAATTATATGGAAGGATGTGAAGAAAAAGATTTAAAAGATATGAACAGCTTTAAAGAAAAACGAGAAGAAATGAAAAGCATTGATTGAGAAGACCAAAAAGTTTTAACACATCAAGAAAAAGAAGAAAAGGTATGGAAAATATTGACTTTTTAAAGTTGTATGAAATAAAGCTTATTTTTCAAATGCGGCCTAAAGTAAGTCCATAAAATAATGACCATTTTTAAACTATAACAGAAATATTTTCAGTTTATTACACGGTCTTTTGAATTTATCTTCTTTATTTTACAGAGAAAAAATTACAATATCCTGTATAACTTTATCGTATGCTAATATTCATAGCAGTAAATAAAGAGGGACAAAGGCACGAAAAATGATTTCTTATATTCTTGTCCAGATCATGCCCCATTATCATGTCCAAATGATTGCTTTTACTGACTTAAAAATGTAATAATAATAATAATAATAATAATAATAATAATAATAATAATAATAATAATAATAATAAGAAGAAGAAGAAGAAGAAGAAGAAGAAGAAGAAGAATACGCGGCCGAGATTAGCAAAACAGTATAGCTCAGAAAATGTCCTATAAGCGCCAATTCTACCGAATTTAATACTTCACCACAAATTTAAAAAAAAAAATTAATGAAAAAATACTGTGTTATAGTGTTACACCTTATTGCATTAGTAAAGATATAAAAGTTAGCGAAGCAAGGGGTCGTAATTTTTACAAATGCAATGACTGCATAACAATATAAAGGATCTATTTTTGTATACCGGAATTATAAAATATTAATAAATAATGTCAATTCTCTAATGAATTGCTCTGAAGTCAATGCCTTCTTGCATTAAACTTATGACGTCATTGTATTCATACAGATTATTTAGTTCGTTTATCTACTGTTAATGGCAAAGATGAATTTACCGCAAGAAATTTTAGCCCTAGCTGAAAAGATTACGTTGTCACTAATACGAGAAAGTATTTTGATACTTTTCAAAAGGAATACTACAGTAAAAATATTAAGGCTGTTTCAGAAACTTTAGCGTCAGCAACAAAACGTTTAATGGCGTAATTGTTGTTACGGTGATTTTGTGCGACTAGTAAACTCGCACTTCTGTAACCATTTTGACCAACAATAATTCTGGTATTCGTAAAACACGTTTTTCCCACAGAATTTAATGTTATTAATTTCTCTTAGTTCCTTTCAACTCCATTAAATGTTTCCTTTGACCTGTGTCCGTTTTGCTTTCATTAAATGCTTGTTTTATTTGTTATTTTCAATCTAGGAGACAGTTGGGACATTTGAAGAGAATTTTTCTGCAACAGATGCAACATTTTTGACAGACAAATCCATAGCAATTGTTTTATTTATTTCTCTTCCAGACTGTGGCGGCAACAATGCCGTCAAACAATGTTTCATAACACCATTTTTATTATTTAAAATGTACATAATTTGTTATGTAATGAACAAGATTTTAAGGGGCTGCGAGAAAATGTTGCTGTTGAGAAATACTCGTCTATAAGCAGAGTGTAACAAGAGTTCAACGTACTGGTGATGACAGCCCCTACCATTGCAATCTGTTAAGTTCCGGACGCGTGTTCCTCGAAGTAAACCCGAAGAGAAATCAGCAACTACAAATTCTGCAGTACCTGGCTATTAGCTCGGGAACAACAAGAACCCCTTTACCACAAGAACAAGAGTTCTGTGATGTGGCAGACCGCAACAGAGGAAATGCCGTGCGCGGTATCTGCGCGGTTTCTGCCACGTCCTCGGCGTTTACTGCCCGCATCCAATCACATGCCTAAAAATTGCAGCAATAATTTACGATGGCAATTCGTTAAACAAATCTACTGACTACGCTTTCCAGGTAAGGTGACTAAATAGAATATACAATATGTGCTCTTCAATACCTGCACAGAATGAGAAGTTCAAGGTGTGAATTCTCTTGCTCATGATTACTTGAAATATCTCATAAAGGACAAAGTTGTTTAGAATTGTTCATCGCAGTTAATGCTTGCTAGTAAATAAAAGGCTGTTATTTGGTGTTTAAATGAATGAATAAAGGAATGTTGTTGTTCTAAAATATGGAATAAAGAGAACTAAAACATAAATTTGAAAAAAAAAAAAATATTCGTAATTATCTCCATTTTTATAGGTATGTAATTTCTTAAAACAAATCCATTTGAAGTTAGAAGCAATATCCAGTATATATATTAGTGATTGCTTATTGGGATATAGCCGATTACTAATTTTTTAATATAATTTGCACTGCAAGGAGGTAAATCGACTACTTTACGCATTCTTGTACATTTCAGAACGTAATTTCCGGCAGACGCTGCCTTCCAGCCATATCAGATTTCGTGCTTCGACTGTCATTACAAAACAATTGAGTGCGGCGTCAAAATGGCGTCGTCCAAGAGTGTTGCTTTGACCAAATGATCTACTTTCAATATACCTTATGGTTCGATCATTGCAAGCAATAATTAAAACCAGAAAAGTTTAAAATGTTCATATTTTGATTTTAGCACAGCCCTCCGTCTCTCTGTAGTAAAAGTATATATATAAAAATGTTGATCTCTTATTCTTATAAAAGGGGAAAAAATAATAATAACCCTATTCGCACATTTCTGCTATTACAAAATTTATATAGCTATAGACAATGTGTAATACAAAACACACAATTTGCGATCTTACGTTATCACTGTTTCCAGTTTTAAATTTATGCAGGATATAAACAAACACGACTTTGTTTTTGCCTCCTTTTCACCTCTCTAAAGATATTGTTAGGTATTATTGCATTGTTTTTTTTAAAATATCTAATTTTAGTCTACTTTAAAGCATAAACACACGGTAAAATTGATTGTACATCCAACAGTTTTAAAAAAATATGCAATTTTCTTTAATTCTGGGAAATTCTATATATTAAAATAGCTAAAATATGTTTTTGAGCTCTCTGGTCTGTGACCTATTGATTTTATCCAATACTTTATCCTCATATCTTCAATTCCAGATTTGTCCAGATTTTCAAATGGCTTTCTACGGCTAGCGAAATGAAAGTTAATCCTGAAATATCTTATTGGTCATACTGCAGTTTTTATTAATAAAACTGCTAAATAAAGTGTCACATTTATGCTATATAATGTAAAAATATGATACTTTAATCTAGATTTTATACTATTTCATTCATGTGACGTCAACTTAAAATCGACCAATGAAACGAAACAAATATTGAATTTTGACCAATCACAGCCGGATTACGGAATGAAATGATCGAAAAATATTATCAAATCAGTTTTGCATTTGTCTTGTGGTCAGTGTAGTCAGCTCTATGCCTCCACTATATAATTCCTGAACACGCATCACTGTACACTTTTGCTAGAGGCGGTGGAGAGTTATTGATAGCAATCATAACGCAAAATGGAGGGTTCTTCAATGCGTTTTGTTGATGTGTCAAATTTGCAAATTGATCTTATTATCAGGAATTCCAAACCACAGAATACAAAGTAAAATAGAGACACTGTATATATATTCCCCTCTCTCTCAGTTGGTATTAAAAATTCGAACGGTAATGATTGCAATAGTCAAGTTCTGTCCATTTCACTCATGGCAAGTGTTAATATTCTGTGCGCGAATTTCATTATATATATCACCTTTATTCTACTCATGAAATAGTCCTAAACTCGTATTTTGCTCTTTTCTATTGGCATTACTGACAGTCGAAATATTGCTTGTTAAGTACAAATGTACATTTACTACAATATTGTGAGTCAAGTTAAAGGAATTATATTTAACTTCTTATTTTATTCGTGAAATAGTCCTAATAAATATCACTCGAGGGTCTGAGCTTTCCATAAATTCACACCCTCTCGTGATATTATTGTGATAATCGCGTTTCAAACAATCGTCGTTTTAGAGCCGCATACTTTTAAACCGAGGTTTATTTTTGTCTACCTTACACTCAATTTTATTTCATAAATGCTGTAAACATCACAAGCTTAAATATTTCTTCAAAAGTAATATAAACAGTATGTAGTACATTTGTGCTCTAGATAAAGAGTTTACATGTAAAGGAAACATCCAAAGAATGAAAGTTGAAGTATAACAAACAGGAAATTATGGAAAAATAAAACGTGAAAGATATTCTCAAGGTAAGCATAGCAATGAAAATAATGAGCCGGGATGCTTTTCCCTTTCCTTAACTTTTGTTTCCCACTGATCTTTTCTCCCGTCCCTTTTCTTTTTGATACATGCTGTTTGTATTTTCCACCCACAGTATCATTTACAATGCTATTTCTCAGAAAAGGTTTAGTGTCCAGTTCACAGGTGAACTCGATACATTATAAGAAGTGTGACGCTAGGGAGATGAAAAGTGGCAGCCTTCGAATTCTTTATATGGAAACTTAACGCTGCAACTATTATTTTGTTTGAGAAAGCCGCTGATGAATAAAACATTTGCGTAAAGAATAATGAATATCATAAACAAAGAATTGTGTATGATTAATGCTCTTGCAATGGTCAAAAGCGTCCGAGTGAAATTTACTGTTCAGTTAAGTTCTCCACTTACATTCATTTTACACAAAATGGCACTGTTACCATATCAATATTATTCCGCTGTTTAAGATGGCGGGGTTTGCTTACGTAATGAAAATGTAGTGAAATGTGTTTGTTTGGATAGTCAATATCATAATAACACAAGATATTCCGAGTGGGGTGGCTCAGTTGGTAACCCTTGAGCTTCTTCATCTTCCCTGCTCACTTTAGCGAATGCTAGGTTGATTATTTATTTTCCACGAATTTTCGCGGTACTTTGAGTTCTGTTGGCTTGAGCTTTTGAAACGTCGCAGCCATAAACAGCCAACTCTTAAGCATGACTGAAGTATTGAAAATTTCTCCTTTATCCAAAAACAAGGTTATAACTATTAAGAACTGACTTGCCAATGTTATTTCTACTTAATTTTCATAATCAACATAAATACACATATAATAAATGTTATTTTGTTATAAAAGAAAAATTCATGCAGCTATATACGTAACAATGTACAATACTCACACAATTTGCGATCTTCCGTTGTCACTGTTTCCGGTCTTAAATTTATGCAGAATATAAACAAGCATATCTTTTTTTAACCTCCCTTTCAAAATCTCCAAAAATATTGTTAGGTATTATTGCATTATTATCCTAAATATCTAATTTTGTATTCTCCTTTAAAGAAAAAACACACGACCAACTTTTATATAGTTGCAACATTTTTGAAAATATGTATTCTATATATTAAAACAGCTAAAACGTGTTTTCTCAGAAGCTGGTTGAATTGTGTCAATACAAAAAATGCACAATACAAATTATAAATTTTTCCGTGCTTTTGAAATTTCTGTTAAATTCTATACAACTTTTACATTTTGATGTATTCGCTCACAAACGTGTCTTTATCGTTCTCGGTGTTCTGCATATTTCGAAGATAAAAGTTTAAAAATCTCAAATTGTCATTTATTTAAATTATTAACCATCATTTTGTAGTTTACTAACTTTTTTTACTTAGAATTTTAAAAACATATGAAAATCCTTAAAAAGTATAAAGGACTGATTTTAAAAGTCGATATTGTAATCATGGATTTAAACTTAGATTTTTGATTTTGCGTATTATATATTAACTTAAGTTTAGCTGTACTGAATTTTTCTGTCTTTCAAATACATTAAAGACTAAACCACTGATGGTATTACAAAATGGGGATTCCAGCTATATACATAAATGTTGCTTCTGCACTGAAGATATTTTAAATATTATTATATTAACCACCTCGTTATATTCGTATTTTCTTATATTTCAATTTCTGCTGCAGCTCTCAGTGTAACAATGTTGTAAATTTCGGCTATATCTACTTCTTAAATCTCGACACTAGTGAGTTGACATAGGTTTTTTTTAACATAAACGGTTTCCTTGTTTTCTGAAGCACTTCTAATATCGGCAATATTATATAAACTCTAGTCCTTATCATTTCCTTAATCATGCTGTGAACGGGCGTAAATTTTACAACTGGTAGTAACCCCACCGGTATTGTAATTTTGTTGTTCTTTTTCCTCTGAAAATTTTTCTTACTACGTTTCTTGGTGATATTTTTGTATTTCATACGCAATTTATTTTTTACGGACGTCAAAACGCTCCCACTACAGGAAGCGAAGTCATTGGTTCATTATAATACCTTCCCATGCTGTTCTTATTTTTCCATATTACTAACCTATAACCTTTTGCATTCTTTGTTACACTGTAATTTTTAATTAAGCTAATTAACGATTCATTTCTTTGATCATTTCTGGCTCTGCCTTGAAACATTTGCGTTAGTCGTTTTTTACGGCAATAAACAAGCAGCAGTGATAGTAACAGACACGAAATCAGAGGAGTTTATGATTTAACTTAACCGAAATATTGTAATATAGCACTTAAAAAGTTAAACTCTCAGTATGGTTTAACTTAACCGTCAGTAAAACTACGTTTATAATTCCGGGCCTTAAGGTTATCTTTATATACCAGTCCAATAATCGTAACAAAGTTTATGTTTTCACGTAAAGTCGTTTTTCAACTAGAATCAGTTTATATCAAAGTGATTTGATGTACAAAACGGTTCCATTTTATTGGTATCTTCAAATAGAGCACAATGATAGTTGATTCAAGGAAGAACTGCTAGTGTTAACCGCGGTAATGTACAGGAAATAGTGTAGTAAAACAATAAACTTTACCACTAACCATGGTGAATTTCTCTAAAACTAAAATCAGACACAATTAAACTGAAAACATTAGTGATAGTCTGGGAATTGAAAGTGACAGAGCACTTTGACATCACTGAATAATATTACTACACATTGCAATTAAGAATCTTGCTAGGCTTCCTTTAGTTGATATATCCAATGAATAATAAGCTTCTTCATAAACCAGCGATCTTCATTTTCTACGAATTTTCTGCTTCGCGTTCAAGTTTGCATTCTGTGAAACTGAAATACGGTCCGCATCAAGCTGCGTTTGTTTACTTGAAGACGGTAGATTGCTGATTGTGAACAATGCAGCATTTTCCCACTAACGGAATTAGAAGTCACAATGTCACACAAATACCTAGAGTCGAAGCAAAGCAAGGTTTGAAAACCTCTCAGTCGTGACAACTGTCGGGAGTTCGTCTTTTGTTTATTAATCTTACGCTAATACCAAGCAATGGCTTTTAAAGTATTTTCTTTGCAATATAGAACAATTTATTTATTATTGCTTTGACTGATGATCGTTTCCCAACGTCTGTAGATTCTGGATGAATACTATAGGTCTATAGGAATGAAAGAAATGATTTCGGAGTCCTTGGCGCCTTTAATCTAATTGGCATTCACCTTGGAGCAAAGAAAAACTTCGAAAAAAACCTTACCTAAACAGATTGACCGCACCGGAATTCGAACCCAGGACTTCAGGATTAGTAGTCACAAAC
Source organism: Metallyticus violacea (assembly GCA_030762175.1). NCBI lineage: Eukaryota > Metazoa > Arthropoda > Insecta > Mantodea > Metallyticidae > Metallyticus > Metallyticus violacea. The sequence continues at coordinate 68,921,639 of CM060845.1, forward strand.
GCTACCAGTAGATCACAGAGGCTGCCAATACTAGTAAAATATTTTCTCAGAATGTTTGGAGTAAGCTTTGCATTGTGGGTATTTTTATTTCATATGCCGTCTTATACATGTAATGTTATTTTTCGAGAAGATAAAAATTAAAAACCACTTTTCCCTGTAAAAAGTTGTGGATTTACCTTTAATAACTATACTAATTGTATATGTAGGGTTTATTGTCCCTTCCTATCTTTCAAATATGAGTTTTAGACGTTTATATTCTATCTGCGCTGAAAATCATGTACTGTTTGCGTTGGCAGCACTACAACGCTGCAAAATGTATATTGTTATTTAATAAAATTTAAATAATATACAATGTTGATGCTGCAACAAACTAACAAGGACAATACGCATTATTTTTATACTGCCATATTGTAATGTTAACTAATGCCTACCTATTTTTGAACTGAAAGTAGCAGTCTAGTGGCACTGGAATAAAACAATTGAAGATTAGCGCTGCAAAGTAATTTTTCACCTCTGTTTTATAAAATGCAACTTGTCTTGTTATATCGCACAATTTAATTGAATACATTTACGAAATTATTGAAGCAATGCAAATTACTTGCTGTTAATATGAGTACTGCGCTGGGTAAAATTAATTCCTGGCACTTTACTATTTGTCCTGACATTTTTCTTTTTGCACCAAACTGCCAATAAATGACGTTCTCGCTCACACAATTTTTTTGGATTTCTCAATACTACCGCTGCTTCAACCACTTCGGGTGGAGTTCCTTCAAAAGTGTTATCACTTTCGTTAAATTCCATTATAATTTACAATTAACTTTCATATCATCGAGCTACTAAATGTTTCAATAAAATCGATAACAACTAACAAAAACACTAACGCGTTACTATACAAACTTATGACCGATTCGATATTTCTAGTTCTCGTTATTTTCGACTTTCCAAATTAAAATAAATTATAATAAATTAAAAATAAGTACAGTACGACATGGTGGTATAAAAATACTATGTTGAAAGGCTCATTGCGATCCTGGCGTAATCACACTCGGATGCGCAATACATGTCTTTCAACACTTATTATAATACACAATTTCCTATATTCATTCTTTCATCGACTTGGTGTTAGGTAATAAGTGGATAACCTGACGAATTTCTACGAAATCCCGCAGTACAATCATCTGGTTTGTACAAACCCAGAACAAGTCTTAGGCCTAATTTTCCGCATATGCGAAGTCGATACTTATTATTTAATACGTTATGCTTCTGTTTTCTGCTTTGAACATGCTGGGTTTTCCCACACTTTGAAACAGCGGTCGTTCAAAGATCTTCATCGCATTTTTTGCTGAATTTGAGGAGAAGAGAGGAAAAATCTATAAAACTACATAGAAGCATGCTATTTTAATAGACAAAATTCTGAAAACACTAATTCTATGTTAGTTTATTTTGATCATAAACGCCGATCTTGTTGCAGGGGCATAAGAAAGTGTCACAATCTGCTTACTCTATAACCAGTTAGCTTTATGTAGCACAAAGGGGTTATTGCTGGCGTGGGAGGAAGGTTTGAGACGAGCTGAATGGGAGCAAAGGTCTGAAATACCACATCTATGTCACTTTGTCATGTAAGAAAAATGCTATCAGGCAGAATGGAAGTCACGAATTTAGTTCAGGATATCTCAGCCTGAAATGTAACACAATATCTCTCTAGTTATTTAAGAACTAGAGAGAAAATATCTAAAATGAAGCCCAGCTGCTTCGGAAGATTATAATTTTGTGAATTTCTTTGGGGGGAAAAATACAGAAATTAACAAATAGCATAAAAAAAAAAGAAACTAAATTAATCAAAAAATTGTCATAACCCTACCTAAAATCTTCTATTTAGATTATGCCAAATTGGGTTACATAATTTTCATTGCTATTTTGTTTACATTCATTTTCACCCTTTGTTGTGTTATCATTAGATAACAATTATATAAATAGGTAACAATGTTGTTTTAATACTGTAAACATAGATATATTTATAATATTATAATTACTATATTAATGTACATAAGCGTTCACATACAAATATACTTCTTTTACCTGCAGGCAAATACACATCATACAATAATTTATCTTTAATCAAGATGAAAAAGAAACGTTAAAATAAAATCAATTTTCGGAGGAGGTGAGTTTGGAAATATCTACATATAATAAGTGCAAAGAGCTAAATGAATTAAATTAAATACACTGGTATGCAACAAAGACTTATTTTCCCACTTTTTATTAAAATGAGTTGTGCTATATTTCCGTTGAACCTTGAATAGGTAATGGAGATATATTTTTTTTTCAAAGTAACTAAATTTCTCAATTCATTATCGCGTATTTCCAAAAATGGTTTTCTTTAACGATATTTCATTTTTCAGACTATATGCTGCTTTACCGTGCACCGTGTTATAGCAACTTTAATGGATGTTTTATCTTCGATTTAATGTGAGAGAGATATCAGTAACCTACTTCGGACAAGAAAAATTAACTAGTAATGCGGTTTATGTTAATAATAATAATAATAATAATAATAATAATAATAATAATAATAATAATAATAATAATAATATACTGAAATCTTCAAATCTGTTAGTATCAATGTATCTAAATGTTGTGCTCCTAGTATTGTTTACAGAGAAAAATAACTATGTGCATTATTCAAATATTTGCAAGAACATTTGCTCTTTTAGGAGTTTGTGAAATCGCGATGGACAGCCGAGGTCGTTAAGGCGCGTACTCGCGAGCAAGGTCTGGGGTTTGATTCCCGCCAGAACCGTTCTCCCTGGCTGAGGTTTTTCCCAGGTTTTCCTCAGTCCTCATAAATGGTAAATGCCGGGAAGGTTCCCTAAACTCAGACCTGGAACACTTCTTTCCCAATTTATCATTTCATCTCATGTATCATCAGTGTTAACCGCCTGTGGTGCCTCAGTAGTAAAAACAAGCGTTAAACACCATTAAAAAAAACTTATTAAAAGAAGGGGAAAAAATTAATCAGAGGAATAAATTTCATTAAATAAATTCCGAAAATTGAAATTGGCCAGCGTCTCAAAAACAACCAGCAGAATTTGTAAGAAAATTTAAAGACTTTATAAAATCACAAAACTGTAAACAATCTTACGTCCTAATGATTTACCGTTATAAAAGCATTAAACAATCTTTCTATAGCTGTGCTTAATAGCTTAGCATAGTGAATAAAGAAGAATGCTGAGCTCAAAAGTGTGTTATAGTGATACCTGGGCCATTTCCTATTAATTGCCCTAATTATTTAACAAACTCAATATAAAGGGCTGTTTATACAGATTTATAGATAGAATCTAAATGCAGTCTAAAGGTGAGAAATTCTTTGGCCGTCTTTAAGGGAAACAAAGTTAAGTCTAATTAAAAAGTATTTAAAAGTTACAAAAAAGTATGGTTTTACATAACCAGAGCGCTATAAACCAAATAGCATTTATCAACATTATTATATATATTTAATACTATTTTTATTCAGAATACAATTTATAAAATTGTTAATACAGGTGTATATTGTTGCAATTTACTTGTATTAAAATTATTTTATATTTACAAGAAACAACAAATAAAATAATGCGATCATTAATGATCAAATAAGGAAAATACACATGCTTCATTGAAAGTCTGTAAATGTATAAATTCACTAAAGAAGTTTTTGTGTGATTGGAATCAAGGAATGTTTATAATAATAAAATTTGTTCGTATGAGGTTTGAAGTAAATATGCAAATGAACATTTCGTGAAAATCTAAAACTAGACGATTTGGAATGGTGATAAAGCTTTCACATCCGCTTTAAAGTGTTTATGGACGGGGGTGGGGGAAAGAAAAAAAAAAGAATGTTAAAATATAGCAAAAACAAGTGCTTGTTTACCAAAAACCTAGGTGATTTTCGCAATTGATTTCCTCCATCTTATTAAACAATTTATTCTATTATAGCCGTTTCGTATGGTAATATATGTTTAAATTTGTCGACCCGCAAGAAAAGAAACACAATTAACAAATCGCTTAGTATGTTTGTTACAGCTGTAATTATATTGCAACTTAGAGAAACTGCTTTTAGCTTCAGAACTCACTATTTTGTCGCCACAAATTCGTCAACATTCAAAACCAACCAGAATCGACAAATGCATCCCCATTAACTGGCAATAAAACAATGCACACGGTTTGCTTTAAGTAGCCTTGCGAAATTTACGCCGCCATGTTCGAACTGGTAATGTTTTGAAGTACCTGTGGGTGGGGCAGTTTATGCCTGCATTGAGAGGAGATGGCATTTTGCGGAAACATTCCCTTGCGCGTTCATACATCCCTCTGAGATCGATAAATAGCCGCTTCTTTTCCTCCGTAGAGACATTCTAGTAAAGCTAATTAACCTTCGTTACATAATAGGCGATAAATTATATGGGAAATTAAATAAGATTGAAACTCTGAACTTTACTAAGATCCACAAAGTAGTTTTTCCGTATATTTTATTCTATGTGGACGCTATTGAAAGTTATTAATTGAAACGATAAACAAATATTTGGAAAAAATATTTCATAAAATAAAGAAATAATTATTTTTACATTCCTTTCCAAGTGGACTAATGAAAATTTGAAAGTGTTTACCAAATCTTAACCAAATTGTTCTTTCTTTCTCTCTCTCTCTCTGTTTGGAGTTGACTGGAAGTGACTTCTGTGTGTTAAGGCACCTTATTGTGCAACATTTTATCATTATAAGTATTAACTTACTAGATTTCCACAAAACTAATTTCTTTAACAAATCCTCTATTACACTTAAAAAGCTTTTAATAATTAATGCCTTTAAAAATATTTACTACACAACCCACTAGATATATTTAATTATATTTAAATCAAGCGATGTGACTACAAAATAGAATGCTCTGGTAATTAAATTTGACATTTATCAGCAGTTACCAAAGGGAGAAAAAACAAAAGTTGGTACTGGAGTCGAATGCATGATCTGATGATCAAAAGATGCAGGCACAAACACCTAAGCCACATGACCTAGAAATGCAATGTGGGTTACAATGAAATGCATCCAAGGCATTTGCAAGATGGAGCGCGTGCATTGAAGGGTGTGAATAGATTCGGCTGACTGCGTGGCAATTCCAAAGAGCTGCTCAAGGGAAAACAAAATGCCGCTTTGATAATCGAGCTTGGAGTATTACGTTTATATGCCGTTATGCTCATATATTCACAGTAAAACGTAAATAAGTATAAGTATTCCTATACCTAGCGGTGCGACAATAAAAGAAACCAAGATAAACAAACACGCGTCAATATAGTGATAAACAAATGCCCATCGGGAATAAAAGCTTGCAGCAATAGGAGCAAACTTTATTTTGCGGTTAAAATCGGAGAAGATATGCACATGCTAGTATCTAATCAGTACAATTTACTCTTTGCGCGTCTCCTTTTTTTTAAATTTTTTTCTTCTTAATTGTCCGTTCCGACTGCATTATTTAATGTAAGTGCCTTAGGCTATGGAACGAACACTTGTGCTAGCGGAGAGGTGGAGAGAGATAGCAGCATTCGGAGGGCAAAGAAAGTCATTCCATAGACACGTGTTTGGATCACCCCCTGCACAAAATGGTTATAATGCTTTCTTAAATAATATTATATTCACATTTCCAACTTTTGGAACGCATGTATCGCTCTTCCAAAGCAGCATTTAAGTAAACAATGCAATGCGCGCGCGATTCTGTTTTTGTTTTTACGAATATCTTGGTTACAGTATATAAATTTCGTGGATTATAAGCGTACAAGAATTTTTGTGTTAAACAATTTAAATGTTCGTGCTAGTTGGGAGATAGTATTGAAGTCACATCTGTAAAGTGACCGTTGTTGTTATTGATGTTAAAAACATTATCTGTCTGTTCAAAGGAGCCATCCATTGTTTTATTTACTTCGACAAGTTTTACGTGCAAGGGCATTTTATTGGAGAAATACCTGGAAAAGGATTTGGTGTTAATAATGCTAGGAAGTGCAGTGGCTGCATAGGAAATGTGCAGTTCGTAAGATCGCATGCCAGGATGCTGCAAGGCTTACCTTGAGTTTTGCCACCACCTGTTGATCGCACAACGAGGTTTGCAGTCTCCTTGGGCAGTCTACGAGCACTGACATATGTTTCCTATGGGAACTACAGCACTCCCCACCTTTGCACATTGCCCCAGCTCCTATCTCCACGGCACACTGTTCACGAACCAAACCTCCAACTGCCCGCGCCTACTCTTATATACCAACTAAAAATAGCTACTGATGTCATTTTCCGCGCCCGCCATTGGCTCCCACTGACGTAATGCTGCGCTGCCATTGGCCGAGGCTGGGAAGCGGCCTTTGAGCATGGTTGTGTTCGTATGTGAGCGCGTATGTTTTCGATATGCCGCCCCCTTCGCTAATCGGGCTGGTTTCGCCGATCTGGAGGAGGAGTGGAGGATCTTGTGGGAGATTGGCGATTGCGATGATTAAAAATCCTGCAGCGTCTGCGTGTGGCGTTGATTAGCCGTGCGACTGTCACACCCCACCCCAATGTTTTTTGTCAACGCAACAAGATCCCCTTGCGTTCTTCTTGATGGGGTTTTATTGCTGGTGAAGTCATCTCCCCTCTTATTGTGGACCAAGTGTTTAAGAAATCAAATAGCGGTTCATATGCTGTAAACAAGCGCACGCATGCATGTAAACGGAAAAAACTACAGGGAAAGAATTAGAGGAAAAGGAAAGAAAACATTTAAAAAAAAATAGGGAGATGAGATAGAGAAAATGAAAACGTTACTGGCGAGGTGAAAAAATTGAAATAAAAAGACGAGAAAAAGGAACCCAAGCAGAACTACGAATTAAAGGATAAATATTAAAAAATTAATACAATAGCTAAGAGGAACAAATAAATAAATAAATAACGTTAATGAATAAATTGATAAAATCGTTAATCATAATATTGACGGGAAAAATAAGAAGCCCAGGTTTCTAATGCAAGGATTCGTGAACGGAAGGTCTATGGTTCGAATTCCGCCAAGATCACCTACTCTAACTTAGTTTTTTCCGGTCTTTCCTCAGTTTTCATCAATGGAAAATGTCGGGAGTTGCTCTAACTTAGGCCTGATAACATTTCCTTTCGCCTCCCAAATTGATTCTCCTAGTTTCTCAGTTCATTTCATATTTCAGCAGTATCCACCGCCTGTTATGCCACAGAAAAGAGAGAGAGACGCTAAAACGTATTTATTTCAAGGAAATGACAGAAAAAAAGAAGTAGAAAGAGAACGAAAAGGAAAGGATGAGGAAGAGGTGATTTAGACTTTAAAGTTAAAAAACTAAAAAAGAAAACGAGAAGCAGAAGAAAAAGGAAGAAGTAATAATGAAGACAGAAAAAGAAGAAAGATAAAACAATTGAAAAATATTGAAATAAAAATTAATAAAATAAAAGGACGTACTGCTGCTGAGTTAAGCAAAATATAGATTACAAGAGAGAAAAGAATGTTAAGACCTTGGAAACAAGAGAAACGATGAAAAAGGAGACAGTGAAAATAATGAAAGAGCATAAGTAAAGAAAGGAAAACAAGGTATATGAAGTAAGCTGAAAAAGAGCATAGGGCAAAAACATGACCTACCAGTGGAGTGATTAAAACACTCACTCGAGCGCTTGTGGATTAATTTCACAGCATCCGATCATTTATAAATGATCATTGTCTTTTTATTGTTACAGTTACTGTTTATAAGTCATCATAATCATTATGCATAACCACCGCCTCTTAGACAACACAACACAACGGAACAAATATTAAGACACCAAGGCGGGATTCGAGCCCGCGGTTTACCAACTATCGCCTTCACTGTTTATAAATATGTTACTAAAATACAAGGTACTTGAGTGAATTTGCACACTTGGTTCCCTATAGACGACTTGAGCGCTAGATCATTCTTACAAGTTGAATCAATCTAGCGTTTTTGGAGGGGGAGGGGGGCATAAAATTCTGCATATATTAGGCTTTCAAGGATTGAAGAGTTTCTTACCAGTGAAAACGATAGGTCGGGATGGTGAATTAAATAGATAGGGATTACCACCCTAATCACTGGTTGGTTGTGGGACTGAATCCATATCTAATTTCTTTATAAACTGCTTATTTTCTCTCATTTTATTTTCCTAGTTTGATTAGTAATATTTTGCTTTAAAAATAAGCTATACATTACGTTTTGTCATATATTCCTCATTTACATTCAACCATCTTCTGCTATTTTATTATTTTTAATTTAGGGATGAATGAAATGAAATGAATTAATGATAGCGCAAATGAATTGAGAGTCCTCGGCGCTTTAAATCTATCTGGCATTCACCTTCCCGAGATAAGAAAAAACTCCGAAAAAAAAACAGCTTGACCTGAGCAGGATGCGAACCCAGGACCTCCGAATCAGCAGTTGTAAACTATACCACGGAGACGGTCAGTTATTATATGTTGTTTATCGCATTTTAGACCTTCAAACAGTTACATAATTATCTCGTGTTTTGTTTTGCTGCAACCATTCTTGTTTCACTTCGATATGAAATATCAACACTTTGTATTAGAAAAGTTAAAGCTATGATAATGGCAAAAACGTTCTATTTTACAAGGCAAATATTTCTGCAGTAATAAATAAAGGAAATGTCGTTCATTTGTTTGCACTTGCATTCCGAGGCAAGGTGATCCCGGTATTCTGCTTTCGAAATGTTAGTAATTTCTTCTCGCAAGTTTTTCGGTTCATGTAAAGTTCGCGGATTTGAGCTGAATTGCAACCAGATACTGCTGCTGATGTAGGAAAAGATGGATGCGCAACTGTGAGGCGTACTGATGAATAATGAACTTGTATTTTTTATGAAGTATCGACATTTTTTGCATGTATGTAAAGATAGGAGAAAAATACAGAGAGGAATTTCTCAGCTTCTTAGCAAATAGATGCTCTGCAGAACGAAACCAATGAAGCTATTATCTCACTCGTTATCATTCCTCGCACTGCACCTACTGATATTACTAGTATTACTGACACTCAAAGAAAACTTTCCCTTACAAAATTAGTCCGGTAAATGTCACGTGGTTTTTTAATATTAGAAAAAGTAGTTTGACATGGTAAAAGGCAAACTTTCTACAGTAAGGTCATCTGAGCTATAGGCCGCCTTAGCGCTGCTGCTAACTAGGGAAGTGCACTCGCTGCAACCAGAAAAAAGGAAATTGAATTCCCGTGCAAAAATGAGTATTTTTATTTTCGTTTTTTATTTTCAATAAAAATAAATTAATGCTATATTTTAAAATGGTTATAATATGCACTAACCTGTGTTACATGGAGTCAGAAAATGATGCTCCTCAGTGGCAATGCGTTGCCGGCGTTTGTGTAGGAAATTTCCTGTTTTTCACCTAACTTTTCTTCCGTAAGAACTCGACGATTCGGAACACGTTTCTTGTCATTGAGAGATCCCATCTCTAAAATACTATTTATTGGTTTGGTTTCGCATTCCGAGGCAAGCCGATCTCAACATTGTATCTGTTTATTTCTGTTTTGCCCTGACTTACCAACCTTTAGCGGGCTGGTGTGACCCATGGTCGGCTGTTGGGATCACTACTGCATAAACTAAGGCCTAAGCAAAAGGATTGCGCTGTGAGCAATAAGCAATAATGAATTTGCTTAAAGTAAATTGTATAAAAACAAGTAGTTGACATGAAAATATCAAAGAATTTTCAAAAATAATTTTATACTATGCTGCATATTTAATTTATTTGAAGATTTTGTTTATCGCAGTGAACATTTTTGTCTATTAGAACAAAAATGTATATACCATAATTACAACCACAAATTTCATGCATAACAATCGGAGAGCAGCAGGCAGATAAAACAAAAGTAATAAGAGCTCAAAGTTAAGACTTTTAGTAATCGTCTTCAGGTCTTCAACACGAATTTATCAATATATTTTTCTTATTTCTTCTTCTTATTAGAAGAAACTTGCTTTCTATTCTTAATTTCCGACAATACTTTACTCTTGTTAGATGTATTTATTATGCATATATTTAAAATATTTTTCCATGTGACTTCCATCTGTAAAATAACATAACATTAATTTTAAACTCCTGAATTTGCCAACATAAAGCATAACAAAAGTTGTTGACTCTGAATTCCTTGGGCTGTATTATGTGCAATTAAGTACATTTCTGCACATATGTACATTTCCTTTAGACTTAGTTTTTTAAATAATTTTTTTAAACTTTTTTCAGAGTTAAAAAAGCCCATTAATACAGTTTTTCACCAGAATCACTCAAATGTTGTAATCATTAATAATAATCAATCACTCACATTAATCACTCAAATGTTGTAATCATTAAAATGATTAAAAAGTATATAAATAAACCTAAAATTTTCTATATAAATAATGCTAAGACGTTTACTTTTTGAAACATATTATTACAACGAAAAAGAATACAATAAAGTTGTAGAATAAAATCACTAAAATAATTTCAATTAAAGTTAAGACAAGTTATGAATCTTGCGGCTCAAAGCATCAGAATATAATTTTCATTATAAAACAGCTGATATGTGATTGCATAGAGTAGATTTAAATATCTCCAAAAGAAGAACAAAAATTAATAGCAATAGAACAACGAAAATTTTGAGGTAAATTGCATTACACATATAATTTAATAAGTACCAAATATTAGAATTTTTAAATTAAGAGTTAAAATTTCAATAAAGATTTGAAAAAATAGCTTATTCCCCCTAAAGTTTACAATTACAGAAAATAATTTTACTCTTATTCACCAATGAATCTTTTGTGATTATTCCAGCAAGACTGAAATACTAATATTTAATAATAGTTTAGGTCGCATTTTACATTTAAAACATATATTTCGTAATTAAAAAAGAAATAAGAACAATTTATCATTCTTATTACAGAAATGTTGGATACCCTTTAAAAGATTCAACATTTATATTGACTTATTATTATTATTATTATTATTATTATTATTATTATTATTATTATTATTATTATTATTATTATTATTATTATTTTAATTATATTTAAGATGTAAATTGTTTTGTTTTCTGTGAAATTCGTTATTTAAACTAGATGGGATTTCTATAACCCAGCTCTGTGAATTATGTTTAATGGACATAATATAAATAATAATAATAATAATAATAATAATAATAATAATAATAAATGTTATAAAATACACTTTTATTTTTTATTATTATTATCATTATTAGCAAACACATTTCATTCACCTTATATAAAACACAATTCCACTTTACCAAAACAAACTCTGACAATCACTTCGGCGGATTTAGTACATTCTCTATCTAAACTAACCAAGCGCTGACAAAACTGCCGTGGAATCCCGTCAGTGTGTCGCTGACTAGAATTAAAACGTCTGGTCCTAAATACCCGAAAAAGGTTTCCCAAACTTCTGGCGCCATTGGACGTCCAGTTTTTTACGCCAATTTATCATAAATGTCATTAATCATTAACCGCCTTCTTCCGAAACTTGCTGTCGACAAGAGACGTTAAAAACGAGTAAAATGGGACGTGTTAAATATTGCTAAAGAGCTGTTAACGAAAGAAAAATGAAACACTGCATTATTCTGTTGGGAAAAAGGTCTGATTCACTTGTTTTTTTTCCTGTTCACGATATCTACTGGAGGTTCATATTTTAATGTTTCAGTGTTAGTATCTATGAGCTGTTAGGTGCAATAACATATTCTAGTTATACATTTTTGGACAAAGTTTGAACTATTTCTATAAGCTTATCCTTTGGAAATAGTGTAATTTCTTTTTACTCGTTATACTGTTTGTTGTTTGTGAATAAAGAGCAAAGTGCAATTATTAAAAACTTTACGAGAAAAGAGAGTCTGTATCTTAACATTTCAAATTAATTCAGAACATAGTTGCTACGAGATCATCTGTCTATAGCGTTATTCAAAGGAATAGCCAAGGCTGATGACATTGAAGACAGCCCTCGAACACGCAATAGCAGAATTCGATTCTTTCTCAGAATTCAGAAAAACCAATGCCTGCCCGAAAGTGAGCTGATTCTGCAGAGAAAGTTTCACAGTTAATAATTAGGAGGTAACCTTTTTCAATAAATACTTTTCTACATGGGAGTTGATTGAGTTATTCAGTAGAAGCCCGGAGCACTCGCCTTTCCTCAATTTTTCAAAACTTAAAAAATTAATTCTAAATACAAAGCATTCAGTTAGAGAAGCCAAACAAGTGATATCAGATATAGCATGTGTTGGCATACAGCTCTTGGCTGTAATCTGTAACAGTAGTGGTGATGGCAATCAACCTTTAAGACGAGCTACAAGGCATTTGTTCACTGCAAAGTTGAGAAAGAACAAAATGCAAGCAACTTATTTGCCAAGCCAGACTTAATAGTAAGTTTTCACTATATCGATGCTTGTATTTTGGAGCCAGCTGCCAAGCCTCTCAGCTAGTCTTTCGTCAAAGATATCGCATGCATCTTCCAGCAGGATTCGCTTCTTTTATATGCTGCTAGTAAGTCACAGAACTGATCTCTTAAGTATCACTGATCCGCTCCATTACCAAATTTTCAATCCACTCTATTACAAAATGAGATCTGGATAATGGTGTACACAAGTATCGTTAATGATTCGCCAAAGAACGCCGTACATACTTCCCTTGATATGTGAATTCAAGACTGCACTGTTCAGTGTAGAAATGGGCACTAAGAGATAATACATTATATCAGTTGTGTTCTGTATCTTATACATTGAGGTTATTTGAGTTGCGGACCGCTTGAGCGCCGTTGCTAAGTGCGGAAGTGTAGCATCCGCAACCAGAAAAATGAGATAGAGTAGGTGCGTATAAAGTTGTGTGTTTATTTTTACTGAAAATACAATAATTTATTTAAAACTGATGATAATAATAACCTACTTTATAACTACTAGTAGCTGGTGCCCCTCATAAAAAAGCTCCATTCTTCAAATATATATAGTGGAATAACTACAAAGAACGATTTAGCACACATTGAAAGCACCGAATAACAAACGAACTCACAATCACTCGCTGCAGAGTCTCCCTTAAAGTGACTACAAGCTGCTACCTACACATGCACCACAGGCCTTGACTGGCCTCTTCCAGTATACAGCCGTACTTTGCCGTCCGTAACTCAAATAACCTCACGGAATATGAATTAATTACGATTACTTTGTTTGTTTCTGAGGTACATTTTTTCCTGCAATCAAAATTTCTGGTCAAGCCAAAAAAAAAATTTGCATTGCATCCCTGATCAAATGACATCTGCTGATTACTCGTAGGTAAGGGCAGGGATCTAAAAGGGGTATCGGGAATGAGACCATAACAGTGACATATGCTAAAGTGACAAACACCTGTCTTACTTGCATCCAGAAATTGCTTTCAGATGACATGACAACTTTCGATTAATGACGATGATGGCATTCAAAGAAAAGAAGAACCAAAGACCTTTCCTGGAAGTTCCCTGTCTGACTTCATCTGGAAATGGAAAAAGCAGAAAAAAGATCCAGCACAGAATATTAAGTCCCGAAATTAGCAGGGAAGGAAATAAGAGTAAGATAAATAAGTGTGCTGAACAGAGCGTCGACGTAAAGAGAGAGGAAAGAAAGGAGGACAGTAAGTGCACAAAATAAGATAAGAGAGTAACTTATGCAAAAGCAGGGTGGGAATGGAAAAAGTACAGATAAAAGGCAAAGGAATGAGAGAATATGAAGAAGCTGGAGAATTAAGGAAAAGTGGAAAAGCCTAAGGAAGAGCTAATGCTAGGCTTATCAAAACGTTTCTATCAGTAGCCCACACATGTTCACAATAAAAATAAAAAACGTTATAGGTGGGGCTCCAGAACGGCATTTGTGTACGTTACCGGCATTTTACCAAGGCTGACACTGAAATAGGCACATTGAATTCACTTGACTATTGTCTGCGCTAAGCCTGTCTGTGATACACTGTTGTGATTGATTGCATTCTCTTGGCAGTCAGCCATCCCCACGGGATTATAACGAGAAACCTTCACTAATTGCAATCGCTGCACGTTATCAGATACCTAACTACAAATGCACTGACAGGGATTTACAGCATAACCAGATACGGCTGCTGATGTATGCGCAACTCGAGGCTTACTGATGAATGATGAACTTGTACTTTTATGTAGTATCGACATTTACTCATGTACATAAAGATAGGAGAAGAGTCCAAAAAGCCCATTTTTCATATTGTTAGAAAACAAGCGTTCTGCAGACCGAAATCGCCATCTCGCTCATTATTCGCTGCACTGCAACTATTGCTATTGCGAATACTGTTAACAATTAAAGGTTTCATTAAAAAAGTTAGCATACAGTAAGGTTATTTGCGTTATGGGCCGCCTGAGCGCAGTTGCTTACTGAGGAAGTGAAGCCGAAGCAACCGGAGAAAGATAAAGAGTCTCGTGAATCAAGTTAGCATTTTTATTTTAGTATTTATATCTTTACCAAAAGATTAAATTAATGGTGTTTTTAAAAATGATGATAATAATAAGCACTAACCTGTGTTATAAGAAATTTAGGCCCCTCAACGACAATACATTGCCGGCCTCTGCGTTGGAAATTCTTGTATTCATCTGACTTTTCTTTCCGATTCGGAATGCGTTTCATGTCATTTAGAGTTCCTATCTCTCGCAACTTTTTCACAAATTGACAAACTATTTCTCTACCTGAAACAAATTGCCAGGATATTTTCTTGCGAGCCATCTTATCACTTCTCTGCAATAATTCGTTTTCATATGTGCAGCGTACATAAAACCATTCTTCAAGTTAGTGGCAACTAAGAACAATTAGCAAACAATGAAAATACTGAGTAGTACAGGGACGCACTCTTTGACAAAGTCTCCTTCAATCTACACATGCTTTATACGGCGTTGATGACTGGTTTCTCCCAGTATGCAGTAAGTCTCTGCCGGTCCGTAACTCAAATAACCTCAATGTATATAGACAAAATTCAGATAAAATTAAGGAAACCCACTAAGTTTCTTTTCTTCTTCTTCTTTTTATTCTTTGTGTATCTGAAAAAATATATGTTGGTCCATCAGTTTGACATGTTATAGTGCATTATATTTTACATTGTTTTAAACTTGAATTTATATTAGCTTAACTGTGTGATATTTTATCATAGTGTATAACGTTTCTGGTTAACAAATGCCACCTTCTACTAACATTAAGAAGAACATTAGTGCTAGTGACATTTGTTGCTCGTACTTCTCTGTAACAAGATGAAGAATTTATGTTTTTCTCCTTGCAGATACCTCATAAAATTCGGAGAACATTTATATGAAAGCTCAAACACTGAAACTAAGATCAGTGACCAAAATGTTGAACACCGAAACTAATCCAAAAACGTATAATTCAACCACTGTGGTAATAACATTTCCCTCAAATTCTAAGATTATCAATTCTGTGTCACTTATAAAACAAATTTTACTATAACCTGAAAATAAACCCAAGTCAGGAACATTAAGATCATGCCTTTATATCTTTAACATCCAATCAGATCTAAACCTAGAAGATTGTCTTCATGAAACGGAAATTAACAACTGTCTCTTGCTGATAAGCGCTGAAAATGCAAAAGTGTGAATGTTATCTCTTGAACTGTATGAGGAAACTAGGTGAAAGTATATAATCATGTATGATATGTTGAAGAAAGAGGAAATATATTTTTTGTGTAAGTAATCAGAATTAATATCATCAGGCCCTTATTTCAGAAATGTATTAATACATTACATGGGTATTAGTAAAGTATAGTTGTAGCTTTCTGTGCCACAAAATAAAGTACAACACTTGTAAAGTACCATGCATTCCATTTATAACCGGACTATAGACCGCATATATGCGCAGTTCGCTTGCACTGCACTGACCTCGGTATTTTTCTAGCAGCGCACAAGCGGTGAACGACCCGCTCAAGACTACGTTTATCAGCTGTTTTATACTGTGTTAGTTGTAGCCCTGTGTTCGAAGTGTAAACACTAGAGATTGTTCTTTGTGCATCTCAAAAGTGAAAGTTTATTCCAGACATGTGTGTTATGTATGAATTACATTAGATTATTCTTATTAGTCCATTGAAATGACTACCGAAAACTTCAGGCTTGAACAAAGAATTTTTATGTATTGATACATGTGTAAAAACCGAATAATATAGACAGGTGTGTAGATAATTTCAAGGAAACTTTTCTGTATTCCAGTTCCAGGTAGAGAAAGTGTTAGATGCGTAACTAATAAATTTAGTACAACAGGATCGTTAAGCCCAGGAAGCGAAAAAGAAACATTCTAACGGAGGGATTGTTGTATATGGAAATTTCAACCAAAGATGCCCGGAAAGTCTGAATGCAGATGGCCACCACTTTCAACACTTATCACAAGGTTAGCAGTCATTATAGTGCATGTAAATATCACTCATGAGTAAGTAAAGCGGGAGTTTTAGAACGGAAACTTCCCTTGTGTAATAGACGGTGCATGGAGCACGCATACGCGCGATATAAGGAACGCTCTGTATTAATATAGTTACAAAAAATCAAGAAGGAGGAAAAGCTGTTTGCCACAGGACGTCATATCTTAAATTAGGTTATGTCTACTCTTTTTTTAATTGCATAACGGTTTATTACCTATCCCACAATAAAATACTTTTCTCAGAAATAATAGTCATTTAAATATTTTATTATGTATTTGTCAATCTCAAGCATAATCGTCCACTTTATATGATCGTCGTAAATTTTCATACGTGCGCCTATGTGCAGCATCAATTTTTTTGGAGAGATGGACAAGAACCGATTATCTCAATTGCGCTGGATCATTTATTTATACATCTATTTGATAATTTACGTTTATGTACAGTTTATATAGTTTTGCAATCGAATCTCATTACAAGCAAAAACTGTGGAAATGCTGTCAAAAGAGACTAAATTATGTATTTTAAAACATAATAAGGCAAGAAAAAGAAATCATTTTCATGGCATTTAGCGAGAATCTTTGGAAAAAAATGACATAAACTCAGAAGCTGCATGTAATCTGTGAGCTGGACTGAAGTGTATATTTGAAACAGGAAAGGCCCATGTTATGCACAAGGCTACTTTGATTGCACTTAACCTCAAACGTTCATTGTGCCCAAATACTGAATTGTTATAATTTTTTGTATACACACCTATTCTCATCATCTTTCGCTACTACTGGATGATATATTTCAGTAAACATTACAGTAATATTTTATGTACCAATATTTCTGCACTTAGAAAGAATTGCGTGAGTAATATTAATTTTTCTGTGGAACAAAACAAAGAAAAATCACTTGCAAGCATGGAATTGTAAAGTAAAAGTGTAGAAGAAACCTTTGTGTAACACAGATCTGTCTGCAGTTTCTACACTGTACTACTGTCTTCAGAGTATTGCAAGGTAATTCAATATTATTATATGATTACAATAGTAATTTTTTTCTTTATCATGTCTAATTCGATATTCACACCAGAGTTATTATTTGTGAATATTTTTCTTCCTGAAGAACTAATAACATGTTTAGTGCTACTGCAGGTATTGTAATTTCAAACTTACATCACTACTTTCACTAACACTAATAAAAAGGGGCCCCAAAATGTACAACACTTTAATAGCGGTTATCTATGTTTAATTGTATAAATTGGAATTGAATTGTAACATCAATATATAATATTATGTTGCCTTTAAATGTCTATTAATTGTTACTAAAGCAACCATATGGCCATGATAAGAATCACAAAACAACAAACGAAACGAAAATTGCAGACACAGTTGACTTCTGAGCATTGCAAGTTGAGATTATGTGTGAAGTGCAGTGACATCGGCAATGTGAGTTTGCCACAGAGCCACCAACAATCTCACATGCGAAACCGATGTGTACAAGCACAAAGCTAGAAGAAGTCGCACGGAAATAGATTTACGAACACCACAAAAGTCAGTCAAACAATATGCAGGCGAGAGAGAAGTTAACAGATCGAGCATTCAGCATATTCTTATAAGAACAAATTGAGATTAGTACACTTCATGAATGGAGATGATCCACATTTAAGAATGCAATACTGAAAATGGTTTCAACAAGATGAGTTTCCGGGTAATGTTGTTTGGTCTGATGATGCATTTTATTAGCTGCATTGCAGATATGTGCAAAGCAATCACTATTGATTCATGCAGTAATTGGCGAAACAGAAGTGTTTGGGTGCTATTGGTGAACAGTTTGAGCATTTTATGTGTTTGAGAAGTCTAGCATAACTAAATCTCTCCTTTGATGTTTTCATATACCTAGTAATAAAGCTTTAAAGCAGATATTTTTCAGGCTGCTCTACATTCACAGCTGTTTTACCTTTTCTTCCCTGAAGAAACTCTTGAACACTCTTTGTGATCTAGGCATCTTCAATAAACGTTGTTTTCAAACTGTGATAAACAATTAATTAGGCAAAGGATAAGGCATTCCTTCACAGTTAGCCACGGCGGAGAATTTCTCTATGCACAAAGGCAACAAAATTTGTAATAAAACTAAATATTGTAAACAAAATATATAACTTTTTCATACCCATGGTGTACCGCCTTCCCTTAAGAAGATACAGACTGTGTGTCGTACAAAATGGACAACACTTTCAGCATCTTTTACTTTATTTGGTCCCGTCAGGACCGTACTCCCTGACAGGTTTTTCCCAGGTTTTCCTCAGTTTTCATAGTTGGCAAATGCCGGGAAGGTACCCTAAACTTAGGCCTGGAACGTTTTCTTCTTTAAAAAATCCTGTCTCAATATATCATTTCATCTCATGTGGTGTCTCAGTAATAAAAACGTGCGTTAAACACAATTAAAAATTTTTTATTTGGTACTCAAGTTTTAAAACAGTGTTTTGTGTCGCTGACAAGACGCGCTGGAATCCCGTCGGAGAGCTTGAGAATGGACGGTTTTAACTGTGTTTTCCCATCAGTAGTTTGGGAGGAGAGAAGCAGCAGCAGGAGGGCACCTCTTTATCTGTCTTTGCTCTCTAGATGTTGGATTTCGGGGCTGTAAATACACGAACTCTCGTTACCGAAGCTGTGCTGTTGAACACAAGAAGCAGGCTGTGAATGCCGCTTTTGTAAGCTGTATTGGCTGGCTGGAGACTTTCAGCAGCCGCTCGTGAGAGTTTAAGTCTAATGCTTATGACAGAAGTGTTAATCGAACCTGGAAAAGCTTATTATGATTAATAGTGTTTTTCTGTCACTGTTGACGATTACGTTATTATTAATATTCTTATCGTTAAATCTGCAGTTAAATTGTCTAAAGCAGAAATTAATAATAAAGCAAAACGAGTAATAACAAGTGGCTGGTATTGGTGACCTCTCCCTGACCTCTTGTCGCTAACTCAGGAAGCAGCCTTCATCTCACCTTGGTGTGGGAGAAGGGAGAAAGAGAAAGGGTCGGTAAATAAAATATTTGTTTCATTTCTTTGTAGTGGATATGATTACGGTGCATGGTTTTTATTGTCTTAGCACTTTATACTTACTTTATTCAGTCCTTTTTGGAAGCAATTAAATCCCACAAGACCTCATTTAGTTCTATCATGAGAATAAACAGCTAAACTATGAAACAAATGAACGAGGACTAAACGCTTTTGTTTATATTTCAACTGTACAAACATAAGCGTCATACTTTTCAAGATATAAAACTTACATTTCCAATATTTAACATTACAAACTATGAGAAACCTTATACATACATTTATAAATTAAATTAAAATGTTTAGCCTGAAATTGTAAAAGATTAATATCATTAGATTCTTGTATATTCCATTTTAAGCCCATGGATTCACAATAGTTACGGAATAGTTTATAATAGCGCGATTGAAATATTCTTACAATATTCACTTTTATGACCTACTATGGTAATATAAGTTATTTTATATCAACTTGTTATGCTATTCCCTATATTACTACAGTTTTCAGTAATTACGAAAGTTCCTGAAAGCTTCACTCTTTACATATTATCTTCATATTTTAGCAATAGATGGGGGACGATAAAGGAGCACTTATTTTTTGTTGTTATTTTTTGCCAAATGCTATAGTAAAACAAGTTAGGCGTTGCTAAAGCATAAGGCTTTTGATATGTAAGTTTACGTGCCCGAGTCTCGCTTTTAACATAAAATTAATTGCTTATTTTGGAATTAGCGTTTGCTTTTTTCTTGTTCTTTTACTGCTTATCAGTATTTTATTTATATTTATATTCATAAAATTTTAATAGGCAAGTATTCAGAATTGAGGAATTAATATTAAATGCTTATTAATTTTGTCCAGATTAGTTCTTTTGTTTTGTTATAGAAAAATGGTTTATTTTGGAGTAAGGTTAGGTTTAAATTAGTTCCTATGCTTTATGTTAGAAATGCTGTTTAGTCTATTATTGGATTAGGTTTGGATTAGTTCTTCCGTTTTAATTAGAAAAAGTATTTGTTTAGTCGATAACTAGGATTAGATTTGGGTTAATTTTATATTAGAAAACATATTTAGAGGATTATTAGGTGGGATGTGAGCAATTTCTAATGTTTTTCGCTTTTTTGAGAGTGTTTCATTAAGCATTTTTATCTTCATTACTCATTTTTGCTAAATTTAAAGAGACCTGCTATGTTAGCAGCTGTACATTATTTCTTTGTTTATTCTTCACGTCAAAATGAATAGTGGGAATACGTCTTTTTGTTCCGGAGATTTTGGGCTAGAGCAGGAGTGGTAATTTTAGGGGTGGCAGGTGTCGGAACTTTGATAGCGTTCACACCCTCTATGTTCATTAGTATTTATTTAGAATATGTCTATTTTTCATCCTTTTTGGCAAGTTATTATCATTTTACAGGGTAGCGCGCATAACTGTCTTGTTGAGTTCAATAGGAAGCTTATAAAAGAGAAATGTAAGCGTGTAATACATTTTTCATTCAGTTACAAATATTCCAACTATTTTACCTTTTTATGCATCTATACTCGTACATACAAATATTACTGCTAATTTCAGATTTAGATAATTCGCTTATCTTAATAATAAGCTTTTTGCTAATGCTTTTATGAGTTATTTATGCATCCTTTATATTTTCCTCCATTTTATTTAAAGCGTTTTGTTTTTTAATTTAATAATAATCATTTCTCAGAGAATATTACCAACAAATGTATGTATAACCCCCCAAAAAAAAAAAATTAAAAGTACAATTCCAGGCTAAAATAGTTAACATGTTTATACTTTATTTCTAGCTACAAAAACAGACAAGCAATATCCTTATATAGATATTTGAAGGTAATAATTCTTCAATTATGGTAGCCATTTATATAAACAAAGTCAAATATGCATTTAGAATTTTGTCCCTGTATTTAAGGGGCTTATTTCCTAAAGACTCAAGTCAAAATCGCTTTTCGGTTGCAAAATTAAAAACAAATTTTTTTTAATGTTACTCATCTATGCATGTTATAATATATAAGTAGATTTTGTGCAGAATATGGATTAAAAGTAAAAGTTAAGAAATAAAAAATAATAGTGTTTAAGAAAGGGGGTAAATTAAGAAGGGATGATAAATGGTTCTTGAACAGGAAGCTATTGAAAGTGAGGGAGGGTAGGGAGGAAGGGTTTGGAGGTGGAGAGAATTTTAAAATATTGATACAAGGTTTTGAAATAGGGGATCACAATGCTCTAAAAGAGTGTATGATATATCAAAGGGAACTAATGAGAGGTAACAGCTGGTTGGGGAGAAGTGGGGGAAATGTTGCAAGAAATTTAACTTTGATATTTTGGAGATAAAACTAGACAAGGGTTTTGGAAGGAAGTAAGGCAAAGAATTGAAGATAAAGAGAGTTATTTTTAGGGACAAGAATTCTTTAAAAATTGTACAGAATAATTAACAAGGAGTGGGGGATAGAGGAATATGCGGGAGGGAAGAACTGGCCTGGATGCGAGCAGGAGCAGGGTTTTTAAAGGATCTCAGAGGAGAAAATGAGGAAGGTTGTGTTATGTACTGAGAGCCTGAAGGGGTGTTCCAGTGTTTATTAGAGTGTGAAGGGGTAAAGATGCATGGAATAAATTACGGAAAGAAAGTATAGCACGTGACTGATATGGGGACAAAGAGAATGATGGAGGAATACATAGGAAAAGTAAAGGAGAAATGGATTAGCACAGTTATAAATGACGAGACAGTTAGGGTATGATTGATAAAATAGTGCTAAAAAGGGAAATACAAGAAGTGCGGGGGTTTCATTATGCAGATAACCTGGGGGCTGTGTGTAATGAGGCGTCGTACAGATGGATGTTAATTTTATTAATATTATAATGTAGGTTAATTATGTTAATAATTAATTTGTTAATAATTCATAAATGTTTACTATAAAATTGGTAAGTAATAGTGGTTTGTTTTGTTTTTGTATAACATTGTATGGCAGCCGAACGTGAGTATTCAGGAAATTCCTGTGAATGACGGAGACCTCTAGATACAGTGGGTAGTTAATTGAAATGTGTTATCTGTTTCTGTAGAGACATTATTGGTAAATAAATTCAAATGCATATAATATTGCAACTATTAATAAGAAAGCATCAAAGAAATGTTAATTACTCTAAACAAAAGTCATTTAACATCTCAAAACATCAGTTGAAGGAGGAATGTAATATTTTACATTTATCAAGCAAAGTCTCTGAAATTACAGTTTCAAAGTGATACACCTCTTTCAAAACTGCCATGAACAAACAGACAATATCAGTAAACGCATGGTTTATGGAGTAATGTTTTCTTTCAAAATCTCTGGCAGAGCTTGGACCTCATTCATGTTGCTTCAACAGAGCACGAATTGCCCGGGCACGCATCTCCAGTTCCAGAACTTCCTGAATCAGTTTAGCTCTGCTTTCTGGTTCTTCTGTATTACAGTCTTCACTTTTCTTCAGCTGCGGTTCAGTTTCAACGCTTGTACTGGAAACTACTTCAGAGCTTGAACATTGTGCAAGATCGCTGGAGCCGGTCGCAGGAGCATTCCCAAGATTTACTTCACCTTTCGTCAACTTTTTGTTCAAAAGTTTCCTCTGTTTTTTGGCACAAATCTTCTTTTGACCTTTGAGTATTTCGTCGGCTTCACCAGTAGCTGTTTTTGAGGAAGTGTTGAGTTTTCTGCCTTCTAATACAAGCTCTATATCCCTGTCAGCCATTTCTCGCAGTTGTTCAAGACATAACGCCTTCAGTTCTTTAATAGAGAGATGTTCTAATGTAGGAAATAGCAGAGCTTTCAGATCCTTTCCTCGAATTGCTGCAAAGGCCTGATTAACCATTTCCTCCCTGTTGCCGATGTAATAGCCGAGGGAATGCAGTTCCTTAGTGTCGCCTAAGTCTCCGTTGTCAGTGCTACTGTTGTTCTTGTAAACACGTCTTTCCTTCTTCCGTGCGATGCTCTCAGGTTTCATTGCTTTTTGTTTGGAACGCTTCACATGGTCTGATAATTGCATGATGCCCTCCCTATTCTTCTGAAACACTGAATATAGGAATTCAGCTGTGGTGGTTTGGTCTATCACTACGTAACAATACCTATCAATTCAAACGAAATGAAATACTTTTTATTTTACATGAGATATAACTCAGTATTGCTCATTTGATAGTCAAACACGTCACTGGAAAACTTGGAGAATGAAAAACAACTCCCAGGTAGATGATTTGCAGTGCTAAGTATCCCAGATGTTGGCTCACGAGATCTGAAAGAGAGAAGGAAAAAAAGCACTCTACAGATTTCATTCACTTTTGTTATGTTCCAACTACATTGTATTTAAAAAAAATCTGAATTTATTCGTTTTAATGAGGTATGCAATAAAAATACATTTAATACTCTTTAAAATAATATAAATTCTAAAAATCTTTAGCATCTATTTCTAAATTACATACTTCGAATATAACAAAGTAAGCAAAAGTAAACTTCAAGTATGCTTTGCAAATAAAGGTTGACTGTGACATATATGAAACGATATAAAATGCAAAAACATTAATTATGGATTAGTTATAAGCACTTCACTTTATTAACTGCCTCTGTATAAATCGAAAATTATGGTGTGAAAAAAAGGCCATAAACTAAAAAGAGATGAGAAAAGATGGCTTGAGAGATGTGAAATTGAAGTAATAAACAATTGGATTACTTAGGGGCAAGGATAAATAATAATGGAACATGAACAGATCAGGAGGAAAATTTATTACGCAAGGGAAAATTATTATTATTATTATTATTATTATTATTATTATTATTATTATAAAACTTGTTTGAAGAAGATACCAAGCATGAGCGTAGCACGGCTTGAGAGAATGATGTATGGGGTTGAAATTTGGGGTACGGAGAAAGGATGGGAGTATATTTAAGAAACGTTTGTAAAATGGTACTGACATTACCGAGGGAGATCAAATGGGGTAGCATTAGCTTAATTAGGAAGATTTGGCAGGAAAGTTGTGGTAGTTAAGCGTATATTGAAATATTGTTATAGAATTGAAAAAAAAAAAGAAGAAGAAAGGAGATGCAGTTAAAGACTGCTTATGGATACAAGAGAAAATAAAATGGGAAAGAAGTTGGTTATCACAAATAAAGGAAGTAATGCAAGAGATTGGAATAGGGGATGTAGAAGAACAGATAATAATAGACAAGGATTATGGAATAAAGTGAAGCAAAAGATAGACGATGTTGGAAAAACAAGAAATATGGAGTAGTTTACAAGATAAGAGTACCTTGAAATACTATAGGAAATTTAAGAAAAAATGGGGGCGGAAAATATTTAGATATATGCTACAGAAGGGGAAGGGAGGGATTTACTTGAGGATAGAGCAGGAATGGTAGGTTTAAGTGGATTAAAATGAAACAGATAGGACAGGAAGAGAGATAGAAAAAGGAAGAGTGGAAAAATAGAAAAGAATCTACACTGTATAGTTGAATGTTTAGAAACTAAATTAGGGAGAGAATAAGTGTGGATTAGAAAATAGGATAATTTACAAATAGAAATTTTGACATTAATTTTTTTTTTAAATTGGCAGCAAAGAATTTTTTAGAAAATTTGGTAACTATGTAGGGAAAATAAGAGAGAAGAAATTGACTAAATTAAAGGAAGAAGGTATTTATGGATATTTATGTGACGTAATCTTAAAATAGACCAATGAAACGAAACAAAGTTTTCAATTTTCACCTATCCCAACCGAATATCCCAGTGTAATTATCGGGAAAAAAATATCAAATCCTTTTATCACGCGACTGCATTTGTCTTGTGGTCAGAGTAGCTAACTCTATACCTCCACTATATAATTCCTAAGCAAGCATAACTGACCACTTTTCTGTGTTTTCAGTAATTTTAAATATAACTAACTTAATGTTTATTCACTCAAGCTATTGTTTTTCCATACTGTTTTTTCAAACAGTATGAAATTGTGTAACAGTGTGAAATTATGTAACAATATTTGCCTAAGCAACAATATATATGTATATATATTAATAAACACACATTGTTAAGAAGAATGGTAAACTATTTTTTTTTTTTTTTTTTTTTTTTTTTTTTTTTTTTTCCCTCAGTTAGTATTAGTAAATCTAATGGTATCGACTATAATGGTCTACTTTCCTCTATTTCATTCTCAAGGTTTCTGTAGATATTCATAAGTAAGTATAACATTTTATACGTTTGCTAATAATTCGTGCGCAAATTTCGAATGTTTATTATTTTTATTCTTATTCTATTCCTGAAATAGTCCCAAACCACGTTATTTGGCTCTTATGTATTGGCATTACTGAAATTGAGATTCGTCAATGCTAGATGGCTTGAAAAGGTTAAATATTCAAATGTACAATTATTATAACATTGTAAACCAAAATTAGGGGAATTATATTTAAAGTTTTATTTCATTCGTGAAATAGTCCTAATGAATATCACTCGAGGGTCTGAGCTTTCCAAGTAGTTGTGAATTTATCGGCAACCTCAGACCCTCTTGTAATATTACTTGCGATAATTTTGAAATGCGTTAGTGGAAAGTAAGACCTATTACGTATATAACCAGGGTTGTTAATTGTATACGATCCTAAATAGCAAGCACTCTAAGACAGTTATACAAATTGCAAAGGTTAATGTAAAGGAAATATGTAGAAAAATGCATTCGTTCAACTGTCTCTATAAACTTTCAAAATTAATAAAATACCTTACAATAATAACAGTCCAAAACGTTATTTCTTACGTCATAAAGTACTCAAAATTAGAGCGAGGTTAGCTCTAAGAACATGAAGCTTTCCGTATATTTTGTGTAGTACAACAGTCATTGCTTTTTAAACAACTGAATGCTGCATTGCAATTCTTTCGATTGTTTGCTTGTAAATAAACAGTTCAGCACCAAAGTTCACATTTTTAAGCGCGTTAAGAACGTTCTTTAATTTAACCTGCAGAGGCTTCATCTTTTAAGCGATCAGTAGCGTAAATGTTAGGTCGATAAAGCATTATTGAAGGTACATCTCAAAAAGCATTTTTATCGTTTTTTGAGAGACAGATTAGGTAACTAGTAGACTTTGATCAAATCGAGCTATTATTCCATAGACCACCACATCATTATTGAAACAAGAAGAACACTCTTTGTTACAGCCAGACATAACCAGGTCTTCAGAATGTTACTCATATTATACAATCAGATGAAAAAATGACAATGCTATGGGAAGAAGGTATTAAACCATACTAAAACCAATAAATATTACCGTGGCTTATTCAGAAAATAAAGATATCCTACGGGAGAATACCCTGTTTACTGATGTGCCAAATACTACCTCATAAACGACAATTGACAACGGAGAATTGTTGGTATCGCATGTTCCACAATTAGCACTCTCCAGGGTGGAAGTGATATAGGTTGGGCCGGTGTTAAATCAGTGAATCACTAACAGTTCAAGAATATACAGAGAAGATTAAGAGATAGTAAATGATACTGTAGTCATGATCATTTCAGAAAAACGATATTACACGTCCACATTGTTTTGCAATGTCCTGGAAGGCCTTAAAATCAATTACCTTTCGCTTTCACCTTCACTATCCAGGCACTGAACAATTTGGAATTTGAGATCTTTGCTATCACCAGATAAATTAATGAAATCCCTAATAAAATTAACACCATAAAATGCAATTTGCACTCGTTTCTAGGGTTTATTTAGTTTTTTTATTATTATTTTTGGCGGAGGCTATTAAAATATCCTAGAAGACCATTTAAATTAATGTTTTGTAAATAAAAGTAACTGTAACACATTTTTCTTAAAAGTGTAATATTTCAATTCATTTTCAGTAGTTTATTTTGTTTCAATTTTCCTTTATCTAACAATTTAATCCTGAACAAATGCCATATTTTCATTTTTAGTTGTAAAATAATATAATTTTCAATTTATAGGCATGGATTTTCAAGTAGATATAAATTGCTGCTAGGTTATGTTTACTGTCTCTACAGTTTATAAAATAAATGCCATCGTTTTTAACTTTGCATACAAAATGGCGTTCTATATGTGTTTGTTTAAGAAAGTAGGAGATTATGGAAACATAAAGAAAGAGTTTGTTGTTAAAGTACTGAAAAATTTAACTACTAATTACTTTCTACACTAAATAAATTTATTAAATTACACCTTTATTATTTGCTCACTAGAAATTAGTGGAACATTTTGCAGAATTTAAAATGTCCATCCGTAAATTATATTATTTCTTTTGCGGATACTTAAGGGATATTTTACAGACTTTTAAACCTAAAATCCTTCAGCTAGCGTCATGCAGGAATGGAAAGAAAAACTAAAGTAATCAGAAACAAACATGGAGAATTGTTGTTTATAATGTTTTCTGGGCATATTTTCTAAGTGTATATATTATTAACAAGGTCTTTTGTACATGAAGCAGAATGATTGTTCGCGCGTGTTCTTTTCTGTTTAATCCTTAACTAATGACCAATCTGAACGAAAAATTTCCAAATATAATTTAAAAGCATGCAAAAATTGGAACATTCCACTCCTTCCTTTCAACCATGAAAATCAAAGTTAAGAGTGTTCAGCCAATGTGAAACAAATTTGAGAAACTGCTCTTAGATCAATACAGAAAACTTGCTTACAGCACGTTTCTCTTGTATTCCTATGGGGTGAAAATGCTCATGAATTTGATATTTTGTGGTTTTTTCTTCCGTGGCCCAGAATAAAAACATGCCCTTTTCTTTCTAGCTACACTTTAGGCTATTGGTTCTAAATCATTAGTAAATGAATGTTCATTCTTCTTGCTCTTCCCATCCAAGATCTAGGTACTAATTTCCCCGTTTCGAAGCAACGATTTTCAGAAATACTGGCCAAGGATGCATCTCATCCTTGGGCGTGCTATTGATCTAGATCCTCTTGGTTTGTAATGAAGTACAATCCTAGGTAATCTTACCTCTTGCATTCTATACACGTTATCTTTCCATTTCTTTCTGTATGATTGAATTTCCTCAGTGATTGGACGCCCAGTTGTTGGCGAATATAATCGTTTCTGATGTGATCTCTTCTAGTCACTACTACTAACGGTCTTGATAATCGCATCTCTTTCGTCGTACCTCAAGACAGCATTTATGTTTATATTTCGTTTTTATTACCTAATGATAGGAACTGTAAACATTATAAAAAGGTATGATTGAATAAGCTAAGGTGGTTTTCTATGGCTAAACGAAGAAACTTCGGTACGCATAACGAGTTTTTCTAACACATTATTTATTTTGTAGGACATAATAAGCGAGTAGGACACAGAGTAACTCAATTATTTTGTAATAAACCAGAGGTAATTCTACTTTTAACTTACGCTATTAAGTATTGGGAGTACAGTTGGTTTCTGATCGCATCGCTTAAAGACAGCTAATCATATAGTCTGCAGTTATGAGCATGTTTTCCAAATGACAGAAGAGCTAACAAATTGCATAGCTAAACAGCTAAAGCGAAACCTGTCGGCGCCATAAATTTTCTCAGCACACATGCTCGATCTTTGTTCCGTCAGAGCTTCGCAACTGTTTCCAGTAATTTACGACGTCTATGGGAACCTTGTACCGGAGTGGGCGTGACTACAAATATCTGCGCTAGGAACTTCCGGTAATCATGAACAGAATTATCTTATCATACCAGTATAATCTGATGCTTAATGTGCTTATTTTGTTAGAAGTTCGGATTTAATTGACTTCAGCAGAGCGACTCCTGGCTGTTACACCTCACGAGAAGTTAAAGTAAACAAATGATCCGCTTCTATGTGCGCATTCAATTTGTTCTAACAGCATCGCATATTTTAAGTTTGTTGTTTAAAATGCATGAACTCATTTTCAGGCGCTGTGCATGTTAAGAGAAAAAGTTTGACTTAAGGGACCCTTTGCTTTGATCCGGTGAAATTCTTCGTGCAGTCAAAGTACCTCAGTGAATCCTCTTATGTTTTATTCCGTTAATATACATGAAAGTGACAATAAACTAAAAATGTAGTGGTTTTCATTCAATCGCTTCGTGTTACCCGAATTTCACTGTTTGACCAATTACATGAGGCTGAAATTTATATTACTTTCAAAGAACACTTTACAGCTTATACCACCGCCACGGTTGGCCGAGGTAATGAACGGGAGGTCTGGGGTTCGAATCCCGCCAGGACCGTCTTCCCTGACTGAGGTTTTTTCCAGGTTTTCCTCAGGCCTCATAAATGGCAAATGCCGGGGGAGGTACCCTAAACTTAGGCCTGGAACGTTTCCTTCCTAAAATAAAAATATCGTTTCCCAATTGATCATTTCATCCCATGTATCATGAGTGTTCACCGCCTGTGGTGTCTCCGCAGTAAAAACGGGCGTTAAACTCTACCCCCCTCCCAAAAAGCTTATCCGCAGTGCATATGTAGCGTGCGATCAGTTTTATTTTCCCCCGGAGTGTTTAGTCTATGGGCGAGCGCGCCGCTTAGCTAGCCAGCCGGGTCTCGGTGATTAGCGGGAGGGTAAAACAATAAAACAAACCAGTTTATGAGGCTTATTACTTACTAAATAATAAATGAAATGTTTAAATTGTCCGTCTTCATTTTTCACACATCTTTGGCATCTCTTTACGAAATTATTCACATTACATCACTCGCTGTGGTTCTTTTGAGAAGGATAATTTCGTGATGAATATTATCTTTGATTTCTTATACGTTGTGCGAGTTCGTTTTGTGCACAGCATTTGTTTAATTTACCCCAGAGATAATAATCGCAAGCTGTTAAACCGGGGTACCAAGGGGACCACAAATTCCTACTAGTAATTGTGAATTGTTCTCATGGAATTATTCGCAGTGTGGGTAGTAGCAGAGTGCTGTTGAAAAAAATGTATGATTACGCTCCCTATCGGTTAATTTTCTAGTATAGTATTCATATAAGTAACAGAATTAAGTGTATGCTAAAAAAAAATTGGTCGTATGATTCTTTCACCATGAATCATACATAAAGACACACTGTGCCGATGTAAACACACGAGGCATAATGCACTTTATGTATATTGTCGAATTAAGAAACGAACAACACAACACACACTCGGGAATAGCTGCGCTACGACTGTGACAGTCAACAAGTAAGCAAGCAAGGGGCGCCAGATGAGTAGGAGCTGGCTCATAGGAAAAACTGTCACTAATCGCATGGTATAAACACACTGTATTTCTTCTTTTGTAGTGGTCATTTTTATAGATATAATTAGTATGCCGTTAGATGTTGAAAGCCTTCGCTGTTGAGCATATAAATATCTTTTTGATGCGCTCCGATGTGCCACTGCGTTTTGCTATTGAAACAAAGAATCGTAATTCTTTTGAAGCCATTTCGTAAAGGGAATAGGAATTTTCCTCCTCGCAGTAGATCATTTCTTTATCATTTCAAATATGTCACAACCTGCATAAAGGAAGAAAATCGCAGAAATATGTAGGTATTGTATCGGTAATTAATGGAATTAAATAATTATTTGTTTGCATGAAGATTTTATCTTTAGTATCATCTCAGATGGACAGATCTCTTTAAGGAACACGCAGGTCCAGATTGGTCAAGAGTAACAAGAGGTAGAAAAAAATGGAAATTTCTCGAGAAGGTAACAGTACAATGAATAAACAGTGCAGTGATAAATGGCGTAGTCAAAGAACAAATCAGAGTATCTTAAACAGCATACGAACAACTAGCGTGGAATAGCTCACCATCTTATGAAAAAAAAAAAAAAAAAAAAAAAAAAGGGCTTTCCCAACTTGTTTGGAGGCCTTTGCCCTCTAAGGGACACAATAGACTATCTTTATCTTTTAAAAGTATAGCTGATTCCTGAATTCTAAATCGATTTTTAATTTAACTAATTTTCTCATGCTAGGCGAATTATGGATTGGTTTCTTACTGTAGAATGTGGAATTCCTTAGGTAAATTTACATTTTTGCAGTAGTTACAGATATTTCTGCTTATAAAGTAAAATATAATGGAGAAAAGACGAACTGAATGTGCTTTCTTGAAGAAAGTAAATAGTCTTATATTTTAATTGTTATTTTACTTACTATAGCGAGATATTTACTTCTATGATTCTTATAAATTTGTTCGCTCTTGAATGCAAAAGTAATTTAAATAGATAAGCGTTGTATATTTTATGAAACATAAAAACATCCTGCAATGACTTCAATTTATTTTCAAACATTTAAGTTAGACAGACAAAAGTAATAATAAATAGCATTGTTGCAGTTTTGGTAAACGTACTTCGTGGTCTTAGATCACTTAAAGTGAGTTGGTGTTATATTTATTTTCGAAAAAAAAACGAGTTTTGCATAAAAAGGAAAATTAACAATTAAACAAATTAACAAATCCTTGTGAGCTTTCGATGGGATAGGATGTTATTTCGCTACTTCAGCCTTGCTCAACGACTAGTCGTTTGTGCTTACCTCCCCATTGGGTTCCTCCGGAAAGAAGGGGATAAGGTGACATTTATTCCAGATAGAATATCGCGAGATCATAAACATTCATAAACCCACATTCATAAACCCATTTCGCCCTGGCATTTTCAACACTGTAACAAAACCAACAGAATCAACGAGAGCGGAAAAATCCTGCAAAGGAAAGGGTCATCCTAGCATAAGCCTAAGCGACCAGAGAAAACTGAACGGGGGGGGGGGGGAAAGGTCAGGATGGCCGGTCGCAATTGATATGAGCTTAGGACCTCACGAATGCGAGTCGCAAGACTTGACGTTACAGCAAGAAAATGCTGGCTGCTGGTGCGGTAATGTGCAGTTCGGAGCGATAGCGGAGAGAGCCGAACTCGAAACAAGGGAGGAAAAATACAGAATGATCCCAAACGAGTCTGCGTGGAGTGGGAGATTAAGGAATAAGTAAGCGTGAGATAGCGCAATAGTGGGAATGCAAATTGTTATTTGTTATTGTTATCTGCGTGCAGTGTAAATGAGAAAGTGTAAGTGTAGTGTAAAATCTTGGTAATAATAAGTGCATCGAAGCAGTTCATATGCCTGAAAAGTGGCAAGGAGTATAACATAAAAATCTAAGAGTGTATGTTTCTTAAGTACACCCGGAAAAGTTTAATGTTATTGCGTCTATTGTAAAAAGATATCAATCGAGTGCATCAAAACAATTCGTATGCCTGGATGTGGGATTGCGGATATCAATAAGAGTAGATTTGCCACCGTAATCATTTTTACCCGCCTACTTAATACACACAATCCCCTGTCAGTTTATATTATCAAATGTAATGCATAGGTTATTATGTTTAACGCAACATTTACAGTTACAAGCAGCCACTCTGTGTGCGGAGCAGTACGGCTCTCTCCGCTATCGCTCGAGACTACACGCCTACCGCACTAGTAGCCTTGCTGTAAAGTCAAGTGTCGCAAGCATTACCGCCTTCCCTACCTAACTCTCATTGAATGATAAAAACACATTAAGGCTTTATTTAGGAACATAGCGAGATGCAGGGGACATCGTTGATACCTCTTTATCTCTCAATCAATTACTTATATCTTTCCTATAACAATTCTTCATGAGTTTCCTGGCGAATTTTACTAATATTAGCAACATGGAAACAAGAAGAACTATGTAATAAGAAAACAGAAACGAAAATACAATGATACGAGGGTAGGCCCATAAGTTTCCAGCCTCGCCGATTAGGATTATCGCCTTCACAAAATCCTTATCTGGTGTCATATCTTATCTGTTAAGTAAATAATTGCAGCTGTAATGTTCACTCCGCTTAGTTCAGTTGTTCAGATATAGTTGCATAAAGAAAGCTATGCGCAGTAGATTGTGACATGTTCCAAATGGAGTATCGAGCTGTTATTAAGTTCTTCACAAAAGGACTTACTCCAAATGAAATTAAACAGCATCCCCCTCATATTCTATCGTAAAAGAATGGACAATTTTTTCGAATGGGTCGAGAAAGTATTGAAGACGAAGAGCGTGCAGGTCGGCCCTTGGAGGTGCTCACTCCTGAAAATATCGATCTTGTAGAAGGAGAAATTATGGAAGACCGGCGGCTCAGAGTTACAGAAACAGCAGCAAGATTGGGCCTTTCTAAAACAACAGCACTTCGAATTATTAATGAATATTTAAACATGAATAAGGTTGGTGCCTAGACTTCTTTCCTCAGTCCAAAAGCAGCAAAGAGTTTATCTATTGTGAGGCATTTTTGGAGCTCTGCCGTGGCAACGAGAGAGAAGTTCTGAAAACGATTGTTACAGGAAATGAAACGATGGCCCTCTACTATGATTCCATGTTCAAAAGAGAATCAATGAAGTGGCGTAAACCTAGCGAAGCACCGTTGTCGTGAAGAAGGCGCACATCACCACTGAGTTTTCCTCGTCTTTTCTCTTTGATGGAAGCACGTAGTCTGTGCAGTAGTCCAGTACAGTACTCCCCATTTACTGCGGCCGTTTCTCTGTTTGAAGTCAATGAAGAGTATTCCTTCACAGTCCCAAAAGATTGTGGTCATGATCTTTTTAGTTGACTGAGTGACCTTGGCCTTTAGAGGCGCGCCTGTGCACACAACTCTTGTTTCAAAGGAAGCTGTGAAGAAATGTGACTTCAAGGAGATCGACCATCCACCCTACAGCCCAGATCCAGCTCCCACTGACTACAATTTCCTCTTCTCAAAATTCAAAAGGACCTTTGAGGAAGGAAATTTAAGTGTGAGGAAGAAGTGATGGGTGCTGTTTATGCCCATTTTGCAGACAAGACCTGAATATTTGGGAGGGAGGGTGTTGCACTGTTAATTCGAAGATGTGAGAAGTGTATTGCATTAAAGGGTAATTATATCTAAAAGTAAAATTTAGTTTTTGTCTTTATCATACCTAGAAAATGGTTAGGCCGGAAACTTATGGACCTACCTTCGTATATCGGTCAATGTATTTGTATGCGTGTTTTTCTCCCATGTTGATGTGTTCAAACATCAATTTATTAGGTATCTTTATTTCTTAGCCAGAGCCAATAACAGGGTAAGAAAGTCACACCAGCAATTATTGTGCCTTAATTTGCATACTCTGATTCAACACCACCAACGATATATAATCTAAAGGCACATTAAATCATGCAATAACGAAATTATTTACACTATCGAGACATCTATTAACAAGGGCAATAATTAAGAAACCCAACTTGTACTTTGCAGTGTTTGGCAGGCAAGTACAGGTCGGGATGCTTTTGTTTTCCGAATGTATCGTGCTGATATATGTAACGCAATATGTAATTTTATCACTATTTGTGCTTGAAGTCACTACAGAAGAACAAATGAGATTATTGTATTTTTAATAGCATAAAGTTAACTCTGTAACATTATAAAATAAATATAAGGCATAAAAATACATAACATTTAAGATACAGCACGATAGCGTTTTTATAATTATTCATTAATTCCGTTCCTGTTTCATTTACAATATGATTCAGACACCGAGTTTAGCTTTTAGTTTTTATGTGTATACAGTTGTAAATATCGTATTTCTTTAATGTAATTTTAACTTATAAAGAATTTCTAGTCACTATGAAAATTTGTGAGGACTAGAATAAAACAAAAGGCTAAAGACATATTGCATACATTTTCAAGAATGCAAATACGTGCAACTAATTGTTTATTACTTGTAAACAAAAATGCATAGTTAATATAAAGTTTGCTATCTTATGCCGCGCATTTTGGTTCAGAAAAACATGTGAGGATTTTTTTTTAAATGGTGTTTAACGCCCGTTTTTACTACTGAGGCACCATAGGTGGTGGACACTGATGAGTTGAAATGATATGCTGGGAAAGGAAGGAAACGTTCCAGGCCTAAGTTTAGGAAACCTCCCCGGCATTTGCCATTTATGAGGATTGAGGAAAATCTGGAAAAAACCCCAGTTAGGGAGGACGGTCCTGGAGGGATTCGAACCCCAGACCTCCCGCTCACGATTCCGCGTCTTAACGACCTCGGCCACCCGTGGAAGAATCTGAAATCCTACCTTTCGAATCTCTCTCCTCTCATTTGGCGCTACAGCCCGGGGTGAGCCCTTAACCAACAGCGGCTACATCTGCATCCTCTACCTCCGTATTACGTCTTCATTAATACAGGGCAGTATTGTGATCAGCATGCCGGCACCCCGCCGGTCGTCTATCAAGTGAATTCTGTTCGAAGAACGTCACCTTTCCATCAGGCAGCTATCCAATTGTCCTCTCGAGGCTGGGGGACCATCCCAGACCTTCCTAACTGAGAAAATTTCCTAAGGTACCGGGAATCGAACCCGGGCCTCCCGGCCAGCAGTCAGCAAAGCTAATCACTAGACCAAGGAGGTGGTTCTACTTTACGAGTATCCAAAATGTTCAAAGCATTTGATTTTATGTAAAGCAGGCGAACTTATACATTGTTCCAACTTCTCCTAGACAGGTAATATTTAAATAAGCGTGGCAAGCTTCCTACAGTTCTACAATATTTACGTTCAGAAAGGAACCACATTGACGCCCTTTAGCATATCAGTCGATTTATAAAAAGATATTTAAAATAAAACGAAATTAAAACAATTAGAAATACTTTTCTAATATACTGAAATTGACAATAGTCCTAAAGAACAAAGACAAATCTGGTACATGGATTGAAAATGGCGCTAAACAAAAATAAAATGGAAGTAAGCATTTTGTGAAATTTTAGTTATGAAATTTACATTATTCGTACAACCCACTGCTCACTTGAATGGCTGTGTAACTAAAAGTTAGAACCAGTGTGGCAATATTTTGGAAAAATATTCGGTAAGACGTGTCACCAATGTGGATGTTTGCACCTAGCTTCTCTGTTGTTCTATTACGAAAATTTGACTTTGACATTTCTCAGATTTTATGTATAATGTATAAATACCAAACAGAGTGCACAATAACACGCCTGGATGGAGCTTGTTGTACAGAATGTTTTCTTATTATTTACTTCAAAACGCTTGCTTGTGTTAAGACAGTTTATCAAGTATAATACAAAGTATGTCGGTTGTTATTACTTTCAGCAGACAGCCTTGAGTCCATACGATATCAAATGCCTTCTCCACATCCAAATTAGAATATCCCATATTGGTGACTATATGACACAGTTATGTGCTATTATGGTTTTGTCGAAATACAAAATTCCTAATTTTAATGCATTTATTATATTAACATATACGTTTTAGAATTGTATTTTTAAGATTTGCCTCCTTTGTTTCAAGTACAGTCAATGCATTTATCCACTAAATGCACTTCAGTTTTGTCTGATCAGAATAAAAGCAGATGACTTGATAAGAATAACATAGTTAAACATTTTTAAAAATCGCAAATTTTATATCCTCAATCCTTTAAATGAGGCAATTAACGGATTTTTGTGTTTCGGGTTGCCAAAAATTGTGGTTTTCACCAAACGCTGTTCTCCCACAGAAGCCGAAACAATAGAAAAAGAAATAATTATAACAGTTCATTTTTTTTTTTTTTTTTGAGTAGTGTTTAACGCCCGTTTTTACTACTGAGGCACCACAGGCGGCGAACACTGATGATACATACATGAAATGAAATGATAAACTGGGAAAGGAGTTTTAAAGGAAGGAAACGTTCCAGGCCTAAGTTTAAGGTACCTCCCCGCCATTTGCCACTTATGAGGACTGAGGAAAACCTGGAAAAAACCTCAGTCAGGGAGGATGGTCCTGGCAGGATTCGAACCCCAGATCTCCCGCTCATGAGTCCGCGCCTTAACGATCTCGGCCACCCGTGGCGGTATAACAGTTGGTATCAGTACTTTAGTTACAATACAAATGATTCGTGAATAATAATTCATAATTGACCAGTTCTATTTGTTGATATTTTAAGTGTTTTCAACGGGTCTTTTATAGTTTTGTCTTCCGTTCCACGTAAGTTGCTAAGTTGGCAACCAGGGCGGTAATTCCCGGCGAAGCAGATGTAGTATCTGCCCAACTTATTCAAATTCTTCAATTATAGCCACACTTACAATGAAAACAAGCACATGTTTCATGATAAGAGGTGTCGGAAATGACCTTTTTTTACATAAGTGTAATTCATACGCATCAATTTATCTTCCGAATAACTCGAAAGCATACAAGGGCACTGTTGTCCACGAATTGCAGGTACGTGATTCCGATATTCAAGCGAATTTCTACAATTGGATATGATAGCCACTAATTCACGTTTAATACTCTTTACTGCTGAAGCTAATTCCACATGTTTGAGCTTAGAAGCAAAATACCAGGCAGGTATTGGAGTACAGAAAAACTATTTTATACACGAAATCCTAAGGTGCACAGTAAATGCACACAGAGTAATAGGACATATCGTTTTTGAGAATATCATAAACGCAGAAAGATGCAAGTACTGGGGCGCTGGAGAGATGGCTAGTTAGGGAAATATGCTGATAATGCAATGGTGTCAGAGGAGTGCACGTTTCATAAACATATACTTAACGCTTGTGCTTGTGCATACGGCGTAAGTTAATATACTTACATTTTCCTAACTTGAAAACGAATTAATAAATCATAATTCTGTACTCACATCCTGGGATTTCTACCTACTCTACTTATTCGCTGTCAGGATCAGAGAAGTCTTCATTTTCCTCACTAGAGGCACTTTAGTCACTCGTTTCTCCTTTCAAAAAATGAAACTTTTAATGGCGTTCTCCGGGATCTCATCGTTTTCCCTTATTGTTTCTCTACCCTTTTCACAGATTGCAGTAACCAGCCAGTCTTCAGAAGCGAAGGAAGAAAATGCGTTAAGGACATGTTTCAGTAACGCTTGCTTATTCATTTCTCCACTAACATTTTTCTCTCTTAGCAATAGTTTTACCTTGCACTATGCAAGTTTAAAGGAGGTTAGGTAATAAATGTATAGGAGCAATCTTAGTGCATCGTGGCCATATTTCGTCAATAGGAAACACTTTTTCTGTATCAATGTATAGAGTTCAGATTATCTCATGTCTGTTGAATACGTAATGTTGTTATTTTGCAACTAAAGTGTAATTTTTTTGTTTTATATCTTATTTCGAAGAGATTTCCCCCCTGGATATTATGGAAAGGAGCATTATGCATTACATCAACACTCTTCTCTGGGAGGTTGGGAAGAAGTTGATTGTTAATCCAAAACTCAAAGTTTCTGAAATTCATTTTCATGATTTTTTTTTCCAGCTTTTTCCGACTTCAAAAATTAATTTTTTAGAATTCTTCACTTACCCAATTCGGAAACTGCATGAACGACAATGAGATGGTTACCGGAATTCGGTTTAGTCAATACGCCTAGTTGATTGTTAAATTATTGTCCACCCAAGTTTCTTTCCTTCTCTTATATATATATATATATATATATATATATATATATATATATATATATATATTGAATATTGTTTAACGCCCGTTTTTACTACTGAGGCACCACAGGCGGTAGACACTGATGATACATGAAATGAAATGATAAATTGAGAAAGGAAGATTTTATTTTAAGGAAGGAAACGTTCCAGGCATAAGTTTAGGGTACCTTCCTGGCATTTGCCATTTATGACTGGGGAAAATCCGAGGAAAAAAAAAAAAAAAGAAAAAAAACTGTCAGGGAGGACAGTCCTATTGAGAGCTCACGAGTTAACGGCCTCGGCCACTCGTGGCGGTACCCAAGTTTCATCAACATATGCAATAGAACGACTCTGTTCTCCAAAGCGGCTTAGTTCTAAGAGAGTGAACCTTCCTTTTTTGAGTCGCACATAACAATTTTGGACGTGTAGGAAATTCTTTTCTCACTAAATAAAATTCACCTATACAGCAGGTATCACATTCTCGTCAAAATCTTCCAAATTCACTTCCGTATGCTGCGATCTATGTCTATGTTTTCCTGCAGTAGACAGAGAGGACTCATCGGTTTCAACCCGTCTTTTACCCTGGAAATTATTCTTACTGAAACACCGGTATAGTTGGATACACGCAAATTTAACTGTGTTCTAGCTTATCTTGCCTCAACTCCTCGTCACACGCAACTGTCTTTTTCTTGTGCTTTAATATACATAGTTTTTTCTTTCTTTCGTTGTTGTGGAATATTCATTGTTAGTATCTATATATTATTAGATCAATGCACATTTGTGTTCACTATTAATATAATGCACTTGTTAATGAAATGACACTCATAAACAGAATGGACCAGCAGTAACAGTATGCGATTTCTATTTTTGGAGGAAGTTAATAATAAAGCACGTGGAACAAGCTCCCACACATTAAAAGAATTAAATGAAAATATAAGACGAGTACCTTACTCAATTTCGGAAGATGAACTGATGCATGTTAGTGACAATTTAAAAAAAAAAATCAGGAATGTTGAACGTAGCAGAACAAATGTTCCAACTTCTCCACTCGTAAGGTACGTGTTTATTTTCATTCTTTTTATAGTTGCAATTGCGAAAACTCAAATCAGCTACGTGGATATTATATTCTGTTCACCAGTAGTTGCCGCTCTGATTGCCGACCAGCCGGTTGCTGTGAAACGGGCGACAAAACAATAAAAGACCCAGTACATTGTGATATTAAAAACAGTCATTTCTCCCTTTTATTGTATAATCAATTTACAGAAACCGCATCTGGAAAACTATTTAATGTTGCACTAGAAGAGGAAATTTTCGCTTCTTATTTTAAACATTTCCCATTCAAGGGGAATCGTTGTGTAATTGTGTTTAGTCGAGAAGAAAACATATGCTAAACAATACTTTGAAATAAATGAACTTTTTCACTCAGCAGTCATCTGTTAACGGTCTCATATCTGGAGTGGCCTTGATTGCTGAACACTCAACAAGAGTGCTTCTGTCTACTGTGGTAATGAGTTTCGCGCGAATGATCGATAATAGGTGTATAGCTCACCATTATTTCCTACATCTTGCTGCCCTTTGAGAAGTTTTGTTTAATTTGCTAAATTCACCGGCAGAAAATACACTTTTGTTCACTTCATCATAGATCGTTTTAGACTTTAGAGAGAAACACTTGCATTGCAATATATTTCTGAAGCGACTTAGCTCTTTTCAGTTGAAGAAGCTTGCTGTTACCTCATGCTATGTTTTCTTATCTTGTCAATAACAAAACCAAGCAATTACTTTCTTTATTGAGCATAACGGAATAGCTTATAAAAGCGTAAGACCATAAACTCTTTATAGTTAAACAGTGAATTGCATTTAATGTCTAAAGCTCATAGTAAGCACTATTTTTAAAATCTGTTCTTCTTTATAGAAGTGCAAAAAGTACACCGTTCGAATATAGCACTCTCTCACTCCGTCCCTTCTTGTTTTAAATTACTAACAAAAGAGAAGAATTTCTATTGTCTTAAAGTTAATAATGCAGTGATTGTTTAGCTTTAAAAATGGGTTTCATGCGCTATTTTTTGTATTC
This sequence comes from Metallyticus violacea, assembly GCA_030762175.1. NCBI lineage: Eukaryota > Metazoa > Arthropoda > Insecta > Mantodea > Metallyticidae > Metallyticus > Metallyticus violacea. Next base: position 68,962,536 of record CM060845.1, read on the forward strand.
CAGAGGGATAGAAGGATGTTAATGTTAATATTGATTTTCTAATGAATCACTCTGAAGTCAGTGCCTTCTTATGACGTCGTTGTATCGAGGGGTATTATTTACTTCGTTTGTCTACTATTATTGTTAGCGATTGTGGATTTTAGTCCAAGCTAAAGCTGAATTGTCACTAATATCGAGAAAATCTATACCAAGAAGAATAGGACATATTCATTAATTCCATTAACAATAAAAATATTAAGGATATTTCAGAAACTTCAGTACTAAACGTATTTCAGAACGGGTTACAATTATCAAATTCTGCTAATTCATTTGGTAACTATTATGAACATTAATTTGTTATTATTTTTATAATTTACATATTATAGAACGAAGATGAAAGATTAATTCTGTTTTCAGTAATAAATAAAGTTTTAGTATTATAGTAACACAATATTCAGCTGACCGCCTATAGGTCCTGGGTTCGAATCCCGATCAGGTCAAGCAGTTTGGGTAACCATTTCTTTTCTTTCTCTTCTTCTTCTTCTTCTTCTTCTTCTTCTTTTTTTCCTTACTCTGAAAAGGTGAACGCCAGGAACTTTAAGGTGCCAAGGGCACGAGCTCATTTGCGCCATCATTAATTCATTTCACTTCATTCCTACAGACTTACAACTACAGTATTCAATCCACAATTTACAGATGTCGCGAGACCAATGCAGTCAAAGGGACAATAAATGAAACATTATAAAAATATTCAATTGACGGCATTTTTAGCAAGGAAAAGAATTTAATGACGAAATTGCTACTATGGAAATTTTTTATGTAAGTGAATAGCATTTTATGACAAAAATACTGTTTATAATTGCGGTATACACAAAATGGAGTTTTGTTCAGACGTTTCTTTCTGAAAAAAAGACATTTATAATCTCTAGAGAGTGGTAATTACATTTATTTTAATGAATTTTAAACAGTTGAAGGAGATAAGTCATTAAATACCTAAGTTACAAATGGATATAGAGCTTAAGGTAACCAGGAAGTGTAAATCTAACAAATAATGCAACAGTATACATTTTACACTGTATCTCAGAAAGTTTTAAAGCCATCGATATGAAACACTTGAGAAATATTAAGAAAACTTAACCAAAGATGCTCTGGAGTACAGACAACAAGCTGTTCTGTGAACTAGAATAATATATCTGTGCTTAGTTGCTTGAAGGGAAATTAATTTTCAAATTTTGAAAAAAATATTTAAAAACTTTATTGGTATTGATTTTTATCAATTAATAGTGATATTAAATACTTCTAATTCAAATCTGCATACTTATATCTGTGCAAAATTTCAACAAGATTGGTCCAGCCAATCCTGAGCAAAATGCACATTTATGTCAAATTTTTAAGTTATTGGGAAATAAGATTAATTTTTGTTTAAAGAACTTTGTATGTGCATTAGAAAATTAAAATTTACGAGCATCTTTAGTTACGTATTCTCAATATCTCAAAAATTTCATATTGATAGCTTTATAAGTTTCTGAGATATAGTACATAATGTACACTGCTGCATTATTTGCTAGATTTACACCTTCTGGTTAACTTAAACAAATAAAAGTAGGCACTTAGTTGAATTATTGCTCAACATAATTTCTCTTTACATTGACGCACTTATCTCATCATTTCACAAGCCCCTGAAATCCAACAGCACAAAATTATTTGGGCTGCTATCGACAACTTCTCGTGCTGCAGCTTTATCGAGGGAAAATGTTCAAATGGAAGTAGATCAGAGCAAGGTCGGGGCTGTACAAGGATCAGGAACACTTCCCACTTAAAATTTCGCAGCGTCTCATTGTTTTGTTGTCAGTATAAGGACTACGTTGTTATGCAAGAGCAACATGCCTTTGGAGAGGACTCTTTGTCTCTTCCGTTGAATGGCCTTACAAAGTTTCCTGAGGATGGTATAGTAGGAGTCGGCACTTACGGTTAGTCCTTGAGGCTGAAATGTGGTGAGCAGTATGTCTTCGTGACCCCAAAAGACTGGGCATTCACTTTTGGGACGAATGATCACTTTCAACATCTTTTATTTTTATTTAATGTTTCCACTGCATTGACGCACGTTTTGTCTCGGGCTGGTAATGATATACCCAAGACCTGTGACACCGCTACGAGTGGCCGAGGTCCTTAAGGCGCGTACTCGTGAGTGAGAAGTCTGGGGTTCGAATCCCGCTAGGATTGTCCTCCCTAACTGAGGTTTTTTCCAGGTTTTCCTCAGTCCTCATAAACTGCAAATGTTGGGGAGGTACCCTAAACTTAGGCCTGGAACGTTTTCTTCCTTAAAAGTCTTTTTTTTTTAATATATCATTTCGTTTCATGTATCATTAGTGTTCACCGCATAGTAAAAACGGGCGTTAAACACTATTAAAAAATCACGTGTGACATTTCGGGCTAACGTATCGTGTTCTTCATCGCGGTAGCAACTGAGACATTGTAATGCATTTTGTGTTGTAGGAGCAGCATGCGCATCATGCACCTACTTTGTGTGAAAATTTAACTTGTCGTGCATTATAAATTATGATGTAGGCCATGCTGTTTGAACAGTGACTACAGTGTCTATAGTTACCTTTCTGTAATTAAGTCTTCAGCTCGTTGCATATTCTCCTCTGTGACAATTCCATTGATGCTGTGTTCGACTTCGAAGTATCCGCCTTTCAGAACTTCTGCACTCAAATGCAAACAGCGTGACGAGATAGGCACCTCTCACCATAAATGGGAAGGATTTCTTTATGAATACACTCTTTAATTCCATAACTTTTGCCTACAAAAATCGTACAACGGAGAATTGCTCGAGGTTTGTATACTCACTTGAGGGAAGCACCATCTTGCAATTGCTGTTTCGCTATTGTAAACATCGATTCTCGTATCGAATGTCACCAATTGTCACTGAACTAATACTGCCATCTAGTGGCCATAGTGTCAGGTGCTTCATTTAAACCCATATCCATTTTAACTTACTTAACACCTTACCTTTGTATTAAAAATGTCAAAGTTCAATTATTTTTTGCGGGGGACGCAAAAGATATATGAAACTGTAACATACAAAAAATATTTTTTTAATAAGGAGAGATCAAAATTTCTAGTATCTAACAGATTTCTCTACATTTTCTCATTAAGCAACTTGTTTTCCTATGTTTAGTCATATTTTCTTTATAAAATTTAATATCACAGTAATCATGTTGATTTCAGTTAAACTCTTTTTATTATTCAGCAATTTTGAACATTCTATAAAATGTTCAACTTCATGTTTTTGGCTACATAAGGCCAACATTTCGATTTTCTGATCACGACATAAAGTGAAGAGGTGTAGCCTTCAAGCGTTAAGGCTGCCATTATCTCCAGGTGGTTTTATTCGTAAGGAGACACTCCACTCCATGGGCTGAGTGCATGTTGATGTAGTGGTAACCATACTTGCCTCCTACACCCAAGATCGCAGGTTCAAACCCGGCCAGCATCGATGGATTTTTTCGGGGCGTAAAAATCCTAAGTATGGCTTCCTTCGGAAGGGAAGTAAAGTCGTGTCGTACATTTACGGCAGGAAAAAGAACTTCAAGCCTGAAAGAAGAGACCTCTGAGCAAAATTTGTGGGCCAATTTACGCCCTAAACTGAATGGGACGCTGATGACCTGAGATGCTAAAGAGCGTCCGTAAATAAAACAAATCATATCTGAGTGCACATTTCGCAACTCGATGGCCGGTTTCAATTTTGGACCCTTTCAATCACCTGTGGTATGATACTTTATTTTTTTTTAAAAAAAACTGAATATTTTAATATTTTAAAGCGATGACATTATTAAACATTTTATAAACAATAAATAATGTATAAATGTATTAAACTATTTATTGGTACCTGAGCTGGAATAAATAAGAAATTAAAATTACGTGATGTGTTTTTTATAACTTTAACCAATAAAATAATTACATTTAAAGCCTTTAATTTAGGCCAAATAACGTAAAAGAGACACCTTAAATTCCCAACATTGCATTTTATTCACAAACTTGATATATTTTAAAGTGAATCGTCATTAAATAAAAAAGCAGATTTTTAAATGTTTGCCATTTTCCTGCTTTCAGTTTGTGCTAAAAGTGGCACGATAATAAATACTATTTACGCCATGTGTCATTCATTTCATAGTTTTGAAGAGTTATATATAGCATGTCGACTGCAAATACTTAGATATATACTAAAGTAAACATGCGAAATTCTTAATCATTGAGTTTTGAATTTTGGCGCAAAGGTTATGTAGATTATGAATATTCTACATGCAGATTTTCTGATAAATTAATTTTTGTTAATTTTCTGAAACCATTTTTGGCAATTTTGCTCTAAAGTTTACGTTGTTTTCCAAGTTGATATGAATATCTTAAATGTTTATTAGTTACTTTTAAAAATAAATTAGTGCAGACAAAAACAAAAGTTTAAAAAAAATACAGAACCACGACTTTATAAATTTTTTCAAACTGTTGTGGTATTGCACTCCACGCACGATCGTTATTTGTATGTGATGTAAGAACGCTCGAGCCTCCATGTTAGTTTGACCATGCTAAGACCGAGTTGATTGGCTAAAGCATGTTGAGGCTTGTCAGCCGATAAGACTGTGCCAGAGCCAGGGGGTTTGTTACCGAGAGGGGTTATAGAGAGGCTTTACGCGGAGAGACAAAGAGAAACAGACCGAGGGAGAGCACACCGCACCAGAGCCTAACAGCAAGCAGCAATACTGGGACACCTCATACGTAAGTCGACTCATGTTCATGTTTTATTTTAATGTATTTTCTATTAGTAAATATGAATTCTGAGCTTGTAACATTAACATGTTACAAGCTCATAAGATAATTTTTTGGTTTTAAGTACTGTATTATTAAAGTTAATGTTGTTAAAATGATGATAAATAATATTATTTTATTAACTATCAGTACTTTGTTGTATGTTCTTCAGTTTATCGTAAAGTTGCTATTTTGATATAAAGCTCTCCTCTGATGAGATATTGTACTTATTTCGTTGCCCTGTAAGTTTTTGAGATGTTCCTCAACATACATTATTGTAATATTTTAAAACTTATTGCTAATGAATGTAATAAATGTTACAGAAATAATCGCCATTTCACGAGTCTTCTAATTTCAGATGTTAGCAAGTTTCTAGTCATTTAAAATGTATGTGTAATAGTGTAAAGTTACCAATCTGATAGCACAAGCATGGCTAAATAGTTCTCCGAAAATAATACGTGATTGCTAGCCGAGATAAGTGGTGGCAAAACTTTGTATTTGAAGTTTGAAAGAAAGAAAAAAATCCATATAAACCTTTATCTGAAACACTGTAAGGTAGGTTATTTGTATAACAAGTAGGGCGTGCAAACAATTAATTACCGAAAATAAAGTTAAGTATTTGAACGAGAAAAAAAAAATACTCATGTCTTTATATGAATGTCCAGGATTATAAGAATGATAGTTCTTGCCCTGCAGCATTTTTTATATTTAGTTTTATTATAGCAAAGTATTTGTAGAGAAGAAAAATACAAGCAAGGTTATATATATATATATATATATATATATATATATATATATATATTACAGGGGTGGCTGTAGTGTATACATTACATACATAATAACAAATATCGCTAAACACAAATTTCCTGTAATAAACAAGAATTAAAATTACAACTAAAAATACACCTCAAAAAAAAGAAGTAAGACTTAGAAAGTAAATCACTAAGGCAGATAAACGTGAACAATGTTGGAGTGTTTACAAACAGATATACACTTCTGAATAGCCTACCATAGAAATATTTGGCTGACATTTCTTAGTTTTCGTCCAAAAGTATTTTCTATTGAGTGTCATTTATTATTGAACGAAAACTATGAGCGGAAAATTATAAATTTATAATGAATATTTAAAACGTTCTTCAATATAAACGCAATTTTTGCATTTCAATATATCCTTAATTATTTAATTTGGCAAAATGTAACACAATGCTCATTTTAGCGAATAAAACGTTTGTACAAAATACCGTGCTTTAACTTGGTATGTGCCAAAATAGAAAATAAATTATGCGTTTTCTACATACTGTAGTTCTAGTACTTTCAGCGCATATTCTTCTGTTGCAACTTCGAGCCTAAGATCTCTTCTTGTTCTTGTTCTTGTTCTTCTTCCTCCCCAAATTTAAATACCGCGCTATTTCATCTAAAGCTGATTGATCGAACCAAATCATCACTACTGTTTACTACTATTAGTTTCTTCAAATGACTTTGGGGCAACTGTTGCTCGTACAGTTTCGCTATGAGGGACAGGTTTAATTCCTGATGGCACATTTGAAAAAATAAACTGGATTTTGTTTTCTTAATCAACCTGATACTTTTACAATATAGACGTAGCAGTCATTCCCGTGTTAATGTTCTCACCAAATCTTAGGTACGGCGACTGGTAACCATTTTAATTTCCCACATAATCACTTTCTCAAATTACCTTGATCACCAATTTTGCAGCCAAAGTAGTAAAAGCAATCGGTTTTTGTAATTTTATAGAATTTTGTCTCAGGGGTTTTGATATGAACTTTCCAAAATTATAACAAAATTTATCTGGACGATTACAGCACTAACGTCTCTTACTTTTATCCAAACTGACACAGAAATAAAGTCACTACACCTACCAACAATAACACACCACTACCTTACTTCAAAGAACTACAGCACTAGATAAATCATCATACCAAAGCTCCAAACAAATGTTTCACCCAGAACAATTTTAAAAGAATCAACAACGCGTTTATCAGTGTATGTATATTTTAAGATTCACTTCTTTTCTATGCAGCCTTGCAGCAAGGAACTTCCACTAATAATGTTTTACGTGGAGGGAAAAAAAAAAAAAAAAAAAAAAAAACCCGCACAAAAAACACACACACAATAAGTTTAGGATTAGAAAACTCAGTATATAGGTACAAACATTATCAAACGCAATATTTACATTTTAAATGACATATTTGGTATCCATTTTACAAAATGATAGTAAAAAGCCTTAGTAAAGGGTCATCGAGAAGTCCCTCCGCAGCCACTGTGTAGCCGATATTTCACTAGGGAAGTGAATTCAGTTGGTAGCACTGACGGCGCTTCGAACGATTTATTATGTGCACTTAACCCCAAGGCAAGCACACACTACAAATTCCAATTCTTAACAACTGTGGGCGGATTACCTGCTAAAACTGGCTACGAAGGAAAAAAATGTTAGAAACCAACTTGCTCCTGTACAGTGCACATAACCCAAGTGCAGAAGAACTTGTCGATGACCCGTTACATACCGTATATGATATTACTTTTGCCATAATCGGGAATCGAACATAAATAAAACCGGAGACTTGATGGGTTAATTTAAAGGACATATTCGGTTTCTAAGTATCATTGACAAGAAATAATCATTATTGTCTTGGAGGTACAAATTTTATTTCTTTGTGTAATCATATTATGTATTAAGCCAAAGTTGGTAACACTGGAGACATGTATAGCACCGAGTTTAATGAAATGCAGTTTCTAGTTTGAGTAAAGAACTATTTTTAGTACGAGTTATCTAAAATATTGTTTATTAAAACTTAAAATAAAAGTACTATTTCGCAGACCAACCTGTATAAAAGATTAATAAGCTAAAATGGGGAGGAAGGAAACTGTAGGATTATGTATTATAGCAAACCCATCTTTAATAACTCGTTTAAATTCACTTACATATCTTAATAACTGTCATATTAAGTTATCAACGTTTAGATGAACTCTTCTCTTAAATTATTCGTGAATATCAGCACAAATTACATTTTTAAGATAACCAGGAAGTGTAAATCTAGCAAATTTTGAGCAGTATACATTTTGCACTGTATCTCAGAAATTTATAAAGCAATGAATATGAATTTATGTGAGATATGAAGAATACTTAACTCAGATGCTCAGTAAATTTTAATTCTCTAATGCACATACTTTTTTAAACAAAAATAAATCTTATTTTCCAAGAACTTAAATGTTTTGACATAAATGTACATTTTTCTTAGGATTGGCTGAACCAATCTTGTTGAAAATTTGCAACACATAATGCATGCAAATGTGAAGTATTTGAATATCACTATTAGTTGATAAAAACCAACAGCAATAGGAAATTAAAAATATTTCTATTTTTTTTTTCAAAACTTGAAAATTAATTTCTTTTCAAGCAACTAAGATGGATAAACTATTCAAGTTCCCAGGATAGCCCGTTGTCTGCAGTTTAAGTTTAAAAAAATCCAATTCCACCAATAATTTAAAATTTATAAGAAAAATGCATCATTATGTCACAGTGTTTTCAGTTTTAACAAATTTTTATTTTGGTTTAAAATTTTAAAATTTATTCTGTTCATTAGAGAATTAAAATTTACAGAGTATCTTTAGTTAAATTTTCTTAATATTTCATAAAAATTTCATATTGATATCTTTAAAACTTTCTGAAATACAGTGTAAAATGCATATTGCTGCATATTTGCTAGATTTACACACCTTACACATTTTTCAGCATAGAAACAGTTACAAATCTTAGTAGTCATTAAACTGCAGGTAGCATGGAGTGCTCTAAGGAAATGAGCATTCTATATTGCCAGTTTCTCCTCTAAACGTTTAGCACTTTTCTAACTGTGTCCATGCACCAGCACCTCATGGTTTCATTCACCTTTAGAAGCACATTAAAAGAAAAACAGCGGGAAAATGTAAAGCTTCACAAAGAGCGGTAGCAGATCACAAACACTGCCGAGGAATGTGAGTTGAGAAATCACGTCACGCTTCTGTTTCTTCTACTTCCAGCTGCTTACACCCCAACCATCTCCGCATGCAGGAGATGATGGCCTTGCCTCTCGATGGATTCTGAAGTGCTAACTGACCCAGATACCACATCCAGGCCAGTTCGCTTAGAAATGCCACTGTCGAGAAAAACAAACCAACACTCCAAACTACGAAAGACCCTTCAAAATGTACCAGCGTGAGTACTTGTACTTTATCTTCACCGGTAGCTTTTGTCTCTACCTGTCCCGTGTTCCTCAAAGAGTCCGACTTCATTTTCTGTACCAGCCCTGCCTGCATCATGCAAATAATGTACAAGTTGAAGCGTTCGAGTAATAGACTGCCTTTCGTCAGGTAAAGAGATTCTACGTTTTTGCTTATGTATTCATCCATAGTGGTCATTAAATGCTTACCATTCCGCACATAACGAACATTCCGTAAATAACTGACGTGCGTCTCTCCAGTGAAGACGCCAAAATCACCTTGAAAGGCTACGCGATTCAGGCAAGTGTCCATGTCCCGGCATTCAAAATAATTCCTAAGCACCGTGGTATACCGTGGGTCCTCCGAGTTCTTGAAATGTCTACTGGCCGCTTCTAGCATTCCGTATTGTAGCTGCGACGTAAGTAATTCGTCGAGATTTTTAACGGCTGGAATGTATCCGGGCTCTGCAAGGATGCTTATGAGGCCAGTTTGAAAAGCTGTGCTGATCAGCAGACAGTACATTGTAAATAAAACGAAAAACACACGAAGGGACCAGAAATGTGGAGGATTTGGGACTGATACAGAAAAGACGATAGAGATAGTCGTAAAGGGAATCGAAGTGGGCGAACTGTACATATCTTGCTCTCTAGGTCAAGAAAGTGCCCAAAAACTGATGCAGCTGATGACTTGCGCGAGAAACACCCCCATCCATAACTCTGGGGTGAGTACAAGTTTTAAGCTCATCCACCGGGGAATAGGCTGCGGAGGAGGTACCCAAAAAACCATGACTTCCCAAAAGTACACCACTGTAGGATCCATCTTTTTATATCTTTCTTCTGTTCCCAGTAACAGACCAACAGCTACCTCTGAACGTCCTTCCTGAAGATCGTCGTAAACTTCGTTCCATTGGCCCACAGCTGGCAGACGAAACACTGGCTGGAAGTTCATTCTAACAGCAATTTCCTTGACAATGGTGATGTCAATACCCTTTGAATAGGACACATTTTTTACGATGACATTATGCGGCCCCACTGCAGCCGACGTTATCTCCGAAGTCCCATCATAAGGGTACACGAAGGGTTCCCACAATACTACAGAAATCACCACAAGACAACCGTGAAGATCACTGGGCACCTTGTGCAAGAAAAGGTTGTTACCGTGAATGAATTTATCTCCCAACCATACGTCCAAGATGGAAATCTCCAACACGGGGCCTCCACAGCGATTGCCTTGGTAAGGAAACCAGGCGAGCACCTCAAGTGCTCTCGTTTGTGCTAGCGTTACGTGTTCGGAATAATTTATTTGTCTGACATATGTCGCGTGCACACGCGCGGTTTCAATTAAAACTATTGCATCAACGACTCTTTCATTCCACAATGCTGCTAGCATATCTCTCGGAACATCTTCCGTTCTATTCGAGTCCACTCTGCCCGATACCGCGACGACAACCTTAGCTCGAGGATTCCAAGAGGGCTGTACCTTTAGTTGCAACAGCCGGAGCATAAATTTCTGTCGGGGTTCGTCTATGTCTGCTAGTACAATGTAAGCCGTGGCTTCGACGTTGGTGTGTTCTGAGCGCCGGATTGATTCATTATTGGAAATTGTTAGGAGCGGTCCCATGGCGGCTAAATGAAGGTTTCTGGTTATGCAGTCCTCCAGATGAAAACGATGAGAAGTAGCAGGCAGGGAGATCACTGTTAACCTATTCCAGGAGAAATAGTTGTTCACTATTGTCGTTACACACTTGCACAGAGATAGCGTCTGGTGATGTTCCGAAAAAAACGCTGAACTTGTCAAGGGACTGAAGAGGTAGAACACGTACAGAGCCAGTAAAATCTTTTGCCCATTCCTTATCTGAAAAGATTACATTGAAAGGTTTACAAGTCTGGCAGTCTAATGATTACACTGTCTATAATTATTTATTTATTTGTGTCTGTACCTCAATAACTTAACTTAAAGCGGGGCTACATTCTATAATTTATTCATCTGATTCATACATAAATTATTATTATAAATTTTATTTATTTTATAACTTACTGCTAAGCTTACACATTAAGGCAATGGGCATTAAAATGTTACAAAAAATACTAATTCAGAGCAACACATTGACAAAAACCGATAGGCTGGTACATGCAATCTGCTAGTCGAAACTGTGATGAGCATTTAATGATGAAACGATTCAGACGGAAATGCAGATACAAGCAAAGGATACAAAACATTGACAAGGACGGAGGAAGATAAATGTTGCTGAAACATTTGAGTATCACGACTGGAATGGCAAGTAATGACTTTCAGATGCCAATACTCCCTATTAGGTCCAATGAAACATTTACCTGCATTTGATAGCAAGAAAGGAAGTTGCAAGAACACTCACATTGAAGTATGGGTTGGGTTGTTAAGAACGGAAGGGGATATTTAGCTACTGAAGAAGGAGAAAGGTGAGGAAGACATCGAGGGGTTATGATCTTCGGGCGATGAGGCATGGGTGGAGAAGGGAATCCTTAAATACGTTAGGCGAATGACCCCTCTAGTCGGTTATTCAGTTCACTTTACACGAACCAATGTAAACAAATGTTTTAAATTTTCAAACAGTAGCGGGTGGCATTTGTTGGCAGGTGAAATTGAACCAGCCAATAGTACATACATATTTTGAATTTTTAAAGCAAGGCGCAAAACTTGCGCGTACTTGTGAGACTCCCGTTGGACTTAATGAAGCCACCGTTTCGTTAGTTTGAATCGAATACATAAGGATTGCTCAGCTAGGACAAGCAGTTCTCAGTTCCGATACGTCATCTCAGTGCTTTGTTGATTTGGTTTATTTATGGACGCTCTTTAACATCTCAGGTCATCAGCATCCCATTCAATTCATGGCGTGAAACGGCCGACATATTTTTCTCAGAGCCTTGAGGTTCTTTTATATGCCGTAATTCTACGACATGGGACCCACGCTTCACTTACCTTCCGAAGGAACCATACTTAGGATTTTTACGCTCGAAAAAAATCCATCCATCCATCCTGGTCGGGATTGAACCCGCGACCTTGGGTTTAGGAGGCAAGTATGGTTACCACACATCACCAGGACCGGCAACACACCTCAGTGCGACACTTTAAGTCGACAGAGGCATTCTAAGTTTCGCATTCGGCGGGCACTCAGTTTTTAAATCTACATTTGGCCGAGTCAGGTGCTCACATTTAAGTCGTTATGCTGCGAGAGGCATTCTAAGTTATGCAGTTCTCAAATGCACTTGAAGTTCTACATTCGGCTGAGACATTCATCTGTGAGTTTTACACAAGCGAGACACACTCATTTCTAAGTTCTACACGCGGCGAGATGCATTTATGTTTGCTCTGCTAGGGCATCAGTTTTAGATCAGTTCATCAGTTTAGCAGTTCAGTTCAATTCAGATACAGCAGTTCATCTCCTTAGAAGTTGCGACAGCTAAATGATACGGTCTATCGTACGCAGAACACCAGACAATGCGAAAAATCTTGCGAATAATAAATTACCATACATGTTATGTTACGTCATACAATTATTTATACAGTCGACATCTCTCCCAGTTCTGTTGTGTACGAATCACAAAATAGCTAAACAAATCCCTGAGATATTGTCATGAAGCGCGGGCAACAACAACGAATCCATCATTAATCATTCGACGAAACCGCTTCATAATTGGCATCACCAACGTGTCGCCTATACCCAACCAATATTTTATTACAATCTGTGCAATTTAAAATAAACACCTGGTATAATTTGATTTCTAATGTTAATGTTTGATTTTTCTTGTGCTTCATTTCTTTTAATATACAATTTTTTTCTTACGGAATTTGACGCTCATTTCATCAGTAATAGAACTAATTTTATTGCAATGCAATCCTTTTTGTTTATATATAAAACAAATCTTAGTAGTGTTTAAGGGCAATTAATTTTATTAGGCAGGTATGCTAATGGTTTTGTGCAGTTTTTACTATCCTTTAGAAAGCAATAAAATTCGTGTGCTATAACAGAAACTGAATAATATCTAGTACATTTTCGTAAACTTGTGTATTTTATCAGCATCCTCCTATAGGTTAAAGAAAATTCGTAGAAGTTTGAAGTGCTAGTTTACAAGCTATGTAATGTTGCTAAATGTGGAGTGTTTTACTTGTATCTGTTTTTGACGATAATTTTTATTTTTGTGGAAACTAAATGTCGTAAGATAAAAGCCACATAATACTCACCATTTTGCCTTGTAGAAAATCAACGCTAACCAAGTTAATCTCTTGACTTCTCCCTGCAAAATGACTTACCCTCACTTACATTATCGGAATGAACTCTTACCTTCTGATGTTGATGGTGTCTTTGTTATTGCAGTGCTTTACGAAAGTGGAATGAGCCTTTCCTCATGATAAACAGTAAATGATTGCCCATTAAAGACAACGATAATGTTTTATGATTGCTGGCCGTGCTATTATATCTGCACATATTACGCTAACGGCTGAAGAGAGCTCTCCATTCTTTTCTTATACAGGTTGTTTCGGAATTTCGTCACCAACGACCTGAAAATCAAAGTAGATATGAAATATGCGTCAACTAAAGAAAAACAGCTGCGGATGTACAAAATATTTTTGTATACTTGTGAATTAATTGGATATTTTAGAAAGTTAAATTTTAAAATTTGTATTTAAAGTTCACATTTTCTCTAAAACCTGTGAAATTATGGAACTTACTATATGGTCCGTTGTATTAATATAGTCTAAATCTATTTCCATTGTTCATTAAACAAATATCGAATATCGAATTCTTTTAGTCAAGCTTTTGTTTCTGTTTACCTACCTTCTCTAGTAGCTTTTATACAAAACATGCGTTGTGAAATTGAAATACCTTTAGTCATTAGCCCAGTTAATTGTCCATTGTCCATAATTTAAATAAATTTGAAATCATTGCTAAACTTCAAACAATTTTCTTATTCCCAAAATGAAATTATTTTGTTTAATTACTATCATTATTATTGTTTAAATTATTTAATTTATATATGTGAGGGACAATAATTTACAGTGTTTTAATAATGCAAAAATAAACTTTTAAGCAAGTCTAGCTGTTGTTCGCTTCAATGGTCGCCGAGAGAGCCTGGTTATGTTTGTTTATCTTTCTGTTCGTGGCTCAGATTCGGAGATTTCGTTGCCTTCTTGGAACTTCGCGAATAATCTTTGCACCATCAGCATCAGTAAAGAAGGCCTGGTATGTTTTCCGCACCGCAGCTTTTGCAATGTTCCCCCGTTTAAATTCACAGAGCTTAGGGTGATCGTGTTGACCGCGCTTCTCGAAATACTGGCTAACACTAGTAAATATTGAACCTAACAGCTTAACTGTATAATTTTCGGCAACGACTCTTTCCGCCTAAACATTTTTGGTTAACTGTATAAATGAAGTGTAGGCAGCTTTAAATAATTTTGTAAGATAAATTTGAGAAGATGTAGACCTTTTGCACTAATGGTCCATAAAGCATTCCGTAGCAGTTTTTCAACATAATTTTTAAAACTAAGATTAACTAGATTGTAAAATTAAAAAGTAGGTTCAATATGACTGAAGAATGGCATTCAGTCCCATTCTTTAATTTCGCACATTGTGTGTGAGCTCTCAGGATATTCCGTTTCATTTGGCACACACTTATGTGTGACTGATTGCGATATTTCCTAACATATTTTGAAAATATTAAATTTACGAACCTCTTATAAAATTACCAAATAACAGGTGTAACAATAAGATACAGCCAAACTTTCAGAACACATTGCTCACACGTAGAAGGAGAAGAACTGTTATGGACATGGGTCCGGAAACGCTTTATTTCCATGTTAGAACTCGTTTTCTACAACTCTTCATAGTACATTAATCATAGGAAACACACAGGGACCGAATGTGCCAGCATATTACATGAGACTCTTTCTTATATGAAATGTTCAAAAATGCCCTGTTGGTAAAGTTGTAATTCTTAGGTTCACCACCAGTGTTTTGTGTTCCCTTTGAACGAAGACCCACCAGATTTTTATTTGTTGGAGGCATTTGAGAGTTCTTGTGTATCGAGCCCCCGATACAAGATGCAGAGTCTTCGCACCCGTGTTGTGTAAGGTTCGAAACAATACGCAATTCTCCACGGAAACATCGGTCCATTCGGGGGATTCAATGTGATGGCGGATGATGCATGTATCAATGCTAGCTGTTCCCATTCAGTACATCATAACAGAAATGGAGTATGTATGATTTGTGAATTTTTGTAAACGTCTATAGAGTCAATATGATGGAGATACTATCCAGAAAACTTCATGTTCATTTAAATGTGATGAAGTATAATTATTGAAACAAGAGGAACAAGAGTTCTGCCAGCAAAGGTCAGTCTTCATAAATCTTCTTCGCCAAATTACTCGAAAGAATGAACCCATCCTCCAAGCAAAAGCTTCTAGCTGTCATGAAATAAAATTTACCCTCTTAATCAATTCCTTCAGATCTCTATTACATTGCGTGAATTCAATCTTTCAACCCCTGCTGCCTTGTTAACCAGGAAACATGCAAATCACTCGAGGATATCAATTGCAGGAACATAAACTTAATGGCTGAATCCCTTCCAGCTGCAAAGGTGTTTGCAATGCATAAACAATAATCAGTGATAACTCAGCGCGCTGCAGGACATGAAGAAATTCTATGTTAGAGGACTCTCCTCCTTTCTGCTTGAGCTGAAATAAATCAGATTCGGGCTTGAAGGTTAGCAGCACCGTAGATAACTTGATAAACACCTTCCTCGCGGTCCGAGGATGGCAACCTTGTAATCCAAAGAAATATTATGCGAAAGAGAGCTCTGGACATGTCTAATAAACGTGCGGAAGCAGAAATTATGTTAATGATTGTCAAAGAAGTGGCTGGGAGCTCTGTGCGCGGCTTAGGCGAGGTCCGGGTTACTGAAACACAAAGGAACGCATTGGGTTTTGTAACTTCCCTCTTAAGGCCTACATGCTAATGCGAAGCAAGGTTGAAATATTCCTGGAACCATTCATGGGCATCCTTACAAATTGTTCCCATTAAGATTTTGTCATAGGAAAATAATGGGCCCCTCTAATTAATTTTTAAAGCTGAATTCAAATATATAATTAGACTTTTCCCGTTGGTCACAATTTTTCTGACAATGTTACAATTTTAGTGTTGTTCGTCGTCTATAGTGGAATGATTATAACTGTGTATTGTCTCACAACAATGAGATGCTCTTGTTATGTTGAATCAGAGAGTTAACGCAATGTGCTATGTCGTTATGCCGAGACATGTTGAATATTAATATATATTGTTAGAAAGCAAGTAGTGAAATTGATTAGTACTATATTGCACATTTTTAATTTCTATTCAAGCTTAAAGTGGTTTGTTTTATATATTATGGCCATTGTGATCAATTACTGGTGAATGTAATCATTGTTCATATAAACAGACGAATGAAGAAAATATTTTTAGTTATAGGAAATTGTTGATAATAACGTTGAAATGTGATATCATAATTGTTACATTACATGTTCTCCCGCTGATTGAACTAGTATCTGCACAAGGGAACAGCCGATTAGAGTATTATTTGTGTGTTTTTAGTTAGATGTGAATTTATGCATAAATTAGTGTTTTATTCATCACCTTTTATCCATTTTAGTAGTTGTTTGCACAAACAATTAACTACCATTCATCTTGATTTGAACGAAATTTACATACAATTTCCTACTAATGTATTGCCATAATCTAAAAAGTGTAAGCCAAAGCAGAGGCTAATAAAATATGTCACCACTTCCCACAAAAATGTATATGATTATGTTTTAAGTTCAGCAATACCAAAGTACTTTAGCACAAACACAGGAGCAATGCAACAATAAATATTTGGACGGAGAACTTATTCAATTAAGCGGGAGGTCTGGGGTTTGAATCCCACCAGGACCGTCCTCCCTGACTGTGGTTTTTTCCAGGTTTTTCTCAGTCCTCATAAATGGAAAAATCCGGGGAGGTATCCTAAACTTCGTCCTGGAACGTCTCCTCCGTTAAAAGTAAATCCTTTCCCAATAAATCATTTCATCTCACGTATCATCAGTGTCCATCGCCTGTGGTGCCTCTGTAGCAAAAACGGACGTTAAACATTATTCATTCATATTCGCCAACATTAGTCGGTCCTGTTGGTGTAGTGGTAACCATGCTTCCTTCTAAAGCCAAGATCGAGGGTTCAAATCCGGCCAGGACCGATGGATTTTTTCGGGCGTAAAACTCCTAAGTATGGATGGCTTCCTTCGGAAGGGAAGTAAAGCCGTGGGTCCCGTGTCGTACATTTACGGCACGATAAAGAACCTCAAGCCTGAAAGAAGCCTCTGAGCAAAATTTGTCGGCCGTTTCTCGCCATGAATAGAATGGGACACTGATGACCTGAGCTGTTAAAGAGCATCTGTAAATAAAATATAATAAAAATCGCCAACATTACTAAGATACGATGTACTGTCAAAAATTTCCCAGGCTGGTTCTGTTACAAAGAAAATGCTTCATTTACCTAATTTTGAACAATATCTCCTTGGGCAGTCATACACTGTCTGCTACCTATGGAACATGGCCTCAAAGATTTGCAAGTTAATGCAGTACCTTCTGCGATTTACGTTTTATCTCGTCAACGATGTTGAAACGGTGTATGTGTCATCTTCTATAAAAGGGAGTCCTCAGGAGTTGATTGTTCCCCCGGACTTTTTCAACTTCCAGGGACATTGTTCCACTTTTGAAGCGTGCGCAACACTTGAAACTTTGTGTATGCTCCATTGCTTAATCGCCGTAAACTTGCCGAAGCACATTCAATGTCTCTGTGACTGGATTTCCAAGTTTAACGCAAATTTCACGTTGGCTCTCTCTCTGTTTTGATCCCAAATTGCTGTTTATGGCGAAATCGCAGGCGAGTACAAGCCCGTGATGACAAAAATACCGATTGCACTACTCCCAATGTAAATACAGCGATGTCACTTGGCACACTCCTTGTTCAAGGTTACAGCTTCATACAGCTGCACTTGCAACCATGTACTATCCTCTGTTGGAAAGCTACAGAGCCAGTCCGGGAACATCCACTTCGCACTCACCGCAGTAATGCGCAAGCTTTTGTAAACCATCGTTATGGAAAGTACCTATCTGCACAGGTCGCTACTTCCCCACATCTTTCAGGCCTTCATTTTCTTCATTACAACATTTGGTAGGATGCAAGAAGTGGTGATGACTATTTCCATCAAATAAGACCAACTTTTGAACCGGAAGTTTCACCATTTAGGCGTTATTGTTCCTCTCTGAAGGCAAGTCAAGAGACCACGCTCGCAGACCTCACCATACGTCAAGGTGTAACATATACTTTCTTAACTGCCACTGATTATTGGAAATACCTTTATTTAATCAACTTGAAGATTTTGTAACTTTACCTTGTTCACGAAAATACCATTGTATTTCAAGCCTCTATGGTTGTGATAGGAATCCGATAGGTGCAGCGAGAGATAGACTCACGTCCCGCAATTACAAAGGCATGACGGCATTAACCTTTAGAGAGGGATAATAATATTCTTGTCTTCCATTCAACATCTGGGCCGATTTCCTAACCATGCCGTTATTGATCAAGCTGTCTCTATTAATATCACAAATCTATCGATGAATGTCACTTTGTCGTACACTGTTGGTGTTTGAAAGCAAATCACAGCAGACGGGCTGTTCGGTGTCTTAAACAGTTTAACTAACACGAACTTTTGTGACAAAAAATACGACTTGTAGGTACCTATATTGATTAATGAAACTCGCTCGCTCAGGTGTGTGTGAGATATTGGTAATCCATGCTTACTTTCCGAATGTCTCATAGTGTATAATAATAATAATAATAATAATAATAATAATAATATAATAATAGTGTTCCATATTTTAAATGCTATTCATTTACCACAATATTAAATAATTTGCCAGGCTTATTCTTTTGCTCCTCATTAATATAAATATAGCTTGCTATAGATATGTCCTGGTGGTGTAGTGGTAACCATACTTCCTTCTAAATCCAAATTCGCGGGTTTGATCCGGACCAGGACTGGTAGATTTTTTGTGGCGTAAATAAAATAAGTGTGGATTCCTTCGGAAGGGAAGTAAAGCTGCGAGTCCCGTGTCGTACGTTTACGGCACGATAATGAACCTCAAGCCTGAAAGAGAGGCCTCTGAGCAAAATTTGTCGGCCGTTTCTCGCCATGAATAGAATGGGACGCTGATGACCTGAGGTGTTAAAGAGCGTCCATAAATAATAAAAAACAACAATAAATAAATAAATAAAAATAGGACGACACATTATTACTATTATTATTATTATTATTATTATTATTATTTCAGGTCATGTTACGCAATTCTTAAGTTGTAAAAAAAAAGCACAAAAATATAAATACAGAAAAATTAGGGGGTAGTAATGCAGTGAAATGTACTCTTGAACAATGGTTTATTATATATTGTCAGTTTTCAGAACAACACTAACATCCCCTTACGATATTCTTCTCCCCTTCCCCCACTTCTATTTTCAGGTAATGAGCATCACATGGAAAAACGCTGTAAATCGCGGAAAACATAACATGCGGTTTTCAGAGAGAACCTTAACTTTTTTGGGTCCCGGTTAAATTCAGACAGGTTGCACGTTCTCAACTAAGCATAAAGTGTGGGTTAGGGAATAATAATAATAATAATAATAATAATAATAATAATACATAAAAATGTAATACCGTTGTTCAGAATAAACAAGCTGAACCGAAAACCAGAGTGAAATCCACGATTTATTCATATTAATTAATGTGGTGTTCTACATAATGTACTTTTATTTCAGCGACAAATATTAGAATTCAGTGTCTATTTTGAAAAAATACGAACATATTCATTACGGTTAACGTTTTAATTAATGAATTTGTAAAGGCTATGCTTTAACAGCTGCTCGTTAAACACCAGTCACATCAGATGGATTGATTGAGGAGTAACAACATCAAAGACTGTTCAATACATTCTTATAATGTAGTCCGTTATACTTTGCATCAATTGCAGCATCACAACATGCTAACACTGCAAATCCAAGAATAAAATAAGTCATGTGTTTTAATAGCAGTCTTTAACCGTTTTATTGCCTGTAATTTAACAGCTAATACTAAGGGGAATAAGCCTGCCCTATCTTACCGATGCTAATTTTTCATTTCTCTAGTGCACCTTTCTCAAAATTGGATTGAGATATCAATTTCAAATTTGTACCACGTGCAATTTGTACCTTATTTTTTATAATAATAAAATGAGTTTTCTGAAATTTTAATTGGTTGTCAAGATATAATTTTATAAAAATAAATATTTTTAAAATAATTATTTTAACGAAATTGCTGTATTTTGATACCTATATGAGTCACAAAAATCCTTATTTTTGTAGCTCTTTATTATGGGAACATGCTGTAATAGTTTTATTTCATTATCTTTAATAGTGTGGGAGGAATATGCACCAGAAGTTATAAAACTGTGGAACTGAGAAAAATGATATTAAAGTTTTCAATTGAACACTTATCTTGCTAACACATGTTTAAAACTAGCCTGGTCCACATGTAGACATTTTTTCTAGAAAGACAGGTCCGTGCGTTTTTTTTTTTTTTTTGTCTGCAATATTACCAATGGAAGTCCCCATGATGTTTTGGACATAATTCACATTGTGGGTTATCAGTTGATAGCTCATGAAAAGATAGACCCAAACTGCAGGTCTTATGCTCTGAAGACCAGGCTAATTAGATTTTATTAGCATCTGCAATAATTTTACAGTTTGTCAAACATATCAGTTAGTCTTCTTGCCCCCCCCCCCCTTTTCACCTGCCAGTTTCTTCCCAACCACGTGTTTCTTTACTTTACTTAGAAGCGAACGCATACTTTTTGAACGTGATTTAGACATTCTAGTTTTTCAATATGTTAATTTTCGCCATGTGGTTTACTTTCTATTACTCTCATGAAATCTTTGCTGTCTCCATCCTGGTGGTGTAGTGGTTACCATACTTGCCTCCTAAACCCAAGATCACGGGTTCGAACCCGGCCAGGACCGATGGATTTTTTCGGGGCGTAAAAATCCTAAGTATGGCTTCCTTCGGAAGGGACGTAAAGCCGTGGGTCCCGTGTCGTACATTTACGGCACGAAAAAGAACCTCAAGCCTGAAAGAGAGGCCTCTGAGCAAAATTTGTCGGCCGTTTAACGCCCTGAGTTGAATGGGACGCTGATGACCTGAGCTGTTAAAGAGCGTCCATAAATAAATCATTCAAAAAAAAAAATCCATCCTCTAAATATTTCATCTGCATGTCAGAGAGAGAGAGAGCTCAGTAGGTGGCGTGGCTACAAAGTGACACCATCTTAGAAATTATTAAAATTAAAGCATTAAATATTCGAATTTAGCTTCCATATTTCTGCATGGTATTTAAAAGATTTTAAATTTTGATATTTGAACCCAATTTCCCCTGGCTTACTTCCCTTGACGAAGCTAAAAAAAGGTTCCCAAAGAAAACGTCATATCCAAGACATTTATTAACTTCTGAAAGTAATTTGAATGGTTGCATTAATGATCGGATCTCAAGCTCGCAGGTTTACATTATGGTATGCCTAATTTTCCTTGTAAATAAACACTTAATACTTATTACAATCATTTTACGACCTTTTTCGTTCCTACTGTGGCAGGTGTAGAAGCTAAAAAGTTAACAGTAATCATACATCTAAATACACAGTGATTATCTCAGCAATGAAAAGGGTATGGCAAAATGTGTTTGAACAAAAATCTTAAAAATAATGCAAACTTTCTCATGTAAAGAGGAAAATCATAGATGCCCTTTCATCCTACATGTACTCAAATATAGGGATTTGCTTTGAGACAAACTGCGGTTTCCTCTTTTAAGTTTTTACTATGTTGCAATGTTTAGAGGAAAATGGCTAATGAGGTTATTCAGATAAGTGGAAGAGTACATTATTGTTGCTTTCGCTCCCATCCAATAAGGAATTTTCATAAATACTTGCTAAATTGAAAGAAGGAAATAAAATTTATCTGTGTATAAAAACACAAAAGGCGTTGACTTAATTACACGAGAAGCAAGAAATATTCCTTTAGTAGCTAAGCGCTTTAATGGATATCAGCTTACTGGAGGCGTTCTATGATCCCAGTTGGAGGGATTAGGTTGATACCTTTCAGTACTTCAGTCTTGGTCAAGAGCTGGCCTTTTGTGTATATGCCCCCAATGGGAGCACCAAGATGAAGGGACGAGATGAGGGAGACACTGGGCAGCCCTGGTCTAGAAGCGGTGAGACATGGAAATAGACGGGATTTCAAACACTTTGCTAGATAGTTTAGAAGGGCTGCTCCCCCCTACCGGACACTGGAGCAGCAACCTTTTCTAAAGTGCAAGTCACCATAATGCCGCACCGCACCAGCCCACCTCACCTGAAAATTTCGAACAGAACCAACGAATGAAATGATACGAAATGATAGAGCGAATAGAGTAAAATCACGAAAAAAAAAAAAAAAATGTGATCGGGCCCAAGGAATTTCCCCCCGGGGCCTCCCGAATGCAAGTTATCGACTGAACCATTCCACTCGGTCAGATGGAGGGTTGCAGCACCTCATTTATAGCAAGATTTTTTATATTTATATCTACAGTAGTGTAATGTGGAGTCAATTATTGATGTTGAAAGTTCATGGAAGGGCTGCACAGCTAACTTAAGTGCAACGAGAATCTGCCATCGTTCAAAGTTTTGTAGTGCTTGATTTCTCTTTATTCGACATTTGATCCATATCTATATATGGTCATTTGTATATCCAATTAGCCTGATTAACAAAAGTACATACATTTGTTAACGTATAATGATGGAGGAGATAATCGTTTGATAAGATATTTTAACTGGTGGGGGTTGTCCATTCATTCTACTGTTGATTTTCCACATTGCTACGGAACATTTGCAAACTGTGCCAATAATAGGTTAATTTTTCTTATGAAGTCAGTGATGTCCTACGATAAAAGATGGGCTACACATTTTCTGGTGAAAGTCTCTCTTGTATGACAGTTATGACGCTTTGCAGAGAAAGCTTTTTTTTTTTTTTTTAGTCATATGGCTTAATTATCACAAATATGCGCTGAGAGGAAAAAAACTGATTTTTTTTCCATATATATTAGTGCATAACTACAGTGTGAAACCTAAAAGATTAACTCTCAACATTATTTTTCTATTTATTTATTTATTTATTTTTACAATCTTGTAGCGTTTGAAACTTTGACTCCAGAAGTATATACATTAACGTAACCATAACCAAAATATACTGTAAAATATAAATTTCCTTCTTCAACCCTATATCAAACATAAACTCATTTGAACAAATTCTCCAGTTTTCTCAGTAAATTGGATCGCCTTCCAGGTTTCTAATTGCTATTTTCCTCTGTCCATCCAGTCTTCTTCTCTAAGATTTCTTTGTGATACGGTGTGCAAAATCTCTTTCATCCCAGAATCCCATGCACGTTCTCTTTCCCAGTTTTCGTCCAACTTTCGTCTTACATTCGTTGGAAAATTCAATTACGGACTAGTCGTTTTCTTTGTATATCTTCAACTACACTTCTGATTCTGTTGTGCTGATGCTGATGCACATGTACCCCCATTTATCGATTTGACCTTTCCTTTTCTTTCCAATTTTTTCCATTCCTCAATACGCTCAATATCCCCTTCTTTTGGTAATACCGTAGTGTTTACCTATTGGCCCGAAGAAGGTCGTGGTAACCAGTATTGATTGTGTCGGTTAAGCTACGCTATCCTTCTGTATTATACACTTCTTCTCTTTAATTTTAGCTTGACTATATTTTTATTTTTATTTATTTATTTTTTTTTAATTTCGGGGTAGGCAGTTCGTTTTGACAGCTGTTTTGATTGCGGGGTTCGTAATACAATTTAATTATTCTTCGTCAATGGTGCTTCCTGCCTGTGGTTACCTCAAAATCTATTATGTTGGGACCAAACCCAATTTTCAGCTAGTGACCCAGGTTCTGGGTAATTTATACTATATGGAATGTTAAATAATTGCAAGCATTGTGTGTACTACAGACCTAACTTTTTTACAGGTATTTTCCTGCGTTTCTTATGGCATTTGATGCAGTGAATTTTTTCCTTAAATGGATTTTCACAGAATTTTACATAAGGTAATAACAAACACTTATAATTAATTGCTTTAATTTTTTGTAATTTATTGATAATGTATCTGATATTTTAATTATGGTGTTTCACTCTGCTTTATTTGAAGTGTGTAATATTGAATATTGTCCTGTTTTCTGGTTATCATATGATATTTCAAAGGGAAGATATTTCCTAATTATTTGCATGTTATTTTAAATTGTTAAAATATGTAAAAGTTATATATTAAAACTTTTCTTTCTTCTTTAGCTTTTCCTAGGCTAAGCCCTTAGTATTTCTTTCAGAACAAATTTAAACGCAAATGTATTACTGGGAAATAAACGGGAGACTGCCAAATTGAACTTGCACGAAACTGAGCTATAGTAGCATCTTCGGTTGGAGCTGGCTCAGCGGGGAAGTTGCAGTACCCTTCAAACTTGACTTAACAGTAAACCTTCATTTTATCTATTTGCCAAACTTCACTTCCATAAGCATTAATGCTTTTACAATAGTTTTATGAATACTCTCCCTTTTTGTCCTACTACTTTTTTCTGCCATAAATTTGGATAAAATTACTACTTATCCCAGATCATTTACACTTTTGGTTATTATTCTGTATGGTCAAAATTGTCTCCCAAATATATACAGAGACATTAAAACGTTTTGAAACTAACAACTGATTCTAATATAAGGTGTAAATGATGCAATACAAAAATGTATACGTCCATTACAAATGCCAACGTCGTAGCTCCGAAACATTCATAAATACGTGTTATACAGAGTGGTTCTCTCGCTAGAGGGCCCAAAGTATTGCCTATAACAGATTACGGGGCCTCTAGTGAGAGAATCACCCGATATTTTACTTGATACAACGACAGATAAACAACACATCTAAATAATTATAAGGTGCATTGTTTCCCTTGTTGTGATGTTTATTGTTGCATTGTCACGTTGTATGACATCTCGGAGTCTGCGCCAGTAAGATGTTGCTCACAAACATTACGTTAGTGACACTAAAAACGTAGGCCTATGAGATTTCACTGCCTAAAAATACCCAACTCGCTTGGTTATGTTAGTGTGAAGACTTTTGTTGTTAAATTAAACTCTCTTGTTTTCCACTCTCTCATAGATTATAACATGTATTACATTCTTCCAGGTTATCAAAGAGTGGGTGTTAACAAATTCTACATACCTGATTTAGCTGCCTTTCATAGTCCCGAGCTGGGGGAAGGATGACGTGACCCCGCGATATGTTCCTCTAGTTCAGTGATATATTCCCAACTAACTCTTCCCTAGCTTTCCCCATCTATATAAGTGGGGAATTTCCAACTATCAGGTTAAAGCACAAGACCTCCTTCTGGAAGGTTGTGACAACCAATCACCATCAACGGACATTGCTCAGTAATCGAACAGCCACAATAATCCAAACGATGCATATGCTATAATATAAAGAGTGGCGCAAAAGTAACAAAAAATACCATGTTCAAAAGTAACTTACACTCAGTGGATTCTACTTAACAAAAAATGTTTTTATGTTCAAACTATTTCCCTACTGCATTAATGTACCGTTGGAGTCTACCTGAAAGACACTGATACACAGAGCTCAATGTTGTCCAGGTAGTGGAAATGTCCTCAATGTAAACCGCCAGTTCTTTAACGGTTTGTGATTTGCTTCCATACACTTCATCTTTAACCATACCCAAAGGAAGAAATCCATTAGAGTAAGATCAGAGGGCAGTGGTGGGAATTCAGTTATTGCGCGACGTCCAAGCACTCCTCTATTGAAAACGTTATCAATGTACGTCCGAATACTTAACATAATGTGCAAGATTTGCTTCTTTTTTATTTGATTTATTTACGGACGCTCTTTAACATCTCAGGTCATCAGCATCCCATTCTATTCAAGGCGTGAAACAGCCGACAAATTTTGCTCAGAGGCCCCTTCTTTCAGGCTTGAGGTTCTTTTTTCGTGCTGTAAATGTACAACACGGGACCCACGACTTTACTTCCCTTCCGAAGGAAGCCATATTTAGGATTTTTACGCCCGAAAAAGTCCATCGATCCTGTCCGGGTTTGAACCCGCCATCTTGGGTTTAGAAGGCAAGTATGGTTACCATTACACCACCAGGAGTGACTAATGTGCAAGAGCTCCACCATGCTGGAAATAGAGTTGATCCCCAAATGCATGATGATTCCTGATGTAACTTCTTGAAGTAGATCCAAATGCTTGTTACCATCGAGATTTCCGTCGATAAAGTGCGGCCTAATTACACCACGTGCATTGGGCATTGCATCCCACACGTTAATGCTGAGTTGATTTAGCTCTTGCTCCAAAACAACATGGTGGTTTTCCACGTATCAATAAGTACAATTACGTTGGTTTACAGATCTCAAAAACTTATAGGTGGGCTCATCCTACCACACAATGTTTGGGAAAAATTGGGGTCATGTCAATACTGGTGGAGCATAATCTCACAAAATTAATAGCTTTCTGGATCATTTTCCAACAAATCATGTGTCAGACGCGGGATGTACACTTAGAACTCCTGCTGATGCAATATCCTTTGGATTGACCGACGTGACACTGCTCGAAATTCTACTGCTAATCGTCTTATGGACTTTCTTTAATTAGTCGTGACAGCCAGACAGATATTGAATTCAGTTTCCTCAGTCCTTGCTGTCCTAGGTCGCCCACACGAGGTGCATCCAAAACAGAATCTTTAATTTTATATTTGTGAATCACATTGTAAACAGCCTTACGTGCTGGTAGATCTGACTCGAAATGTTCTCTCCATTCCCTCGGTACAGCACTTAAACCTCGATCTTTACAGCAAAAATTATTTCCTCTTTCGTTAACACTTTCAGCTGTTACGGACGATTCATTCATTATTTCGTGCTCTTCCCGCTGACAGTATTTCCAGTCTAGAAAGAAGTCAGGTGCAACACAGTTAAAAACAAATGAAGAAGGTAAGCATTTTGAACATAACATACAAAGAAGTGAATTCATATGTTAACTTAAATTCGCTAAGCGTGTAGCTACTTTTGCGCAACCCTATATATTATATAGGAAACAAATATTAACAAAATGAAACCCGAAAGTCAAAGTTTTTTTGTAAATACTCATCACATTTGTAAAATAGGAAGTACTTAAGTAAAATAAAGCGTCCGATAAAATATTTATCATGATAGGATAAATCAAATAAATAAATTTACCTTTATTGATTATTAAATTTAACAGAGTAAAATATCATCCAGAATATAAACTATATTCTACGTTTATTTTTTTTTCTTTGTTCATTCCTTTGTTTACATTTCTTCGTCCATTTACCTTTTACCTTATTTTGCATTCTTTCATTGTAGCTGACCTTTTAATATAATATCAAATAAATATATAATATATTTTAATGACTTTATTAGAAAACAGTATTCTTTAATCCTCTACCCTACTGTATGTTATTGTATAATTATTTAATAGGCCTTTATCGATCTCATATTATTCCTTTAAAATTTGAAACAATTTTGTTAAAGGAATGCTGTCAAACATTTTTGTAAGATCAACGAACATTAATGAACTTCTTGATATAGGTACTAACTTCCTTTTTCATCAACATGGATTCCTGGGCGGAATTTATTGTAAGATTACTGATGAACACGCATGAATGTTGTACAATGCATACATATCCCAAATAGATTCCATGGGGGACTTGGTGTGGTGTTTCGTGAACATATTAGCCAATAATGTCAACTTGTTCCATCTGTCGGCCTGATTGATCTCGGCAGATAATCTTATGTGAGTCATGCCTGTGACAAATGTTCCTAATGGATCTGGTGTTACACTAGGTGTTTTAATGTTGTTTCTTCTTACAGTGCATTATTTTGATGGATCTTATCATATATCCATTTCCAAAAATTGTTACTATGTTACTAGAAAGTATAGAAGAGCACTTATGACGCAAGCACGTGTTCTAATAAACTCTAATCACAACAATAACAGCAACTCCTTCTTCATTGGCTAGTAAATAGATTAGTGTACTTTTGTCATGTACAATGCGATAATCGCGTGTATGCTGAATCATGTTAACGCATATTTGCCACACGTGCTAGCCTTCACATGTGTTTTGAAATTAACTGCTGCTTGCCTCGGTTTTAAAGTTTATTTAATGCTGATATTATATGACTTTTCCATCTTCAAAAACCTTACACCAAACGTAGTGAGTGTTATTTATAACATTGTGGACTATCTCACGCTGTTATATGCGATTGGTTTCTTTCTATGACTAATCAACGCACTGAAGTTGACTGGCTTTAATACATGGCCTTTAAGAACTTCTTTTAACGTATCACTTCTACTGTTTTCTGTAGTGCTATTTATACTGTAGAGTTTAAACGTCAGGTTCGGAACACACAGGCAGTCTAATAAAACGCTAGTAGCTCCTGATGATCTAGTGGCATATTTGTCTCCTAAACCCAAGGTCACAGACTCAATCCCGGCCAGAATCGATGGACTTTTTTGGGGAGGCGTAAAATGTCTAAGTATGTCTTCCTTCGGAAGGGAAGTAAAGTCGTGAGTCCCGTGTCGTACATTTACGGCACGATAAAGAACCTCAAGCCTGAAAGAAGAGATCTCTGAACAAAATATATTAGGCCGTTTCACGCCCTAGATTGAATGAGACGTTGATGAGCTGAGATGTTAAAGAGCGCCCGTAAATAAACCAAATCAACAACTGTAAATAAACAAATAAATAAAAATAAAATACATCATCAAAGAAAATGCCATAATTTTTATGATTATATTTGATAAGACTTTCGGAACAGATTAATAAATGGCAATTAATAAAACAAAGCCAATAACGCGCTCTATTATTGCAGAAGACAGTTAATTTACTTATTCATGGATTAAATTAATGTTTACGGCAGGTGTAATTGGTCAAAGCTAGCAAAACGCTCCCATTAACATATAAAGATACGAGTCAGAGACTAGAAGACATTCTATACACACAGTGTCCCAGAATCACTGTATAATTTTACGGAATAGACAACCCATATTACATTTTAAGGGTTGGGTAAAAGCAGTAGGTGATATAACAACCGTCAATGCCTGACTGCTTAGAACATATTACAGATACTTCATATGTATATTTTGTTTGAAAATTGTCCCCTTTGCTTCACTAATTGTCATTGTATAAATACCTGACTCGCTTGAATTGACACTAAATTCAGTAGTCCAGAATCATAAAGTTTACTTTATATAGGTATGCAAACACTGAAAACAATAAGCATACACTAATAACTGTGCAATGATAGAATATTAGTTTTGTAGTTTATTCGGCAATGGAAAAATTTGAGAAAATTAACGGAAAAGAAACGTACATAACCTATATCTAAAACCCTTGCAAGATGTAACTATGGAGGTACATAAGAGTGCAGGAAAGGTGTCTAATGTGACACACGTAGATTCTGACTACCGTAAGTGGTGAACTCTGCTGGGAAGTATTCGAAATACTTCTTTAGAAGGTTTGAGAATTAGAGCAAAGCAAGAATGCTATTACGGAGCTGAGCAGCGTGCAGAGGTTGTATTTGTAAAATATTTCAGTTGTAAGCTTTTTAGGTGTATGTATTAAGTAAATTTAATACCAAAAATAAGTGGATGTCGCAGTTACATTTAACTCTTCGTGTTAGTTACAAAATGTTCTTTCATTCACGATAATTGGTGTTCTTTCAAACCGAACATTGTAGCTCTGAGGTTAGATTTTACACGCAAGACAGTTGGTTCCTATGTGCGATAACATGGGTATCTCTTATTAGATCATAATATAGAACATATTCTCTTATTTCAAACTGATGACCAGAACCAGGAAGTTAGGCAAAATGCCTTTTCTCTCTGGGTGAATATAACTTTTTTTTTTTTTTTTGCCCGTTTTGTATCGTTACGGATTTTTTCTGTTATCATATAAGCATTTTAAAAAGTATCTAAAGAATTTGAATACGTCGAAGCGAAAAAAATTATAAAATTAAATGGTACGTTAACCTCACAAAAATATCCATTGAGAATCTTGTTATACATTTATTTCTTTTCAAGTCAAAACCTTTCTCCTCAAACTCTCCTCACTTAAGCTCTTTAAATATTAGCACCTTCATTTTGAAAGGAACGCATGGTTACTTCGGGCATACGAATACCAGGAAATACAGAGGATGTGAGAAGTATTGTAGTTTTGAATAGTCTGGCGAATCTGCGCGAGAGAATTCTAGGAAATTTGTGGTGCGGGTTACTTCTCAGCTGCATAAATGTAGCAAACAATTGCAAGCGAGAAAGATGGAAGCGGTACAGCTATGCAACAAACCGGCCCTATAATGTGTTCAGTAAGAATGTAAAAGAGGTACTAATCTGATTCCCCTATAAATGCATAAACAGTTAATGAACTCGACCAGAAACCACTGCATGTCTTTTGCTCATTCGCCAGGACTACTCAAAACTTTACTTAGTCTTGATCAACATTTCCATGATGTCATTGAAAGGTGAATGTTCTGTTGTAACTGGCATTAGTCCTTTCGAAATAGCTTGTTTTAATTATGCTTCAATCACTTTACTGGAAGTTGAACTTTCTTTTTTCATAATGAAAAAGTTCTCGCTGTTAAGCGGCTGGCTATAACAGATGATACCTTGAATAAAACTTCTAATTGTTGCTGGTAACCAAGAAAAGTAAGCTTAAGTACTTTAATTATGTGATAAAGAAATTATCAATAATCTTAAATACCTATTTTCATTAATAATGAGTGACATTACTCTCTTGTTTTCACTTTTAATAAATGCCTGTTTGAATTATATTACTGCCTTTTTGCCTGCCTATTTTAACCGAAATAATTGCCTGAACTTCCGGGCTCTGCTGATGAACTATTTTACCATAACTTCTTTAATGTTTGTATTACATTATACCAAAATGTTTAATCTATTGTGTTTTACAATTATACATAACTTTGGAAACATTTTTCATTGCATTTTATTTATAATGCTTTTTTCCTCTTTATGCTGTTAAAGTTGCAATAGAAATAACAAATGTCGGTAAAAGAATGGCCTAAGAAAGTTACAACTTTCCCACTTAAGTTTAATGAAATTATTCTCTAATTGGATTGTTTTTCTATCCACTTAGATGTAATTTACTACTAATAAAGGTTTTTTTTTAAAGGCATCTAAACATTTTAAGGTGCCTAGAAAGGTACATGAAAGACAAAACTCATACACCGGAGGAATTAGTAGATGTCCATTTTAAAAGAAAAACACTTTTATCGTCTAAACTTGAATATAAACTAGTATATTATTGTTTAGTTGTGGAAGAACGGTTTCAAGCCTTGAGATGTAAAGGCATAGGGAGCTATTAGAAGTGGATTTAAGAATCCTTTCAAATGCATCTGCAGCAGTAAGAAAAAAAAAATGGGTCGAGCTTTCCTGAAAAGATATCTCATTCAATTATTACTGAGGATACAACACGGCATCTGAGCGGCAACTCAAGAAAAAGTGGTTACCTAACTGACAATTCCGAATTGGCATCGAACATTTAAAGGAGCTGATAAAATCTACGATTGCACAATCTTATAAGGACAGAGGACTTAGTTGATTGAATTTCAACCCTGTTTTTTTGTACCTCACTGAAGATAAGCTTCTTATATGTGGTGGCTAGGCGGTAACGCTTGGCTCGCATTTGGGAGGTCCCGGGCTCATATCACTTGTGGCCGGAGATCCCGAACTTCGTTTCCTCTTAGGCGAATGCTGGAATATATTTTTTCTTCCCGGAATTTTCGCTCTCCCATTTCAAATGTTTTATTCTGCTGGTTCTGTTACGGGGTGGAAAGTGAGGGGACGAGGTGAGCTCGTGCGGCTTAACGGTGGCTTGCGCGTAGGGAAACGGATCTTCTGAGGAGTTCGAACTCCTTGGGGGAAACACTCCTCTGGCTTCGGGGTGTTTAATCTGAAAACAATGTTAAGTACCCCGTTTACGTCCGCACCTCAGCGCCGGTGTCTCCGTCACCTCATCCCTTTCTATCGGAGGTGCCTCCATTGGGGATTCAAACGGTTAGTCGTTGAGCAAGGCTGAAGTATCGAAGCATCTTCCTCCACATATGACTAACTATCAATTCTTAAAGAATAATTACATTAAATCTTCGCATGCTTCCATTTGATTATTTCACTTTTCAGATTACAAACAAGACCAGTCTTTTGCTATAGTTTTCAGCTTTTGTTGGAGTTTACAGGAAGTTTTTCATATCTACCCAGGTATGGCGCAGGTGTTCAAAGGATGAGGAAAAACGCCCCGAGTCTCCATCACGAGACCTGGCCTTACCGCCTCTGAAGAATACTGGAAAAGAGGGAAGGGGGGTTTGCTGAGCTATAGCATCGTGACTGGAGTGATTCACCGAATCTCCGCATTTCTCTAAGATGCTGAGAAAAACAACATGTGAAATAAACACACAAACAGCAGTTGCGTCACGCTTCCGGCCGCCCACACAGACAGATAACCCGGAGGCTGAGGTCCGCTTCATTATCGATGTCGTAAACTCAATCGAACGCGCTAATATGGCAATTGTATGGTTGACCTCTTGCTAAAACGCAAGCCAGAGTTCAGTGGTGATTATGATTCCTAAATAAGCGTCGAATATTCTCTGACAAACGGCGCACATTTCGTCAGCTGCTGAGGTGAATAACAAAGCATAGGTTTGCATTTCTACCATGACGCATTTTTCAGCAGTTTCAACCGAATGAATAGAAATTCTCTCTCGTTTTCTCCAGTTATCTTCATCTATTTTTCCCCGTTCATGTTACGTCTCCGCCTTCTCAGTTTTCTCTTCTTCTACTGTATATTTATTATTCTTGACGCATATATCTTGTCCCATTCCTCATTTTCTTTTCAAGCTTCTCCCTATTCATCTTCCACCTCATGTCCTCTTTTCCTCCCTCCCCCGCTTCTTTCTAATACTTTTTCACATTATGAGTTCTTCATTGTATTCTTATTCTCCTTATGCACCATTTCTTTCACTTCCTATTTGTAATTGTTCTCTTCTTTTCACACATCTTTCCTCCATTTTGAAACTGCTTTTTATTCTGTTTTACTGCTTCTAAACTCTATTATCTCTATTATTCACTCTTAAGTGATCCTAAAGCCAACAAACAAACAACGTATTCTCCCGCAATTAGCACCAACAATACTGCCCAGTTGTCAGAAATACGTGGCAAATATAAACGGCCTAACGACAAGAGACCAGTAAATTCTGAGGTTAGGGGTACCACCTTCTTTATTGCGAATGCCGGATATTTTTCAAAGAACTTTGAAAACACGTTTAAAATATAATTGTTTTCTCGCCACTAGTTAATGTCTTGTCCAATTTATACTTTACATAATACATCTCCGTAGAAACAACAGCTCGTTGTTCGTTAGCGTCAGTCATGATAAGTGCAAACTGCTTGCGCCTTGCCTTGTTTAAACAGCCGCTGAATCAGGCGAGCTGCGTCTTGTGAGTTGTACCTTATCAATTTGCAACTTCGGAATTCAGTTTCATTAAGTCAGCAATAATTAAATTAAAGTCATAAGTTTTTTTTAAGTAGATGTTATTTAATACCGAACCCATTCTCAAATTTAGATAGCTAACATGGAACTACTTTCTTTGCGTGCATTGCTACTGTGTTGTACTTGACTGCACACGTCATGCTAGTCACTTCTCGTCACGTGACATTGTTTTGATCGGGATCACTCTTAAGAGTGATTAAAGAGAAACTATATTACTATATTATTTCCTTCTTGCCATTTTATGAGTATTTATTCTCGATTATTATTTCCTTCTTGCCATTTTATGAGTATTTATTCTCGATCTACCGTTCTATAACCCTGTTTGCCGTTGTTCTTTGCCATCACAATCATTGTATGTGTCAACAATGCTTTCTTTTTCTATTTTCTTCTTGCAGTTCTTCTCATTACCTTCCTTGCTTCTTCCTTTTCAATCTTTGCTGTTGTTTTCTCATGGTACATCTCCACTTTCTTCTAAGTCACCTCCTACTTCAGTTTTATTTTTAGTTATTTATTTCTTCTCCTCGACATTGAATAGTAAACTGTAAAGTATACCTTTATTAGGAACGGAATAAATAGCCAAATGAACAATTACTTTACATACTCTTCTCCGGCCCTCCTGCTGGCATGTAATTATCTCCTGTCGCCCATAGTTTGAAAGGCTACAATGAAATTAGTCACAAGCTCTTATCATAATCCAAATTACACTCGTTCTGTACTCGCTGCTTCTTTTCCCTTCAAGCTGTGAGGCTTTAATCAACGATTTTACGATCTGCCCCAGGCAAACAAAGGTGACTTCGGGCTAAGTGCTTACATTAATCAATATTGAATGTAACGTCATCTTAAACTGAACGCTCCCGCATATAAAGGTCATCATCATCATAATCGTCACTAGCTGCTAATTCTCCAGGGGATGAGCTAACACAAAAGAAGATTTACGAACAGTTCGTGAATCATCGGCACCTTGACCGCAGGGGCAATAACGACGGGCACACATTTTGCTAGATACAAAGAACAACGTCGTGCATGTTCCTGTTGTCGCCTTAACCTCAAAGCAGTCATGCGCAATCAGCTTTGGGTTTTATTAGAGGAGGTGCAGTTGTTTAGGTCCTAAGCCTAACGAATGAAATTAATGGAGGCCTGAATTGGCTTAGCAAGGTTGAAATTTCTACTAACTGGTTTTGTTTTACAAGAAGGGTGTTCGATTATTGTGGGTGCTTCTGATATCACGTGTTATCATTTAGTTACACAACATGCTGCAATACTTTAGTGACATTAAATGCTATAAACATTACATTTTTCAATGTGCATGCTGAATGCTACAGAAAGTAAATATACCGTACGCTTTAACATTTTATGTTGAAGATACTATGGTTTAACAAACATTTTTAAGTTTAATGCAAATGTCTTTACAACGTTTTTCTAATTTATTTTCCATTGAACAATGCTTCTTTGTAGGTAGCATTTGTCTTAATACATTCATGAATTGTTTGATCTGCATCTTTTTCTATATAGTTGAACTTATTAAATTTAAAAGAAATTTTCAATTCCTCTTTAATCTATGAAGTTTTTCGTTACTTATACCTTTCTTGTAGTTTTCAATCTCGTTGTCATTATGTTATATTTAACTTTCTTAGTTTATTTCCTACAAAACATTTCTAATTTTTGTAATACTTCTTTTTCCTTATTTTGAATAGTCACAGCAAATAATTACCAGATATCCTGACCAAAGATTGGATATAAATTTCATTGTTATTAAGCTAATCTCTGGCCAGACGATTTGGTGCTTCACAAAGGTGTCTTTACCTAGAATATAAGTATTTGTGATACTTTCTGTATTTATTACTCATTAATTCTCAACTGGTGCGTTATGACAAGCGCAATTTGTGAAAGAAATGCGAGGAAGGAAATACAAAAGAATTAACGCAAAATAAAATAAACTAAAATGTAAATATGATAAGTTAAATAGAATGTACATAAGCTTAGAATAGAACAAGATATGCAAATTGAAACGCTATAGGTGAAGGTGGAGGAGAATGAAGTGCTCAAGGATAACCTGGAAATATGGAATTAAGAGTGTTGGAAGAAGCAGGTCGAGGCGAGGAAAAGCGGAATCGGTGCGCAGTAGAAGTCAAAAGCAGAAAAAGTAACAACAGAACATGAACCACTTTGATGTGTTCTTTAATACTATGGCCTAGTGATATGAAGGATTTATTTCACTTGCACACGAAGTTTACTGAATTTTGGTTGGCGGAAAAACTATGGAAATATAATCTCCAATCAAATAACTTTACAGGGTTCGAACAACATTTGATTTATATAGGTATTATTGAAACATGAGCATAACGAAACAAGATTGTCATACAGCAAACTCAGAAAACATGTGGACGTTTGTTCCAGCATGCAAAGAGTTTATATGTTACCTAAAAGACTCCTAAATCAACTAAAATACCAAACCCATTTTTTCCATTATATAATAAGAAAATCCATGCAATAAACTTAACATTTGTAGGTGGAACAAGTTTTCATTTTTACCTTATTCCCTAACCCACCACGCAAATCTCTAATCTACGTGTTAAGACTTGCGCCAGGATAAATATGTTTACAGAATGGGCATACAAACTTCATTAACTTGTTTGTTATATTCGAATAAACAAAGAAATTTATTTAGTGACAGGTGAATATTAAAACACTGGAAAGCAATGATTTAAATTGAACGTGACGGCCGGGTAAGTCTCCCAGAACATTTGCTTAGAATGCCAATAAAAATTTCGTACCCAAAGGACTCGGAGCTCATTTTTGAAATTAAATGTTTCTAGGATTGTCATCGCTTCTCTTATCCGAATCGCATTTTCTGGACTGTTGGCTGTATGGGCAATGAGTGAAAATCGATCAATTTTGGTCAAAATCATAATTTATCAATCATGTCAACCCTCTTTATATGTTACCAAACTTTCAATGCCCTAAAACGCTAGGAAACTTCATTTAATGACGTCATATTTAAATAGTTGTATCGTTAAATGCCTGTTATAAACATTTATTTACTCAGCATGCAAACTATAAAATGAAATTGTTTTAAACACTTTTCAGAATGTTCAAACCCCCATGTTCTTCTAAAATATTAGGACATATGTGTAAAAGATTTAGGGAAGTTCTATATATGAAACGAAGTAGCCATGCATTTGATATAATTACATTTTATTACAATAAAAACTAAAATATGGAATTATGCGATGAATATTAAAATCAGAAAAAATCGATGTTGGGGAAACTCGTTCCTCCCCCCTTTCTCCTCTGAGAAAATAATGAAATGTAAGATTAGATTATTTTATACATGTGTCAGTGGCGCTGGTAAAATGTTCAAACATTTTGCTTCATATGTATAGATGGAGACGGGCGTTGAAAAAGTCAATAACCTAAAAACGATTTATCCTATAGTAATGAAATTTCAGCATATTTCTGTGCATGTTACTCGCTTGCGAAAAATGAAATCCTCAGCACAGAATTTGGAGGATATAGAAAACTTATTCCCTTAAGCTCAAATAACTGCTTTTAGTTTCTTGTTTTTCCTTTGTGTAAGCATTCAGACATCCTTTTAGGTAGCCTCCACTCCGACATCCTAGATCAAAGTACTTGCAGCATCCTTCATCACAGATATTTGTTTCAGTTAGTGTTTTTTTCCTCTTATTTCTTCAATTGGTTCCCTAGTTACTAGTTTTATTGCTTTAAAAAAATAAATGCTACATTCTTTACAAAAC
This sequence comes from Metallyticus violacea, assembly GCA_030762175.1. Classification (NCBI taxonomy): domain Eukaryota; kingdom Metazoa; phylum Arthropoda; class Insecta; order Mantodea; family Metallyticidae; genus Metallyticus; species Metallyticus violacea. Next base: position 69,000,036 of record CM060845.1, read on the forward strand.
TCATACAGTACATTTTAAATCTATTCCGTTCCATATATACACTTATGGTTCCATTCTTGTTATCTCCTCATAAAAACCGCCACGCGTGGTCGAGGTCGTTACGGCGCGGACTCGTGTGCCGGGGTCTGCAGTTCGATTCCCACTAGGACCGTCCTTCCTGATTGAGGGTTTTTTCCCCCCAGGTTTTCCTCAGTCAGTCCTCATAAATGGCTAATGCCGGGGAGACATCCTAAACTTAGGCCTATAACTCTTCCTTCCTTTAAAAAAAATACTCTTTTCCCTTTTTATTATTTAAGTTTATGTTCATTGTTGAAATATTCAAATTCCCTACTTCTACAGGAAGATTACAACATGTTAACTTTTTCATGTTTACATTAATTTGCTTAAATAACATTTCTGTGACACTAAAGCATGAAGGCTTCATGTTCGAAGAAAGAAACAGCGACTAATACCAATATACAGCTTAGAATAGTCAAAGCAAATTTTGCAACTTATTCAAAAACAAGACTGAATACAATATGAACTTTGGGAGTGTAGTGATGTAAATAAACACAACAGCGATAGAAACAGAGGGCATGGATTACTTTCTGTCTTAGAAAGATGTTGAAAATGAAATATTAACACAAAAGGAAAAACATGTACGATTAAGCGTTTAATAGGCTAGAACTAAACGGTTAGTCAGGTATACCTTTGAACGAGTGAAGAAGCCTAGCCAAACAAAGAACAATAATGCAGCAACCTGTTCGAAAAAGAAACAAAGTATTTACACGGAGAAGCGGAATAAAGTGCCAGGCAATATAAACTAAGAAAAGGGCATGTTGCGATGTAGAAAAATGGCGTTCGTAAGGCAGTGGTAGATGTTGAACTCGCACAGAATGAACGAGTAGTTGACCTAAGGCTAGCCAACATCAGGTTTAACCGCCATGTACCTCGTATTCATTCATGTTCATTTCATTCATCATCCACCGTCTGTTGGCGTGGGAAGTATGAACTATAAACTGCGTTCACACGCCAGGAATGCAGGTGAGCAAGGTAAGGTGCGGCTTTATGGTAATCAGAAATGACTCAAAACCTGAATGATACTGAACAAGTGACTCAGATTTAAGTAAGAACATGTTCATCAATTCCTGTTTATTTCGTAGAGTAAACAGGAACTGCACTGCTCTATTGTTGATAGTGGACCTCCAAGAAAAAAGCTGTCGGGGACGTAAAACGTTTACAAGATTAACATCACATTTGAGAACTGGTTCAATGCCACATTAATTCAACGAGCCTCTTTTATTTCAAACGCTGTATATCAGCCATGTTCAGACATTTTTCAAATTACAAGTGCTGTTCAATAAAGAACTATCATAATTAATATTTGACAATTTTATGCTCTTTCTCAAAGTAGTTACCGTTGGGTGTAATGCACCTGTCCCAGTGTTTCTGTCAGTCTTCAAAGACATGCTGGAAACCATTTTTTGACAGATCCTTTAGAATCGCCTGTGCAGTCTTCTGATGACGAAAAATATCTCCTACGATTCTGGAGAGCTGGAAAAGGTTGCAAGGGACTAAATCTGGACTATAGGGAGGGTGAGAAACAAACTTCACACTGAGTTTTGTGAAATATTCAACATGTGCAATATGCGGCCGTGCATTATCGTGCATTAACCAGCTTGTTGCACGGAAATGTGTCCGTGTGATATGGCGGTAAACCATTCCTTGAATATCGAAAAATTAGATGGCCACAACATTCACAGCAGAAGCAACCACTTTTGATTTTTTGGGTGTTGGTGATTATGGAGCTTTACTCCGCATCTTCCTGTAACATCATCTTCAACTGCATGCAAACCTGCACGCGAACGTTCTTTTGTTTGTTTTGGGAACCCACCGTGCATACGTCTCATGTGCAACGTTTTAAGTACCAACATGTGGGTGTAAGCAGTGAAATTTTAGAATTTCTGAAAGGTTCCTGTTGCTATTCGACGATTTTCTCTCACAGTGATAACAGTGGTGCTGCACCCACCATCCTTTGAAATGGATTTCTTACCCTTTTTAAACATTTTAAACCATCTTTGAGCTATGCTATAGGAAAGAACAAACTCTTCATATTTCTTCTGTAACAATGCATAGGCCTCGGCTAAAGATTTGTTGAGATAAAAGCAGGATTTAAGAGCAGCATATTGTTCGTCGCGTATCACGTACATTTTCTGTAAGCGTAACTGAACATGCCTTAACTTGGCACCGGCGGAAGCCGGAAGTGACTACAATGCAACTAATATCACGTGTACATTACGCTAACAAAACATTGTAAAAATAAATTTTAGCGAGAGAAATTATAAATGTAAAAAGTACGATTATTATTAAACAGCCTAATGCAATGCAGAAGTGGGATTGCATAGAAACCACTGTCAGCAAGATAAATCACTGTCAATAATTTGTTACAGTTTATAAAATTAAATACTTATATTTTAGTAAGTATTTATTTCATTTTTGAAAATAAATACACATTTAAATGCATTTTATTAGAAAAATAAGCCATTGAGTGCTAGGTCTTTTGTCGCCGATTTCACTGCATCTGGGGTTCGGCAATCAGATCGATCAAAACAGGACTGAAGTAGTACGCTGTTGAACAAGGCAAAATACTGCACAGATTTCCGGTTCCACAATGCTCCGCTGATTTCGCACCAGATCTCATGACACTCCGCATAAAATCAACAGGAGCGAGGAACCATAGCCTTTTCTCTCCCGCTTTTTCAGTCTAGGATTAGCTGATTTATATAAGAAATTAGGTGCAGTTAAATGTTCCTTCTGATTTTTAAGAAAATTGACACTACGAGAGTAAGTCCATAAGTTTCCGGCCTAACCATTTTCTAGGTATGATAAAGACAAAAACTACATTTTACTTTTCAATATAATTACCCTTTACTGCAATGCACTTCTTACATCTTGAATTAACATTTCAATCCCCACACCCAAAAATAGTCGGAAGTCTTGCCTGCAAAATGGACATAAACAGCATTCATCACTTCTTCGTCGCACTTAAATTTCCTTTCTTGAAAGTCTTTCTTGTGTTATGAGTAGAGGAAATAGTCACTGGGAGCTAGATCTGGACTGTAGGGTGAATGATCCATCTCCTTAAGCCACATTTCTTCACAGCTTCCTTTGCAACAAGAATTGTGTGCACAGGCGCGTTGTCGTGAAGAGGGTGCTAACCTTATTCATGTTTAAATGTTCATGAATAATTCGAAGGACCGTTGTTTTAGAACGGCCCAATCTTGTTGCTATTTCTGTAAATTTGAGCCGCCGGTCTTCCATAATTTCTCCTTCCACGAGAGTGATGTTTTCAGAAGTGAACAGCTCCAAGGGCCGATCTGCATGCTCTTCGTCTTCAATGCTCTCTCTACCCATTGGAAAAAATTTGGTTCATTCTTTTACGGTAGAATATGAGGCGGATGCTTCCCCATATGCACCGTCCAAACACTGTTTAATTTCATTTGGAGTGAAGAGAGTTCTTCATTTGTGAAGAACTTAATAACAGCTCGAACTTCCATTTTGAACATGTCACAATCTTCTACACATAGCCTTCTTTATGCAACTATATCTGAACATTGCGGAGCGGAAGCCACAGCTGCAATTATTTACTTAACAGACAAGGTATGGCACCAGATAAGGGTTTTGTGAACGCAATAATCCTTATCGGCGAGGCCGGAAACTTATAAACCTACTCTCGCACACATTGTCAATAATGAGTTTGAGTTGAACACAGCGTCCTCTGTTTGCAATAAAATAAATTACAAATAATATAACGTTATAAAACACAAATTTCTCATATTTCATTCTGTTAACACTACCACGGACTTGTTGCTTTATCCTATACGTTTGTAGTTATTTATTTATTTATTTATTTTTTCAATGTTATATTACGGACATGGTTGTGCGGAATTCACCTTTGGCGGGAGGATTACGCCTAATATCTGGCATTGGAATTTGCCTTGGGTCAAACAAGTCGAGCATTTGCGTTAAGCAATTAGCCACGCTTCCCTCGGCGATAACAGCGATAAATGTTTTAATCATAAACTATCGTATGAGAAGGAAGGAAGTAGCTTGCTGAAGAGCACATTATCTGCTTAATGCCTTTTGGTTTACTTACCATATTTGTATTTCACCTTAGGCTCTTGCGGTTCGTGTCATGATCACTTTAAAAACAATATGTGGTAGGTACTCATAATAGAAAAGATTTAGATTATGCATTTCGAAAACTAACTAATTTTACACTTCTTTGTTTTTTAATTTTGTTTAACGCTCATTCATAATATAATGGCATCACAAGCGGTGGGCACTGATGTTAAATTCTGAAGGTTTAGCCCCTCAAAGGTTCATGACAGTACCCAAGAACAAATAGTGCAGTCGGGTACTTGCATGGACTTCATTTGAACGGGGCTAAATCTTCGAATTCTGCTTTATAGTACACGACATGAAATGAAAAACTGATAAGAATTTCGGAAGGGAAGTGTTCAAGATCTAAGTTTTAGGGTTTTATCTGTGAGTTTTATCTCACAGTGGTTTCCCAATTTAAGTACTGAGGAAAACCTGAAAACTCTCAATTAGTGAGCTGGTTTCGTGGGATTTGAACCGCATCCATGAGTTCTTGTCTTGATCGGCCTCCCGATTCATACCCATAATTTCTCTTATTGTCTTTTACATTAGAAAGCAAAGCCTTCCTTCCTATAAGCCTGTTAGCCGACTTGGGCCTTAGCCTACCGCCATCGGCAGGGAAGATGATCAGCACACCATCATGCGGCTTTCTAGATGTAAGGACGCCATTTCCAGAGACCAGATACTGTGCCCGGGCCTTCAAGACTTAACCAAAAAAATCTTTCTAGTGAGAGTAATTCAATATTTCACTCAGATATAACCACAGTTTACAGCAGCTTACTTATAAAAAGTCGGTCCTGGTGCTGTAGTGGAACCATACTTGCCTTCTATTCCCAAGATCGCGGGTTCAAACCCGGCCAGGATCGATGGATTTTTTCGGACGTAAAAATCCTAAGTATGATTTGCTTCGGAAGGGAAGTAAAGCCGTGGGTCCCGTGTCGTACATTTACGGCACGATAAAGAACCTCAAGCCTGAATGAAGAGGTCTCTGAGCAAAATTTGTCGGCCGTTTCACGCCCTGAATTGAATGGGTTGCTTATGACCTGAGATGTTAAAGAGCGTCCGTAAAAAACTCAAATCAATCAATACTTATTAAAACTGTTGGTTAAATTACCTAGATAAGTTTTTCTTCAACTACTGGCTAATTTCTGTAAGATGATCAAAACGTTCTTTCCGTTTCAGATGAGACATTTAAGAAAACAATATCTTAATACTAAATATAGTCACTATCCCTTATCGCGGATCTTCTGCTAACGTGATGAAATACTATCAATTCTTTTGTGATGGAACACTTTCGAGCAGGAATTGATTCAGTGCAGTTTCCAGATCGGCAAAGTTTCGTAATTGCTGTCCTGGGAGATTATTATCCAAAGAATGGAAAAGATGCATTGTGGGTTCACTAGATTCCCCCAACCAAAATGGATGATGATTTCATGATACACCTTAGCTGTATATGGTTTTGCATATCAAGCTTTTCATGAACACGTTTCAGTTGGTTAAAGTACACAGTGGCGCTGATTAATTGGCTGAAAGTGCTTTAGAAAGCACAATACCCCGCGGAGTCCACCAGAGATCATAACTTTCTTTTGCTGCAGTTGTGGTTTCGGTTGTTTGGGGATGATGACGGTGTTTGAAATGTCGCTTGTGAGCAGCCCTTCAAGCAGGGGCGGCCCAGCTCCCTCAAAGAAAATGCCATAACTATTTTACCATTATTCCTTGTCCTGGTCAACAAAAATTGTAGTAGGGACAGCATGAAGCAAGGGAAGCTCATGGGCCAGCCCTGAAACATTTGTTTCAAACTTATACATTTATGAACCAGCAAAGATTTGCAAGGAGTTATATTTGTCTTCCTCCGTGATGAATTAGCTTTTCTCCTGTTTATTTCTGCGTTCTCTTGGGCCAGCAGGACGATGGTCAGCGCTCGGTATTCTCTCTTTTCTTAGGAACCAGAGGTTGAACGCATATCTAACTAAGGGTTGTTTTCGCACTTTGTTTCAAATTGGGTGACTTTCTTACTGTTTGCCAATGAAGTTGACTTTGCATGTTAACTATTAAGTTACAAAAAAATATAACTGAATAAAGTGGACATTTTATTGTTGACTCCTTTTTCGCGTCAAAGTTTAACTGTTAAGTTGAGAGTGAAACGATTTGGCCTCATTAACCGAAAACTATAGGAGCTTGCTCAGCAAGACGGCACAAAATTAAGGTTTTGTTTATTTTTATTTTTTTCGTTTTCTTTTCTTTCTTTCTTTCTTTCTTTCTTTCTTTTTTTGTGTGTGTGGTTTGAAGAACTCTTGCATGTGAAGTGAGAAACGCATATTGTCTTTAGGAATGAGATTAGAAAAGAAATAAAAGGGGAAATTTTTGTCATGCATGTCACAATTTGTTTGATATTAAGATACATCAGTGGAGGTAAACCGATATAGCATTGCGATTTCAGAATTCCATGTAAATCAGAAGTTTATAGCACAAACGAACGATGGCGCTGCAGTGTCGGATTAGATTGATTAGTGTTTAACGCCCGTTTTAACTACTGAGGCACCACAGGCGGTGACAATGATGATACATGAAATGAAATTGGGAAATTATTATTTTTTTTAAAGGAAGGAAACGTTCTAGGCCTAAGTTTAAGGTACCTCCCCGGCATTTGCCATTTATGAAGACTGAGGAAAACCTGGAAAAAACCTCAGTAAGGAAGGACGTTCTAGCGGGATTGGAACCCCAGATCTCCCGCTCACAAGTCCGCACCTTAACGACCTCGGCCACTCGTGGCGGTACAGTGTCTGTGGGAGGAATAATTCTTGATAAAAGAAACCTCTCCACGCCATTTGCGTGTCACGTAGTTACGCCCCTGGCCCACCCTTTTACAGGGGTTACGAGCCGGCACTGCTATCAAATGAGGGATAAGTGTACTGACATTACCACTATACAACGACCGAATTATCTTTTTCCTAGCTAATGAAGCTAGAGCACTGAAGTTCAATTGCTGATCAATGTCCTCACAAGTCTAAGTGAGCTTCATTATCCATTGTTGTTGTCCTTTCTGTCCGTGGCTTATCCTCGAGGGATTCGTTGCGCTCCTGAGACTTGGCGAACCGTCTTTGCACCTCATTCACAGCATCAGTACCTTGAGCATACAAACTCATGTTTGACCACTCGAAATACTGCCTAACACTAGGAAAAATTGAACTCACCAGCTTAACAGTCTAACCCTCAGTTGTAATTCATTCACGCCTATATGTTGCGCATTTAATTATTACCTACGCCTAACATTTGAGCATCGCAACCAACAGAAATTGGTCAACATGTAAGAAATTGTATTCACATGTTTCACTTTTGACTGATCAGCTAATTGCGCAGCTGTCTAAGCATTATATCCAGTGACCAGATAGTTGGATTTGAATCTCTGTTCCCACCCTGTAAAATAATTCGAGAGTTTGAAAAGTAGACAGATAGGTTTCTTGTTGCTCCTTGGGAGGCGTTTAGAATGTGAGGTCAACTCGCATGTGGCTGTCTGTTCATCCCATCAGAGAGTCAGTTCCATTAGCTTTCAAAAACAAAGATGCCTCGATGATGAAGATAAGCTCACATCTGGTGGTTCCCGCAACCAGCTGCCAGAGGACGGGCAGCAAAGCAAATTTATAAACCGGAATTAAGAGACAGAACTAAACCGAATCATTTTTGGTGGTCACTACTGCCACTATCAACAGCATATTGTTGTTAAATGTTATGTTTTTGAAACATTACTACAAAGTTTGAAAGCTATAGCGTTTTTTTGTAAAGGTTTACAATAAAAATTGAGTATGACTTGCTCAATTATCACACTACGCGTTCATTTAAGTCTTTATTTCATTCCTTTACGTAGATCAGTTTGATTGAAAAATTAGCATCGTTGTTTTACGATATGACCTTCAATTAATCGGAAAATAATACCGAGATCGAAATTAAAGTTCACAAAGTTAAAAAATAATTAAAACAAAATTTTCCTGGATGTCCATAACCTGGCTAGAATATTTATACGTGGTTCTCCATAATTGGGAAGGAAAACAAATGTCTTGTTGGATATTTTCTTACCGCTAGTTACTAAAAACACTGTAAAAACACCAAAATAAAGGTACTGGAAAGTGACTATGCTACCAATACCGTCTGTTCGATCGAAAATGAACTAGTTTTACTTTGGGTTTCATGTTGCCAATAACCAACAAATGTCCTCATAGCACCAAAGTAATGAAAGTGACAATAAAGTGGCACAAATAAGCTATTAACACATGAATATGTTTAATATTTGCAGTATTTATACATTTAAAAAGTTTTAACAATAGTATTTTTCACGATTTTAAATTATTCAACATGTACATACTTTTATATTTAACTTAAATTTTGTCCTTCAGTGTCAGAAATATTCTTGCATTTGTTCTCTTCAAATTTCCATTCTTTTTTCAGTTTGCATTCAATAATGCTATCTGAAACTGTGTAGATGAACGTTCATTGAGGTTCAACAACTCTCAGGTATCTTATTTGTGATGTGTTCAGTGTGCATTCCATCTGTTAACATGTTATTGTGTTATTTCAATGACTTTGTAGCAGTTAAATAGTAAAACGTGGCATCATAAGTGCATAAAACTATAACTTATTCTATAATGCTTAAAATTTGAAATATCTTTCGCTTTGAATAAAGTTTGGCTTTTAATTGACATTGATTTAAATTTTATTTTTACACATGTATAAACTGACATTTTAGATACATCTTCCTAGTTTCCAAAAATTAAGGTATTTATTACAGTATATTACTTCTACAATAATTTACTTTTTACAAAGATTGTAAGTGGTAGACTTAGACCGGATTATCCATGGTATTTTTTAGAAATGGCTCAGGGAAAAGTCGTGTAATTGTGAGCACCACAAATGATGACGAATATTCTTAACAAATGTGACTATCATTAAAAGTTTCCCATGAGAACAGGATTTCAGATTATGAGACAAATTTCAAGAAGTACTTGGATAAAAAGAAGTGCATGGTTTTGATATTAATCACAGAAGTCCAGAAATAAGAGGAAATTGAATATACTGCCTTACTTTTGTGTGTATGTTAAATAATAACTTTTTATATGTACCAGGCCTGAAATAATTAAACTAATATTTAAATCCATTCTTTTAATAGTCAAAATAAGAATAATAAAACAATTTAAATATGAAAAACTAACGCTTGGAAGTAAACTTCAGAAATAAAAGTTTCGCTCTAACATTTAACACTATTGTTCACTTGATTGGTTTACAGAAATGCAGAGAAAAGACAAATTCCGTCGGAGTATTTGTAACTTTTATAATTTTTTTGACGAAATTCTTTTTATTATAAAATGTATTTGTGCTATTTCGCTTATTACTGTGAATGTAAATTAAATCCCCAGTTTTTTTTTAACTTTATTACAGCTTTCCTGCTTCACATTACGGAATTCCCAATGACTTTATGGAGGAGGAATGGCGATGGGAAACATTCTGTGATTTCAGCAAGGAATACCAAAGAATATTGTAATTATTAATTAGGGATGGTCTCTAGTAAGGTAGTTAATAAATAGATTTCGATTTTATGAAAATAATTAATTCCATGTCTTCTAATAAGATCAGTGATGATTAAATACTTTTAGCTGCAGCAGCAATCATTTAAAGCTATTTATAGATTTTCTAAAACGTAAACGAATAAAGATAAAAAAAAATTCACGCTTCTATTAGATATATAGTTGAAATGCATAATTTGCATTTTGTACCATATTTATCAAGAAAAAATCTCAGAGTAAAACATTCAAAAAATTTTAAATATACGTTTTCGTTAGAAAATAACAAAATTACACCAATAAAGCATAGAGGTACAAATATTTTCTTTCTTAACTTTCCTAAATCATTTTCTGGGTAGAACTTACTAAGCTGAAAAAAATATTATTATTTTTTTAATTTTAGTAAATTACTACACAGCAGTACATATGGAGAAAAAAAAAAGCTAGCTCATTTTAACAGCTTTTTGCCCTTTCTTATATCTTCGGACACTGCTAAGCATGCAACATTTTTGTCTGCAATGCCGAAAATATTTGTATGATTGCTATAACGGATCTTTAGACGTGAATTTTCACATTTATTTATTTTAGAAAAGGTCTTTGACACAGCTGCTACTGGAGGAGTATGCTTGCTCTCTTCCCTTTAATTTCAAGGCGACTTTTTTTTTCAACAAATATAAGAGGCCATTAAGTTTCAGTTCATCCATGCCAGCAATGACCGCCTTCATTTATTCCAGTAATTTGAGAAGAACCAGCATTTCCAGCAGAGAAAGCCATTGGCAACTAGCCTCCATAATGCAAAGGTATTATTTACAACCGTAACTTTGAGAAATAACACACATTAAACGAAGGCACGAACTTAGAAACAAATGAAGGGTATAGTTTCACCGCCTGCTGGGAAATGACGTGCGGGCTAGAATGGAAGCCATACACAATCAAAACAAAACTGTCATGTTTCTGTCGCGCTTGACATTTCAGAATACTTGTCATTAGTATTAGGATCAATTGGAACAGCGTGAGTAGTAATATTCTGATTTGTTGATTTCATTTGTTGTTTGCTTGTGTCAGCTGAACAGCAGTGGCGGTCTCTCGGATTATTTGTTTTATTTTCTGAATTGTAGTAGTAACGCGTCCCTTCGTAATGCGAAAAACATTTATTTTCATCAGAAACTATCAGGGTTTATTAACTTAGCCCTGTAACGGTTAAGGCTAGATAAGTGTGTGTTGAATGAAAAGTACGAGGTCAGTTATAAAATAGCCGGACTGATTTTTTTGTCATTTCCCTGAGGCGTTTAGAGCAGAGAACGGAAGAGGTCGTTGACCTGCGTTTACTCTTTATGCTAGCGTGATATATTCAAGGTTGCGTGGCCACCAGTTCTTTGGTAGCATTTGTTTGGAGCGGACCGTGCATCTAACCTGAGGCGGAAAAATGTTAAGTGTAAGAGTGGAGCATTATGTGAATGTGAAATTCCTGGCAAGACTTGGAAAGACAGCTACAGAGACAACTGGTATGTTGATGCAAGTTTATGATAATGAGTGTCTCTCTGGTACTCGAGTTTATGAGTGGTTCAAAAATTAAAGAGCGAAGGATAGTACAAAACCATTCGGGCCGGCCGACCTAGCACATCAAACACTGCTGATAACATAAACAAAATGGTGAAAGTGCAAGAACACACCTGAACATTAGAGCAATTGCTGAGTTAGCAATAATTCGGCAGATTGCTTCCGAGAATTCTCGCTTTTGAGCAGAAGCGAACGCGAGCGAACCGGCATCCTTGAATGATTCTAACGTTTTATCACAAGTTATGCCTTTTGAAGAAACGCGTTTTCTCCCCCTCCCCCAATACATGTGCCAATCCCTGCACTGGAAGCTTATCAATTTCCTAAGACAAAAGAATTCAGAACGATCAAGTTCAAATTCAAAGCAATTACGATTGCTTTTTTCCACATCCGAGGGATGATTCATGCGGACTGGGTAACTGAAGCTCAGACTGTTAACTACTACTATAAGGGGGTTTAATAAACTTCGTGAGAAGATGAGAGGAAAAAGACCTGAAATATGGAAGAACGGCTCATCACAACGGACAGAAGCGCTGACTGTGAAGCACAAGATTTTCATGTTGGAATACCCACCATATTCTCTCAATCTTGCTCTATACGGCCCATTTTTATATTCGAAGATCAAGTCTAGACGCAGTGAAGGCAAAAGCGACGGGATTCCTTTAGAAGCTTCTAGCAGTTGAAGACTCACATGAAGCAGTCTCAGGATCGGAAAGAAGAGTTTTTGTTGGTGAACATTTAAAATGCATTTTTATTTACCCTGGAAAGAGTTAAGGCAATGTAGTCTTCTCTTCCATTCTATCAGGTGGGGGGAAACAGCAAAAATACAGAATACAGTATACTTAGTTATATAAAATACAGAAAAAAAGTATAAAGATATATACTGCATGTAAATATATGTAAATATTACATAGTTAGAAAGGGGATAAAGATAAAGATCCCACTTGTTCAATAATTTTTCTCGAATACAAAGGGGGAGGCAGAAGCGAGAAACTATCTTTGAATTTCTTGGGGTTTAGATGACAATTTAATCGAAGTTTAAATTGCTTTATGTCCGACAATCTCTGCCTTCAGGAGGAAGGGAGTTCCAGATTCAGGAAACTGACGCGCCGAATGAGGTTGAGTAGAAATGTTTTCGGTGATGAGGGATAGATTGTAAAGTCATATTCCGGATTCGAGGTAAGAACAGATATACGAAGCGAGAGGCGATATACTGAGGTGTGGAGGTATAGAGGATTTTGAGCAGGAAGGAAAGTCCCACGTTCTTTTAGAGGTAGCCATGACAGTTGATTGCATAGGAGCGTCACATGATCAAATTTACGAGTGTTGAAGATGAAACAAACACAGACATTATAAACGCATTGTAATCTATTGATCTGCCCAGTACAAGACATCACAATAACCAAAGTGAGGCATAGCAAACACTTGAATGAGATTGTTTTTGAGATTGAGAGGTACATATTTTGCCACGTGTTTTAATATGCGAATCTAAGAAAATATTTATTGATGGGTCACCTGGATTCTACATCGGAGTCTATGTAAATACCTAAGTTAATAGGTATAATCTATTGAATAATTTTTATAATAGAAATCCGGTTATTAGTCGCACCTGGCAGTGCCTTCAGTTTTATAACTTCTAAACATTCACTACCTTTTAATTGATATAAAATAGAAATAATGCTTGATACTAATTATTTTATTTGTCGTGTTAATTATTCTATATACCTACGTTGCCACATTCACCTCCCCACAACAGAAAGGTTTTCAAACATCCTAAAAGTACGGATTAACATTTTGTGGCTTCAATCAAGTCCATTCCGTCTTTCCAAGATGGCCTGTTTGACTTCACTACGCGAAGTGTTCAATACAAACGTCACTAGGCCTGTATTTCGTAACCATTTGGCACACTGCTTCTCTTAAACGAATCTTACAGAGTTGTCAAGGAACAAGCAAGTATTGCACAATTGCTAATCATTGATGTAGTATTGCTTTTCTTTCAACATGAGCGAATCTCCTACCAAGCGAGAGTACCATCTCCTTACCTTCCGTCAACCACTTCAACCGTTGTACATACGGCCTTCATTCTATACAGCGGTTAATTTCAAGTGGGTAAGTACGCTTGCAACACCATTCAGATTCATTTGGATATGAACCTCATCCTCTTTGTGCCCTCTTAAAAAAAGTGTCATATACAGAGGGTGCCAAAAATTGTATACGCACTTCAAGCAAAGAAAAATCTCTGTTAACATAACAAAACGAATTTACACAAACAGAAAACGATGAGCACTAATCATCTTACGCTTTTACAGTTACAACAGTTGCTCAAAATGCCCACCATCAGCGTCGATACACTTCTGAGTACGTTGAACTACCGGTTGAGCAACGTTTGCGAAAGTGTCAGTTATTGCAGCATATGCCGTTTCAATTTCTTCCCGAAGTGCTGCTAGTGTAGCTGGTTTTCTACGATATACAACATCTTTAAGAGATCCCCACAGGTAGAAGTCCAACGGAATTAGATCCGGAGAACGCGGTACACACGTCTCCATTGTCTTTGAATTTCAATATTCTCGGTTTTCCAATACCACTTCAAAATTCCTTTCCGCTGTTCAAACGAAAATCTTGGCTCCATTTTGTTGTAGCAGCGCTAGCATAACGTAATGTGAGTCACATCTGTTTACAGAAGTCCATACGATAATCTCGACTTCATTTGTTCATTGTTGATTTACGATAATTTTGACTTCATTTGTTCATTGTTGATTAAACTGTCACGCTGTCATAATGTATTGTGTCACATCTGTTTACAGAACATCATACTACACATTACTGTTGTTTTTCGGTCCAAATTTGAAATGTATTAAATAGATATCTACTGTGAAAGTGTATATGCATTTTTTGACACTCTCTATATTTTAAGTTAGTAACATAGTGCTACCGGAGGTAAATTATCTGTTCGCTGTGTCGATCCTGGTGGTGTAGTGGTAATCAATACTTACCTTCTAAACCCAAGATCGCGTATTCAAACCAGGCCAGGACTGATGGATTTTTTCGGCCGTAAAAATCCTAAGCATGGAAGTAAAGTCATGGGTTCCGTGTCGTACATTTACGGCACGATAAAGAACCTCAAGCCTGAAAGAAGAGACCTCTGAGCAAAATTTGTCGGCCGTTTCACGACCTGAATTGAATGGGACACTGATGACCTGAGATGTTAAAGAGCGTTCGTAAATAAATCAAATCAACAAATCTGTTGGCTATAGAGGGTAGTGATGAGGCTATAATTTCTTTCCTTCATTCCTCTCTCTCTCTCTGTCTCTCTTTCTCCCTCTCTCGTAACACTTACTAGTGCCTGGATTTAAAAGTAATTTCAAATAAATCTCAGGGGGAAACATTAATTTAAAAATCTGTTATATCAGCGTATTAATACGTTCTTCCTGAAAAGGAAGCAACATCGCAATCAATCCATATACAAATAAATAAAAATATTTTGAAGAAAGAGAACGCAAATCTCTGAAACCCCCCTTTTAACAGCTTCCTCTACAGTATTTATGAGATACAGCCAAACAATAAAACTGAATGATCAATGTAATATTGTAATTTTTAAAAGTTATTGGAAGATCAATCAGCGCTTCTGAATATAATGCTTCTTGTTCAATCTGTCTTGTAATAAAATAGCTACTGCATAACCAATTAGGGACTTTTTTAAAATTAATATATCTATTTATTAGAGGAATCACTAAAGGAGAGTCAGTCTTTTTAGAAACATGGATGCATAGAGACGTTACAGAATCTAAGGATTTCCTCAATTTCTGGGTGTAAAATATAAAATATATAGTAGCAACAACATTATTTTTGAAAAATATATCCATTCGTTTCTTTCCCTCTTAGACTAGTGTTCAACAGCATTAGAATATCTATCTTGATGCTCTGCATTATGCATATTTACAATAAGAATTGATAAATTATCACAAGGATCATTTGTTTTTATCATGATCTGCAGCGTTCGAGTAATGCCCGAATTTCTTTTGAACAAAGTCTTTAGATTTCATTCGTAATCAAAATGTAATGTTCATTATTTATGTTACACACTTACAAACTTGTATGTTAATTGTTCCTCATGATTATATGGCATTACTGTCAGTAAAAGAACGTATAAAAATATGTTTCATGACTATCACTGAGCGAATGCAGGATGTGTTCTATTTCCTGTTGAACTTATTGTCAGTTCATGGAGCCAAGGAACGTGAAACATGACATATCCCTTCCTTGGTACAGATTCTCTTGTTTCCTTATGCATACAGAGAGGTTATTTGAGTTACGAATCGGCAGAGTGTGACTGAACACTGGAAGAAGCTAGTCGTCAAGGTCGTATAAGCATGTGCATGTAGCAACTTGTATTTAGAGGGAGGATTGATCATCGAATGGTTGTGCGTTCGTTAGTTAATTCACTGCATAAATACAGTATTGAAAAACAGATTTTGGTTTGATACATAAGGCGATTCGCAAGAAAATATCCTGGCAATCATGTTTCAGGTAGAGAAACGGTTCGCCAATAAGCTACGAGATACAATATCTCTCAATGGTAAGAAATGTGTTCCGAATTGCCATGTTCTTATCGAAGAAAACTAGAGGAATTTCTACACAGTTGTCGGCAATGTATTGCCGTTTAGGGGCACCATTTTGAACATGTCTCATAACAGAAGTTAGTGCTCATTATTATCACCAGTTTTAAACACAATATCATTTTATGTTTCCAATAAAAATAAAAATAGTGAATTTTATCTCCCTTTTTCCTGATGCAGTAAGCAATAGCGCCCAGGCTGCCCATAATCTTACTATCCTCACTGACCAGTCTTGGCAAGAATGAAGAAATTCACTGCCTAAGTGTACTTTCCTTAAATTATGATCATATGTAAAATATAACTCTCAAAGTTATCGCACAAACTATGCAGTATTTCGGATGAGTGAGTATCCATTCTCAGCAAAATGAGTCGAGCATATTGAGGAGTGCTCAGTTATCAGAAATATTACGCATTTTAAGTGATAACTTTTAGTACTTAACTTTTATTATATCTCAATGTCTTGTTTTTGTTAATTATTTATATTATACGAAGGTTGGAACTTCTCCACTGCTGTGGAGACGCTATGCAACGGAATCTAATATTGTCGCTGATAGCGCACGTTGTTTACATACCTATCTTTTCTAAGAGCAAATGGATTCTCCCTTCCCACATCACCTGCGTGCGCACCATCGAGAGAAACTCAGTCACTTGTGAGCTAGCGGTCTAACATACTGTTGTCACTATGTTTTCGAAACAGGAACAACGGAGTTGGATCAAGATTGAATGTGCCAGAGGTCGTACAGCACGACAGTGTCATAAAGGTCTTCAAGAGACTTGCGGGGAATCTCCATTTCCTTACAGAACAGTGGCATGTTGGGTATCATCCTTCAAAGATGGTCGGCAAACTGTGACAGACATTAATCGGGCAGGTCGTCCCACGAGCGTCAGTGAAGAAGCGCATGCTCTTGCCGCGTTACTGAACAGTGATCGACCCCAGACGATTCGTGAGCTCGCCCAAGAAACCGGATTGGCGCACACGACTGTGCTTCACATCCTGAAGGAACGCCTGGGCATGCGAAAAATTGCATCACGATGGGTTCCGCATGATTTGACGGAAAGGGAAAAATGGTTGCGTTACGACGCTGCTAAGACGCACTTGGAGCGCTATGAGCGCGAAGGAGAGACTTTCTTACGCCGGCTAAATAGTATGAGCCAAAACTGAAACGCCAATGGAACGAATGGCGTCAGTATGGGTCACCACGAAAGTCGAAAGTTCGTCAGAGCCCCAATACGGTGAAAGTTATGTGATTCTCGTGTACGACTGTGATGGTTATCCTAACGCATTACATTCCTCCACGGCAGACCGTCAATGCTGAGTATTACCGTTCGTTTTTGGAGCACCACCTGCGACCAGCTTTGAGAAAGAAGCGACAACACTTTCTGCAGAATTCACCCATCATTTTGCACGACAATGCTCGGGCGCATACAGCGCAAGCTGTGGCTGATTTGTTCGGTCGATAGGGCTGGGAAGTACTGTACCATCCACCATACTCCCCGTACTTAAGTCCTTGTGACTTTGATTTGATTCCGAAGATTAAGGAACAACTTCATGGCATTCGCTTCAGAAGTGTTCCAGAGATTCGACAGGCAGTACACCGCTCCATCTGCACCATCAAGAGAACAAGTTCTGCTAAAGGTATAATACGACTTCCAATGACTGGTAACGGGTTATACACAACGCTGGTGACTACATTGAAGGACAGTAAAGGCTGCTAACATGTAACTCTTTTGTATCGGTTGTAAATAAATAGTTGTCACTATTTAAGTTCCAACCCTCGTATATATTTAAATGCGCTTAATTTTCATATTAAATAATTCAGCTGAGGTTCTAAGCTTCTTTTCTAATTCTATTCCTTGACATCATGCGAATTAAATAATGAACAATAGTGAAATACATGAAGACAATGATTGAAACTTTCAACTGCCATTTTATGTTAAAACCGAAAGATTAAATTTTTGGGAAGTATCTGGAAAACTGAAATACACGCGCATAATTATTTGCAAACTGTTATTTAATAAATGTAATTGAACAGTAATAATTATGTAATTATATGAAAATTTTAAATTTGGAGACTAGGTTTGCAAACTAATACTTGATTATGAGTTAATATTCAACACACTGAAACATAAATGCTTTATAAATCATTTAAGTTTCGCTTTTATCTGCAAACTTTATGAATATTAATTTTATTTATCTATTTAATTATATTATTTCTCTGATTGATATTTTCAAAGAGTTCTATGTAAAAATGTAACATTGCACATTTTGCTATTTTTTTTAATTAGTGTTTAACGCCCCTCTTAACTACTGAGGCGGTTTTACCAATAATTCTTTGAATGCTTACATAATAGACTTTCAACTTATTTTTATCATAAGACTTGTGAGTTGATCAGAGCAGAATACTATTAAGTTCATAATTTTGAATTATGTACCTATCTCATTTTTCACACCAAAACATTGAACCTTATATAGCTTTTATGAGAGGCTGAACATTTAACCCCTCTCTCCAGCGAAATGTTAGCAATGTTGTCACAGCAAATTGCAAATACCGCCTCTGCAACTAACCTGCGTTTTCTATGTGCTAAATGAAGTAAACAAGGGGTCGCATTTATAGCGACGAACGTATTAAACAAGAGCTTATTTCAGTTTTGAAGAAGCTGTATTGCTTTTCTTGAGGAAGCAGTAATTAAACAAACAAGATTTTTCTGACCACTCATAATCTTTGAGCAACGTGCCTTGATGATTTCTGGACAGGAATTGCATCATATGTAGCGAACTATGGCGTTGACGCTAGCCAGGAGCTTGAAATCTAAATGAACTATTCTGAACTATGTGAAATGGCACATCGCTGTTAACAACGCCTTTTACTGAAGGTGAGGGTATGTGTTTGACCTCGTGAGCATAAGCGTACCAAATACTGGTACTTTGCCGTTTAAAACCATTACCACTTTACGACAAAACACTCGTAAAGACGCTAAGACCGGTCCTCATGGGAAATCCTCCACTGTACTTTAAGACCGCTGTGGGTGTTGCGGGAACAGTCAGTCCCACGTAGACGAGTATTTCCTGGAAGCAAACCGCCGTTGGGTGCGGCTTGACAAGTGCTGGCGGGCGAGCCATGCTGCCTGCCTGCTATAATCTGATGAAAGGCCATAGGTGAAGCGCGCGGCACTGCACTCAATGAATGAAAATGACCACCAAGCCGGCCAAGTGTCGTAACCGGCTATATAGCGAGTTTCCTTATCGGCTCAAGCGTGAACAGCAGCAGAAGGAAAGGAAAGTCACATTCCTAAAATTCTATCCACAGCATCTGCTCCGGCAATCTTAAACACACTATCCATTAGAAAAGAGGAGATAGAAGAGAAATTCTGACGGTGCATAAACCGTGAAATTTTACCAGATTTTTAAGACTCCAAAATGGACTCTAAAATTTTCATTCCACAACTTGACTCTAAATTTAAAGAAGTTTCTTGCATTAGATTTTTAGCGACTTTGGGATACGATAAGGCTTGCTGCAGTATTATTATTTATTTCCTATATATATATATATATATATATATATATATATATATTACTTGAATAGATATACGAATATATGTATAAAACATATAAATAAATAACAACATTGCTGATATTCCTTGCAACCGAATATTTTTCCCTAGACAAAATATCTTGTAAAAAATTGAAATATTTCTCGTAGATTTTCACGTACTATGTTAGCCAGCTGTCATTTGACATCTTATGCCCAAATTGACAAATATCTCGTTGGGCTACCCTTATTTGTTTCGTTGTAGAAACATGAAAAAATAAACGTGGACATTATTGGAGATGGTACGGAACATTAGTGGTACACAATAAATCAAATGCCAGAAAAGTTTAAAATAAAAAATACAATGGCCTCGTTTTATCAATGCTAATTATTCGCATTTGTTAACATTCTCATTCTATATAATGTCAAAGATGTTATACATACAACATTTTCAAAGTGAATAATTTCAGTCTCTAACATGACTATTTTGTTCTCCTCTTCAAAACGATCGTTGAGATGGTTCGATGTGTGGCCCTACATTGGGCCCCAAACTTATGAAGCGGGCTGTATGGCAGCCACATTGGGCGCCAAATTTTGAAACGGTTTAGTATGCTCCGGCTAAGTGCCCCGAGTTGGGCACCAATTTTAAAGCGATTTGTTGTCGATACCAATTTTGAAGTGTTTTGTAGTAGATTGGTTATTGGACGCTTCGGTGGTCAACAAAATATCAGGGTGAATTCTGCTATTTCGTTGACTCGTACTCAACAGGACGAAGAGAGGATATCAATAGTGAAAATACCACCCGATGCGACATAATATATGTATATTGGTATTTTATTATGTCCGAAAATGTTCGCGTCTTCTGGTGTTTTGCGTATCGTAACTGGGTAACTGAACTACGTAACTGATAACTGCTTCTCAGCTAAGTATCGACTTAAAAACTGCCTAATGGATTCATCAGAACTGCATGCTCAGGTCTGGAACTTGTTATCTGAGAACTAAGAACTGAGTGGCATCTTACCTCGTTTGGAACTTAAATACTGCTTGTGTCTCGCTACGTGTAAAACTTCAAACTGCGCAAAAGTTGCGTGTATCTTGCCGCGTGTAGAACTTAAACTGCTTGTCTCAGCAACATCGAACTTACAACTGCTCCCACCGTGTGTAAAGTTTAAACTGCTTACCTCAACCGAGCAACCGCCTCCTTATATATTAAATTCAAATTAAGTGATCGTTGGCTTACGATTTCCAAGGGGGACCAAAGACACGCGCAATCTTCGCCCCTATTTTTAAAAGTTCAAACATACGTTTTCCATTGGCTGGTTTAAGTTCACCTGCCCCAAGTGTCATTCGCTATTTTTTTGAAAGTTTAAAACATTTTGTTAGCATTGGCTAGTTTAAAAGTTAGTAGTACAACGTCTGTCGGATCAAAATCCCAAACAGATTTAAAAGTCCTTCAGTTTATTAACCTTACAAGTGCTGTCATTTTAAAAAAGAAGGGGCTTCACACGCGACCTTCGGGTTTCTTCTCATTGTGTTGTTTTATGAACCTTTTGTTTTTTCCAAGCTGCCGTAGCCTAAAAACATAAGAGGCTTTCTCTTTTGCAGTTCCTATATTGACATTAAAGTTTATGACGCGCATACATACATAATATCTATATTATTAATTACAATGCCAAAATATGCTAATTAAGCATATATATACATACATTATAATTATATTACAATGGGGGTGGATCACAGAAAGATGATTTGTATGCTGTATGATTATGCTGTATTTGTATTTGTATGATTATCACTCTTTTATGAAGTTTGGTTTGGGGAATTTTTAAACAAATCTTACAGCATTTTGAATTATGAAAAACAAATGTCCAATCGTTGCAAATTTTTACATAATACTTGGTCATTTTCCGGCTCAAACTAGCAGCCACATAAATATTTGGTGAATGATTTTTATTGCAGCAATAACAATAATTAATTCATCTGTTCCAAAATATTTGCCTTCGATCCATTCTTGAATGTTTAATCGGGAGCGTTGCAGTTACTTACACTACCCATTCCGCCAGAGTGATTCACTCACGCAACTGAACTAGAAATGAAGTTTTACATAAAATGTACTGATGCGTGTCAGCTCTGTATTTTTTCTTAGAAATTTAGCCCCATGTGTGTACAAAACTAGAAAGACCAGCTAGCATAAAAGCAACCTCTTAAAGGTATTTTTAATTACTTTCGGCTACACTTTTCCCTCTTCCATTAGTTTTTGTGTGTTTACTGCTAATGAATAATTCAACCTTAGTTCTATTTCTTCATTACGGTGGTCCCTCCTACGCCCAAAACGCGGGTTCGAACCCGGCCAGGATCGATGGATTTTTTCGGGCGTAAAAATTCTAAGTATGGCTTCCTTCGGAAGGGAAGTAAAGCCGTGGGTCCCGTGTCGTACATTTACGGCACGAAAAAGAACCTCAAGCCTGAAAGAGAGGCCTCTGAGCAAAATTTGTCGGCCGTTTCACGCCCTGAGTTGAATGGGACGCTGATGACCTGAGCTGTTAAAGAGCGTCCTTAAATAAATCAATCAAAAAAAAAAAATAAAAAAAATTACGGTGGTCCAGTGAGGCCAGGAGTATACCCTAGGCCTTTGTAATTCTTTTCTAAGAAAAGAAAAAAGATATATGTTTGGCCAGAAGCAGATTGTAAGTTAAAATTCTACTAAGAAAAAAAGTTATAAAATAATATCATGCAATATGCACCAAAAGTACATAGAAATATCAATGCTAATGTGCAAGAACTTGCTCTAAATATGCTTCAATAGTCCCAGAATCTTAAATTTATGCTGTAAAAGCCGAAACATGCAAACACGTACGGTCATTAGAGCTCCTTAGCCATGAAATGAAAATACAAAGTTTGAAAAGTATAGAAAACTTATGAAAAAACATGCATTTGTGTGGAAATCCTATATCTATTCATCACTGTTTGATATCCCTGCATAAATTTTTCAATTTTGATAAATTTATTAATGTCGGAGATAAAATCCTGTCACTGATATTTTCTGCTTCATCAGTCGTAATGTCGGTCCTGGTGGTGTAGTGGTTACCATACTTGCCTCCTAAACCCAAGATTGCGGGTTCGAACCCGGCCAGGACCGATGGCTTTTTTCGGGGCGTAAAAAATCCTAAGTATGGTTTCCTTCGGAAGGGAAGCAAAGCCGTGGGTCCCGTGTCGTACATTTACGGCACGATAAAGAACCTCAAGCCTGAAAGAGAGGCCTCTGAACAAAATTAGTCGGCCGTTTCACGCCCTGAATTGAATGGGACGCTGATAACCTGAGATGTTAAAGAGCGTCCATAAATAAATCATTCAAAAAAAAAAAATCAGTCGTAACTTTGACTGACACAGATTCTGTCTTTTACCTACAACAGATACTATAATTATTCTTGAAAATTCTAACAAACTTAGTGAAAGTTCTGAAGTGCTCAAGTTGAGAAGGCTTTGCTTCTTGTAAAAACCAGAGTTGATGGCTGAACTCTGAACCGTTTTCATTAATTCAGCACCAAGCTGACGAACTAATGTAGTTTCTCAAAGGGTCCTCATTTCGAATCAAACTTTCTGATCCAAGCAAAAAGAGGTTCTTGGTGACTTTAAGACAATAAATAATTATTTTTAATCGTCATCACTTTAAAGTATCAGAAGGTTCTGTAAGGCAAAACGTTTTTATAGGGCTTAGAGCTTTTCATTTTATCGAAAATAGCGTTTGCAAGGTAGGAAGATCTAAATTACTTAATTAAAAAAAAAAGATATTGTTACTGTTGCAATATAGAAACTATCATTTAAACATAAAACATTAATTTCTAAAATACAGGTAATTATTTACTCTTGAACTAAACCAAATTTTCATGTCAAACAAAATGTATATTGCATATTAACCTTAAGTTAATAGGGTTGCCGTGGTTTCGTTCCATAGCGCACAGAAGTGCAATACAGGTATACGCTTCTGTCCACTGTTTTCGGTTGGCATTTGTCTAAAATGTAAACACGTTTCAAGAACTAAAAGTGTTAACTCTTGACTTAAATAAATGTCGGAATATATTCTCTTATGACTAATTTTTCAAAATCTTTGCTCCGCCTTACATTCAAATCATCAACGTATGCTAATAATACATTTCCTAGCAGTTTGTCCCCAGTCCTGTTTTCCCACCCGGTCGTCGATTCATAACCAACCCACGCTCTAAATGTAGAACTTGTATGCTAATTACTTACCAATCCTTTCTTTTTTAAATTTTAACCTAGGAGTTCAAGAACATATTGTTTTCCAGGAATGTTGTACATCCCTTAAAGTTTGTTAACCATTTCATATTTACAATAGTTTTACTGCAGTAAAACGTAGGCGCCTCTTACCGTTGTCCAACATGCCTTGTCCCATTTACCTGAGGATTTAAATGTATCGTGTCTTCGTTATGCTTTTACTCGCACACGGACCGGCATTCTGGAGCACACAGCGCAGGCGCCCACAAGCAGCCAGCAAGCGATCAGAAAACTGGCATATGGTTTTTACTGAAGATGCAATTTCTTCTTCTCTAGTCGGTGGGCTCTAAGGCATGCACTTCAGTAACATTGTACGAGTTAAATTTTAGCAATTTTGTAGCACCATGTGATCAGAGTTGCTTTCCCCCTCGGCGCGGGGTTTTTCTTATAAGCGAGCACCAATTGTTTCCGTGTCGTGCACGGGAAAAGCGAAATTACTTGCTAACATATTGACATGCTGACTGTCGCAGTCGTAGCGGAGTTATTCCCGGGTGTGTGATGAATTGTTCGTTTCTAATTCTGTAGTATGTCGCGCGTGTTTACGACGACACAACGTGTCTTTATGTACGATTCATATGTATTAACTTAATGGTAAAAGAATCAGCAGGACCATTTTTTCAGCATACAGCTGATTGTGTTATTTATGTAAATACCATATTTATCCCCTTTTTCAGAGAATTAACTAACAGGGAGCGTGATCATTCATTTTTTTTCAACAGGATCTACCACTGCTGGCACTGCGAATAAATTCCATGACAGCAAATCACAATGTATTTCCACAAGCTAGAGTTATTAATAGGAGTTTGTCGTCTTTTCGGTCTCCTAATATAACAACTTGCGATTATTATGTCTGGGGTAAATAAAAAAAAAATGTCGTGTACAAGACGAACTGCACACCGCATAAGAACCCAAATATAATATTCGTCATGAAATTGTTCGGAGTTCTCAAAATGAACTACAGCGAGAGATGAATAATTTCTTACAGAGATGTCCAAAAGTGTGTGGAGAACGAAGGCGGGCAGTTTCAACACCTCATTTGATAATTTGATAAGCAATCTTAAATTGGTTTGTGTATTGTATGGTTGGCCTGTTTTATTGTTTACCCTCCCGCTAATCACCGAAACCGGACTAGCCATCTAACCGGCCAATAAGCGACGCGCTCGCCCATAGGCATAACACTCCGGGGCAAAGCAAAACTGATCGCACGGTAAAATGTTCTGATGTACGGTTGACCCCACTTATTGTGTTAACTTTGCAAGATATTTTCGCGGTGATTATTTCAATCGAGTAGCGATACATATCATGCAGTTTTCCTCTGTTAACGCTGATTTTCTTATCCAATCTGATTTGTTCAGAAAACGTTGTTGAAATTTACACGACACTGGCGGTACTGAGTAGCTGATTTGTTTCTGTAAAAGTTGCAGCAAATGAAAATACGTTAATCTGTATAAAATATTTTTACCATGGCTAACAATGAAATGTAATAATACAGTACCTCCTCATTGTTCCAAACTTACACGCACTAACCGACTTTATCAGAGACAATGTGCATCCTTGAGTATCTGTATATGCAGCGTGATGCGCCAGCTTTGGACCTTGTGCGCGTGCGGAGAAAAATAAAACTAAGACCCGATATGAGCCCAACATTGTCTTAGGTATATAGTAGAATTCCGTTAAGAATCTCTGTATATAGATCCTCTCTCCACCATGCTAAGCCTATATGGAAACAGTACGTCTGATAGTGACGTTCAGAAATGATAACTTAGTTGCAAACTGCTTCATAATTTTTACGGTTTAAATATAAGATGTAATTACCGCTAATACACCGTATAATTTCTAATATGTCTAAGAGGATAGTAAACGAACGAGTTAATCAGCACAAAAATATATTAGTCAAAAATACAGTGATGGAAACAAAAAATTTCCACTACAAGGAATAAAATTAAAGTCTATCATCAAAGAAAGTGTTCACTTTGTAATAATTACATAACAACCTTGGTTCATAAGTCTTCAGGAGTATGCTCTTCCCATATCATGTTATACATGTTGAATTATTTCCCTGAGATGGTCTGAACTTTTGAAATGCATTTCCTGGATACCTATGTGGAACACACATTGAGCATTTAAAAGAAATTGAGATTTATTTTTCATTAATACTAATAACGCTGACCTGTTTTTATATTAAATTTTAGTAAAA
This sequence comes from Metallyticus violacea, assembly GCA_030762175.1. NCBI lineage: Eukaryota > Metazoa > Arthropoda > Insecta > Mantodea > Metallyticidae > Metallyticus > Metallyticus violacea. The sequence continues at coordinate 69,025,924 of CM060845.1, forward strand.
CATGATTGAAATCTGAAACATTTTGACATCCGGTATGTAAAAACAAATCATTGAAATGAAACATTGGCGAAGTTTGTATGGGTATGGAAGATTAGGTAAGCTATGAAATGAGATTCGCTGAATCGTCTGTACGTGAATGGTAAATAAAAAGAGATTTAAATGAAAAGACTGTATAGAATAGATAAAATGGAAGATACTTTTTTGCTAGAGCAATATTATAATATTATATACCACAAGTAAAAAAAAAAAAATGCCTGGGGCTCATTAGGAGGTGGGCTGAATGAAAAAAACACGCTATTAGCATAATTCCTGGTGCAATCATAATAGAAATAATAGGCAATTTATAATCATTGCATTTTTTTTTTTTTTGCGATATGGAAATCACACGTTTAGTTCTGTACGGCATTTTGTAAACAAAGTTCAATATTTAACGCCCTTTTGCATTGTTGAGACATCAAAGGAGGTTGACACGCTGACACGCACATCAGACTAAAGGATAAATTGAGAAAGGAATTTGATCTATTTTGGGAAGGAAGCATTTCAAGCCTAAGTTTAGGGTATCTCCCTGGATGAGACTGAGGAAAACCTGGAGAAAACCTCTGTCAGGAAGTATTCCTGGCGGGAATCGAATCCAAACTTCCCTTTCAGAGTCTGCATCTTAAGGACCTCATTCACCAAAATTGGCTATGCTCGTAGTCTCGACTTTTTTTTTTTTTTTACCTTAGCCATACACACCACTATAGATATGCCTTGTTCATAGACATTCAACAAACTACGAAGAAAAAGTGAGAAACGCAATAAACTACCAATGGGTGACTCAGATGTTTGCCAAATTCTCTTACTTCCACCAGTTGACCTCGGAACCTAACTCCATAAAAACGATAACTCGGTGCTCATGCATGTTTTCCACAATGCCAATTCCAAAGTCAAGGGCGTTATAGAGCATAGTGAACACGATGCGTGGCTGGAGGTTGTGGAGATGCGTGCCTCAGCAAATGACTTGCTCTCTCAAGGCCAAGTATGCAGCTAACGCTTAAAACACATGCAGTGCGAGGGTGTTTCTTTCCTTTGCATATCTTTACAGCTATTCCTTCGATCGTTATCTTTATTGACTGCTCCTTCATTCAACATCCGTTGTGGAACTATTGTGTATTTCTTTTTGCTTCTAAGTTTCTCCAATGACCCTCTTGCGTTTTCATTTAAGTTTGTCTCTTTCTTTCTTTCTTTCTTTCTTTCTTTCTTTCTTTCTTTCTTTCTTCTTTTTTTTCCCTTTCCTTTTATTGTATTATCTTTATTTCTTTCAATGACTGTTTTTCTTTTTATCTGCTTCTTCCATCAACCATTTCCTTCTTGTTTCTATCGACTAGTTTTTCTATCAATAGTTTTATTGTTTTACTGTACTGTAGAGTACACCTTATATATAGAGTCTGGAAGCTTTAATTTGTCATAAGTTTTGTTCGGTTCCGCGCTTGTCTCTGCGCTCTTACCCTCTATTCTCATTCATCACCAATCACCTAACAGTTTTTCATTGTAGGCTTTTTAGATAGTTGACCGGTTTAGGCAACTGTCTAGGTGTTCAGTTCGAATCCCCCCAACGAATGAACTGTTTTATTGTTTTACTTCCAAGTAAAAATAACGTTTAGTATACATAATATAGCAGACCGCCTCCCTGGTCTAGTGATTAAGAGTTGCTGACCGCCGATTGGAAGACCCGGACTCGATTCCCTTACCTACTTAGGAATTTTTGAAAGTTAGGGTTTTGGAACGGAGTCCAACCAGCCTCGTAAGGATAACTGGAAGCTGATGGAGCGGTAGCGATCCTTGATCTCTCGGGATGCGGTTTACTGATTACATATTTCTCTGCAATGTTGTTTTCTACCTATGATGTCGTGTGACGGAGATAGAGGACGCAGCGGTCACTGCGGTAAGTCAACGGCTCTCCTAGGGCTATAGTGCCCCACAGATGATAATGCAGCTTCCAATAATAAAGGCTTAATTGAATTTTAAGGCATTTATGCTCTCACACAAAAAAGTAAATAATGTCTGTTTTAAACATTAAATAGGTAAATAATAATTATTCTTAAATCTAATAAAGACAATTTACGTTTCTCCTTTTAATTTTTCACTTTAGAATATTTATTAATGTGGCTTTTTGTTTAAAACAAAAATGATTGTGTTTGAGCAGAAATTCCTTATGATGCCCATTGAAATAGAGAATGAGCAATGCTTGACGCAACTGCGGGACCGGTCGGCCGATTTTTTGAATAGTTTTAATGCCCATTTTAACTACTGAGGCATCACAGACGGTGACACTGATGATACATAAAATGAAATAATAAATTGGGAAAGATTTTTTCAAAGGAGGGAAGCGTTGGGGAAGAATATTTTTATAAAGGAAGGAAGGAAGGTTCCAGATCTGGTTTAGGGTACTCCCTGGCATTTGCCATTTATGAGGACTAAGGAAAACCTGGAAAAAAAGCTCAGTCAGGGAGGATAGGTCCTGATGGAAATCGAACCCCAGACCTTCCGCTCACGAGTTCGCGCCTTAACGATCTCGGCCATTCTTGGTGGTACACACACAGTAAAACTGTCGGTCTATCTATGAACATGGAGAAAACACAGATATGACAAAGAGCCGTTAGAATTAGCTCGACAACATTAAAATACGACAAACAGTTGCATTCCAGTATCATATGGGCAAAGAAATCAACAAAAGAATTTCCTCATTCTGGTCATTGAAATTCACAATGATGGACAATAATTTGAGCACAAAATTGAGCTGCTGGACTCATGCATATGCCGAACACTATTATATGAATGCTAATCTTGCAGTCTAACAGAAGTGGAAAAGAATAATATTAGCGTCTGCCAACGCAGAATGGAGCGGAAAGTACTGGGGGTATCCTTTATGGACAAAATATCATCTGTGGAATTAAGAAATGTGTCGGGACTAAGCGACGTGGCTCGACGTGCACACAGCCTAAAGTGGAAATAGTAGCAAGACTACTAAGCAGCAAATGGGGACATATAGCTACCACATGGGTAGGAGAGAACGAGGTGGGTAGACTTCAGGAAAGCAATTGGGCCCCACTGGACCAGCGTAGCACGGAAGAGCCCAGGAACAGAGCAGCAGAAAGAAGAGAACAACTGAAGTCAATAGTGAAAGTGATACGAAACTTCTAATACAAAAACTTCATAGATTCAGAACTTGAGCGTTCAAGTTAAATTGAGTTAAACAGTAAAATAAGAAACACAATAGACTTAACAAACTCATAGGGACTAATGAGCCAATGCTCATATAGACTAGCTCATCATATGAGAAATTAAAGAGCCCCAATTGCGGAGGCCCTAGCCCTGGGTGGGACATTAGTGGGTTAATTCATTCACTGTAATAGACATCAATTTTCTTGACAAACGAGTTAAATTCTGTACAAAGTTATGCTCGGCAGAAAAAAAGACGTGTTGTAAAATAAAATAAATATATCAAATTTTATTAATTCGGTAGTTTCATTCTGCAAATACTACTCACAATGTAACGTAATTTGTTTTACGCTCAAGTGAACGCGAAACACCTTACAGAAGTCATTTTGTTGTTCGGGTGTTATACGAAACAAATAGGTAAACGCTGGTGCGGAATTTACCTGTGTCAGGATATTAACGGACAGCATCCGGTAATCTCTGATGCGAATGCATTCAAAGTGTTCTCCTTACCCATGTACTTATTAACATCTAATACATCTATTAATAATGTCGGTCCTGGTGGTGTAGTGGTTACCATACTTGCCTCCTATACCCAAAACGCGGGTTCGAATCCTAAGTATGGCTTCCTTCGGAAGGGAAGTAAAGCCGTGGGTCCCGTGTCGTACATTTGCGGCACGAGAAAGAACCTCAAGCCTGAAAGAGAGGCCTCTGAGCAAAATTTGTCGGCCGTTTCACGCCCTGAGTTGAATGAGACGCTGATGACCTGAGCTGTTAAAGAGCGTCCTTAAAATAAATCAATAAAAAAAAATCACATCTATTAATTATGACAAATGAAAAGGACTATGCATAATTCAGGTTAAATTTGAGTTTATACCTCGGATCGTTTTATTGTCTTAACTTGACTTTCATTCAGTAATCGAAATTCATAAGAGTTTTTAAATTCATTATGAAAGTTACTGCTACAGATGATAAGCTGGAACAGCTGTGTGTGACCATGACAATATTCGTAACTCTATAGGTTACTGCCCTAAAATTACAAACTATGCGTCGTATAGTGCAAACCTAGTGCTAATGGTAGGCAAGAGTAACGAAATTGACTATAAATTGAAGTTTTGATTGGTATATTAGAGAAGTACACTCCTAAAAGCTGGTGCCTAATTTGGAAACAGGAGTTAGACACCAAGGCCATCCCACTTAGTACTCTCGGATGTATCTTCAGCCGCTATTACGGTCAAGGCCTGTAGGTCCCGGGTGCTTGTGCATGCAGAAATAAAGATGTCTATCATTTAGCTAAAAGACTACTAATTTGCAGGAAGCGCCATCTACATAAAGAATTAGATTCAGTATGATATACTTATGGCTATAAACATGCTTGTAGTGAAATGAAATATATAAAAGGTCGAATAAGTAATACGTAGAATAAATAAAGATGTACTTTTTTCAATTTAACGTCCCTTATAACAACGAAGGTGAACCATTGTTGATGATATGAACCAACAACACTGTAAGTTACCTGACATTCGTCTTTAGCAGGATTCGAACCCGAGTCTCTGGATTTGCAAGCAGAAATGCTAACCAGAAATCCACGGCAGCGATCACAAACAAATGTAACGATGATACGCTACTAGAATATATTTCTACTCTAAATAATCTTTCCACCACATAATATCCAACTCTAGTTGCTCTTTACCTTGTATGTAAAAAAACAATTATCTTCAAAAAAAAAAAAAATGTAAACCGCACTTTTAATTTCACTGCGTTATGGCTTACATTGAACATTTGGGGACTAGGTAAACATAGTTCAACAGATGCTTACAATGGCACGAAAAACAATATCATCTTATATAAGGCGGAAGTCCGAAATACGGCTGGTATACCCCATTTTTGAAATTAATTATTTTCTGCATGGTACCAATGTTTACTTTGAAAAAGTGAAAAGCCGACAATCAATTCCAACAAGACAACGCGTGATATAAAGTGAAAAGCTCTCTCTCTCTCTCTCTCTCTCTCTCTCTCTCTCTCTCTCTCTCTCTCTCTCTCTCCTTTTTTTTTTTTTTTTTTTTTTTTAATAAGGAACAACATATTGCACCCAGAAAGTTACATAGGACAACGCATAGGTTACATTGCGTTTAGCAAATAAATAAATAAATAAATAAAGAAAGAAAGAAAGAAAGAAAGAAAGAACAGGTACTTTTAAAAAGCTCTTAATAGGCAGTGTTTGAAAATTTAAATATATATTGGATATTGCATTTAAAATAAGAGCGTTGGAGTTACGGTTAAACCGAAAGTAGAAAAAAATCGGTATTGTAATTTTTGAGTTCTCAGTATACGGCTGGCTATTCCCGCACACCGAGTTTCATGTCACAGAACCACATGTTTCAAAGTTGTTTAGTTAGTGCAGGACTTACAACCAACCTTGTATACCTATGTTATACCTTTGGTATTTCAAAGCACACCCTTGTAATCTCTCAAACCTCATATAATTCCACGCAGAAACTTCAGTTTCTTATTAATATTAATACTAACGCAAACAGTTTATTTGTATATCTTTTAAAATAACAAGATACTCATAAAATATCCATGTTTCATATTAGATATTGCATTTTGAAAAATTTAAAAGCTCTGAATGTAGTTTCTTCTAGCGTTTATAAATATGCCCAACAAGGTGTAAGCTTTATTATATTATTAAATTTCGATATATAATGAGTTTAATGTTTTATAAAAATTATTAAAAATATTTTTAAATAATATAGAAAAATTTACCCTTTTAATATACCCTTTTCTCAGAAACTTTGCACAATTTGCCATTGCATTTTTAGGGTCCTTAATTAAGAAATAAAACCCATATTACAAACATAACCTTCAAAAGTCCAACAGGTTTAAAATATGGAAATTTGATCAGAAACAATTATTAATTTAATTACTTTTTACATAATATTACAATTAAATATTGAATATGTTTAATTGGAAAAGGGTGTGAAAAACTATTGCATTTTATGGTCCTTATTAAAAAATGAGACCCTTGTTATAAATATAGCGTTCAAAAGTCCAACAGGTTTAAAATATGGAAATTTGAAAAGAAACAAGTATTAATTTAATTACTTTTTACATAATATTACAATAAAAATATTGAATATGTTTAATGCGAAAAGGGTGTGAAAATGCAATCTATGTATTATATACAACCATCTAATAATATACCAGTTCGCATACATTATTATAGATGTATTCTGTAAATGGTGAACAATATCAATTCCTTTATTTTTAGATATTTCAAAATATAATGTCTAATGTGAAATACAGGTACAGCATGAATATTTCAGTCCCTTAAATATTTTTCTTAATTGTTGTTATATTTGCTTATTTTAATTCGAAGTCTTTATTAAAACTATTACGTTTCAAAGATTGAAAATCTCTTACATGTTTTATAATTTTATAGTTTATTACATGTTTAGTTTCACTCGTAACTGTCCTTTAATACAATTGTTCTTTTCTTATGTTCGTGCCATTCATAAAAGCAAACTATAATTCATATTCCTTTTTCTGGATAATCGCATTAACAAATAATAAGTCGGTCCTGGTGGTAACCATACTTGCCTACTAAACCCAAGATCGCGGGTTCGATCCTGGCCAGGACCGATATATTTTTCGGGCGTAAAAATCCTATATATGGCTTCCTTCGGAAGGGAAGTAAAGCCGTGGGTCCCGTGTCGTACATTTACGGCATGTAAAAGAATCTCAAGCCTGAAAAAAGAGACCTCTGAGCAAAATTTGTCGGCCGTTTCACGCTCTGATTTCAATTGGACGCTGATGACCTGAGATGTTAAAGAGTGTCTTGAAATAAACAAACCAAATAAAAATGATAATATATACATTGAAATACTTTATTTAATAGCAGTTTCTATTAACCCATTGGGTTGTCAATTAAAAATAAACACGAGTTGGTATTAAATGTGTTAAAACAGAAAGTATGAGAGCAAAAGTCAACTCTGAAGAAAGCATTGGCCATATCGAAGATTCCCCAATGAGCATCAAGATAAGGTTGATGCGTGAACGTGTGTGAGGAGGTGTGCCGAGCAGTAAGGAGTGGGCATTTGCATGTCCATGTCGACACAGAGATAACACCCGATGCCAATAACCGTGACATCTCTTGGAGTGTGCGTAGGGTTCCAAAATGTTACGTAACAAGTGCCTCTGTTGTACTCACCGGCTCGTATCTTATTGCGCTTGATGCTTATGTTCTTTTGGCGCATCTTTCAGAAGTAAAATTCTAGTATTTCACCTGAGTGATACCGAAGAAGGGCAACAAGCGGCGACTGAAGCAAGAATTAATACTGCCAAAATTGGAATTGTAAAATAAACATTATTTCTAATAACGTTATCCCATACGTTATTGTTGCAGAAATTCTTTCAGAATACTCTTGTGAAACTGCATGGTCGGTCCTGGTGGTATAGTGGTTATCATACTTGCACCCTAAACCCAAGATCGCGGGTTCGATCCCGGCCAGGACCGATGGATTTTTTCGGGCGTAAAAATCCTGTGTATGTCTTCCTTCGGAAGGGAAGTAAAGCCGTGAGTCCCGTGTCGTACATTTACGGCACGAAAAAGAACCTCAAGGCCTCTGAGCAAAATTTGTCAGCCTTTTCATGCCCTGAATTGAATGGGACGCTGATGGTCTGAGGTATAATACAATAACTTCTAGCCGCGTTAACAACAATGTTACAATATCATTGTAATGCGCTTACCAAATTTTAAAAAGTTTTCATGCGAATGTAATATATTCCTGAGGATAAAACGTCTGATTCGTACTTGCTATAGGCTATAGCCATGAATTTATTTGTATTACATTATTGCGTATGCTTTATTCCAGTAACACTTACCAGTTTTAGTTGGTGTCACAACCGAACCAAATTCCCTCACAGGTGTCTTTTCCCACGTTTCTCGGCATGAAGAATTACATTTTCTTTGAAGCTTGTTTCACATGACATTTTTCGTTTATTTGTCTTCTACCTTTAGATAATTTTAATGCAATTTTTACCTAACTGCTCCGTTCGCAACAATAACATACCACCGTTAAGCATAAGCTTGACTAAAGACACCGAGCCTTGGCTTAAGAAAGTTGGGAGGTAGATAAATAAACGAAGAAAGTTTAGATTTGCGCTCGATTCTAATGCGCACCGGTATTTTAGAGAATTCATGTGCACGACTTACCTTCATTATGTCCCATTATTTTTTTCTCCGCCATCTTGTCTGGAGAAAATCCCACATTGGTACCATTTGTTTATCTAGTGCTGCCCTCTCGAGAGAACTTACCCTTAAATCAAGAAACATCCGAAACTGCTGTGGTGATAATAGTTGCAGTCCCGAGCGACAGCGGAGAGTCCCGAATGAGAGATAGCAGCCTGTTTGCTTGGCCACTTGTAAAAGTGTAAATATTGCATGTAAACACCAGTGGTTTGCTGCGGCTCGCTACGGCATGGTGGCCTACGCTCGCCTTCTTTTTGTAAATGTAAATTGAATAGGGCTGGGTAAAAAACGGGTAAAAAGCATCACAAGGATTCAAAACCACTACCTTCACATCTATAGTAAGACGTTCTAACAGTCTGAGCTATCATGCCGTTGTCGTTGAAAGCCTTATTATCTAGCTATATCTGTACAAGTCATACTACCTTACGCTCTTTCCGCTGTTGCTTGGGACTGCAGCTCTTACCACACCAGCAGTCTGGGATATTTCTTGCTGTAGAGTTAAGTCTCGAGAGGTACCTTAAACTAACACAAAGTCATTCTAACCTTCTGAACTCTCAGCACCCCAGGGGGCCTATTCCACACAAGTATGTTTCATGCATTACATGTACGAGTATAGGTCCATTAGTTTCCGGCCTAATCTTTTTTTAGGTATGATAAAGAAAAAACTATATTTCACTTTTCAATATACTTACCCTTTATTGTAATTCACTTCTCACATCTTTGAATTAACATTTCAATCCCCTCCCCCCTAATAGTCAGCAGTCTTATCTGCAAAATGCGCATAAACAGCATCCATCGCTTCTTCACCACACTTAAATTTCCTTTCTCGAAGATCCTTCTTGAGTTTTGAGATGAGGAAATAGTCACTGGGAGCCAGATATGGGCTGTATGGTGGGTGATGGATCTCCTTAAAGCCACTTTTCTTCACAGCTTCCTTTGCAACAAGATCTGTGTGCACAGGCGCGTTTCGTGAAGAAGGCGCACACCACCACTCAGCTTTCTTTTCTCTTTGATGGTAGCACGTAGTGTTTGCAATAGGCCAGCATAATACTCCCCATTTACTGTGGTGTTCCTCTCCTTGAAGTCAATGAAGAATATTCCTTCACAGTCCCAAAAGATTGTGGCCACGATATTTTTGTTGACTGAGCGACTCCAATGGTTCTCTTTTGGACAAAGGATCATAGTAGAGGACCATAGTTTCACCTCCTGTCACAATGGTTTGCAGAACTTCCCTCTCGTTGCCACGGCAGAGCTCCAAAAATGCCTAACAACAGATGACTCGTTGATGCTTTTGGACTGAGGAAAGAATTCTATACACCCATCTTGCACTAACCTAATTCCTGTTTAAATGCTCATGAATAATTCGAAGGACTGTTGTTTTAGAAAAGCCTAACCTTGCTGCCACGACTGTAACTTTGAGGCGCCGTCTTCCATAATTTCTCCTTTCACAAGAGCGATGTTTTCAGGAGTGAGCACATCCAAGGGCCGACCCGCACCCTGTTCGTCTTCAATGCTTTCTCGACCCATTAAAAAGTTTGGCCCATTCTTTTCCTGTAGAATATGAGGGGAATCCTTCCTAATAGGTATATACCGTGCAATCGCTGTTTAATTTCATTTGGATTAAGCCCTTCTTTTGTGAAGAAATTAATAACAGTTCGATACTCAATTTTGAACATATCACAATCTTCTACACATAGCCTTCTTTATGCAACTGTATCTGAATAACTGAACACAGCGGCGCTAAAGTTACGGCTATAATTATTTAATTAACAGATAAGGTATGACACTAGATGAGGGTTTTGTGAAGGACATAATTCTTATCGGCGAGGCCGGAGACTTATGGACGTATCCTCGTATATTAATAGTATAAGTCCTTGTAAAATATGGACTTGTAACTTTCTGTTCCACGAAAGAATGTAACAACACTATTAACAAAGTATTAGTAAAAAGATATGTGACGTCATGTACGACCAAGATGGAGGAACAGCTGTTTGCCACATGTCGCCATACCTTGAATTAGGTTATGTCTACTCTATAGTAATAAATTCTTATTTTGCAATGTGTAGAGCAGATTATTGTAATTCCTGCTAAACGAGTCTTGTATTTTTTCTCAGATATAATTATAATCTGAATACTTTATTATGAAGTTCTCAATATTCAAGCGTAATAGTTCACTTTGAGACTATGATCGCATACGGCTACAGAGCAGCATCAATTTAAATCGTCGAGAGATGGCAGAAGAATCCATGCTTCCCATATGAGCTGGAGCATTTATCTTATTAGTTCATTATATGAGAATTGTGTGAAAAGAGAATGAGGAGTGGAAAGTAATTACTTTCCTTATAAAATATAAACTAAGATGTTGGACTGAAATATGCATTTTAAACTGGAAAGGCTAATATCAATCATAAGCCATACATTCCACTCGACCCAACTTTTTCATTATACTTGCATATACTGAATTATTCTTTCTTTATACACATTTCTACTCTTGTCATCACTTTCGCCAGTACTTCGCATATTTAGGTCAATTGATTCCAAAAGTTATTAAAACTATATTAAAAACTATGCTAGATTTGAAGTTACCAATATCGTACACTTGTAGAAAAACGTATACAAGTTACAGTGCACGATTGTAGAACAAAACAAGGAAAAATCACTTGGTACACTCGTAAGTGTGAATTTGTAAAGTACAAGTGTAGGAGAAAACTTTATAGAACAGAAGTCTAATAGTAACTGTAAGTTAAAGCTGCACTCACTTGTAAAATATTAGACTATCTTTTGTGGAACAGAGTCCAGGAGTTATTCCTGATTTACCTTTACGCCTGTGCAATTCGATTATGCTTTCTTTGATTTGTATATTTATAAAGTAAATTTGCGAATTCGTTGATTCCCTTCATATTTGGCAACTTATGAAGGGCACGTATAAAAATGAACACAGAACTGATTAGCAATTTACTTTTATTTAGGCAGTGTCAAGACAGGACTATGCTCCGTCTGTAGCCACCCTTAAACTGAACATGCTGAGAAAGAAGCCATTAGAGTATGATCCATTACTGATCTAAATTGTATTTTACCGCACTTTACAACATACGCCTTTACTTGAAGACTTTCCCCAGCAATGTTCTCGTATTTGTACAGCTTCCTGGAAGAAGGGTTATTTAACCTTTGTAAAACACTCCATGATTTCAAAATCTAACGAAAACTCCCCACCCCCCTCTCAAAGGTTTTCTTTCAGTTTTGGAAACAGCCTGAAGTCACTGGGAAGTAGGTGATCTTGAGAGCATTCCAGTAGTTCAAATCACGCTCTATCACAGCACAAGACTTTTGTTTGAAGAAAGAGTTCACCTGGCTTCAACTTTCGAAACATTTCTTCATGATTGTATCTGATAATTTTTTAATTTAAATTTGCGCAATAGTGACCTGTTATTGTGACTTCTCCCATGACGAATTTCTTAGGGGTGAAAACCCTTATATTTCACTCATTACTTTGCATTTTGGATTCAGGATCGTAATGATGAACATGTGACCCACCCAATGTCCAGATCTGTCAAGAAAATTTTTGTTTGTTCACTCGAATACATCTTAAATATTGCTTGCAAATTTTGGCCATCAATCGTTTTTAAGTATATTCAAGTAACTTAGTCTTTTCATCTCTAATTATTCAATTCATATATTTATATACACATTTTTTTCTGTCATATTTCTTATAGGCCAAACTTGCAATACTGAAGCATGCACTTTGTCTTTCACTGTTTTGGGCCACCGCCACGTACATCTGTACACAATGTTCTACCACTCGCGACACCAGCTTTTTCTACTTCATAAAACACAGCACATTTCCCTAAGTTGCTAACATATCCTAGTGGATTTCAGTTGTAGTGATATTCCTTTCATTTGCAGGTATTTAATCACAATAAACAAAATCGTCAAGACAAATGTATTGCAAAAATGTTTTGGATATTTTGTACCGACAAGCTCCAAATAATGAATGTTAAAAACACAAAATTATTAAATCTCTGAAATGTAGCAGTCGCCATAAGTAATTTAAATAAAAAAAAATAAAACAGCAGGAGTGAGCAACAGAAACAGAAACGAGAGATGAAAACTCTTCGACCACTTGGAGAGGAAAAATTACGAATAGCATTAGAGAAGATAAGCAGACCTAGAAATAGGAAAGAAAAGAACAGAAGGGTGAAGAGAAGGAATCAAGTGAAGGAAAACAAGGACTAAAATAAACAAGCTTAGAATACCTAAACAGAACAAATGCCGAGCTTAACTCGCAGACGCTCTTTGTTTAGCTAAGCTGTTACATAACGATTGACTGCCTTGAACAGCAGAAGCATTTCCTGTATGCCAGTCCGTGCCAGAATGCAAGGGATTTTACGTTGATGGGGGTATTTCCTGGAACATGGGTCATGGACCCGCGTGGACTCTTAACCGCAAATTAGTCCTGCTCCTTAGTTTGAGTTAAATTCCACAGGAAATCCTGGTTTTATTTCTTGGAAATGTGTGAAATTGATAGCGCTTATATTTCTCTAGTCTTTTCTCTTTTCCATTTTTACTTAACTTAATTCTTTTTGTGAGAACAGTAGAACAGTAGAATATAATGTATCATGAAGTATGATATGAAAAACTTCTGGTTAAAATTGAGAAATAGAAAGAGAAATGAGGTAGGAAAACTTTAAAATTAACAATAAAATCAAAACTCATTTAAGATTGAAAAATATATGTCCATACTTGAATGGCAGTAGAAATCCAAATACTTCTTCAAATCAAAAAGAAAGAAAAAGTTTTGAACGATGATGGTGATGATACTGATAAAGAAGGTTAAATTTGTTAATCCTTTCATTTGTAGAACATGATTATACAATCCCACCAACGCGTTTATATTTATAGAAATCAATATCCCCGGATAGATTTGAATTACTTGATCTTAGATGATACAGAAAACAGAATATGGTATATCTGAAGTATGACACTTCTCCAATCTTTTTTGCGTTAATTCATGAAACGCCCACTGAATTACCAAACCTTAGAAACTGCTAACCGTCATGATCCCTGTCTTCCTGAACAATATGCTTCGGAAACCATTTCTCATAGTTATTGAAGATAAAAACAAAAATCATTTCCTTTTTCTGTTTTCATGTACGTTTTCTCTCGATTTCTATAATTTCCCCTACTTGGATTGGATTCGATTGTTAAGAATGGAGGAGGATATTTCGGTAGTTAAGCTTGCTCAACGGCTGGCCGTTTGTGCCTATGTCCCCAGTGGAGGGACGGGAGAAATGGACGAAGTGTGCTAGACATCGAGCAGCAAGGCATGGATTAGAAAAGATGCAAATACAAAACCTAAGGCAGGGAGCCCCTCCCCTCCAAAGGAGTTCAAGCCCCTCAGAAGGACCGCTTCAATATCATACTCAGAGAAGCAAGCCACCGTCACACAGCACCAGTTCGCCTCGGCCTGGCACTTTTGGCCCTATAACAAAACCAATGGAAAGAAATGATATGAAATGGGAAAGTGGAAAAAATTCGTGAAAAGGATACATCCAATCAAGCGTTCACCTAAGGAAAGGAGGGGGTGAAATAAAGTAGGGGGAAGCTAGTATAGCCGACCTCAAGAAATTTGAATTCGGAACCTCCCGGAACGCGAGTCCCAGGCGTTACATGAGCCAGCCCTCACGATTCCTTCTCTAGTTAGTCTGTTACTTCTGCACATTTCGTCTGTACTTCATAAGCTCTTAAGATTGTTCCTCAACATTCCCTTCTGAACAAACAATTCCATCGGATCTCATAGTTAAATGTTAATAATATATTCAAAATAGTTCTTAACCCTTCTTTTTTACTATTACAAATAACAACGTTATAAGCGAACAGACAAAAAGTCTTTAATGTAAATGTCTTGACATCGACGTACGTTTTCTTTTACAAACTGTTAATGCATATGTCTTACTTACTTTATTAACAACTAAAAAGTGTGATATTATTAACTGCTATGAAAAACACGAATGTAACATTTGAAATCGTTTTGGTGAGTGCAAAGTGTCCCTGTTGCTAACTTCGTTTGCTAACAAGAAAGAGATTAACGTGGTCAAGAGTCCCGGTTTCCTAGTCGATAACGTCACATTTCTATTCCTTTATTTTGTGCGCGGCTCTAGGAAGAATGAGACAGAGAGAATAAAAAAAAAAAAAACATTTTCTAGTATCCTTTTGAAACTCAATATGTAAGCGAACAAAAATATGGATAAGCTGTCAGCTATATAGAAATGTCCTGCTTTCCAGCCAGTCTCCAACAACCTCAGCTGCCAGCAAGCATGGGTTTACGACCAGCACATAAACTTTTTGGAAGATTCAGAGCAGCCAGTTAGCAATAATGTTCGGTTCGAAAACAGATTACTTTAGCAGAACCCATGTTTATCTGAAGGCCAATAGCTGGACCACTGCCAGGGATTTCCATGTGTTTATGATGGACAATGTCTCCAGTCAAGAAACGTATAAACACATGTTCTGAGGCTGTGAGATTCAACTCCATACATCACGGGTTCTGGGTGCAGGCCCATTTTTAAACCGGAAGTACAGATATAAAGCGGCATTACATATGCGCGCATAAAATATAGGCCAAGTCGTTATGTTCGTGTTTATGAGGATGTGCAGTGCTCTGGAACCTTGAGCAATTCAGTGCTGACGGACACTTGGAACAAATGCTTTGTGCGGAAAGATCGTCATACTGGTGCATTGAGTAACGCAGAAAAATTCTAGCTGCAGCAATAATACTATCTTCGATTTATTCACAATTTAAAATAGTTTTCATTAGAAGGGACTTTTTGTTTACCAGCATTTTGATTCAGTAGTTTCAAGTTTTATTTCAATTTTCCTGTAGAAATTACTTCCTGGGGTTTAGAGGAGCCGAATGAGTTTTTCTCTTTGTCATTAACACACTTACCTCATTAAAAGTGTCGGTCCTGGTGCTGTAACGGTAACCATACTTGTCTACTAAACCCAAGATCGTGGGTTCAATCCCGGCCAGGGTCGATGGATTTTTTAGAGCGTAAAAATCTTAAGTATGATTTCCTTCGGAACGGAAAAAACGCCGTGGGTCCCCTGTCGTACATTTACGGCACGAAAAAGAACCTCAAGCCTGAAAAAAGAGGCCTCTGAACAAAAATTTTCAGCCGTTTTACGTCCTGATTTGAATGGGACGCTGATGAACTGAGCTGTTAAAGAGTGTCTGTAATTAAAACAAACCAACATTACCAATCAACCTCTTTGTATGTTCGGTAACAATGCGAAGTTTACCGACCTCAGGGAGTAAAGATAGGGACTCACATTCAGGAATTACCGGGTTCTAATCTCTTGGGACCAGCCACCTGCCTTGAGCTGCTTTTTTTTTTTTTTTTTTTTTTTTTAAGCGTGTCTGCCATATCATATCATTTTATTCCATAATTCCAGCTCTAGGTTGTGGGTAGAAAGTGCAGCATGGCGGTAGGCGGTAGATAGCGCTTGGAAAACTTCTATTTGGGGGGGGGGGAGTCTTGGGACGCCTTGAGTTGTGATTTCCTGCTGATGTCTGGAACTTATACCATCCAAAGAAATGTTAGGGACCAATCCGATGTTCGTGTATTCACATCCTTCAGATTTGGACGCCCTGTATTCCTCATCCTCAACGCTTCCTACCGGCGATTCCTCCTCGAGGGGCTTAGGTACAAAAGGCGCCGTCAGAGTTGCCGAGGTACCGATTTAGCCTACTCCTTCCCAAGTATCTACTTCTTTTTCTTCTTCAACAATTCAAAATTGGCGAACGAAAAAGCTATAGGTATTTGTCATTCCGTTTTATAAAGTATGATGAGTAGATCTTGAATGAACTCTGTTTTGTACTCAGGTTATCTCTGCTTGACTAGACATGAAGGGTAGCATTAATACTAAACAAACAGAGATTCGGGTACTATGGAGAACTACACACCACGCACAATTGATTTGCAATATTCTTAAAAAGTGAATGTATCCATCTCATCTCTAGACCTTACTCCGAATTACTCGTGACCTAGTCCTGTTTTGTATCAGTCCTACTAGATAATTGAGAAACTTAAGAGGGCACTACTTAAGAAAACTATGAATGTGTAATATAATATTAAAACTTACGTAGATATTGCACTATGAGCATACATAAAACAGCCTATGAGCTTAACAGAATTTCTTTGAAAATAAATGAAAACTAAATATTACTTAAACAAATTTCCCCCTTTGATATACCATTTCTCCATATGTATTCATTAAAAACATTTTGTGTACATGTATTTAGAATCTGAATAAAAAATCTTAATCGTTTACTTTTTCAATTAACTTATTTATTCAGAAGATAATTGAAAATTTTAAAATCTTTTCAGAAAATAGCAATTTAGCATCATTATTTTTTTAAAAATAAATGACACACATTGGAATTTTATTGATTCAGAAGGATTGTTTGGGGCAAAATGCAAGCAGAAAAAAAATCATCACATCAATTGGTTTGTTAGATTTGAAGAAGAGGTACATTGTAGGGATTAGGATATAAATTATGGGAAACCATAAAGATGCTAGAACGTTACAATTTTAGTATTTATTGCTTTTTGTAGTCCTTAATGATCTCTAGCTCCACAATCTCTATTCCTCTATTTTTTTTTTTGTGTGTCCTGTTTAGACTTGACTGTTTCTCTCTCTCTCTCTCTCTCTCTCTCTCTCTCTCTCTCTCTCTCTCTCTCTCTCTTGCGTGGTACACCGCACACCAGAAACAATAATAATCTTATCAAATGTTTTCTTGTAATGTCGAAGCAGGATATGACATTTTATAGAACTATTTCTAATGTGTTTTTACCCACAAGTGATGTTTTTTTGGATATCTATCCTAAATCATTACGTTTAATGACTCGTTAGCATCTTGGGTCTTGCCAATTTTTAAGCTCACATTGGCAGTGAAAATTTTACCACTACAAAATGAGTGGAACTGATTTTACCTTGACTTGTGCTGGCAGCGGGGGTGCCTCTCTGTTGATGATTTAAAGGGTTGGAGCTTTAAAAGTTTAAATTTAAGACATGGTAAAAATCACATTTTCGAAAAAAGAAAAATACATTATTCTACGGGTTCTTTGAAATTTATAAACCCACATAAACAAAATTTGTGAACATTTTAAGATTTTCTCATATAGTCCCCTTTAATAATGCCAATAAGTTAGCTGTAAGAAATTAGTTGCTGACGAGTGGGCTGTGAGTTTAAATAAGAAAAGTTAACGTTAGTTGAAATTTGAACTAAACTAAGTTTACCTATCTCATTATTTAAATTAATAATAAAACTTGGATACCAACAAATTTTCAGATAAATAAGTACAATCATGTTTAAATTACATGTTTTTATAAGTACAGTGTTGTGCAATATAATAAAGAACTAAACTACTTTTATATCATAATTCAAATAACATAGCTACATAATTTGATTTAAAAGCAATAGCATTCACCTGAAATTTTACAATATGTCTAATCGTAAATCATGCTAAAGCTATAAAAAAGAGAAAAAAAGAATTATGAAACAGCTTTCCTGGAAAATTCAAAAGAAGAAGAAGAAGAAGAAGAAGAAGAAGAAGAAGAAGAAGAAGAAGAAGAAGAAGAAGCCTGACTACATAGGATATGCAAAGATCAACTCATCTTTTGGCAGAATGTAACTATATTATGTTCATTAATATTTAGTCTGTATTTTTGTAGAAATAGCTACATACAGCCACGTGGTTCTCTCGCAACAGAAACGCTATTGGTTGGAGAACTTGCCAGATGTACTCTCTCTTACTGCATTGCAAACTTTTACATGTACACAAAATTTATAATTACGCGATGCGGTCGCCATCCGAAGACCATGATGTTTTAAATGATAAACGAGACTGTGAATGCTTTATCATTTTATATGTAAACAGACAGTTCTCTGGAGTTCTTCCTAGCACTGTATATTTTATTCAATACAATGGAATGAGATATATTTACATAAAGTAGTTATATGAAAAGAGATAATACATTGTCCTGTTGAGATATCGAATTAATTCTGTAAACTCCAAAGTGGATGAAGTTTCGGAATTGGTTTAGATCAATATGTATACCCTTTGTTTGATGCTCAATTGTAATTTTCACTGATGAAAATAACACTGACAATTCCTATACACATTTATTAGCCCCTTTGCATGATCAAAAGGTTTAAATTAAGCACTGAGTTCATATTTTTAGGCCTAATACTGAACAATATTCAATTTCGTACAGAGTTGGTACTACTAATTACTACTAGATAGCAGAAGCTTGCAGTTACATTTATCATCATATAGATTTTGACATGCTAATGTCGGTCCTGGTGGTCTAGTGGTAACCATACTTGCCTCGTAGACTCAAGATCGCGTAAAATTCATAAATATGACTTCCTTCGGAAGGGAAGTAAAGACATTGGGTCCCATATCGTAGATTTACGGCACGAGAAAAGAACCTCAAGCCTGAAAGAAGAGGCATCTGAGCAAAATTTAATGGGACACTGATGATCTGAAATGTTAAAGATTGTCCCAAATAAAACGAACCAATTAATGGCATGCTAGTTTGCGTTGAATCAGTTTCAGTACTGTTACTGTACTCTTCACAAGAATCTGCTGTTTTTCGTGCATTAATTCCTTTATCTCAGTGTTATGATTTTATATTTTGTGATATAACATAAACGTTTGGATTATAACATTTACATTGTAAATTGTTTTAGCAAGTATTCGCCTTAATTTTTAAAATAGAGAACTGTACTTGAACTGAAAATGATAAATTGATAAAATGATAAAAAGAATTATATAAATCAAAGCAAAACTAATTTACGCGGGTACAACTGTACAAAAGCATAAACTTTACCTTGCTCTTTCCAGTTTAATGAAAGATAACACCATGCGTTTGGTCATCTTTTTAATAATAAATAATATTTGTGTAAACAATTAAAGTAGTTTAACTGTGTATGTTACAAACAAACAAGGTATATATAACAAATGAAATGAACTTCAAGGGGTATTCCAAAATATTTTGATAATAAATAGCACGCTTTTTACAGCCAAAAACCAACACACTTCTGTAATAGCGGGAACAACTGAATCTTAAACAATGCATGTGAAATAGTGGCGCTCCACGGTTGAATTTCCGCGGCAAACGGTGCGTCACTTTTGCAGGCCAATGCCGACGGCAGCTGTCTGTTGAATGCAGCTGTGAGAGGTAGACCCATTTTTCTTTTCATTCATCATCTGACTATTCGAGATTATATAGAATAAACTTAATGAATTATTGGATCCTGATATGTGTGGTTGAAATTTAATCTTTTGAAGTAATCGCATGGCAAAGGAAGATTTACAAAAAACGCTTTCGGTTGAACCATGCAATGAACTACATAAACCGGACACTTCACGACCACTGGAAGGACCATCAAAAGGATAGAAGCAGGATTTTTTTCCGGTAAAATAAAAGTATCCCATTTGGAGAATACAGGACAATGCCCTAATATAAGAAAAAGTCGATCGACAATTGTGGATATGTGGAACTACATGAAGGTGTGCCGTTTTTGCGCGCATCCATTCTCCAAGCTGTGTTTCTTCTTATCCCTTCCTATTTTCTTCAGCTATTATGTTGTAGACATAGTCACGTGTTGAAGGGTTCACCTATTGCCACAGGCATGTTGCTTAGCAACGCACTTTAGGATGTATCAGTGAAATAAATGTCTATTTTTCGGCTTTCTTAGTTAAAACTTTATTTATTGTAGGTATTTGTGTACGAACAAATTTTAATTTAATTGTAATTTTTTAATAGTTAGGGTTTTAATTATATTTTATAAGTAAAGATAGTAATTATGTTTTAGGTTGCTTAAAGTGCATTTTGTAATGTACTATAAACGAATTTACACTGGTAGCGCAGTTGGAAAGTGCTTTTATTTCTGGCGAAGGTATAATGTCTTGTTTCTTTTAAAACGAAAGGCTTCAAGTGCGTTGGGCTTTTATCATTGGTTCACTCATGAATTGATATACTTTGCTTATACCAACACTTAATAATTTTTATGTGAACCTTTGTTTTGAGCAGCTATTTTTGAAAAGATTAATAACATTGTGAATTTACGTATTATGTTTTATTACTGCTTACGTTTTTATTCATTTAATGCTGATAGTTAAGCTGCATTTTACAGTTTATTGTTTCCAATTTTAAAATAATTTTACGTGTGTTATGCTAATGATCGACGTTTCATTACAAAGTATATTTCAATATCTGTGGCTGAATTTTGTGAAATAATCCTCTCCCAAATTGTTCAGTCACCTCTCCAGGGACACCTCTTAAGGATTTTACACCGGCACATTCCAAAATAGAACGCTCGCAAACATTAACGGAAACTTTTATTTCAAATTGTGCAATGGGTAGAACTATTCATCCTGACAATAGAGAATGAAATTTCCTGAATGCTGCTCAGAAAGCTGACAAGTTTGAGTCAGTAACTGAAAAAGGAAAGCAATAATTTTAAATTACTGGAGAACTTGTTCATATGCACTATAGCTGCAGTGTCTAGGAATATAATTGAGAAAAGTAAACTACTAATTTTGGAGATTTTTGGGTTAGCCAAAAGCTTGAGACAAATGGCAGGTGATCCATTTTTAATAGTGAGATCAGCTGACACAGATGGACCCTCTTTTTCAGGCAAGGAATATCTCTAAGAGAATGTTGAAGGGGAATGGAAAACACGTCATGCATACCGGTTTGCAGAGGCAACAGACTAATTAGCTCAGCGCCTAGAGGAGCAAGAGAACGAGGCGGAGGCGATAGAGAAATATCTTTCCATTATTTTACAGACTTGTTTCAGCCACAAGCTCATATTGTGTGATGTCAATTAGAGGGCGACGTTGGCAAGAAAGATTTCAAAGGCAATGTGAAGATCGCACGCAAGATTCAGCGTCCAGAAACATGAGCAGCGATTAGGGAGATAAAAAGAGTCCAGACTATCAATCCTGGTTCTGGAGAAGAGCTGTTAGTCATGGAGACAAGAAAGGGAGTTCGTTCAACCTGAGACCTGACCATGGGTTCGGTCGGAACGTAGGGCGTCATCTCGAGGCACAATACCACACCTTGACATCTGCCCTTCTCAGCGGCGACGACTAGCCTGCTTGGCGACCGGATCTCTCCACCCTGGCCTTACGTCATCCTCTCTAAGGAGAAGCTACGCTCACGGACCCGGAAATTGCCGAGCACCGTATCATCATAGACCGACTCGCCCGCCTTAGCTTCTGCGGCATCTGCATTGCTGCTTTCCCATAGTTCATAGTAGAACTGTGCGCATGCGCTGTATCAATTATTGAGTTTAAACAGATGATTAACTCTAAGAAAATAAATAACAGGATAACGTAAAAGTTGCTTCTTGAGACTGGTGATCCATAAAGAGCCAATACATTCACAGAACAATATTTATTTATTTAAATAGTACTAAGTTCACAAATATTACAACATGGCCTGGTTCTAATCCAGATTCTATTCCAGTGCAGTATTTTAAATCGTCCCGATACAAAAATTCTAATTAGTATACTAATTTCTCACTATTTAGTAACTTTATTTAGCACTGTTAAGCTCCAGTTCTCGGTTCATCAGTAGCTTCCTACTGATATATCAAGAGAACTTTGGCACAGCTCTTCCTACATTTCACACCTATGTTCATTGATGTTAAATACATCAATTATGGTTTCGAAATCACCCTAGATCTTTCCAACAACCACAACCCTCTAAAATGATCAGAATGAACAAAGAAACACTATGATAATATAAACTAAAACATTGTATACACTTCAATAATCACGCGAATCAGCAATAAATCCGTTTTCATTTGCAAAATCCCATCCTTATTGGCTTACATACAAACCTTAAATCTACCACACATACAATCAAAATATCACTACAGATCAATTAAAGGCAAATACATTCAAACTCACAGATCATCTTTCCTCACTATTTCTTCTTAACCCTACACAAATATTCCTCAAGAGTCCTAATTTGTTTTTGGTCACGAAACATTTCTTTTGCTGCAATTCGCTTATTTAATTTCAATAATTTATCATATATTGCTTATTGTCTCCATTCACTTGTTCCCGAGCATTCAAACAAAATATATTATTCTAAAACCCCTAAGCTCTAGATTCCTAATCTATGTATCTACCTCTTTAACATCCCCTTTTATCTCTAGTACAACACTAGTGACTCTTCCCACAGAACATGCATCACACAAAAATTTAGGCATTTACTTTGGTTAAAATAAGCGGGCAAAGAGACACTTAAAACACTGAAAATAGGCTGTAATATAATTAAAATAGGCATTTATTAAAATTGAAAACAGAGATAAATATCACACAGTATTAATCAAAATAAACATTTAAGATACTTAATTCCTTTATCACGTAATTAAAGTACTTAAATCTTACTTTTTACGGTTCAAGCAACAACAAGGTGCTTTTTTCAAGGTATCCACTGTCATAGTCAGCCGCTTGTCAGAGAGAACATTTTTCATTATGAAAAAAGAACGTTCTACTTCCACTGAAGAGATTGCAGCATACTTAAAACGAGCTATTTTGTAAAGACTCATACCAGTTACAACAGAACATTAAACTTTTAGGACATCGTGGATCAAAACAAACTAAAGTAGTTTTGAATAGTCCTGGCAAAAGAGCAAAAGATGCGCAGTGGTTTCTGGTTAAGTTCATGTTCTGTTTATGCGTTTATATGGGAATCAGGTTAATATCTCTCTTACTTCTGTACTGGACACATTGTAGGGACGGTTTATTACACAGCTGTACCGCTCTCAACTTTATCACTTGTAATTTGTTTGTTAAATATATGCAGCTGAGAAGCTACCCCCACCATAAATTTCCAAGAATTGTCTCGCGCACATCAAGTTCATTCGCCAGGACTTATCAAAACTACAGTACTTCTCTCACCCTCTCTATTTTCTTGTATTCGTATGCCCGAGGTAACCATGCGCTCATTTCACTAATGAAATAGGTTTAAAATAGGTTAAATGAATGGGTTGAGGAGAAAGTTTTTGACTACTTGAAAAGAAATTAAATGTATACCAAGATTCTCAGTAGATATTTTTGTGAGGTGAGCATGTCATTTTATGTTTATAATTTTTTTTACTTCCATATAATGCAATACTTTGTTTTTTTTAATGCGTAAATAATCGCAGAACAATCTATAACGATCAAAAACAAGAGAAAAAAAAAACGGTATTAAACCTTAAAATATGCAACAGAAGACAAAATAGACAAAAAAAGACCAAATATAAACTGACTCTATCGACTCCAAATGTCAAGGAAACGCGTCCTTTTCTATTTGACTCTTAAATATATGCACCCAGATAGATAAGGCGTTTTGCCTAACTTCTGGGCTGTGATTATCAAGTGTGCAGTAACCCGTTAAGGACTGAACACCGTAGTTCAGCCCACTGCAGATAACGCAAAGTACAACGTATTTCCACCTATCTCGTAATACTCAGCGAAAGCAAGTAGTACAGGAGGACAGCTAGGCACCTGATGCCATCTGTCTGGCACTAAGTGAACTGAAAACTACTTCAGGCTTTAATCAGTATCACAATTTGATCAATGAATATTAGAAGGTTATCTATGCTAATGCAAAACTCGTTTACATTAAAAAAAAATCAAAGAACAAAACAAAAGAATCGAGATAGAGGTACGCTATAAATGAATGGAATGCTACTCTAGTTTCAAATGATCAGACACTAACTGATGTTATGATAAGACCAGTTTAAGATACAATAAATAACCAGTCATAATTATCAAGTCTTCAATTTAAATTTCGCTAAAAATATACAGCATGGAAACGCCTTGTTAGCAGTACCTGCGATAGCAAACAAATGACTGCACACGGTGTTTTTTTTATGTGGCTGATGGGATAGTGTTGCCTTCGAGCACATTGTGATAAATATGCGGGGGAGTGCAGGGCTATCATCCGCTCAATTTCTCTCTGCTTAATGATTATGCTGATGATGGTTTACTATCCAACAATTAACATCCCACTCGCGTTACGTGATGCCTCCAGCGTCTACTCATCGAAGCTATTTACTCGCTCATTATCCACGTCGAAGGCGGTCTTCAATTTGAATATGAATCCTTTGTATTCCGCTTACCCTCACACAAAGGCAGCTAAATAGTGAGCAATTCGATGGCGAAAAGAAAAACTTTCACTTGGTCTGTAATCGTTCATGAAACTCCCGACTCCATTTTTAGAGCTCTAACGGTATCTGGCATTACTTATCTATTCACCATCAACGCCTTGTGGGCGATTCTTTTTATTCTGCAAATCTCATTGATACGCTGTGCAATATTTAGATATGATATGGATAGGAATAAGGGCGGAATGTTCTACAATTTGAAAGGCGCCATGGAAATATCACCTGGAGCAGGAATCTCATTAGCCGAAGTAACCTTTCTAAAGCCGGTGATGATCGCCACGCGTGGCCGAGGTCGTTAAGGCACGGACTCGTGAGCGGGAGATCTGGGTTCGAATCCCGCCAGGACCGTTCTCCTTGACTGAGGTTTTTTCCAGGTTTTCCTCAGTCCTCATAAATGGCAAATGCCGGGGAGGTAACCTAAACTTATGCCTGGAACGATTCCTTCCTTAAAAATAAATTCATTCCCAATATTTCATTTCATCTCATGTATCGTCAGCGTCTATGGCCTGTGGTGCCTCTGTAGCAAAAACGCACGTTAAACACATTCATTCATTAAAACCGGTGAAGTAAACAGCTGGCGCATTATTTACCTGTATGCACTATGGGCGACGGTTAATGTCAATAAAGAGGACTGCGTACTGATGCAGATATGTTAAACTTGTTTAAACGCGATTATCTTCAGTGTGCTGATAAATTTTCGGTAATTTAATTAAGTTTAACGAATGTTAATTAGACCATTTTACTCATGTGACGTCATGTTAAAATCAGTCAATGAAACGAAACCAAATTTTGACCAATCACAGCCGGACTACGTAGTAAAATTATCAAATCCTTTTTATCACGCGACGTGCATTTGTCTTGTGGTCAGTGTAGCCAACTCTATACCTCCACTATTTAATTCCTGAACATGCATCAATGACCACTTTTACTAGAGGCGGTGGGGAGTTATTGATAGCAACAAACGCATGGACAATTGACAATCATAACGGCAAAATGGAGGGTTCTTCAAAGGGCTAAATATAATTGATCTTATTATTAGGAATTCCAAACCACAGAATACAAAGAAAAATAGACGACACTATGTTATTTTTCGGTTTGTTTTTTCTCAGTTGGTATTAGAAAATCGAACGGTAGCGATTGTGATAGTCGATTTTTGCCCATTTCAGTCTCACGGTTTCTGAATAGAACAGATATTCATAAGTATAGCATTTTATACAAGTATTAGTATTCTGTGCGCGAATTTCAAATATATGTATCACTTTTATTCTTATTCTATTCATTTTGTTGATTTGGTTTATTTATGAACGCTTTTTAACAACTCAGATTATCAGTGTCAGGGCGTGAAACGGCCGATAAAGTTTGCTTAGAGGCCTCTTCTTTCAGACTTGAGGTTCTTTTTCGCGCCGTAAATGTACGACACGGGATCCATGGCTTTACTTCCCTTTCGAAGAAAGTCATACTTAGGATTTTTACGCCCGAAAAAATCCATCGATCCTGGCCGGGTTTGAACCCGCGATTTTCAGTTTAGAAGGCAAGTATGGTTACCACTACACCACCAAGACCGACTATTATATTCATGAAATAGCCCTAAATCCGTATTTTGCTCTTCTCTATTGGCATTACTGACAATCGACATTCTTCTGTCCCAAGATTGCTTGAAAAGGTTAGGTACAAATTAATAATTATTACAATTTTGTAAACGAAGTTTAGAGGAATTGTGTTTAAATGCTCATTTTATTCGTGAAAAAATCCTAATAAATATCATTCTAGGCTCTGAGATTACTTGTGATAATTATTTTGGTCTCGAAATAATTATATGATAACAAGTGTGAGTTTGAAAACTCGTTAGATAACCCAAGAAAAGCTATAAGCAAGAATTCGATAAGATAACTGCAATGTGAGAACGATGCAAACGTTTTAAAATACTTTTACTACAATCATTGAAGTGGTTTGGCTTACCTGTTTGAACTTTCAGAAAACATACACTAGTTTTATTAGCTTTTACTCCAAGCAGAACGGCATGAAGATCTAAATTAATAAAATACAACTGAAAACTATTATAACAATTACCGTTTACTACTATTTTTGTATCGACTATGTCGTATTTCGTGTTGTTAATATTATCTTCAGGAGGCAGTGAGATAATCGAATCGAAGCAGAGATGATAGAATACATTGTTGTTAATTTTTGTTCCAAGACGGACTATGAAGATATCTGTAACCTAATAATTAAACAATAATAAACATTTAAGGTTATAATAAAAGTTCATAGTAAATTTATTTACTAACAGTAAATTCAAAGTTAAATTACAAAGTTACTTTTTTATTTATCATTTTATTTAAATCGTGTTATTTAATGTTTTCGTTGTGATAATTTATTGTAGCATTGTAATTAATATCAGTTCCATGTTGTCAGTTGGAGGATAGGGTTTGATTTTGGATGTTTTCTTAGGGTTCAGCACATCCTCTTAATTTTTCCACCATGTTGGGCGTGACTGTTCATGTATGCTTTGATGGTGCTGGTGCTAGCAAAATAGGATTCCTGGATCCCTAGCCGAATCAAAGCAGAGATTATAGGGGAAAAATAATCGTAGGAGAAAAAACTATCAGTTGTTAGTTTTTGAGCACCATTCTTTAAAACTATCGGTTAAGTTCCATTCTGATTGCTGAATGAGACCGTTGTATTTCAGAGTAAATTAATTGAATAATTTCAATTGCTTTAATTAAATTCACCAAAATCGACTAACAAAAATTTATTCTGAAATATATCAATGATAGAGCAATGTATTACTTAGCCTTGTTGATGCAACATATACGGTGAGGCTATTTGAGTTACGGGTCGCCTGAGAGCGGCTGCTTACTAGGGAATTGAAACTTCCGTAACCGTAAAAAGGGAGATAAGAGTCGCAGCGCCTAAATATATATATTTTTACCATGTTAGTATTTATATTTTTACTGAAAGCACAATACTGTATTTACCGCCACGGGTGGCCGAGGTCGTTAAGGCACGGACTCGTGAGCGGGAGGTCTGCGGTTCGAATCCCGCCAGGACCGTCCTCCCTGACTGGAGTTTTTTCCAGGTTTTCCTCAGTCTTCATAACTGGCAAATGCCGGGGAGGTACCTAAACTTAGGCCTGGAACGCTTCCTTCCTTAAAAAAAAAAAAAAAAAAATCCTTTCCCAATTTATCATTTCTTCTCATGTATCATCAGTGTCCACCGCCTGTGGTGCCTCAGTAGTGAAAACGGGCGTTAAACACTACTCAAAAAAAAAAAAAAAATACTGTATTTAAAATTGAAAATAACCACTAACCTGTGATATAAGTAGAGATGAAAAAATTCCTTCGTAAACAAGATATCAGCGTATGATTGACGCGAGCATTGCACATGCCGGCAGAGAGAGGGTTCCGTTGAGTCTGGTCAAAGCAACAGTGCCGAAAATGAGCTAGTCGATTGGTAAACTGTAGTGTAGTGTTTAACTTGGGGCGCTGTGCACAGTCCAGATTCATATCTATATTATGGTTGAAGCTTCCGCAACCTGGCGTCCGTGGAAGAAGAGGTTTCATGCTTAGATGTTGAAAAATATGCCCATACATTGTCGGCATCTGCAAGGGAAATTACTGTATTTCATTTAAGTTTTCTTTCGTAACATCATGGCGGTTCGTAACATCATGGCAGTTCGGAACACGTCTAGTCAGTGTCTTGTCCGTCTTTCACAAATTTTTAACACATTGATGAACAGTTTCTCTAGATGGAATACCGTTGTCAGGACATTTTCTTGCGAATTGCCTACAAGAATCAATTTTAATACCTGGAATATTTATAAAAACTGTTGCTTCAGACCATATGTATGTAGTATTATAACTAAGAGCAATTATCACGCAATTACACACAATGAAAGCACCGAGTAACACATTAAAGCATCATCAATGACAGACAAATCCTTCCTCAAAGTAACTACAAGCTGTCACCTGCACAAGCATTACAAAGCCTTGATGACTCGCTTCTCCCAGTATGAAGACACGTACTGGCGGCCCGTAATTCAAATAACCTCATTGTATAAAATAAATATCCATTGCATGTTTTTGTTTAATTTGTAATAAGATAAAAAAACATGAATTGTACAAGGTACACAAAGTGAAATATCCTCATTTTTTTTCTCCCAATTTACCTAAAAGTTTGTGTACCCATTCTCTTGCAATTTTATGTTCTGAGATATTATCATTAACAGATGTTATGTTCAAATCTTTCAAGCTAAAGTACGTTAAAGAAGCTATTTGGAAAGGAAAAGAACAGGAAAGGGCTACCAATTTAACTGATTAGTTAAGACCACTTGGGCACTTCGAAATATGTTCCGTTAAAGTCTAGTGTGTAAGAAGTTTTGCACATGCATGGAAAACAAACTTCAGAACAAATAATACCTCTCTAATAAAGATATTTATTGTATTATCTTCTAGCATCTATTTTGTTTCGTCTAGAAATATCGGCAAAAATAATTAACCTATAGGTTTAAAAAAAAAATGGGCTAAAGCTTTCGAGCACCCAGTGCCCGAGTTCTTACTTCACACAAATGCCAGAAAAATAAATACTAAAAAAGACGAAAGAAAAGGGAGGAAGTTGTATCCCTTCTTCCTTCCTTTTCTGCGCCCTTGAACATGAAGCGTGAAGTCCTGGGAGATACTTATGGCGCTAAGGTGGTTTATTTATATACGCGATACCAGATTACGTCATGGCTACAACGATGGAGTGGTGAGGTGTGGGCATGGTCTGTTCCCGTGACAAGTGCAAGGCCACGAGGTGGAGCCATCAGTGGGCATAAACAAACAGGGCCAGTGTAATTACAACGCGTTCCATGCGCGCTAGTGGCGAATCTTTAAATGTTCTACATGCGGCTATCCATCCGCAAGCAAGGCATGTCACATTTATGTCATAATGCTAACAATATAAACTAGTTTATTTAGGATGCATTAAGTTTGAAGGCTTTTTTATTCCATAAAACACCACAAATAGCGACTGAAGGGGATTATTTCAAGTTTTTTTTCCCTGGAAATTAAAAGGTAATAGGGTGGAACTGAAGCCATAATTTGCAGAACAGGTAAAGTCTATTGCTCAAAGCACAGAAAAAATGCACGTTTTTATGGATTAAATAACAAATTTTTTAACTGAAGGCCCTGTGCCTCTTCCCATATGAAAAGTTACTGCAACAAACATAATTTATTTACTAATTACTACAGAGGGCAGAGTTACAAGTGTACACCTGCCGCTATCTAGCAGGAAACTAAAGTTTTATTTGGATATACAACTCGGATATTTTGTTCAAGGGGCTCACGGAGTTCTTTAATGTGACATAAATCTTTAACATCGGGTCCCAAGGCTTAAGATACTAAATAACTACCTAATTAATTTTTGTACATATTAATGGAACTTCAATAATACATGTCTAATTTCAGTTTAAGATGTATAAAATTATATTTATATGCTGTGGTGAAGTTCATGGGATCCTATTTAAAGCACACTAGAGCATATTGAATTGTTTGAACATTACATTTCTGCGTTTCTTGAGATATTTTAAAAATAGTTTGAAAGCTATATTGTCATTTTACTAATACTAGCTAATAACTAGTAATAACAATATGTTTGAATTTTAAGCATTTAAACATTTTTTGTGAGAGACACCCTCCGAAAACTCGGAGCAAGAGTTAACTGTTTGGTAAGGTCTAAATTAAGCTCTGCCTCATCGTCCCTGCATTTGACAGTGTTGACTCCTGAATCATCTGTTTATTTTTTACCCAATGTTGCTGCCAACACACGGGTGTGAGCCTTACGGAGTTGGGTTGACGTCAGGCTAGAGACAAGTAAAGAGGAAGGGAGGGTTCTCTCTGCTTAATGTGAGTAGTAACTGATGGTATCTTTATTTTGTTTATGCCTATTAACAACATACAGTTTAAGTGTTTTCTGTGCTTGTGCCTTCTGCTGGCATCCCTACAGGGCTGAGCTAGCGTTGTTCTGCTAGGAGTCAAGGTGGTGGTGGGGAAGGCATCAATAGGAGCAGATGTAAACAGTTGCAGCGCTTCCAAAAAATCGGCAAACATAAAATCAACGGATGATCTCTAATAACAAGAGCTGCGCGAAGGTTTTCTGCGCATCGACTAGGCATATTAGGTAGAGTCAAAAGCACTTATATTCAGTAAAATGTTACAGTGTATAGATTGAATAGTACTCGGTGGTTTTTCCTACGCGGGACCGCTCCACATGCAGTTGACCGCAGTTCTGTCTCGTTCTCACGCTTGAAAGCCGAGGGAGGTCAGTGCGAGTTTAACTCTAGGAAGACGTGTTCTTGTGTGACAGTAAAGTATTCATTTGACGACGTAATACAGTATATTAATTACGTTAATATGGCTCTGTTCAGGCATTATGTTCCCCAAGGAGTATTTATTAACAATCCGCACTGCGTACAAAATCGGCTTGTGATGTAGAAAGATTGCTTCAAAAAATATTTCCTGATATTCAAGTCGACGTTCTATTCACAGATTGGTAAATAAATTTTGTGAAACGGGAAGTATTCCCGATAAAAAACGTACACAACACATACAGTAAACGTTAGATAACATTGGACATGCTCTGAATTTCGACAACTTTCTCAGAAAATGGGAATGTCCTAAACTACTGAAGTTAAAAGTTAATAAAATTACTGCAAACTTAAATTCATTAACCCTGCATCCAGTATTAGATGGATAAGTATTTAACCCTGATCTAATTTTCTTTACGGACAAATCTTGGCTCCACCTAGATGGGTAAGTAATTCACAAAACAAACGACAGTTGAGTTCATAAAAACCTTATTTGCTTCACGAGAGTCCTCTGCAAAATGAAAACATAGGAAAGTGTTGCTCCATTATTGACGAGAGAATAATAGCCCTATTTTTTTTAAAGAAACAATCAAAGCAATGAGTATGTGCAGAATATTTTGCACCCCTTTTCGTGATATAAGTGCGAGGGATCGTAGGTTTGCGTCTTTCCAACAGACTGTGCAACGGAACATACAGACCATATCTCCTTGCATGCAGTTCATAAAATATTCGACGATAGAGTCATCAATTCATTACTAGCAACGTAAAGACTCCCCACGGTCCCTCAATTTAATGCCCTGCTAGCTTATCTCTGGGGTATTAAAGGAAAAAGTGTATACACACACACATTAGATGAGCTGAAAAATAACATTTGTAAAGAAATTTCTTACATATCTAAGAGGGAACTGCAGAGGAGCATATGCAAGAAATGTAACACACATTTCTTTCCTTGACAAAGCCCCTTTTCAAACGAAATACAAGCTGCTACCTGCACATGCCTTATAGGCCTATGACTGACTTCTCCCAATACACAGTCGCGTTCTGCCGGCCCGTAACTTAGATTATCTCACTGTATGTCGTGTGAGACAAATATTTTAAGAAATAAAGGAATGCATTTTTTGCTCAGAAATTCCCTACAATTCCCTGTTTAAAAAACTACTGCATTATACAAAATGCAGAGTCTTTCTACTTATTTTACTGAAGTTTCTCAACGTGAAACTGTTTTAACGTGGTAGACATCAACAAAACAAAAGACGGAATTAAAGAATATCTTGGGGTATCCCCATGTACACCTTGAAATGGTTTTTATAAGGCTACGCTATATAAAGCTAAATGCAAAATTTCAATGCAAGGAAGAACTTTAAAATTCTAGAAATGAATTCCAGCGTTTTAAGGTGTCATTCTTAAGAACTCTTTGCCCTTAAAGAAGGCAAAGACAAAATGTATGTCCTTTTTGCCGCCGTGGATTCCAGTCCCATTTCTTTGGCACACACACGCACGTACGCACACAACGAACAAAATAACAAACAGAGAGAAAGGAAATATTTTTAATGTAAGATGATTTTTCACTGTTCGCCTAGTTTTACCCAATGCAGATTAAGCAGAGCAAAAACTCCGCAAAATAAAGTCCACTGATGCTGCTAGCACTATTCTAATTGAAGTAGACATTTTATATAGCTCTGCTGCCTTCTATCACTTGAATTTAACATTTAAATACTAACTTATAAAACGAAATAAAGGACAGGTAAATTATTCCTGTACTTTTTATTAATCACTGCTATTAAATACAAAAATAAACCAATGAAAACCACTGCGAGAATTGGAATTTATTTTTGCATTTTCTAGTTTACATTTTGTCGAAAAAGAACCAAAAAATAAATAATATTGTGTTGTGTGTGGAAAATAATTAGCTGCTCTCACGTGGTGAACAACAGAATTTCAAAAATTTTCTGTTAGGTATGGGATTTGCACCCACATCCTCAGGGAGGACCAGAATTCCACATCACATCCATCCGCAGGGCAAGCTGAACCTTGAGTTTAGCGACTTTGACCGTTCGGTTATTCTGACAGCTGAAAATCAATTGTTAACGATTTCAATACAAAATACGCTTATAGAACTCAATGTAACACGTGGTGCTTTTGTTCTTGTCAGCTGCAAAAGGGAGTGCGAACGCTATAATCTTAGATGACGGTCGGTGAAAAAGTGAGAAGCGCAAAATGGCAAAATTTAACATTATCTGTTCTTGACGAAAATAAATTCCGTGATTCTTTCTTTTTACCACTGAGGCACCACAGGCGGTATGATTCTTTCTCATTAGAAATATATTTATGAAGATATTGAAACATTTAACCGTTTAAAAGTATTACGTCTCACTTTAAATGATGGCGGGCCACGCCCTCTTCCCTGAAATTCTTAATATTTCATGTATTTTTTTAAGATTTTCTTTCTTTCTTTTTGTGATTTTTTTTTGTCTCAAAGCTATTGGATGCACTGAATAACATACATTGCGGCGTTTTATTCGATCGGTAACTTTGTTTTTGTGTTGAGAACGTTTGTTTAGTTTATCCAGCGAGTTTCTTTATAATTGCGGCAGTTTCTCAGTGTTTACAAAAGCAAAAAGCGTGGTAAAGAAAGATAAGAGTGTTAATAAAAGAAAATTCCATTGTGATAGAAGCAGGGATATCCAGAAAAGAAAAGGTCATGAAGTTAATTCTAATCTCGCAACTACCGCGAGTTGATGGAAAATAAGATTAGTTGCTGAGCAAGAAACTTGAGTAGCAGTAAAGGTAATGTAAACCAGAAGTATCTATAACGTAAATATGATTAATTTAAATTAGAAATATAGACTTCGTAGATCATGTAAACAGTGGTTCTGGCTCAAGTATCGGTCAAGAAAATTAAAGTGTCAAAAACATTACGTTTAATTTCATTTGAGTTATCTCGAAACGACATTTTCCTAGAGATACGATTCTTTTTCTCAGAAACTAGTATAACATGAAGGTTACACTTTTACGTATTATGTACGATAATTTATTAATTACACAGATCTATAATTATAGTGGTTAGTATTATACATTTTGACAAATATTTGTCTTAAGATATGAAATGTATATTTGATTTAATTTTCTTCAGAGAGAGAGAGAGAGAAATTAAAACTGAAATACTGAATATAATTCTTTCAGTTCACTCCAAATATCGTGCTGAAAATGTATAGCGTGGGAGGTATTTTTTCTCTGTAATTTAATCTAACAGAGTATATATTTGAACTGAAACACCACCCTGAATTATGCATTCCATGTCATGTTTTGCCCGGAGAAATCTCAAATAACCCGAAAATCTTGAATCATACAGAGAAGGTTAGGCCTCCAGGGTTTGTTCCGAGATCCATATGGCATCATTGCAAGGTCTTACAATATCTCTCCGGATATGTGATTTACAACGGTAATCATGTTTAACAATCTCGTGTTACACAATCTGTGTATGAAAGGTCTGTTGTTGTCTAGGATATGAACCCGTTAATTTACAGTATTTTCAATGCCAAACTAATTTCTGATCACTTATTTAGTGCGTTGGCAATGCATGAACCGGAAGTCCATTAAATGTTATAAAAATACAGCGTTGCAACATTTTGAGAAAATTGATCTACACAAAATAATATGTACCTGACTTAACTTCAATAATCCGATGATATTTATGTGCTTTGGTGCATGTTTTGAATAATTCCAAAAAACAAAAACAATTAATATGAGCATCAGAATTTGTTTCCTTTTATCCCATTAACCATTCAGTATCTCTGGTTGAAATTTAGATGTTTTACATTAATAATTTACAAATAAAATATATGGTAAATTTAAATAAACAAATAAATGCATGCATGTAAATAATATGACTTATGGAGCTACCATAATATTACTTCCTCAAACAACACAATTAACCAATAAAAAGCCTATGCTAGTAGCCTGTAATGAGGTATATTGCAAAAATTTACAAAATAAATTAAATTAATATTATTTGGGGTATTTACTGCAAAACACTTGTTAGTTTTTAATTGCATAGAAAAATTTAGTCTGAAAATTTTTGTTTTTTAAATGTAAAAATGCATTATTATTATTATTATTATTATTATTATTATTATTATTATTATTATTATTATTATATGTAGTTTTTACTCAAACGTTTAATGCTATTATTAATGTTTCAACAATAGACAACAAAGATTTCATTCTTAGTTTCTTACCCTGATTCACCTGGTCAGCTGTAATGTTTGGTTAAAATGTGTGGAGCCCAAGTGCCACATTGTGAACATGGACATTAGCTCATGTTATTTTTTCTTATATATTGATAGAAATGCTATTGACTTTTGAGGTAAGTAGCATTTTAGACTGAAAGGAACATCAAGTCATATTTCTAAGTCAGAGTCGTAATGTCAATGGATCAGATTTTACACTCTGAAAGCACTTGCATCTCTGAAATTCAGCTTTGTTCCATTGTGTTTGTTTTTCTGACACACTTTGTAAATACGTAAACATTTCTAAAGTTCTTCTTCTGCATCATTTTTATTAAAAAAACATCACTTTTATTATGCTTTTTAATTTATTTTAACCAGTTTGTTTCTTATGTGTATGAATTGATATATTTTATGTTAAAGCCTGTTCTGAATCGTAAGGAAGATGAATGTTTTCTAGAGATGGCATAATCTCAATGACACCTTAATACAATGCCATGATTAAGTTCTTGTTTTGATTGGCACGATTGTTAATGTAATATGCTGCCCCGAATCTGTAAGTTTTGAACAAATTTCAACATGCAAGAGCAATTTTATCACATCCGCTGTTAGTCACACACTCAGCCATACAAACATGTAATTTCTATTGCTTCAAATTATAGGTGCAGAGTATTCTGTTGTAGAACGCTGTATTAGTTGATAATGTTATCCTGTATATATCTGTTGAAGATCTAGAGCTAATACTTGAAAATATATCGGATTCTCCGTAGTGCAATGTGGCATAGCTTTAGCAAGATGACTAGAACCTCTTTAAGTAACGTGGTTTTAAACCACTCTTGTAATCTCAATAAGATATTTCTCAATATTTGACGTTCCTGTACATAGTAAATGAAGAGAAAATTCATTCCTTAAGTACTTTACCACCTCTTGCCTTCTTGTATAATACGTCTCGAATGGACTCTATAACAAATAAGACACTTCCTCTGTCTATCTTATTCTGTCAATTAGAGTATGTTCTCCTTTGTCTATGGAAGATTTGACACTGAAATATTTTCTTTAAAAGTTGTCAACTCTTGCTTAATGCTTACGTAAACTAAATACTAAGAGAGCTGTCTCTTTGCAAACATACTTTAAGATAGTGCAGTTACTTTGCCTTTCTTACTATTTTCCGTCTTCTTTTCATTTGTTCTTGTTGCATTTGACTTGAAAAAAGTTGTAAGTCTTCAAGTGTAAGGTCATTGTGTAGCCTTATCTCTCACTCATCTGAAAAAATAATAAAAGCAGAGGAAATACTCTGGTATCTTCATATAATCCAAAGACAACTTGAAAACATAAATGTTATTATTTAAGAAATTGCATTTCTCTTAGTTGTTTACCGGTTCTAAAAACCTTATTTTATATTAATAAAGATTGTAAACTTGTAATTTGTTTTCCTCGGAAGTGAAACGTGTGCTTCTCTAGAACTTCCCTAATTTCTTTTGCACCTCTACTATTAAGAGCAATTCTTTTTTGACTCGTTCATACTAAATGTTCGTGCTTTTATAAATATTGACTCTAAACCCAACTTAAATATCATGGATTGTTTCACTTAATGTAAAAAACTTTACCAGAAAGCTACGAAACTGAAAATTGCTCTTTCTTTTATGGTGTACTAGTATCCGCAGCAGTTGTTTCGCAAAGATCACTGAAAAATTCGTTTTTGCCAGATGTACGAGAAGGCAATATGAGTCAATAGGGCACTCTTGAAGACAAAATCGACTCCAATCTCTCAGACCATAATGTAGGCATCGATAGTACACAAAATGGCGACGATCGAGGTTAAAGCATTGCTGTTATTAAGCACATGGATTTGTTTATTTGGTTCGTTGCAACGTGGTTATTACAGTGATTTGTAGTCGGAAGTAAATAAAAGTAGCGTATTATTTATTCATTATTTTTATTAAGTTAATATTGATTTAATGACAGTACGCCAGTAGCTTATGTTTTAGAAAATGTTTAGTACAAAATGAGTCGTTCTTGTTGCACTGAAAAATTTATAACTATTGCCAAGGAAAGTCTTTTTCATAAAAATAGATAATGATAAAAACTTACGCTTATGCTCGTGATTTAATGGTAAACATTCCTTGACAACGTTTATTAATGAAGTCACTCTTTCAATTATTATTATTATTATTATTATTATTATTATTATTGTTATTATTGTTGTTAGCAACAAAATATCTTAGCAAAATGATCCAATTTGCTCCATCTGTTACGTTTTTGCTCCTTCCGCTGTTGATATGGAGTGCAACCTTTTCTACCACCCACCCACGCACCCACCCACACACACACACATATAAGGTAAATTGTACTTTGCATTATATTTTCTGTATGGTCTGTGTATAGATGCATGTGCGTTTAAATGATCCATTAATTTTGCACTGCAGTAAATTTGCTTAAAATAATTTTTAACATATTACACTAATGAAAAATACTTTATTAAGTTATTCTTATTTATGCATGTTTTTGGTGTTATAATTATTGTTCCTGTTATTATTTCATTGTTTATTGCATTGCAGTAAACGTTAATTGGCAGTAGTTAACTATTTTTTGCACTTGGATGATTTTATATAAAACGAATTCACATTATTTTATATTTTGTTTACATGTGAGAAAGAATGCTTGTAAACAATTTTCGATTCTTAAAAACAATCCAAATATTTTATAATGATAAATAGTCATCCTGTAAACATAATACAGTGTATGATGTTCATGTTTACTATTAGCAGAAGTAGGGCGAACACGACCACTGTTTTTCTGCATTGAGGTCTGGATAGTGGAGTCGTTCTTGTTGAAGAGATTTGCCTCTCTTTAGCCACAATACACTTCTTTTCACATGAAATATTTTTATTGCATAGGTGATACAATATCTCTTTATCATTTGTTGTAAACTGTGATGCTTCATAATCCTTAACCCACGGTTTTAACTTGACACCCACTTCAGCAAGGGTTCATGCGTTGATACGTTGTAATGCTAACACGAGTAAGTTCCTTGCAATTGCTGCCTGTACATTCCAAGCATATCTGCTTTTAATGTTTCATAAACACAATCTTGGATTCTACTCGCAGACAACTGGCTGGCTGCTATGAGACCTCATGCTTGTATAAGGAAATTATTGTCATTTCATGTTTTGTCTGGAGGACCTGTCACCAAACCTCGATTCTTCTCTTAAAAATATTGCTCTTTTTTATCATGAAAAGGTGCGAAAAATGCATGCATGATATGCAAAATATCCACAAAAAAAGAGGAAATTATGCGCTCCTTGAAACTTTGCAAGTAGGAACAATGAATGGATGGTGTTTAACATCCAGGCAGCACAGGCGATGGACACTAATGATACATGAGATGAAATTATATACTGGGAAAGGATTTATTTTTTTGAAAGAAGGAATCGTTCCAGGCCTAAGTTTAGGGTACCTCCCACGCATTTGCCATGTATGAGTACTGAGGAAAACGTGGAAAAAACCTCAGTCAGGGAGGACAGTCCTGGCAGATTCGAACCCCAGACCT
This sequence comes from Metallyticus violacea, assembly GCA_030762175.1. Classification (NCBI taxonomy): domain Eukaryota; kingdom Metazoa; phylum Arthropoda; class Insecta; order Mantodea; family Metallyticidae; genus Metallyticus; species Metallyticus violacea. The sequence continues at coordinate 69,064,732 of CM060845.1, forward strand.
CCCGCTTACGAGTCCGCGCCTTAACGATCTCGGCCACCCGTGGCGTGCAAGTAGGAACAGAAAAAAGAATAAAACCTTTTGATTCTGCGTTACATATTGTAACAAAAGCAAATAAAATATGATTGGAATATAAATCGGATGTCTACTCATTGCCAAGTCAAATAAGTTAACCGCTTCAAATGGTTCCCTCTATCCACAGGAAAGTTCTGAATTTTCATGCAAGCCTGCCGTGTTCCAACTGTTCATCTTGTCAATTTCATCACCAACAGAGAAATGTTACTCCACTTCCGTACGTCCTCACCATGCATCAAGTGACCTATCTCTTGAAGACCATCTAACTGGGCAATGTTTCAAAGAGGAAGATGACAAATGAAGTGCCTACTGTTCTCATTTGGATGTAGAAAAGAAAAGAAAACAGAACATCTCTGCATCAAAAAATCGAATGCTGAGCAGTCACTGGAATAGATGTGTGTGAAAGGAAAAATAATAAAAATTAGAAAATGTAAACTATTCCTTTCCCCCCTGAAGTGAGCTATTTATTAATGAACTCTTCCAATTAGGAAGCTGTTCTGCAAAGCTTCTAACTTTTTTTTTTTTTTTTTTTTTTTATTTTTTAAACCAAACTTCCGAACCACAAAGCAGCTACGAGTTGAATAATATTTTAATACAGTCTTGATTATTTATAAATATCTACTAGTTATTTAATGTCACTTTTTATTAATATTAACAAATTTATTTCTCACATCTTTCTTGTCAACAGATACTACATTTCCTAATTACTTACAATTTCAATTAGGAACTTATTAAGAAAATTATTTGCGTTCGGAGTTATTTATTCTTTCATTTTCTCGGTAACACTTGTTTTTGATGTGATAATCATAATCATAAATATATGCTCAGAATTGAAATTTCAATTTTTTCTCATACATGGTCAGAATTTCAAACCACGGCCTGTTAAAAGGGGTGCTTCACTTGCTTTCGGCCCCTGATTTTTTCCCCTTATAAGCTTGAAACTAATGGATATCATTTAGTGAAAGTTGACGCGGATATACTATGGATAAAAGCGTGGTTACGAAATGAATCGAGGGACGCGCTACTCTCTAACCCATGCTCGCATATGCTCATGAAGGCCGATTGCGTATTCGCTGTCACCGGCATTTATGTACATACGTACAATATAGTCTGAACCAGTACACAGATGTGTTTATTGTCTGCTCGTAGTGGAAAATTTCGTCGATAAAAGAGTGTTAAAGCGCAATTTTAAGCTCGGAAACTACAGGCCAAAGTCTCTATTTGGGGCCTGGTGAAAAAAACTGGAAACCACAACATATTCCGTCATGAAGACCGATTGCGTATTCGCTGTCACAGTATATACAATACAATATGTGCAATACAGTATGAACCGGTGCACAGTAAAAATGGTGTGTTTATTGTCTGCAGTACTGGAAAACTGCGTCTATAAAAGAATGCTAAAGACAGTTTATACAGCAATTTTGAGTTCGGAAACTACAGGCAAAACTCTCTTTTCGGGGTCTGATGAAAAAACTGGAAACCACACACATTCCCTTCAAGCCTAATTCCATCCTAAGTGGGCATGTCATTTCTCAGAATACTCAGATTTGGGCTGATGATACTTCTCTACCGTATATGAGGATGAATAATTGCAATCTGGAGTATTTTGTAGCAGTCCCGAAATATTGGCTCCATTTTCTTCCTACAACGATTGATACCGCAGGGAAATCTCCCACGAGTTTGTGAATCATTTGAATGACGAGGAATTCAGGAGAGTGATGTTACCTCCAAACTTTCAATACCAGTATGTATGGCTGAAAAACTTTCTTCTCTGAAGACTGTAGAATTGCTAAAAGCCTTTGGCTTACTCCACCAATAGACATGCTCAAAGGAAAAATATCGCAACAAGCATGGACTCTCATGGAAAAGCAAGGAAACATTTAGTGGGAAATTGAGGTTATGATGTATTGTTGAAGCGTGTGCAGCCTTTGATACCCTTTGTCCATGTTTTCCTCGGACCTCATAAATAGCAAATGCTGAGGAGGTACGCCAAACGTGCGCCCTGGAACGCTTCCTTCTTTAAAAAAAAATCCTTTCTCGTTTTATCATTTCATCTCATGTATCATTATGTCCACCGCCTGTGCTGCCTCAGTAGTAAAAGCGGGCGTTCAACACTATTAAAAACCCATCAAATTAAGTTCGTGCCAAACATTAGCTTGAAAGTCATGAGGTTTATCAAGAGCGAGAGGAGTGCAAAGGCGTTTAACGTTAAGTTTGACGCCTTAGAAATTTGACTGGATCAGCGCTTCATTGCAATGAATTACGCCAAAGGTTTCTACAATGCTTGGTTAGAATTGTGCACAGCAAATGTGAAGTTATTTTCAGAATAATCTCACGTTATTTATATAAAAAATGAAAGTCTTCTTAATATATATATATATATATATATATATATATATAAAATAGCTGTGCATCGTCACAAAAATCTTATAAAAATAAATGGGGAACACACAGAGCACAAAGAAAAACTATGCACTAATACAGATCTACATCTGCATCTGCCGCTTAAAACTTTCCTAAATTATCTGGGGAAATACTTTGATTACATGCTAAAATGAATTAAAAACAGCTTTTATTGAAATATTATTAAACAAGAATTTTTGTTAAACAGGTACAACATATACCAGAGAGATAGAGAACGTCTACACAGATGCTCCTTTGTTCGCTGCAATTTACATCGCTGGGATCGGAAAACATGAACTCTGAATACTCGGTTACGGCATCACTTTCTAAGGTAAGCTTCCTTATTTCTTAAACATCAAAATGTTGCTTTAGTAATCTCAAGCATTGATTCGCCCTTTAATTAATGTTGGTACTACTATTTGCTACTCCCTCGCATGAGTTGTTGCTCCTCCCTAGCTGGTATGTTCCACACTTGAATTTATTATTATAGCTGACTGAGACCACGAGTAATTTGGCTCCATTAACAGTGAAGTTGGTTCGTGTGGTCCGTGAAAGCAGGCCGCAAAGTGAGAGTTCTTAATACACAACTTTTATCACACGTTTTTGTAAACAGTGGATTTGTTGCTAATTTCATGCGATGTGTAATGTGTGTATTAAGTTTAACGTGTATCTACAATCCATTTATTAAGAGAAAATGAATAAACCAAGTTCCAGTTCTAGTAAACCTAAGAGCGCAGATATTATAACTGGTATGTTGATTCCCTTTTCAAGAAGAAAGGATTTTAAGATCTAATTCACCTACATCAAATTTATTATTACCATAGAAGGATACAGGTAGACCCAGATCTTTCAATACAAATGATACAATAATCATAGATGATTGTGTGGAAGGATAAATTATTTTTCTAACCCTGCACGCTGCTAAGCACAGTTTTATGGTATCCTGAAGGATATGCTGACTTAAAAAGTCAGTGGGTGGAAGTGAAGGGAGTAAATATCACAAACTTTGATTTTTTGGTTTAAATTTTCAACTTCTGTGACTTCATTAACAAGCATAATACTTGTTAAAATTACAGCACATGGAAGTGGAAAAAAATTGTTTATTAATGTTATTAGCACTAGAGCCTTTCCTTTGGGGTACTCGGAATCAGATGATTAAAATAACCCAGGAAATTTCAAAACTATATTTCATTTGATATTACACAGACATGCAGAGCTAAATATAGCATTGGGGAAAATAGGCTACTTCAGGGTTTTTCGAATACAGTTCATAATGAGCTAATCAAATACATTCCAGAAGAACTCCAGTGTTATATTGACAAAGAAATCAACAATGCGCCCGTTTTGCTTGCTTGCATTGATGTGTATAACAGAAAAATCTCACTGTACAACTATTGTTACGCTTGTAGATACTTCAGAGTATGGTGAAGAATATTTCTTGGGATTTTATGACATTCAGAATGTTATATTTAAAGCGTTTTCTTGCCGAGATAAGAAATTAGGCATGACATATTAAAAATAGTGTAGTTGTGTAAAGTTATTCTCATTTTGTAGTATTAATATTGTGCTATCCCTCCCCCCTTCGTTGCCTCCCCACTGTATGCACCCATGAGATGTCTCTGCCTCAAAGATTTTCTCCCTAGTTCTTGGTCTTCCAATAAGTCCTTAGTCCAATATTATTTTAGAGGTTCTTTCTGTTTTCATTCTTTGAATGCGTTAGTACAAATATGATTTGGCCTCTTTTCCTTCTGTACTCACACAACTTCAATGTTTCATTTATCTAAACTTCTGCTGCTTCTAAAAGCTTTTCACCCGTACGTCTTACAGCCCAAATTTTGCCATCATATAGGCAAAGTACAGTCAATAGTTCATAAAATGTTGAAGTAAGGACGCCGCGGTTGCGGTAGTAGAGATATAAAACATAGCGTGACTGGCAAGCTCAGTGTTAAACATTTGAAAGTGTCTCGGTGTTTATTATAGGTACATTTAATGACGACTTTGCGAGATACCAGTCTTGTATTTACGGGGTTCCTTGAAGCTTGGTTGGTAACAAAGATAAAGGTTGGTATCATGTGAAGTCAATGCTAAAATATTCATAGTATATGCAAAAATATTTTATCATTATGTAAAGTTGGCACATAAAGCTAAAACTTCCGTAAGACCACTAATGATTCATTGTTAAGTTTAATGTATGAAATTTGAGTACGTTGTTTTCCAATCTGATGTGATAATTGTAATAAATAAAAGCAAAAAATTGTGTATTGATTTTATTCAGCTATTGTCTTAAGAATACCTGCCGTAAGAGAACTGTTTATATGTCTTCAGAGACATAGAGGAATGTGCTATTCTGGTAGTTTTTGTAATTAACTCTACTTTCATCGTTCTTGAAATTCACATATAAGACTCCTAACCATTGAAAGAATAGATACTTAGAAGGGATTTGGATAAAAGTATTTTATCTGTTTATTATTATTATTATTATTATTATTGTTGTTGTTGTTGTTGTTATTATTATTATTATTGTTATTATTATTATTATTATTATTATTATTATTATTTGTAGAGTTTGTGAGAGGTTTTCGTTCTTTCAGTAGAAGTTCAGATTTTAATCTGAACACATTTTTGTACATTTTAATTTCAAAACATACTTTTTCTTAAAACTATACCAAAAATTACAATTGAAAATTGAGAACTAATGAGGAAAGAAAAATAGAATGAAAAGAAAACACCTTGTGACTTTTTGAGAAACTGATAATTATGTAGATTCTTCTTATTCTTATTTTAGCACTTTCATAATATATAACGTTGGAAAAGTTTAACAACTATAACAAACATTAAAGTAGGAAGAAAAGAAGATATATATAAAATTTACTAACAATATGCCCTCTCATTAGAATAAAAATAGGTGCTATAAAGTAGTGGTGGTTCCTTAAAGGGATAATGAATCCTCTGAAAGTAGTCAGCTTGGAACATGTATCTTGGGAAACCTAAGTAGACCCAAACCTTTGAAATAAAAATTAGGGGTCATACTTCTGGTACCTACCAGTAAAAAATTGCAGCTCTGCTGGACTGTCCGTCAAGGAACAGCTAGGCAGTAACGAACAAGGGCTAAACAAAACAATAAAGTCAGCGTACTTTTTTTTTTCTTTTTAACTCTAGCCTAAACTTTTTCACTTATGATAAAAGAATATTTAAGAATTCCAACCCATGCCCCCATGGATGACCGAAACCCTTCGGTTTCCGTTCATTTACGTCTGGCATCCCAGAGCACTAGGTTATTTGGTATTAGTCGACTTGACTTTAAGTGCAAACGAGAAGGTTAAAAAAAAAAAAAAAAAACGTACGAAACGCCTTATTAATTTATACTTCCTTGCGCACATAAAATGCAGTTAAGTCGTGACAAAGTGTTTACCAGAGGAGAGATTAGCGCCCCGCCTTCAAAATTCCGTATTTTTACTTCGTATATACTCAAGTTGTAATTTCCTTGGGCGTTTTCTTGCCGTCTTTGCTTCCAGCTTGCCGGCTGAATTGATTGAAATACATTTTTTTTTTTTTTTGTTTACTGAAATGATGGTATTAAACAAGCGCTATTTATTAACTGCACTGTTTAGTATTATCATAGAGCAGTGGCGGCTGAACACAAAATCCACTGCTGAGTCTACACGGTAATTAAAAAGGTTTAGTCACCTTAATTTTTCAAAACGGTACTGTAAGTAGGACATACTGTCATAAACCTAATTAACTATCATTTTATACATTCATTATCATAAGGCCGTACATGGGACGTTAGCTCACAATACTTATCCAATAACATCCTGTCTACCCCTTTAAAATAAACTAAAAACAGCAAAATAAGGGAGCGAGAAGTTCACTAAAATCACAAATATTACCAAACTCGCTTATGCCACTTTATTAACATCTATAACATTTATTTTCATGACTGATTGAAGGTGCTCAAAACTTTCCCATTACTCATCTTGATAACGTATTTGAGGAAGACCTTTATGCTGAATTTTGTTCTTTGAAAGACGCTACGCATTCCAAAGTTTCATGGTTTGGAAAAATGAATAGCTATATTTAAAGAAGGAAACGGTAAGAGCAATAGTATTTAGAACATTAATACATTCCTTGATTTTATTCTAAGCATACAAAGAATGTTTTATGTATACATAACAAATAGTCTGATGACAGAAACGACTGAAGCGTGGACTTAATGAAAACATTAAGTGTTAATTTTTTTGTATATATGCAAAGAAACTTCAGGCTTCTACCAAAGATGTAAATAAAATATAGTTTCAAATTCTCTTGAGCATTTGTGATCGTTATGACTGTATTAGGCTAGTTGTAGCTAATAAAATTGTTTTAATAAAAACAGCATCATATATTTACAGCAATCTTAATGTCAAAATTTCCCTTATTTTAAAAAAAAATTGTAACTCAAGACCGAATAAGTATTTGATTGCTTGATTATATTTAACGAGTACGTAAATGCTTGAAATTGTAGAACTCTAATATGATCTTTCAGCACGACTTTATGTGAACGAATATATCTTAAGACGCTGGTGCTCTTCCGCGTGACAAACCGACAAAGAGAGAGAAAGCAGACGTTAATTTACATAGCAACTTTAACATTTCGCATCACGACCAATCATGGATCATGAGTCTGCGATCGATAGATTCTTTGTGTAGCGTGAAGGATGAATAGCCACCTAATGAAAAGCTATTTTTATGGATCACATTTCACAAGATGAGTGGCAGGCGTTGTTATGCAACAGGATCTCCTACGGATCTGAGATTCTGTTGCTGTCCGTAGGTTGTTGCAGAGGAGGCAATGTCGCCCATGGCTTCCCACAAAGCTGGTCAACTTTGCTCATTTCAAGAAAGGATTTGTGCTTCACAGTCAGCACTAAAGAACAAGAAGAATAAAGTTAGCGAATATAAATACCTGCGTCATCGTCAAAAAGTAATCAAAGGAAACGCGAAAATGTGTCAACAGCAGAATTTACCATAGAGGGCATTTGTTGTGCGCCAGATGTTTTTAGGTTCTCCCCCAAAACATATTTGAACAATAAAAACACTTTCACGGTTTTGCTCATTTGGTAAAAAATGCATGCAGATCCATTTTATGCTCTAGCAAGTGTGTTCTACTGGGACTCCTGATTCGTCCAGAGGTTTTGATTTTAATTAAGACGGCAATCCGTGTTGACTCGGTCCAACATTTCTGGTGTCCCGGCAGCTGCTTCCTGCTACGTTCTTATTCCTCGTTGTCCAGAAGTTCTAAACATGCTACAAAAGGGCGTCAATGCAGCATTTTCTTCACTTTTAGCTAAATATAAAGTTGTCTCATAAGAAATGTTGGTTTTAAATTTGGTGTTTTGCAATATTTTAATGGTTTTCTTTTGTTTGGCAATGCTATTTACAAGATGCCATAGGCCTTCTAACTTCACAGATTCGAGTCGTGGCAGCAGTTTAATAATTTATTTTCAATAGTTCATTTGTTTATTTATTTGATTTATTTACGGATGCTGAAAATTTTACTCAGAGGCCTCTTCCTTCAGGCTTAAGGTTCTTTTACTCGCATTTTTTGTTAATAACTTCAGATTAAATGCTGTAAATCTGAAGAAAATTGGATAAATGTGTATCGTATGGAGCATTTTGAACGTAAAAGAACCAGAAAAACAGAAAAAAAAACTATAATTTAAAAGTGCGAAAAATTAATTTTGAAGAAAACAGAGAAGAACGCTCTTGTCAATTTACATCTGAGGTGTTGCAAATGTATAATTAATTATTTGACATAAACCGACCCAGGAACACCCCAGTATGCTGCTTGCTGTTCTCCCCCAGTCTGACTCTTCTTGAGTTTCTTGAACATCTCAAGGTTTAAAAAGTGTTAATGTTTTATAATAATGAGATTTCTGTTAGTAAAATTGAATTCCGGGCTTGTAAAGCTTTGTTAATATTCTTCAATTTATGTAAAGTTATTATCTTAATTAAAGCTGTGGTCTTATGAGATATTGCATTTATTTTCTTGCCCAGTAAGCCAGTTTATAGGTATACTCAAGATAGATTTTGTAATATTTTGAACCTTATTGCTAATAAAATGTAATACCTATATGTTAGAGGAATAATTTATATTCTTCTTTCAATAATCACCTTTTTCGCGTCCTCTAAAGGGGTTGCATTTTAGATCCGATGTTGGCAGGCCATTCAGTCATTTAAATTTTGTGTAATAATGTAAAGTTACTCTTCTTCGAAAAGAGTACATGCGTACAGATTGATAGCCGAGATAAGGTGTTACAAGTTTAGACGAGAAAGAACAGCCTTGATACGAAGAACTCACTGGGTATCCAGCAACAGAAGCCACGGTTGAAAACATTATTATAGAAACCATAGTGAAATACGATCCAGGAGGAACTTAAACGTGTCAGAAATCTGAACAATTACCTTTGTGTGAGGAAGTTTGTTATTGTGGGTACCCCACAACCTCACAAAAGAACAAAAAGGCAGCAAGAGTGAAATGGTGCCAGGGAATGGTTCATCGTTTCCACTGAGATAGCTGTTAACCTATCCACAAGTGATGAAAGCTAGACACTGAATGAAAAGGCAGTCGGTGATCAGGGAATGACCACGCCGCCGTAAGGTTAAGCGATATCGAAGTGTAGGCAAAAGATGTTTACCAGTTTTTTCTCAGCAAATTACTATACAGCAGCCATTTAACTCCAGGGGTTAAAAAAACCATTGCTAACTATACACAGTAATTTGCCCCTCCAGGAACTTCAGAAAGAAGTCCATGGTCTGTGTTGCGAGGAGGAGGATAATGAATGCCTCTGAAGACACAACTTTGAACACATGGAACATCTGCAAGAATCGGAAGTGACACTGATGAACCAATCATCTTACACTCCAGATCTGGCTCGCTGCGACTATTTACTGTTTCTAGCTGTCAAGGACAACTGAGAGAGCATTAGTTCTGTTGCGTTCTATGAAGAGGATTTTTTTTTTTTTTTGATTGCTTTATTTATGGACCCTCTTCAACAGCTCAGGTCATCAGCGTCCCATTCAACTCGGAGCGTGAAACGGCCGACAAATTTTGCTCAGAGGCCTCTCTTTCAGGCTTGAGGTTCTTTTTCGTGCCGTAAATGCCCACGGGACCCACGGCTTTACTTCCCTCCCGAAGGAAGCCATACTTAGGATTTTTACGCCCCGAAAAAATCCATCGGTCCTGGCCGGGTTCGAACCCGCGATCTTGAGTATAGGAGACAAGTATGGTAACCACTACACCACCAGGACCGACTCTATGAAGAGGAGATTGATGCCATTTCTAACGAAGCATGACGTGGGTGCTTCCATGGTGGTTCCGGAGGATGCAGCTTTGTATCGAGAATAGGGGAGAGTACTTCGAAAAGAAATAGGTAGAGTTAGTGAGTTATGACCTTCTACTTCATAGAATCTTTAAAATTAAATAGCTATCCTCTTACCCAAGAGCAACAACGTGGCGTATTTTCAAAATATAAATGAAAACTCCCTTCAACTTAAGAAATAAGAGTTTTCTTGTCAATCCGCTTTACAAACAATAACAAATCTCTTTAGGGCCAGAAACATTGCACTTTCTATTTACAAATGCAGAATTTGGTCCATTAATATTGCATTTCATCTCTGTGAGTTTGTCTCAGATCGGACAAGGGACCACATCTATACAGTAACAATCACTGTGCAGCGTTATTTAGTAAGATTACGTAACAGTGCAGGTGCAGAGTCATAAAACTGTAAACTTTATCTTAATTCTATTTCATTTTTCAATCCTGAGAAGCGAGGCATGAATCCTGCCAATTTCTTACTGTTGCAAAATCTAAAGAAAGCATTTTTCTTGTAGTATGGGACAAAACATAATGATATCTAAAAAAAGTCGGGATATTTATCAATATTTTCTTCCAAAATCTGTGTTTTGAAAAAGCATTATAAACAAAAACTTGGTCATAAACTTTTATCTCTAAATAAACCTCATTTGTTTGAAACCAAGTCTCTGTTATTGTTTTTCTTGGCACACATTTAATAAAATTACAGATGTTTAATGCATACTTGTCAGAATTAAATTATGAAACATATTTTATGAGCTTCATCTCAAAATATTCCGGTTCTGAATGGAACATTCTGAAAATGTACTAATATTAATGATATGTATGCATTGCTAACGGGAACATATTTTACTACGGCACGGGCCGTGTACAAAATGGATCTCAGCAATGGTAGGCTTTCTCACCGCCTATCCCGCACGACCTCCGCTCGGAACAACCTGTAAACAACCTGAGCATGCTCATGCTGGCTATGTTACAACATGAAGCTTAACGAAACAAATCATTTTGTATGGTGTTCTAATTTTTTACAGTGCAGTGAAAATTTATTACTTTGTATTGTATTATTGCAGAAGAACGTAATTGTTTTAATAAATAATTTCTGTTAGACTGTACAACCTATGACCGAAAATATACTCTAGCCCTAATATGAGTTTGAATAAGATTTTTTTTTTACTATTGAATATATATTAGAAAAGATAAGAGAATATAAACTGCCAGTATATTCTATTTCTGGATTTCGAAAAGCATATGATGGTGTTAAATTACACCTTTTATGGATAATTTTGGAAGAATATTGCTTACCATTTGCGACTAATTAATCAATGCTATTAAGTTAGTGCTGAAAAAACTAACCCAGCCTCTATGGAGGCTAATAAAACGAGCAACTTAACTTATTAGTAAACCAAGGGGTTTAGACAAAGGAATACCCCAACACTTCTATTGTTTAACGTATATGTAAATAAAATTCTAGAAGGAAGGCTAAAGATGAATGCAAATGGAGCTTATCTGGGAAATAATGTGTATTTGCTGACAAGGTGCTAATTGTTAAATACTAAGATGATTTACAACCAAAGATAAGGTTCTAACAACTAGCATTAACATACCGACATCTTAAAGTAAATCGATGACTAAACATTTTAAATATTAGGAATGTACATTCTCTGATTTTATTTTATTTGTTTATGGCCGCCCTTTAACATCTCAGGACATTCAATTCAGGGCGTGAAACAGCCGATAAATTTTGCTCAGAGGCCTCTTCTTTCAAGCTTGAGGCTCTTTTTCGTGCCGTAAATATACGACACGGGACCCACGGCTTTATTTCCCTTCCGTAGGAAGTCATACTTAGGAGTTTTACTCCTGAAAAAAATCCATTGATCCTGGCCGGGATTGATGTTGGGTTTACGAGGCAAGTATGGTTACCATTACACTATCAGGACCGACTGTAAATTATAAATTAATCAAATGGATACATATAGAGGGAAGAAATACAAAAGACCCAACGGATATATGAATAGATATTTTGGTGAAAACTATGAGGGGCTAACCATTTAATTACAATACCCAGATATATCTAAACCAGTGTTGAAATATGGCAATGAGACCTGGATTTTAATACTGCAGGATAAAAATAAATAAATAAATTAAACATGTTAATAATAGAAACACGTAAAATGAGGTTTTTACAGCAGACAAGCAAAGCCACTATGAGAGGTCGAATGAAAAATGAAGAAATTCATAAAAAAAAAAAAAAAAAAAACTGCAAATACAGACAAACATAAAATAAATACATAACTGTCAAAAATTACGGTTCGCTCACGGACACTCAGTATTGATGTGGGAAGAAGCAAAAGAATAAATACAGTTTAACAATGAGATATACAGTCGAAGAAAGGAATTTTATTTGTTGAGCTCTCTTAGTAGTAAGCACCAACGATTATTATTGTTCAATGGAAGCTTTCCAAATCTCCCGGTCCTTCTAATAGAACAGATAACTTCACGAGGTAATTTAAAAAAAACACTTGGGCCTATTTTAGATAAACGTGTTATAGAAAATAGCGTGTCTTAACGGAGAAAAAAATTAGTTGTAATTGACACTTGTTTAGAAACCATACCTAGAAAGCAATAAATGCTTAGTAGAAGCATAAAAAGCTTCCGCCGAAAGTTTCTTAAATTACAGTCGTATAAAATGTCTGTAGTCCATTCAGTAATGTGTACTTTTTCATTTCCAAGAGTGAATTCACCTGATATCATGGTATACCGGGTGTAACAATAAGACATGGCCACACTTTCAGGACACATTCCTCACACTAGAAGAAAAAAATATGTTATATGGACACGTCCAGAAACGCTTTATTTCCATGTTAGAACTCATTTTCTACAACTCTTCATACCGCCAAGGGTGACCGAGGTCGTTAAATCGCGGACTCGTGAGCGGGAGGTCTGGGGTTCGAATCCCGCCAGGATCGTCCTCCCTGACTGAGTTTTTTTCCAAGTTTTCCTCAGTCCTCATAAATGGCAAATGCCGTAGAGATACCCTAAACTTAGGCCTGGAACGTTTCCTTCCTTAAAAATAAATCCTTTCTCAATATATGATTTCATTTCATGTATCACCAGTGTCCATCGCCTGTGGTTCCTCTGTGGCAAAAAGAGGCGTTAAACACTATTCATTTCATCCATACAACTCTTCATATTACGTTAATCATGGGAAGCACACAGGAGCAGAATGTACCAGTGAACCACATGAAACTCTTAGATGAAATGTTCAAAATGCCCTCCGCTAGCATGTATCAACATTACTTTCGTTCAAATGGAACATAAAACATTTTCGTTGAACCGAAAAATTACAACTTAACCCGGCATTTTGAACATTTCATGCAAGAAAGAGTTTCATGTTTCCCATGGTTAATGCACTATGAAGAGATGTAGAAAACGAGTTCTAACATGGAACCCCGAACCCTCGTCCAAAAACACATTTTTTTTCTTCTAGATGTGAGGAATGTATCCTGAAAGTTTGGCCCTACCTTATTGTCACACTCGGTATATATGCATTAAATATCAATATGATCTTTGAAACTATTTTTGTAATAAAATTATAATAAATATTAAACGTATTTAAGATACTCTATAGGATGAAATATAAGGGTGGATAAAATATAAACAGAATTTTAATTTTACCGCTTTTGGTAGTATGGAGCAAGGCACCCCCCCCCTCCCCCATGCTGTCGGCTTTCAGAAATAGAGAGGGAAACTGGTACATCACGCATAGCCGCTACGCTTGTTTGTAAGTAGCATCATGTCCGAGCAAGAGTTGCATTCATCGATATCGGAATGCATTATTATTAAGTTTTGGGAGGGACAAGGTGTGAAACTAGTCGAACATTTTCAAAGATTAGAGACCCATTTTGGGGATAAGATGCTATCTAAGTATGAGCTGCATGAGTAGAACAAAAGTTTTACAGGACGAGAAACTGTAGAGAATAAAAATCACCGACGTCGACCTTGGACGAGCTTAAGGGAAACAAACATTCTGTCCGTTCGGATCCTTATCGAGGGTGATTGACATTGACGATTTCTGAGGTCGTTTCTGAGTTTGGAATAAATTATGGAAGTGTTCAACTCATCTTTTCAGACGAGTTAGATTACCGAAAAATCTCGACAAGACTTTCATTGAGGGTCAAAAGATTGCAGGTAAAATAGTGTATCAGCTTTTGACCCAAAAGATATGATACTTCTGAGTCGTAGCTAGCGAGCATGGAATGGAAGAAAAGCCCCTATTAAAGCAAAAACTCGTCTATCAACTGGGAAGGTTCTCTTGGCTATTTTCTGCAACGCCCAAGGAATTTTGTTCATTAACTTTTTTCATGAACTCGAACCCTTCAATACAGCTTATTATTACCAGTCTTCTGGTTGAGGCAAAACGTGCTTACGGGTGCAAAAAAACGTCAACATCCGATTTTGTAAGTTTTTCTCCAAGACAGCATTCGTTTGCTTTGGCAAGGGAAAAAATTCGAGGAAATCCACTAAAAAGCATTGCAACATCCGCCGTATAGTCCAGACTTAACACTTTGCGATCAACATGTGTTTGGACCGTTTAAAACAGCTTTGGGAACTCGGCGAATCGACAATGAAGCTCGGGAAGCATTCATGTGCTACTGGCTGGAAATTCAACCACGGTCTTTCTTCGGTATAAGGATTAAAAAGCTTCGATCTGTTGGGAAAAAATATTTGTAAATAGAGTTGACTAAAAAAAAAACATGTTATATAAATTACGAAACACCAAAATTGTTCTTTCTTAACTTTATTTTGGAATTATTGAAATGAAACATACATTATGTGTTAAAAACTTATTTAAGAATGTTGCAATCAACAACTTTTGAAACACAGGATCTCAATACAAATGTTAAACTATAATAATAACGGAAAACATCTCAGTACGGTCTTGATATAAGCTAAAAATAGACTTGGACCAAGAGCCGCAAACTGATTGCCTAATGGTGAAGATCGGCAGAGAAAATCCCCACGGTGTATGTTTGGGTGCTTATCCCCCCAGCTATTGGCAGACTCCTGACTTTGAGTCACAGAGACCACAAGAGAGTTGGCGTAACGCAGCTGGTATGTCTCTGTGTGTGCCGCCGTCGGACAAGGCCGTCTTCCTCCCCCACTTGTTCTCGTATAATTATTGCTGCCTCTTTCTCTTCCATGTCCCACTTCCGTACGCAGTATGAGCCTTTAACTTCTGCGCATGTCTCGACGGTGAACATTTGGGGCGATTTAGAAATGCTAGGATACTAACTCCCGGCTCACAAACATCGAAAGGTTTTTGGAATGATTAATGAAATGCTTTAATGACAGAGTAAATTAGGCTACAGTTGGCACCTGATTTTAATAGCTTTAGCTTTTAAAGGAAGAGGAAAAAAAATCTCTTTCAGGAATGAAGTAGTTGGGCATATTAGCGTGGGAATGAGATTAAATATATACTTTGAAAATAAACTGCAGCTTTCCGCTGAGAGTGGTGCAAGAATTACATTGGCTTGCGATTTTGCTGTCTTTGTTAAAATAAACATTGAAAAGGCCAGAAGATTTTGAAAATGATATTATATTTTTATAACACGTACATATTTTTTGTAATATGACATTCTATTAATTACACTACTACATTGCGATGATGATACAATAGCAAAACATGAATAACTTTAGCACACACGAGTGAATGCTTATATAGAATGCAGAATGCAAAGCAAAGCAGCTTCACTTATCAATTTCTCTGCCAAGTGTTTAACGTTTCCAACGTAACTGCAGCTTATTCAATCGTAGCCAGGAAGCAAGGGGAAGTGATTGCATCGTAGTCTAAAACCACAAAGATGTCAGTTAAAATTCATTAGCTGGATAGTCTGTAGTGTATTTGTTGTTTAATGCTATATTTAAGTTTATCTTTGTGTTGTGTGTAAAGTGCCAGGAAACTAACAATAAAATGGCTTCAAATTGTGGAATACCAACGGCAATGTGTGAACAATCAAAATAATTTTTGTTACATATGTAGTTCATATTGGACAAAAAAAAAAAAAAAAAAAAAAAAAAGGCAAAAAAAAAAAAACCACCTTATTTTAAAGTTAAGCTTGGAAATCGATTTTAGAAAAAAATTAAAAACCCGGAGAGATATAAAGGTTTGTGGCATTTTCATTGCTCAGCAAAATTCCCTTGCTTTTTATGCTAAGGTAAATGTAGGGAGAAACACTGGTCAACGAAACCGTAATAAAATGCTGTTGCCCCCGCTTCATATTAAACACGGTACCAAGAAGCACTAACAAGAACAAAAAGTATTTATACCGTTAATTTCCACTTTTGTCTCTGAATAAAATAAGAGCCTGTATTTGATGCGCTTCAGGTCAGACAGCTAATGAAGGATACTGACTTTATGAACGATATAGAACTTCAGACATGGTGTGCTTTCAAGGATGTTATCAACAAGTTCCTTGGAAACGTAAAAGAGTGTAATACTAAGAAATCGCAAGAAATATGTTACGAAGACTGCAAGTTCTCGGTTGCAATATGAGTTTCAAACTTCACTTTAACCGTTGTATGCATTTTGAGTTCTTTATATCATTTATTTCTAAGATATAAATCCTATTAAATGTTAATCAAACTATCCAAAACATTTTAATGACTTTTGGTTACATAAGTTGAGCGGAGTCGCTCAGGTGGCAACGTTTGAGTCTCGCATTCGAGAGGTCTCAGGTTCAAATCCTTTGGGGCTTTTTCGTGGTTTATTCTGACCGCATAGGCGAATGCTGGGATGAATATTTACTTTCACATTTAATATCATTTGATTTTCCGTTGGGTGTTACAGGGTCGAAAGTGCTAAGTGTGCGGTGTGACGGTGGCTTGCATTTTGGAAAGGTTTCTGCCTCGACGTCTGGTATGGAAGCGAACTACTTGTTTTATCTGGAAACACTAGAAACATCACAGGCGGCCCGTTTCGACCTCAGAGGCCGTAATTAGGATTTGTGGCGGACAGAACGGAGCCTTAGCAGGTGTTGTGTTTTACGGGTGCTTCAGTTACCTCGGTCACTCATTCCGCTGTTGCTTTATCATCATCAATTAGCGTAATGTAGTCCGCCGATTTATCGGTGCGCACGTTACCAATGGACTACACCACTGTCTACCGTGGGATCAGGCAAACCAGTTGGCATTACAACACACCGCATTGTGGACCCCGTGTATGTCCATGCATTACCTTCCTATTGGATCCTGGCGGTCCGGTATCTCCCTCTTCCGATCATTTCCTCTTACTGGCGGCATAGGCACAAACGTCCAGCCGTTAAGTAAGGATGAAGTGACCGAAATGCCTCCTCCGTCCCTAACAAAGCAATTCAATCCTAAATAACAGCTATAATGTTTATTAAGAGAATAAGACTACTAGACTTTAAAATATGTTTATTTAGTCATCTTTTTCTTTTTAAGAAATATAAATGTTATGGTTGTTTTAGGAAACAGTGTCAGTATTAATATTTATTACAATTTTCTTTAAAATTGAATTAGAACGAGATCCCGAAAATTTTCTCTCTAGTTTAAAAAAGTAATATAAAATGTGTACTTTTGTTCACAACTGTCCTGAAATTAGAACGTTCCTCTTTTCTGTTATGTACTTCATTAAACGTTATATCTGTGGGATACTGTCAGATTTACAATCAATGCTAATTAGTTTACCACATCTGCCATTGTTTTATAACCGGCACACACTATATCATGCATTTTAATTCCGCTATAGCATCATACTGCAGCTAAATCGTTTTTAAATAAATTTTTAGGCAGTATTTCCATATTAGAGAATGATAGCCTGCATTCTAATTTTGAAGTACACAGATGCAGTAGAGAGCAATTCATCAGAGGCCAATCTCTGATTTATACATATACCTTTACATACAATCGCCTCTAAAACGTCATTTTTTCGTGGATTTGTGGTTATGCTCTTGTTATAAAACTACCATAAGATGGGATCTTGTCTACACGTCAGTCAATTTTATTTCGTTCTTTAATGTTTTGTGTTTGCTATCCGCGCTTTTCTGTGCACATCCCAATAATGACTTTAGTTAATCAGCGCTACGAGAATTATTGATATTTTACAACATTAGTACTTATTTATAAACATTATTTAAAAATCTTAAATGAAAAGATTGTCTATTTGGTTTAAAATTCATCCAAGGCTGAAAGAAAACCAAAACAGAATTTCTAGCACGTTTACATTCATTTTCAACGGCACCGTCAATGTTACCAAGTAGCCCTACATTAAAGAAGTGCTCATATAAATTTCTTACGTATAATCAAACCCCGGAAGTTCAGGCATTTATTTTGATTAAAATAGGCAGGCAAAGAGGAACTCAAAACACTGAAAATAGGCAGTAATATAATTAAAACAGGCATTTATTAAAAGTGAAAACAGAGAGCAATATCACTCATAATTAATGAAAATAGATAGTTAAGATACTTAATAATTTCTTTATCACACAATTAAAGTACTTAATCTTACTTTTCTTGGTTACAAGCAACAATAAGATATTTTTTCAAGGTATCAACGATTATAGATAGTGGTGTGTCAGACAGAACATTTTTCATCATGGAAAAAGAACGTTATACTTCTACTGAATTGATTGGAGTTTAAAACAAACTATTCGGAAAGTTAAAACACAATATTCAACTTTCAGGACATCGTGGACAAAGTAAAGTAGTTTTAAATAGTCCTGGCAAATGAGCAAAGTATACGCAGTGGTTTCTGGTCGAGTTCATTTACTGTTTGTACGTTTACAGTACAGACAGAATCAGAAACAGTGGAATCAAGTTAGTATCTCTCTTACTTCCTACTGAACACATTGTAGAGACGATTCATTGCACACTCTCATCTTTCTCGCTTGAAATTATTTGTTACATTTATGCAACTGAGAAATTACCCCCTCCCCCACAAATTCCCTAGAATTATCTCGCGCAGATCGATACGTCATTCGCAAGGACTATTCAAACTACAGTATTTACCCCAAACTCTCTACTACCTGGTATTCCTATGTTCGAAGTAGCTGTGAGCTCTTTTCACCATGAACGTTATTTAAAGAGCTTAAGAGAGTAGGTTGGTGTTTGACAGTAAATGTATAACAAGATTCTCAGTACATATTTTTGTGAGTTGAACATGCAATTTAATTTTTGTACTTTTTTCATTCGTTATATTGAAACTCTTTGTTTTTTTTTTTTTTGTAAAATACGTAAATAATGCAGAAAAAGTACATTGACCCAAAAGAAGGAAAAAAAAAAATCTTAAAATATGTAACAGAAGTCAAAATAGGCACACAAACACACACACACACACACACACACAAAAGACAAAATAAAATCTGGCCGGTTAGAAAAGGCATTTTACCTAACTTCCGGGCTCTACTTATAGTATAGGAGATCTGTCGCTAAATGCCTGAAACTTTTGTCTATAAAAATTAATATTATGTAGATATTGGCTTGCAATATATATAGACGTACAACAGTACAAAACAGGGCCTGCTCACAATCATTGCTGAAAATGGTATCATCTATAAAAATGCGCTACACCACACTCCGACTTTCTGTGAACCTTGCTTCATTTGTAAACGAAGTAATGATCAAAATTCCAGCATTCCGAATAAGGAAATCTCTAAATCACAAACCAAACTGCATATGTTTTTCGTGGTGTCCGTCACATCAATTTTTGAACACATAACACATCGTAAACGCATAGTTCCCCCCCTTTTTCCTTTCCTCCCTCTTCTATTCAGGAATATGGTAGATTAGTCCCTTAGGAAAAGCTTCGTAATAATTTTGATAATGAGTCAGTAATCTCTCCTTTGCATCATTTATAGTTTCTTCGGGCAATTTATTGGCATCCTGAAGGCTGAGCCAGAAGGCTTCCTGTTATTTCTTAATTTCTGGATGATGATAGTGCGCATCATTTGCCACAATCGGTCAGAATTGTCATTTGGAATGCTTTAAATGAATGTGTTGCCAGTATTTGCGAAACAGAAACCCGGAATGAGCGATTGTGTACATTGACATTGTTAAGTCACAACCTCCGAGATGCGGTGACGCAGAACATAGATAAATGCAGATCACTAGACTAGTCCATTATACCGCAAATTTCAATGCTGTTTTATTTCGTTGAAAGTAAATTTACAGCAATTACAGAAATAATAGAACTACTTATAGACAATAGTCTGGGGCATCTAGCGAGAAAATCGTCTTGTATAACCATTATTTTTCAATAAAACGCAACCGCGCTAAAGCAAAAAAAAGTTGATCTCAAGCTAATAAACTACAGGTGGTTTAAGCATGCAACAGCGAGTGTCATCTGTCAGCATCTGATTCTCTGCAATGCGCGCGCACTTTCAGTTGCGGATTTAAAAGTAAATAATTATAATGTACGTAAATGACATTTTTATTATTTGAGAGAGAAATAAAGGGACATTTTAAAACTTGAATGCACCAAGCTCCTCCTGGTCGACATTTGTTGTGCTGTTTCCCTTGAATTCCGTTCGTGGCAAGGGCATTTTCCCACCATTAACAGTAGCCATATAAAATATTCCGCTTGCTGACACCCCAAGGCCCTTCTCCTTTCACTGCGCACGCTGCCTCATCACCATCCTTCTGCACGTAATAAGCTATAATTGATCATTTATGTTATCCGAGGCTAACCTTTGTATTATCTTATTGTAAACTCATTGTAACAATGCCGGATTCCCTTCTCCCTTTATTGTGCATGCCGTATCGCTTTAAAACAGAATAGGAAAAATTATGGAGTGAAGTCATCATGTTTGAATATGATGCTTAATTTTCACTTTCCTTAAGTGCATCTTAAAGACCCGATATAAAAATAGAATGGGGAATGTTCGTAAGAGGTTGGTAAAAGAGACTTTTAGTTGTTTGCATTTTATGACTCATTAACTCTGTTTTCTTTATACCTAAACAAAATTCAGTATAGAGCTATGCCTATGCAGGTGCGAATATTTTGTACATTAACCTTCATGTTTTAATGCGGAAGTAGATTTAGAAAATCTTATTGCCCGCTATTTCTAATTTCAAATATTATCAAACCATTTAACACCGAGCAAAAATATAAAAACACTAGTCGAAGTGACCAAAATATACAGTAGTTGTTCATTTTCGTTACGCAATCCCATATCAGCTCGTTGCGTATATCAATGTCCCGATATCAAACTAAATCCTGGGCCAAAAACTGCCTATTGGTCCCATAAAGAACAGCAATCAATATATTTTTACATATTGTTATATGCAAATAGAATTTACACTCCAGCTCAGAAAAGTCAATAGCATGAAACACCAATAGTATTAAAAGTGAATGGAAGGTTGCAAAAATGACATAATAGTACCAGAAGTCATTAAGAGAAGGTGTGAGCTTTCCGGAAGCTATTAACCCACAAGCCGAGCCCCCAAAAATGAAATAATATATACATAACGGATTAGGGCAGCAGGAAAGAAAATGATGTTTGAATGGAGATGATCAATGCACTAAATTGCAGCGCAATTGAAATAGTGCCTAAAGACTGGATGGTCGCACACTCTCAGGTATAGCTTTAAGGCAGTTTTATTATACGAGATGGTATTCAGAACATTCGGGACTGGTGTTGCCATCTGGTCAAAAACTTACTTTGAGACTAATGACCGAAGTAGTTCCCTTCCACACGTAACACCGGTCCCAGCGATTCTGCCATTTTCCAAGTGCAACTTGGAAGTCATGTTCTTTGAGGGTGTTTAGCACAGACACCATTTCTTCTCGAAACCTCTCAATTGTGTCGAATCGACGTCCTTTCAACTTGAAATAGATCGAAGTCGCAGATGCCAAATCAGGCGAGTACGGTGAGTGGGGGACAACCGTCATGTTGTTTTTCTTCAGAAAGCTCATAGTGAACAAGGAATTGTGACAGGGCGCATTATCGAGATGCAATAGCCAGTTCCCTTGTCGCCAAAGCTCGGGCCGTCGTATCCGCACATTTTCACGTAGCCTTCGCAAAACGTCACAGTAGTACGTGGAATTCACTGTTTGATTTGGTGGGACGAATTCTTTGTGCACAATTCCCTTGGTATCAAAGAAAACAAGGAGCATGTTCTTGACTTTGCTCTTCACTTGTCTCGCCTTTTTGGTCTTGGTGAGTTCGGGCTCTTAACTGGGAGATTGTTGTTTTGTCTCAGGGTCATAAGCTTATATCCAGCTCTCGTCTCCGGTGATGACTCTGAACAAGAAGGTTGGGTCATCGGATACGGCCTGACATATCTTGCATGTGTTTTATATATGCTCCTTATGACGCGGCAGACCATCAATCCTGCAGTCAAGATTTGCCACACATATCCCAACATCTGATGGTCGATACCAACAACTGCATGCGTGATTTTCTCTCACAGCTGTGCTAAATCATGTGGCAAAGGTGGCACGAACACACGACCTTTGACATAGCCCCATAAGAAATAAAACACATGGGGCTAGGTCAGGTGAGGAAAGTCATCTCGAACAGCACGTCCAATCCAACGAGAGGAATTTCAGCATCGAGGTATTCAGGGACGTCAGGATGAAAATGAGTTGGAACCTCATCTTGCTGATAAAGTCCCGGCAATCTGCATGTAATTGTGGCATTAGCCACTGTTGAAGCATGTCCAGGTATACTGGGCCGGTAACAGTTTTCTCCGCAAAGAAAAATGGGTCTATACTTTTGAGGAAGAAATAGCACAAAACACATTGACTCTGGGGAAATCACTACCACAACATCAGGTTTTTCCGTGTCTTAAATGACGGTTCACTTTGCCAGACACATGAAACATCTGTTTCTAGCCGCTCTTGAAAATCAACACAGACTTGAAGACGAGGATTGTGTTCCTCGAGACTCAGCTGTATCCGATATGATTTTACTTTAAGTCTTTGACGTTAAATACGCCAGAAATGACTGCGAAATCTGCAATTCCTGGCTCGCGCAAAGTGTTGACATTTTAGGACTCCTGACAAATGCTTCTCGCACACGCTCAACGGTCCCAACCGACACTCTTGCTTGTTGTCTATCACACAAGCAGCCAATCGTTTCAAATTGTTTTCACTGTAGGTGGTTCTTGTTGATGTTTCGCACGAAATAGTCACTGTACCATCACAACGGACTCACATTTAGCGAAATATAGCATGCAGAACGCTTTATGTGCACCAGTGAACGCCATGTTTTCGCTATGGCTGCCCTCCAGTGGTTATATCTGCAACTACGCCATAGCGCCTATTACTAATGCAAACTTGGAGAGATACTATTTACATTCATATAAGCATTTCCACTATGTCTGCCATGGTTTCTGTTCTATCGACCCCCTAAACCAGGGAAGGACTTTAGATTCATCCTGTATTAATAGTTCATTGGTTCAGAGCACGTTATTGCATGGAAGAAAACTTGCACATATATACCTCAAATTATTGGAATTGAAAAATGTGTTCTTATTAAGTATACGATGAAAATTCAAAAGAAAGTTTAGAAAGAGATTGAAGAAGCAAAGCTAATGTGGTCTGGAAGTATGAAAAGAACAGAAGACTACACGAAAAATAGAAGTAGTTCTAGTACGAAACAAAAAGATTCAAAGGTCAAATAAAGTAAACATTCAAAACAGCTTTATCTCGTGTTAAAGTTTCTACTCCCTGAGTGGGACCATTATCCCAAATAGGCTAATGACCATGTTTTGAGATATGCTGTTGCCTAATTGCTCAGATCAATTAACTGTTTGTAAATTTAGATTCCCTGTGGTAATCAATGGATTTTCCAAACCAGCTGACTCAATTCTTGAATTTCAATAGGGAATTCCAAGATACTTTTCCCAGAATTGCTTTTGAATGTGACATAATCCACCAATTATAAAGGCAACTGTACACGAACATAGCTAAATAACCTCCATGGCCTAAATCGTAGATTTAGTTGCGTAACGACGTGAACGATGTTGAGAAATTTTTAGTTTTTAAGATAACCAAAGTGTCGTAACAGTAACACCTTGAGAATATGGACATCCTGCGTAAACATCTGCGGAGGAGGAGAGGGAAAGGTTAGATATGGTTTCTGTTTCAAAACTTGGCGCAGAGCATAAAACTTGCGCTACTAACGATGGCTTGAAAGTTCGTCCCACACCTGGACTTCTGTAACAGCTTCTTGGAATGCACAACATGGTCCCAGATTGTGTTTGTGCAAAGATCAAGATAACTTCGGGTGATTTCTTCAAGTCAGTGCCGAAAACACGGGAAGGAGATTTCGTATATGATAAAGCATTATGAGGGAGGCTACAACATTATTTCGAAGTAAAGAAAGGTAGATATATTTGATTTTATGGAAGTAATTTATCAATTAAATTCGTTAAGTACACAGCTTTGAAAAAAAATAAAACATTCTTTTGGCTCAGATGAAATATACAAAACACTAAACTAGACAAGATTATAAAAATAAGAGACACTCTTGGTCGTATGTAGCTTGAAACTACAAACACAATCTGTCATTTTGTTCTATATTTGGCAACTAGTTCTTTATTTCGTAAGTAATCTTTCTATGGTTTATAATTTAGTGTGATACAAACACATGATTTTTCAGCCACATTTAAATTTTAGATTTAAATACAGAGTTGGGAGGCAAATAGCCAAATGTTTCGAAAAAAGAATCATTTAAGTGGAGCCAGTAATTTAAATAGGCATATTAACACATGGACTGAAACTCTGTGCCTTCTTTTGTTTGGTGCAAAAGATCCTTAACATTTTAATATGCTGTAATTATGGAGGGCTTATTTGCTGTCCACAGCGAGACAAAATAAAGACAAGCAGGATCGTGGCAAAGGCCCATTTACTATTCTCTCTACGTAACTGAGCATAATCCACCTGGGCATATGTTTCGGAATTTAGTTATAACCAAGAGTACATTAAAATCTGTTAATTCTTTTTATTTGTTACCGTAAATGATTTAAATTTTTAATTCTGTTTAATTTGGAATGTTAATACTCATAATAAAGAATTTAGCTTAAAATAGCATTTGCAGCAAGGATACGTCATTGTGATAGGGATATGTATAGTTTACAAATTATTTGTTTTCGAGGATGCGAGCCTGACCAAGTGGCTCTGCATTCATTACGCAATTGCTTCACCATCACCTTGAACCAATTATTAACTTCATCATTCAGCATGATGCGACCGTCACGGGTGGCTCAAGTGTTAAGGCACGGACTCGTGAGCGGGAGACTTGGGGTTTGAATCCCGCCAGGACCGTCCTTCCTGACTGAGGGTTTTTCCAGGTTTTTCTAAGTTCACATAAATGGCAAATGCCGGAGAGGTATCCTAAACTTAGGCCTGGAACGCTTCCTTCCTAAAAATCCTTTCCCAATTTATCATTTCATCTCATTTATATCAGTGTCAATGCCTGTGGTGCCTCAGCAGTAAAAACACACTTTAAAGAAAAATGATGCGATTGGCACGCTTAGTAAACAATTTCTTTCCACCAAGTCAAATGAAGGAAGCAGTCGAAGGAACAGGATGGACGGACAATCAGTTTGAAGCTCAGTTCCTTCACTTTTGCTATTGCAGCTGTCAATGTATTGGACAACATTTTTGTCCTGTTGAAAATTGTTTTTTGCGCGCCACCTTTGACGTTTTTCCTTCAATTCATATTTGGGTTCAATAATGGTGTTCTTGTTATTGTTTTAATCTTGTACAGGTAGTCCACGAGGAGTATTCCTTGAGAAATATTTCAGAAATCAAGTAGCCGTCAACTTCCAAGCCACAAAACAGTCTTGATCATTGTTCCTTTCAGAATTGCAAAATACATTGCGGATTGCGATGAAATATCGCCAAACACTGCTGTGAAAGTTCTTTTGCATGTGGCTTTATTCCACAGTTTTATCTATGCATATTGTGCGCTAAATTATTTGAAATGTCTAGTCATAGCTATCACGCGCATTTCATTCGTATGTCCTTGTGCCATTATAAGTTGGGCAGTGTCATTTTCTAACCTGTTTTTCCTTTTCCAGTGTTCACTCCGCATTATTTTGTAAGTGGGCTTTATTTTTAGTGCTGTAAGTGTTGTTCGCTATGGAGTAAAAATCGCTCTAACGGCCGCAATTTAAATTTTTCTAAAGGAAACTCTATATATACCATTGAAATAAAATTAGAAAAATAGTTTCTAAAAATCAGTATATATCAATTATTAGTAGTGGGAGTTTACTTGAAACCCAAAATTTAAAAACCCTCTAGCGGCACAAATATTTGTTTTTTCGCAACAAAACTCTGTATATAAACTTTAAATAAAATAAGAAAAGTAGTTTATGAAAATTAGGGAAATCGGGTCATTAGGAGTAGGGGTATATCTGAAAACCGAAAATTAAAAAAGCGCTCTAGCGTTTAATTTTCCTCACTTGTTTCAAAATAAAAGGACGCATTAACTCAGTATATGAACTATATTTATTATGTATGTTTTATATTTAACAAAAGCATTGTTGTGAAGATAGCAGCTGTGAAATATTAATCTGTGTCATCGCTCTGTAATAATCTTCAAAATAAAGCTCGCTTTACATGTTTTTACTACAATAAAATTTAAATTATTTTTCAAAGCCACTGAAAATCAATGGAACTTTCCATTGCATATTGTGAATTGTGTAATTTGCTTATATGCTAGTACATTATAATTGCTTTTAAGTAGTAACATGTTTTTGCTTTATTGGCACATGTGAACTACTTCTTAGATACATAAAGCAACTCTAAACTTTCTGTTATTTTGCTCTATTTTAGTGAATGTAAAGATGATTCATAAACATGGTTACATTTAAAAACGTTTAAAAACACCCACACAATATAATTTATCTATCAGTGGCCATATATTTTATTTAATTAATAGTATACCATTAGTTTTTGTGGTTTAATCACAGTAGTTAATAATAATAATAATAATAATAATAATAATAATAATAATAATAATAATAATATGGTTTCTCTTTTGTAATAATTATAGATTGCAAGAATTCTAATTTTGAAAATTAGAGTAATTCCTCTAAGGACATTTATTTTCAAGTGATTTTGAAGGGAGGGGGGGCAGACAAATCTAGTCAAGTAATCTATTGTGGTTCAGTTTTTCTTTTATCATTTCTTTATTTTAGAGTTTGTCATGCTAATTAATACGCAGTAATTACATAACACAGTTCATTAATTAATAAGACCAAATTTGGAGTTTATATTCTTTTTTAAATTTACTCTGCTTGCTGAGGTTCTCTAAGTTTACGCATCTGCGTGGCGGATTTTTTAAATGTGAGAAAGTCGCTACATGTTTTTAATTTCACTTATTGTCAGTTTTGTTGGTAACGGTGTTATTAGTAAACGTGTGGCGCAACAAAGTGTATATTATTACTACTTTAGGTCTTGGTGCCTGCATTAGGAAAGAATACAATGCGGAATATATTACATTCTTCTGCCTTTCCATTTTGAGCCTGCTCTTTCTCCTCTCTAATTTTAGAAGCTTGAAATATAAGAAACCTGTAACTATCGTGACTGTGCTGTATGTGTCGAGGTAATTTTTACGTGACCGACCTTCAGTCTCAATTAGCTTTCCTCAATTCCATTGACTATCTATCCTTCAGAGGTCTCGCAACATCGAAGATGAAGTATAAAAGAGACTTAAGTATGTATTATGTTTCCCAAACCTTGGAAATTTAAGGGGAAAGAACCTTTCGTCTGTTTTCAAAGTACTCTCTAGTGCCACTGACATTTGTTCGTTCTCACGAAACCACTTGGGTATGGAAAGTGGTAGATAGTTCCCCGGGATGTACAGAATCAGACGAAATAGGTTTATAATTCCATGCTTAGAGGAAGACATGGTAGCTCAGTTGGTTAGAGCATTAGTCGGAAGGTGGAAAATCCGTGGTTCAAATTTCGGCTGTGACCCAAAATTTCCAAGCCTGATTCTTTCTTTCCAATTAATGTCCTACACACGGCTAGAGTACCGCCACGGGTGGCCGAGGTCGTTAAATCGCGGACTCGTGAGCGGCAGTCTGGGGTTCGAATCCCTCCAGAACCATCCTCCCTGACTGAGGTTTTCCTCAGTCTTCATAAATTGCAAATGCCGGGGAGGTACCCTAAACTTAGGCCTGGAACGTTTCCTCCCTTAAAAACAATCCTTTCCCAATATATCATTTCATCTCATGTATCATGTTCATCGTGTCGGTCCTGGTGATGTAGTGGTTACCATACTTGCCTCCTACACCCAAGAACGCGGGTTCGAACCCGGCCAGGACCGATGGATTTTTTCGGGCGTAAAAATTCCAAGTATGACTTCCTTCGGAAGGGAAGCAAAGCCGTGGGTCCCGTGTTGTACATTTGCGGCACGAAAAAGAACCTCAAGCCTGAAAGAGAGGCCTCTGAGCAAAATTTGTCGGCCGTTTCACGCCCTGTGTTGAATGGGACGCTGATGACCTGAGATGTTAAAGAGCGTCCATAAATAAATCAATCAAAAAAAAAAATGTTCATCGCCTGTGGTGCCTCTGTAGCAAAAACGGGCGTTAAACACCATTCATTCATACGGCTAGAGTGAAAGGACTATTTCTGTATACAACTTCGAAATGTTTTCTGCCACGTCTGTTCATAACCTCCAAATATATCATGATGACTACCGAAAGAAAATCGGTGCCCATGCTTCATTTCTTGGAATATAAAAGCGTTTAGAAAAATGTTGAATTGCACAAGTAAAAACAATGTGACGCTTTCTTCGCCCAGTGTGTGCTGATTCTGTATGACGTAGTTCATCTTTGATATTGATGTTGCTCCTTTCATTAATCGGAGACCGTTAGGAGCATTCCGTTGTGATGGTTCATTCCATTAAACTGAAACAGCTATTGGTGGTTCTTATTTAATAAAAAATTATACACATTTGTTCTACACTTTGGGATAGTCTCACTTTTGTGTGTTGCTACACGTTGTCTCACAATTCCTGATCGTAATAATACATCCACGTTTCGTCGTCTGTAATGAATATTATAAGTGTCCGGACTGAAACCTCCATTGCACTTTTATAGCATGAATTGGTCAGCAACCTTGAAGTTCAATGTGCAAGCATGGAGTAAAATGGGAATGTCTCTTGTTATTGGTAGGTTTTGATGCATGATAATTTGTGCTACCGTTGACCCATTGTTGAATCCTATCTATCTCAAGAAAGTAAATAAGTATATCATTATTCTTATGTTTTCAGAAGTAACTGTTGTGTGTGATTGGCGAAGGGGAAAGTAATAGCTTCGTTTCGGCAGTCAGTGAAAGACACATTTGAGCCAATTCCTTCCCACAGGCTCAACGATGACATGCGCACTTCCATTTGCAGCACGTCATACTTGGGCTATGACAGCGAACCTCCTAGCAATCGAGATTGGGTTCCAAAACACAGTCAGGGTCTTACCTTTTATCAACTATGACATTACATCCTTCATTCATCATCGCTAGCAACACTATCCGGATTGCTTAGATTCAGCTTCCATTTAAACCTCCTCGTCCTCTACAGCCCTCATGAAATACAGTCACTTTATTCGATTTAAGGGCTGTCAGTGACCGTATAATGCATGTGCAGGTAGAAGCCTATAGTTAGTTTGATGAAGGATTTATTAGCGAATGGTTGTACATTCATGTGTTGCTTGGTGTTTTCATTTTCTATAATTTCTGTGTTAATTGTTCTTCTTAGTTATGCCACCATAGCAGGGGAGGATGGATTTTTATGCACGATACATATGCGAAAACGGAGAAGTGGTAAGTCGATTTGCAATAAATATCCTGGAGAGTGTCCTAGATAGAGAAACTATTCGCTAATTTATTAAAAAATTACGAGAGATAGGATCTCTCATTAACAAGAAACGTGTTCTGAACCGTCGTGTTTTCATGGAGGAAAAGTTAGATTAAATACAAAAATTTGCTGCGCAGATATCGGCAATGTATTGCCGCTAAGGGGCATCATTTTCAATATCTCTTATAACACACATTAGTGCTTGTTATTAGTTTTAAAATAAGGAACTTTTATGCTTTCAGTTAAAATATAAATACTAAAATAAAAATACTAATTTTACGCGCGACGATTCAATATACTTTTTTTTTCGGCACTTTCTCAGTACACAGCCGCGCTCTGGCAGCCCGTAACTCAAATAACTTCACTGTATTAAAAACAAAACGCATTGACATGATCCTCTCAATAATGATAAAAAGACTATTATATATGTTTACATTTTTTAAAATAGCAAAGTCAAAGGAACGACAAGAGGACCTTGTGACTTTTAGGTGTGGTTTAGGCAGTTTTCTGACCACACCTTGAACTAATAACTCATGTGCTGAAACCCACAAGGTAAATCAATTTATAAGCTGTGGAAGATACAGCGGAGTGTACAAGATTCAAAAAACGGTTAAGCCACAAACTTGAATGCTGTCGAACGTGGTCGCGTTGTTAACGCAATGTTACTTTTAACTACACAATGATGAACTGCCCCTTGGAAACAGGATGTTGACTACGAACTTTTACCTTAACTGTTCAGTGTTTTGAGTCTAGATGTGTATGTAGCAAGTAAACATGGAGAGTGAGAACACAGCAATTCGTGTGGAACCTTTGCTAATTTCCGAGATGATTTCTTTCAGATAAACAGATGTAGTCTTCCGGTCCAGACTTTTAGATATAACGAACTATAAGCGATGATGGCATAAGTAACAGAGAAAATTAGAATAACATTTTATTTACTGCAAATCCTTTACTCCGTCCGAATTAAACTCATGTCATCATGGTGGAATGTTGGAGGTAGTGGGACCAAATCTTAGAGCTCCCACTACCCCTACAAAAATCGCCAAATCGTTCCTAATGCAGCAAGATAAATAGCACCTAATAATCCAAAAATTGATATTTATAGAAAAGAATATTTATTTAAATCATTACAAAAAGCACAACAAATGATCATATACATTTCTTACAATTGACAGTGACCCAACATTTTTTGAGGCCCTAACATGTCACGACTCCCCTGATCATCCACATTAGAGCACGTTTCATTTACTTTTCCTCGTTTTCTCTCTTCACTTTCCTAGTATAGTTATACTAACTTTCTAAATATTCCTATTTCTTTCCCATCCTCTGTCAACATTTTATTGCTACAATATTATTTTCCATTTTGGATACCACATAACGTCTCTCCAATTACTGCATCAAACAATGACTCATCCTTCTGTTACCCCACACATTATACATATTTCCAAAATGTTATTTCTATCCTTTAAGATATAATGCCCTCTTTGGCATCCATGCATATTCCTCCACAACTGTCAATGTACTTCTTCCTACCCAAATCTTTCTTTAATATCTTGTACAATCTTAAAGAACCTTTATTCTCAAAACATGACGACATCTCTTGTTTCCCAGCATCTCTTATCCTCCTTACTTTCCTCCAGAAACCTACTGACTGGTCGATTTTGGTGGTGAAGTGGTAACCATACTTGCCTCCTAAACCCAAGATCGCGGGTTCAAATCTGACCAGAATCGATGGATCTTTTCGGGCGTAAAAATCCTAAGTATGGCTTCCTTCGGAAGGGAAGTAAAGCCGTGGGTCCCGTGTGGTACATTTGCGGCACGATAAAGAACCTCAAGCCTGAAAGAGAGGCCTCTGAGCAAAATTTGTCGGCCGTTTCACGCCCTGAATTCAATGGGATGCTGATGACCTGAGATGTTAAAGAGCGTCCGTAAATAAAACAAATCATTCAATCACCTACTGAATTATTTTCTCCCTTCTGCCATACATCGCCCATACCGATCTCTTTCAGTATCTTCCATTAATTATTGTAGAACTGTTCCTTGGGATTTCATATAAGTTTATTCCCATCCTCTAGTTTCGGATTCCTGTGCCAGTATTTCGCAACTCTTTCAACCATCGTTCCTTTTCTTTCTGTTCTACCTAATTCTGCCAATGCTACTGCTCACGGCGATGTTTTTGGTAGCCCCAACAACTCTTTACAAAACATCCTATGTATTAAATCAATATGGTTCCTAATCTTCGATAATCCCCAAATTCCCAATCCATATAACATATTTAATTTTACCACTTCTTCATACAACCTCTCCAACCAATTTACAGATATTTTTCGTATCTTATATAAACATCGACTCCTTTTAGAGCTAATTCTCTTTTGGTAATCACCTTCCTACCATGTAACTCCCAGCCTCCATTACTACTTATTCTCATGCCTAAATTATCAAATTCTTTCACTCTTTATAACTTTTCTCCATTCAAATAACATTTTTCATCTTTCTTAATATATTTACTTTTTTAATTACCATTATTTTAGATTTCCGAACATTAATTCTTATGCCCCACCCTCTGCATAATTTACTGATTTCATTCATGGTTTTTGTAATCCTATTATTTCTCCTACCATGACTTTTTCTATATATTTTATGTTTATATTCCTTCCTACCCAGGACAACATAATTATGGACATAGCCAACTGATACAAATGTTGCATTTTTGCCTTTTTCCAAAATTATTAGCGTATGTTGATTTTTTTTTATATATATTTGTGAATATAAGTCAACAATCTGACTAAGAACTTCAAATAACAATAATGCCAGTATTTTCGTGAGTGGAATATTTTTTTCTTCTATTCTAGTAGCTTTCAGTTATATTTCGCTGTGAAAGGTTTAATGTATTTGAAAATAATTGTGCAATAGAGAAACTATAAGCAATACTATAATTCAGTTAAAGGCACAAAGCTATTAAGAATAAAAATGATCTGACTTTGTGATCGCATTTTTAGTCATTATGAATGTGGGAACACGCTTATCAATAGCTGTGACTAAGTTTAGAAAAACTGTCTAAATTCCATTTGACTTTCGTTTCTGGAAATGTTTATAATTAATGAAGATAAAACTAAAATGAAGCGAGGAGAACTGCGGTAATTCTTGAGCATGTCAGATAACACGACGGTTTATTTTGCTGCCGCCTATGAACCCTATGGTGCCACAAGCTGCATCTGCAGTGGGGACGTGTGGGTCTAGGCGTCCCAGGTATCCTTTTCTATGGACTTTGTGTATTCACTAGAATCGATCTTCGTAGGAATAGCAGCCAGTCATTAACATAGGGGATAAAAAAGTTGTGGGGTGTTGATGAAATGCAATCAGGGGAATCGGGAATCCCGGATGGGAGGAAGATCATTTGTCCACCATCATTGTCACTTCACTGCACCGAAATAGAACTCGGGTCCAAAGTAATTGGAGTGGAATTTAATAAATAACATATGTTATATTTCACATTAAAATTTCTTTTGCCGTGTGAGGTGCTAATATTTTATATAATATTCGTACAACATTCAAGGTTAATATGAGTGAACTGTAGTTTATATGAAAGCTCCATGTTATAGAATCTCAGCGGTAACATAATATTCAAATGTAGCTCTCTAAGTAGGTAACAGATTCCATGCATAATATATCATTATTGAGTATTAAGAACACTTTATTTCGTTTTCGCTACAATAAAGCTTTTTCATACCCAACGTCAGCTCAAGCGATGACTGGCTTCGATTATCGCACACCAGCGATCGCAGTTCGGCGTGAACTCTTACAGAAGTCCATGAATCTCTGTCCGAGCCAAATAAGGTGCTCGTTACTTAAAACGCTGAGATTGAATCGCAACTGATTTTAAAGGCTTATTGGATAAAATCTATACTTCTTGCGGCATGCGACTGCTTGAGTTATTTGTTTCCGACTATCGACCGTGTAATCTGGAACAATGGTGTGGCAAACGTCCAACTCGTTCCAAGTAATTTGAATAAAACATCTAGCTCGCTTACGGTTGATTGGGACAAACTTTATGAAATAGAGCGGAAAGGAAACTCATGCATGCTAAAGAAAACGGCGCATCTTATCCAACTACCCCTACCTGTTGTGACCGAGTTGTGGTTATGAAGTCCAGTAACTTCTAGCACATGAAATTAACGATTTGGGGCATTTACAGGAATCTTCTTCAGAGTAGCAATGAAGTCAGTTACCTTATTGCATTCCTCTCTGACAGTTTCACAAACCTGTGTACACATCACTTGGGGTACATGGCGTTCAGTTGAGGGAAAGCCAAAATCATGTAGCATGCTTGATCAATCATCACAAAACTGACTTTTTCTTATGTTATGCCCCCCGGCTACAGCTTCATTCATGAATTATTGAATGACTGCCTTACTGTACAGGCATTTTTGTCCTCTCAAGTTGGTGCATCTAAAGCAACAGGGTTTCACCCCTTTCACCATAATAAAAACATCAACACAACATATATCTTTGCTTTGCAGCGTATGATAGTTTCATGTAACACGAATCCCACATCATATTACCAAACCCTTCTTTTGTTTTCTCTAAAACATTCTTATAATTTGGCTCTTATCGGTTCTGACCTTTGGTGTACCTCTCGAGGAATGATTTGAATGCAGGATTGTTTGACCTTGCAGACTAGAATTCCTGACTGAACTAGTGCCATGGTAAGGTCTTCAGAGTAGATCCTGGTGGTCTAGGGGTAAACATATTGCCTCGTAAACCCAAGTACGTGTCTTAAGTCCCGGCCATGTTTTTTTCGGACGTAAAATTCTAAGTATAAGGAAAGTAGAGCGTGGGTCCCATGTCGTAGATTTAAAAGAACCTCAAGCCTGAAAGAAGAGCCTCTGATCAAAATTTATCGGTCATTTCATGCCCTGAATTGAATGACCTGAGTTGTTAAAGAGCGCCCATAAATAAACCAAATGAACAATAAGATCTGCAGAAAACTGGCTTTATGACCGCTGCTTTTCAGACTCTGAAGAGAGGCAGTTTCAAGGTAGTTCCTTTATACGCAACTTTTAAAGTTCCACATTTTTCGCATGCTTATCATACTGGATGTGCTGGTTTATTCTGACTCTTTGATCCTTCTAATAGATTGCAATATTTACATCGCAGACTGCACATGGAAGAATTAAACTATCAATCTCCTTTAATTGTCCTTGAATTCTTCTGAAAGTGCATTCAACTTTGCCTTTGAACTGTTGGCATGATAAGAGTATTCCGACTGCAACAACACAAATACAATCAAGTAGAGCAACACCTAATTAGAGATTTGAGTTTTCTTTATATAAAGCGTGCGCGGTCCGCTCAGAGAACGGTGGTTCCGGCGAATAGTTTTAACTGAAATTTGTGTTTTCTCTTGCAAGTTTTGCTACATTAATTTGAAAATTATTGAGGCAGCAAATATATAAATACTCTGTTTTATATCTCTTGTTTTGCTCTACAAAATGAGATTAGACTTTTATGTAGCTGCTCAAGAGTGGGAAAAAAAAAAAAAAAAAAAAAAAAAAAAAAAAAAAAAAATTCTGCTCAATTTTTAACAAAATTTGAAAGAAAGGTTCAAAAAGGCGCTGAAGCATTAAAGAGGGGTTTAAAAGTGGGTGAATATGAAAAGGTAAAAAATAGAAAAAAAAACGCAAAATACAGAGTACATTATATAGTTATATAAAATATAGAAAAAAAACCAAAATAAAGATTATGCTGCATGAAAATATTACATATTTTAATATAGTTAGAAAGCTCATAAAATTAGTGTTAGAACTCCATTTGTTTTTCAATAATTTTTCTCAAGTACAAAAGGGGTGGGGGAGGAGAGAAGGAAAAGGAGAATGAAGAAGAAGAAAAAAGTGAGAGAATAACTGTTATGATCCCTAGAGTTATGACAAATTAATCTACCTTTAAATTGCTTTATTGTCCGATAATTTCTGACTTCAGGAGGAAGGAAGTTCCAGATTCAGGGAACTGACACGCTGAATGACATTGAGTAGATGTGTTGGGTGACGAGGGGTAGACAGTAAAGTCATATTCCGGGTTCGAGGTAGCGACAGGTATACGAAGTGGCAGGCAATATACTGAGGGTTTGAGGTATGGAGGATTTTGAAGAGGAGCGTAAACATTTTACTACCTACTTAAATACTTTTTAACACCTTGATGTTACAACACTTCTTATTGCAACGGCAATTGTTGTTTATGATAAAATAAAATTCAATAACAGATAAAGAAACGAATATATAAAGTAACCCTGGAGAGCATCTATTTTTCCGTGAGTTAGATACTTAGAAAATAAAACGAAATAGAAGATGGGAAAGGTTGATGCTGATTTCTTAGCTTCAGGGTATCAAAAATACAAATAACCTGGATGCGAAAATAAGAAGTGTAAGGGAAAAAAAAAAAAAAACACGTTGAAAAATACATAGGGTTTGGATCGTTATGTTATCTACTAAATTAATATCGCTAATATGTCATTCTATTCTCTAAAACCCACAATGTTTAACAAAAGAAATTGGAAAGAAAAAATCTTAACAAATGTCTTCCAAATTTGTGGATCAAGGTAAAAAATGAAACTTCCTAAACCTGTGATTAGCTTACCTAAATTCGATTTGGCCTTGAGGTGATGTTAACGAGCTTCACGCAACTAGTAACGAAAATATGAGATAATTGCTGCCGCTTTCGTTGTTTCATCATTCCATGATTGTTTTATGCAATACACAGTCCAACGTAAACTTCAAAAATCAACGAATTTTTTCAGCCTGGAAAGCAGTAATCTAGCAGAAGCATAGCCCCATGCCTCAAACAATAAATGCTGTAATTGTTGAACATGCAACTGTAAATGACGTTCATCTTTGTTTTGTTGATGTTCGCTTTGTGGAGCACATAAAAATATTTGTTATTCATTGGTGTCAAACTTGTCTGAACGAAAAAAACCAGTACGGTTTTCCTAGAAATTATATCTATGTTCTTGGTTTTCACTTTACGTTAGGAAAAAATGAAATTTTATTGGCGGAAGAGATCGTCTGAAAGTAGAAAATTACTTTCTTCCATTATCTCTAACATATCACCGCCTCAGGACGCCTTCACATCCACAAGAGATTGTTTACAGGAACTTTTTAACATTTGCCCTCTAACAAAATGTGTAATTTTCCTTGAAGTCCAATAGAAATTTTCTATATGCCTGTGTAGGTCATGTTCCTAAACATTCTTATTTTTGACCACAGCTAGGACTTGAAAAGGTTTTCAAACCAATATTTTTGGGTTTTCTTTCTAGATGTACTCTTGTATGATAAAAGTCAGAGTTAATATCCACCAAAGGTGTAATATACTTTCTTCCCTAATCTGGGATGACATTGGCCTTAAGATTTTATCATAAAACAATATTATCGATATACAGTGAGATTATTTCGTTTAAGGACCTGTAGAACGCGGCTGCGTACAGGTATAAGCTAATCGTTGAGGCTGTATAATGCATATGCAGGTAGCAGTTTGTAGTTAGTTTGAGGGAAACTTTGTCAGCAAAGGAACTTGATCATTTTTAACATCTCTTTTATAACACAGGTTATTTATTATTATTATTATTATTATTATTAAATTACTGTTTCATTTTATGCGTTTATAAAATATAAATACTAAATTTACGTGCTGCGACTTTACCTCTCCTTTTTCCGGTTGCTGCGGCTGCACTTGCTCAACAGGAGTCGGGCTCAGATGGGCCATAACGCGATGAAGTCAACAGAAACCTAAGAATATCGGAGAACTGGAGCCTACAGTAAATTCTCGGAGTTTATGTTTTGTCGTTTCTTCTAGCATTTAAACGAATGAAGATACTTTAGATAGTATATCATTTTACGAACGTGCTTAAAGTAGCATGCCATTACGAAGTGAGCAAGGACTTATCACTGGGAACCCAATCTGACTGCAAAGCGCTTCTTTACCAATTTCGTATATCCATTAAGTTGATGTTGCAGAACACGTCCGACAATCGTTGACCATCAGGAAGCTATTATTTCGCTCTAATGATGCCGGTGTAGCCACAAATTGCACGCCTGCCACGGAAACAATTGAAACTTCGCGCTGAGCTACTCTCTTCTTCAGAAGCAATCACGGCCCATGGTCACTTTGAACCTAACCTTGCTGGCAGCTTGAAACACGCGCAGCTTATCTTCTACCTGCAGCAATGCGTGCGTTCCAAGTAGCAAGAGGGCTGCAATTATAATGATTATTGCTAATTCTCCTCGTTATTGGGTATGTTGTTAACGTTATGACAACATTAAGCCAGTAAGCAGCCATTCTTTACAGGTTAACACCAGTCTGTTATAGTTCTAGCGTCCCCATGCGGTTTATCAGCTGTCGGCCATATCTGCTCTTGACAAATTAATGAGTTATTTATCCGAGAATTAAATACAATTGCTTACTTAAATCTCATGACTTCTTTCATTAATCCTTACTGTGGCACACCTCGTAATAATCGCGAGAGTTTTAAAATAATTAAAGCGACAATAAAAATAGTTTTAATATATGTGTGATTTTATAGTAGAAATATTTTACAATTAATTCTATAAAAACATCTACCGGTTTCCTCGACCTTGCAGCTTCTGAACACTGTGCAACAAAGGAAGTAGATGAAGCACATTGTGCCGTTTATTCGCTCTTTTTAACTAGGAGCGTCACGCAGTATCAACAGATAAAAACCTGCTGTAGTTCCACATTCTGAAACTTGAGATATATTATCTATAAGCTATTGCTTAGATAAACGTTTCCAAAACGTAAGATATTTATTCTATAACTTTATCTCTTTGATTAGCATTTCTGGAACATTAGATAAGAGTATCTAACAGACATCCTTTTGATAACTTATCTGAGACGAAAAATCGTCAAGATATCTCTGATATGACTGCTGTGTAAGACGGCGGAGAATATTTTTCATGCGTATACTTTCAGCTCGCAAATTTTTAACGAAGAAGAGTGGAATTTATTTGGAGAGTATTGTTATTGACAAACCCCTCCCCCTAAAAAAGGGTTTCCAGTTTTAAATCTTAAGCATAGACCCTATATGTTAGCGCTATTAGTTCGTTTTTTTAATTATATTTGTTTTCGAACACTAATTGAATATATTCTTTTCAAATTTATCAAAATTCTTGTCCCATTTAGCATTTATTTTGGCATAGAGTAATCAGTGCAGTTAAAGTATGACATATAACTGACATTGGCCTTTTGATTCAAATGAATATTTCAGTCCTTTTTATTTATTTAGGTTCTCAGTAATTTTGGCGAAAGTAATTTCTTTCCTTTACCTCGTTCTTTTCTAAAATATTTTGACGCCATTTTCACAAAAAAATTTTTTAAAGAAAATACAAATATGTATAATAAAAATGTTCGAGAGCAAAAGGAAAGCTCAAATGAAATTGATTTGCGACATGGCTCTGTGCATAAAACTTAATAATGTAATCTCAAGCTCTTGTATATTGACAAATACATTATAAATTATTTAAATTGTCTTTATTTCTGAGAAAAATTATCCGACTCATTAACCAGGAATAATAATAATAATAATAATAATAATAATAATAATAATAATAATAATAATAATAATCTGTGCTGTACATTAACACACGAATTTATTGCTAAGGAGTGGACATAACCTAAAAGGTGGCAAACAGCTGCTCATCTATCTTGATCTTATGTAATGTCACTTGTAAATTTTTACTTGTATATTACTTCTTTATGGAAGTTACAACTCCATACTTTACCTAATGCGCTTGAATTGCATTAAACCACACTTTTGTGCATTAGAACCCTTATGTTATGCCACGTACGACGCTACTGGCAACAGATACAGTAACTGCAGGATAAAACCACAATATGTTGGGAAATTCTGAATTTCATTGTCAAAGAGATTGTTATCGAAAGGACAAGTCTAGCTCGTAAACAGATATAAGTTATCTTCTCGATAATATTTAGTTATCGAATAGATATATAGAGCTTTATGCAACCGTGCAAAAATGTAACTTGTAGATCACAAGTGAAACGGGCAAAATGGGAAATATATATAACTGGTCTTTTACTTTTCCATTGTTCTACTCAACCCACCGGCTTTCATTGTCACATTTGAAGTCAATGGTTGCGAAGTTCAAGCGACATAGCTATAACAATAAATTATATATTTTTTATATATTTTTAAAGGATTAACTGCTAATGTATTCAAAGTAAAATGCCCCATGTTCGGAGATAGTTTAACAAATATTCACGGGGGCAAAACGACTTGTTCATCTTCGTTACCTTGAGTACGAGGGCAATGGACCCTGCTGCCCTCTGGCGTAGGCGCCTCTGTCAAAGCCAAAATTCTTAAAAAATTTTCCCCTTTCCACGAAAAGATAGAAAAGACTGCCTTGATCAGAATTGTACAGTAGAAGCGGAGGAGGCGTGTATTATTCCTGTCGATACTGGCGATCTAGTAGTAGCCATGTATATCAGATAAATATTAACTATGAATTATTTTATTGTTAATTGTTTTAGCCCGTTTAACTTTCTCATAAACCTAAGGTCGCAGGTCAAATTCGATAGGGTTCGATGGATTCATTATTTAGATCGTAAAATTCCTAAGTAAAGCCTTCCTTCGGAAGGGAAATAAAGCTGTTGGCCCCATGTCGTAGGTTTACGGCACGAAAAAGAACCTCAATTCTGAAAGAATCGGAACAAAACTTTATCGGTTATTTCACACCTTGAATTGGCGGGGACGTTAATGACAGAGACGTTAAAGAGCATTCTTAAAAATTAAACCTAAACCTAGACCGTGCGTGTTTTTATAATATTCTAAGTCTATTTGATTTAATATAATACAAGCTTAAATATTAGATATCCCATATTAAAATATAACGTAAAACATATTTAACTATACAAACGAAATTAAAACGGTATTAAACATATATATACGATATAATATAAAAGAAAAATAAAATTAAAGTAACGCTATTAACAATGTAACAAATTAACAGTACTTATAATAGTACAAGAGGATAAAACACTAAGAAAAAGGTTACACTTGAGATCGCTCCATTTCGGACTCGTGAAGTCCTTCTATGGCAAGAAGACAAGTGACCATTGTCACTCTTTGTCACATTGTGACTTTTTCTTAGTGTTTTATTCTTTTGTACTATTATAATTACTATATATATTAAAAAGAAATAGTAGGAATGTCACGCACACGGCTGGATTCAATCAATGTGTTTCTCCTCTTCTCTCCTGTTATTCTATTCAGATCTAAACTGCGCCACGTCACCTATTCTCTCCTCTTCCTTGCCTGCCAGCATAGCCCCAGTCCACATCCTGTTGAATTCGGTACACACTTTTCCCTCTGTTGTTCCGTATCTTTATATTCGGCCAATGTCGTACTGGGATCCTTCGGTGCTATGCTTTGCGGACATAGTAATGGGTGACTTTTTCTTCGCGGGACCGCTTAACTTGTAACGGCCGGCCGGTCGATTCAAGCTGGTACCGCGGTGAATGCAAGTCAGAAAGTCCGCGGATAATTTCGTATAAATTATTACTAAAGACTTAAAATGAAGAAGATGCTGGAATTCCCTCCCATAATTTTCCATACTTTTTGTAATCGGCTTATGAAATTAGCCATTATTTTCTTCAGTTCCCCCTGAGAAATGGAAGAAATTTTTGCACGAATGTTATCTTTCAGTTCATTTAATGTGTTTCCCCCACTTACGTGGAACCAGTATTCGTCCTTAAGGAAATTAGAGTAGGCCCAATTTCTTCGTTATGGACACTATTCAAAATCCATTGACAAAAATCTACTCCTAGATGCAGGGTCACCCGATTTAAGTTCTTGCACTACAATAGTTTTATAAGATTTGAAAGTCGGTAGCTTCGTAGCCGTTGGAACAGGGGAATAGGATATTCCCATTTGCTGAGAAAGATATCGAACTCCAGAGAACGTCCAATGTTATCTAATGTTTCTTCTGTGAGTAATGTATGTGTTGTGCACGCTTTTTATCGGGAATATTTCCATTTTCACTAAATTAATTTACCAATCTGTGAATCGAACGTCGACTTGGAAGTTGAATATCAGGGAGCCTCTTTTGAAATAATCTCCATACAGCACAGGTTGATTTCTATATGCATGCACAATTCATAAATAAACACACTTTAGGGAATAAAATACCTGAATTGAGCCTTACTAACGTAATTAATATACTATATTACGCCGAATAATTAATACCTAATACCTGTCACACAAGACACAAGAACGTTTCTGAAGTCCGGCTCCCCGACGAACTTTCAAGCCTGAGAAGGAGACCAGAGCTGCAGAGCTCGGTCAACTGTACTTGGAGCGGTCCCGCGAAGGAAAAACCACCTAATATAACTCGCGGCCACTTCTGCTCTTTAAACTACGCGAGCCCCTGCTAGAAAACAAACAAACACACTCACACAAGCTGCAAGGAGTCGAGCAGTAGCTTGGAAGCAAAAGTTTCAGAAGGGTATGCAGCCGCATTAGGGAAACATTCCTTCCTCATATTGAGGTTTTCAATTCTATGCCTATTATCAAGATCTAAAATGAAGGATATTCTGATGACTTTACTATAATTATACAATAAACAGCTATCCATTCAATATATTTACAAGATAAAAACCGAAACTTAAAATTAGTGCAAATAAAATTTGTTCCTATTATCCACAGAAACGTTATTATTATTTTTTAATAGTGTTTAACGTCCGTTTTTACTACTGAGGCACCACAGGCAGTAAACACTGATGATACATGAAATGAAATGATATATTGGGGAAGGATTTTTGGAGCGGGGGAAGGAAACGTTCCAGGCCTAAGTTTTGGGGTACCTTCCCGGCATTTGCCAGTTATGAAGACTGAGGAAAACCTGAAATAAAACTTCAGTCAGGGAGGACGGTCCTGGCGAGATTCGAACCCCAGACCTCCCGCTCACGAGTCCGCGCCTTAACAACCTCGGCCACCCGTGGCGGTCCAGAAACGAAAGATAATGCGTTGGCTCATAACAGTAAAAATTTCTGCTGAGATACGGAAAATTTCTTGTTGCAATAGGGAGCTATTGAGCTTTAGTTATAAACCTTGTCCGTTCATATAATGTTTTAACATTTCGGCTACTAGGCTTGCAGCGACCTTGCGGCACGTTTACTTTAACTCCGCTACATAAATGTTAATTGGATTTTATCTTATAGACGTATGTGTCACTTGTCGTCATCCATCGGCTAAACAGACACTTATATTTGGTAAAACACATGACTAATGTATTCCTTTACATTTACAAAACTTACATATGTTGTAATTTCGGGAATGATTTTGTTCAGGAACGTTGAACTTTTTTTTTTCTCTGTTGAAGCTATACTTTTTCGCTCGCACTTTTTATTTTGCATTGAACCAGTAGATTGTACTTTGTAGACAATATTTGAATTATAATTCTGAAAAATTACAACTGATCAGGAAATTTTTGTAGACAATATTTGAATTATAATTCTGAAAAATTACAACTGATCAGGAAATTTTTGAATAAATGGACGAGTGGATTCAATTTAAAATAATGTTTGTACACAGAAATGCTTGTTTTAAACGTAGCTGTTTAACTATCTTCGCAAATGAATGTATACTGTCGTGAAAATGGCAGGAAACACGTTCAAAAAGCTATGTCCGACGAAAGGAAAGGAGAGGATTGGAAGTCCAAGTGCTGGCGGCTGCGATCCTCCTAGAAGCCGAGGCGTAAAACACTGCATGAACGGATAAGGTTTACAACTAAAACCCTATGTAATAACAGTGAATCATTGTAGTAGTTAATGAGACAGTTTAGGTGTATAATGTATGCTTTCAGAAGCGAAATGTGGCCATAGACATCCTGTAGTTAGAGCGCTCAAGATTATTGTAAAATCATTCGAAAGTCCTAGCAGTAGATGTCCGGGTAAAAGGCAGGAGGTGAATGGCAATTTTGCAGAACTAAAACAATTTTAGCTATTAAAATGGGTGGTAAAGTTGCGAAACATTTCACCGTATTCTGAATAGAATATTACTGGAAAGAAATGCACACATTGTAGATCTCATGCCTTCAGCATAATTACACGGTTGAACAGATGTCTAATTAGTTGCCTGAGCACTTTTCTAGTTTGTTTACCGTTTCGCAAGCAGCGTAGCCGACGGATAGCCTTTGAACAATTGGAAAGGAAACGTAAACTAGTTATGGAAACAGGTTACACCACTTAAGGCGGTAAAACCAATGGT
This sequence comes from Metallyticus violacea, assembly GCA_030762175.1. Classification (NCBI taxonomy): domain Eukaryota; kingdom Metazoa; phylum Arthropoda; class Insecta; order Mantodea; family Metallyticidae; genus Metallyticus; species Metallyticus violacea. The sequence continues at coordinate 69,108,678 of CM060845.1, forward strand.
ATAGTTAGCCAACAGGTCATTTGAAGTACAATTTAATAGCTCCGATCTGAAATAAAGTAGCTTTATAAAGGAATTATGCTATAACATCACTTAACGGAGCAGCTGAGGGAGTTATGCAAGATTAGGGTCCTAGCACATCCTGGAAAAGAGACGGGAAGTTCCGCCAGACTTTCACACTATAGGTCAGTCCCGTTATTAGAATACGAGCTTGATTGAAGCCTGGTCGTATTTAGCGTTTTCAGTGCACTGCATAACTAGCGGACTTTGTGAGCGATGATTAGGGACTTGGAAAGGAAGCACAACAGTAAATGTGTTCAGGGAAATGTGTGGAGAAAGCGATATCTGGGGCCATATTCTGGCAGAATGCAGGGAAACGGAGATTTTAAGAAGCGAGCATTTATCACCGCAATCTCTGAATTCCAATAGAAATTTAAACATCCACTGGGGAGTGTTGGTGCATGCGAGATGCACAATTTGGGAATCTTTCTAGAGAAGACTCGACAAAGAAGGTTAATGGCTATAATAAACAGGGGGTGCGAGTAAATGGAAGGAGGGCTCAAGAGTAAGGGTTCTATTCATGTTTATGTATTTGTATATAAAATTACTCATAGAAAAAGTACATTGAGGTGTTTGCATCTTTGTATGCATGCATGTAGGTCTGTCTGTATGTATGTATGGCCATTTTGATTTTTACAAGGACGATATTAGCATGAACGGCCGTAAGGCTCATGCGAAAGTTGTACTTACTTGTGTGTATTTTAAAAGTGGTACAACAAAAAGTTCATTTCTACTACTAGTGGGTGATTGGGTCTGAATGCATGAGGGTCCACGCAATTTTAAACATTCAAAATATACATTATTGCTTCAGAAGCTTTATTGATTGTGCATAATAGAAAATGTATTTTAATAATAAGTTATAGTTATTACACGCTGCCGTAATATGCTACTTACAATCGGGTAGGTTGCTCCATCATTATCTCATCCTCATCTTCACCTTCATCATTCAGCCAATGTAGTTCGCCGATTCTCAGTGCGAGTGCTACAAATGGACTATTACTGCCCTCTGCTGATAGTGTGCGAAATTTCAATGCATGGCCGGCAAGCGAGTTGGCATTAGAACCCGTTCACGCATTGCTAGATGGGAATTATTATAAAATTCATTGTATGCAAATTAGTAGCCAGAATTATGAGTATCAACGTTCATGACGTAATTAACCGGCACTAGGACATATACATCCTATCAGTCAGCATATTTTATATTTTTAAATTTTACACAATGGGGAAAACTAACAGCAAAAAGGCACAAGCAAGAAACAGTTTTTGAAACCAATGACCTTACTTTTTAAACGAAGACACTTGAGGCAAATTCTTATTACAATCTCGTTATTTTGGACACTGGCGCTGCCAAATCTGTTCTCACTTAAATTGCCTTTATATTCCGTGATTATGAAGCAATGATTGTGGAAGTACAGTAACTGGACCTTTATCTACCTTCTTCATCCTAATTAGCTGCTACACAGTTCATTACGCATTGTGTTGTGTTCACAGAAATGTCACTGAAAATTAAACAAGACAAATAAAAACAACTTTAATTAATATTAACCACATTCCTTATTAAATCGTATTCCCTAAATTAATTGATATTACAAGTGCTTCGCTAAAGAAACAGCATATATTAATGGGATCAAACTGATTGCCTTATACAGAAGCTAAAACAGGTGAATTTATAAACTCTAATGCGTTGGAATAGCGTGCAAAGTTTCAACCGTAGACGTGGTGTAATTTTTAACGTTGTCTGGTATAATAATTTATACCAGTTGTAAAACTGCAGGCTACTTCATTCTTCAATAGTGCCCTGCTGGGACGTGGTATTTGCGTAACCGTAAATTTCCCCTTCGACCAATAACTGGAATAAGAATGATTGGGGTCAATACAAATACACGGATATCATGCGAATGTTTGCAGAGGTAGAAACTGCCACCATTTTACGATTGTTTTTACTTTACTTTATGTGTTACAGTTATATACTAGACTGTTCAAGAACGCCACAATAAACAGGAAATACTTTCAGGGATCTAATGTGTGAGTTGCCTGGATTTTATCTATTATATATATATATATATATATATATATAATACATATATAATATAAAAGAAAAAGAAAAATAAAGTCACACTATTAACAATGTAACAAAATAACAGTAATAATAAAAGTAGAATAGGACAAACACTCAGATAAAGTCACACTCGAAATTGACATATTTCTAGTGTGACTTTATCTAATCTTTATCCTATTCTACTTTTATTATTACTGTTAATATATATATATATATATATATATATATATATATATATATAGTGCATAAAATGTCCCTAATATCATTATTTTATGGGGCAGGAAATTGTAAAAAGTCGTAAAATACTTTAATTTATCAAAAATGTAATATATATATATATATATATATATATATATATATATATTGCATAAATGTCCCTAATATCATTATTTTATGGCAGGAAATTGTAAAAAGTCGTAAAATACTTCAATTTATCAAAAATGTAACGGGGAGGGTTGGGAGGGGACAAACACTTAAAAAAATTCAAATGTCTAAAGAGAAGTACAGGCTTTAGGTATAAACCTTGTCCGTTCTCACGGTATAATACGTTTCGGCTGCTAAGTATATCATAGCCGAAGACACCTGCACTTCAATACCTCTTCCTAAATCGCATAAACAATCTTATCTTATAGAAGACGCTGATAAATATCTTTCTCTCTCGGTTAACTGGAAATTGTGCAGGGAAAACACTTTCTGAAGACATTAGCTTGCCCCGAAATGTTTCTGATTTCATTGCTAATTTTTTTAATTAAAATTCAAAATATTCTCACTTACTGTGCTAATTTCAGCAGTAATATGATGTAATTTTGCGTAGTATGTAAGTTTTCGCTGTAGATTTTTTTTTTTTTTTTTTTTTTCCTCCATTGAACCGGTATATTGAAATTTGTGAATTACATCTTGAATTGTAACCATGGAAGGAAACAACTGATCATTAAGTTCTGAATAAATTCCGTACTCACAAAACGGAATGATTCATACTTAAAATAACATTTACATACTAAAAGTGCGTAGCTCTAGAGTTGACTGTTTAACATCTTCGCGAACGAATATACCAGGTGACTCTAAATGAAGCCAATTTTCTTGTAATGCAATAATGTAAAACAATAAAATACTTTCTTCTACCTTAGATGCCAATGCTTCCTTTCTTATTTGCTTGAAAAACCTTGTACTGTATTTAAAAGACTGCAAAGGAGGGTCACGTGGTATACTGCCTTGAGACGCAGGGAACAGGCAAAGTAAGGCGGTAAACGAAATTGAAGTACGATCGCCTCAGGCTGCGGTACTCCTAATAACCGAGACCTAAAGCATCGCCTAATTGGACAAGATTTATAACTAAAGGTATCATGTTATTAAAATTAATAAAGTAACAGCATGCATTAATATAGTGCATGAACGATTATCTTTCGTTAAAGAGCGTATTTCTCCCACCTCAATGCTCTATGCGCTTTCATTCTGTTGTATGTACTAAAGGGTCACAAATCTTCCTCTTGATCATTCGGGTTTTCACATAACTCTCTGTGGGTACTATATTTGATTACAGAAATGAAAGTTAACACTGAAACACCATGCAATGTGTGACATTGGACAAAGTTTCTAAACAAATCAATAACTTTATGCTATATCTTCCAGAAGTGATAACGTGAATATATTTTTTGCACTAAGGGTAATATTTCTAACACATTAATCCTTTCAGAGTTACAGATCTTTAAACTGTCGGTCCTGGTGGTGTAGTGGTAACCATATTTGCCTTCTAAACCCAAGATCGCGGGTTCATACCCGGCCAGGACCGATGGATTTTTTTCGGGCGTAAAAATCGTAAGTATGACTTCCTTCGGAAGGGAAGTAAAGCCATGGGTCCCTGTCGTACATTTACGGCACGAAAAAGAACCTGAAGCCTGAAAAAGAGGCCTCTGAGCAAAATTTGTCGGCCGTTTCACGCCTTGAATTGAATGGGACGCTGATGACCTGAACTGTTAAAGAGCGTCCGTAAATAACTCAAATCAAACAATCTCTAAACTGGAGTTTTATTTTTGACTAGCATCTATCTAAATGTAAACTGATTTGTGAAAATTAATTTTTTAAAAGAATAACATGCTACACATTGGAGACAATATTTTATAGGATGATGGTGCTAGACATTACTGAAAGATAAAATATTAACATTGGCATATCAATGTTCATCATTGCACTAATTAATATCAAAAGGAGTCGGCGACTGGTCCCACTGAGTTTAAACGCATCTTTGCAATAAAACTATATATATTATAATCGTTATTGTCTGGGAGGTTTTATATCAAGCGTTAGGCAGCCAAATGTGACATAGTGTATGCACAAAGAATTTTGATTTAGGGGTTCTTAAACACCGCGATTTTTAAAAGATATGGGTAAAACATAATCACAAGTCTTTCAACAGGTAATTATAAAGGAATACCCGATGTTCATAAAGATGGTTAGCTCTCATTAATAACTGAAAACACGAGAGAGCAACCTCCGGTTTTCTGCATTGCAAATGTCAACTCAAATTTTTTCTACACACTGCGCTAAATGGCTTTCGTTTCGAAAGCAACGAAATGCTTTGTTTATTCGCAAAAATGGAAGTACAGCTCATAGTTAGGTATTTGGATCCCATTGTTTGTTTTCCCGGACGAATTTACTTTTCACTTGTGTGGAAAGGTTAGTAAATGCAATATCCAGATAGGAGAATCTTGGTGTGGGTTGTGAAACAGATTTCTTGATTTGTTTATTTACGGACGCTCTTCAACATCCCAGGTTATCGGCGTCCCATTCTATTCAAGGCGTGAAACGGCTGACAAATTTTGCCCAGAGGCTCTTCTTTCAGACTTGAGGTCCTTTTACTTGCTGTAAATCTACGACAGGGATCCATAGTTTCACTTCCCTTCCGAAGGAAGCCATCCTAGAATTTTTACCCAATCCTTCGATCCAGGCCGGGTTTGAACCCGCGATCTTGGGTTTAGGAGGTAGTTTTGTGAAATGGAAAGAGACACTCCGAAGTGAATGTGTGTTGTGATCATGCCATTGGGTCATTCTTTTTTCAACAGGTTGCTATAAATGCAATCTGGACATGTTAGAATTTTTTGCTTCCAAATGTGGAACACTTACAGTAAAACAGTTTCCCAGCAATACCTTGCCACGGATTACAGTGTTCGTGATTATTTTAATTTACACTTCAGCATTAAGTGGGTTGGTAACTTGAGGAGCCACGTTTAAGAAATCACAACTGAATGAAACTGTTTGAGTTGCTGTCTCTAATCTTTTTTGAGTTATTTAATGAAATCGACCGGAGACTTTACGAATACACTGTAGTCTTCTAAAAATAAAATACATAGTTTTATTTGTCAAATGTATTTAACGTGAAAAGTACAATGTAACATACGTAATAAGTCATGATTATAAAATAGTTACTCAGTTTCGCAAGTAGATTCAGGTGAGAATGAATTCTTTTGCTATGTGAGCAAGATTTATTAGTTTATTGCCTTCATCTATTTCCTATTTCTTCGGAGTAATTCCAGCTGCATTGCGAGTTATTTTTTCGTCAAATGCTGCCTCTTAACTATATTTACAGTCAATGAATGAAAGACAACATTTTATTAACTGGTATATCATACATCAACAGAAGAAATCTAATCTACACATTTCCTGGCAAGTATTGATATAGTTCAACAATGAAATGCCGCCAAACTGTATTTTTTTGTTATAATAAAACAAGAATGAAAATCATGAAAGCACAGAATCATTATCCAAGTAAGAGAAAATGTGCATAATACACAAATTTCTTTAGTGTGCGGCAGTTAAACATATAACAGACGAATAATTAGGAAATAGTAACAGAGCACTGGAATGAATGAAAACCGAAAACAGATATGATCTACAGAGATCATTTAAAACCGAAAGGGCATTACTAAAATTTGCAAAATCGCTCTTACAATATTTAAGGAAAGCAACAACTTTTATGATAAGTGCTGATGATGGTAGCTTTGGAAGTCTATGCCGTATGCAGGTCTGAGATTTTCAGCATCGTAGCGGGGGAAGGAAGCTGACACCTATTGTCACCTTTTGTGCCTTATTGTAGGTTTTAGATTGGTAGGGACAGGGGAGCAATTTTTGGTACTTCAACCGTGCTCAAGGGTTGGCCGTTTATGTCTACGTCACAAATAGGGGTACCTCCAGGGGGACGGGATGAGGTGAGGGAAACCCGAGCGGCCAGAATGATATGCAGAGACCGTTCGAAGATTTCGTGTAAATGATGGTAGACGAAATGGCCTAACGTACGAACAGTGCAGAGACTGTAAAGAAATTCTAAGATACAGGATCGACATAAAATCAAATCATCTGGTCGATCTCGTTGATTCTCGGAAGAGACTGTTGTCCTCGTTAGACAGGGCGCTGCTACGAGCCCAATTAAGGCGAGACGGAGAGTCTTTAACATTCTTACCACATAGCGCACCCCGATGCAGGCGGAGGCAATCTCCCCCCCCCCCCATTCCAAGGAGTTTGAGCCTCTGCAATCAGACATTGGGCGGAATGAAATGAGGTGAAAATGGGGGAGGGGAAAATTCGTGAAAAGGAAAGATCCATTCCAGAATTCGCTAAGTGATCAGGGAAAGGGGAGAAAAAAAAACAAACTCAAATTCAGGATGACTTAACCAAAGGGATTTCAACCCAGGATCTTCCGAATAGAAGTCCCAAGTGTTATGCCTGGCCCAACCAGTCGGTTTATTGTAGGTAACGGAGATCAAACAACCCTTTGCTGTCACTGTAACGTTCTGGGCTACTGTGTAAACTACACATTGGAACAGCGTTAGCAAAACTATCTTAGTTTTGGTTTATGCTCGCTTCGCTAGCATGCGATCGTAGGATAAAATAACGAGGAACGTTTTGTAGCTTCCATTCCATTGAAGACTCTTTTCGTGTTCAAGGAAAGCAGAAAACGTGTTTGCTTTTACGAGTTTTCAGAGTAGTTCCTTGCGGCTAGCGATGATCTGAGTCGTAAAATTTCTCTTCGTGATAAACCAACTGCTGGCCCACACACCGAGTCACAAATCAGAAGGTTAGTAATATTTAATTTTCTTCACACGGAGCCACAAACCGGCAAGATGACGACAGCTATGCAGGAGATAGCTGTATGTTTATGGGAGAAAAAGAGAGAGGGAAAAACGAGAGTGAGACAGCAACCCATATGCAACCGCAGTACCTAGTGTACTTGTTCAATTTCGCTGTCGAGTGACTCGGTTTGTACGAGGGGCCTATCCATTATTGAATAAAAATGTAACTAATGCAGCTGCCAACAATGGACCTTAAGCTGTCAAAATACACGTAAGTGCAATATTTTGAGTTCAGTCCTGTGTTAATAACTGGTGAAAAATCATGAATATTTCTGAAGAAAACTTGAGATTCTACATTTTCTCACGCTATAAGCTAGGTGAAAGGGTGAGAGAGAAAAATACCAGGACTTTGTAGCTGTTTATTTGATTAAGTGTTGTCATGTGATACCACTGCAAAATGGCATCATTTGAATAAGGGCTAGAGAATTTGAAAGACATCCCTCCCTCTGGTCGGCCTCGGGAAGTTGTGAACGAGAGAACAATTCAAAGATTGAGGAACTTGGTGGAGGAGTTGAAATACTAAGTATGGAGTTGAGTATAAGTGCTGGCAGCATTGACAGTTGTCCATGAGAATTTAAAATTACGAAAATTTGTGCAAAATGCATTCCACATTCCCTAACCAATGAAGAGAAGAAAAGGAGAAAGAATATGCAATGAAACTGCTGAGCTTGTTTCCACCAAATGATCTAAAAGTTGTATGCACTGGTGATGAAAGTTGGTTTTATTACTATACAAGCCCAAACAAGGCTTAGAACTGCGTGTAGATAATTGAGAATGACCCAAGATCACGGTTTTCTTTAATTATGAAGGCCATTAGTCGTTAAATGTAGGCCAGAAAGAATGGCATATATTAGATCCTTTATTTGAAGAGCTGAGGCGACGATGTCCAAAGACAGGAACATCAAGTGTGTTGCTTTTGCATGACAGTGCGTCCCCTCAACAGAACAGCTGCAAATATGAGAAAACTGGAAGTCGCCAAAGCCCAGTTGCTTGACCATTCACCCTACAGACCTGGCTTTGCACCGTGCGACTTCTGGAAAATCTTTAAACAAGTGCAGGACCTTGCTCAAGCTATAAATTCAGATCTGTTGACAATATCTCAGTCCGAGTACTGTAGTCCTTTGACAAGTGGCTGCACCGTCTAAAATTGTGTGCAGAGAGAATGATGCAGAGTACTTTGAAGGATTCGGTCTTTAGCTAGGATTTTTAGGTGATACTTGCAAAACGTTTTGAATGTTCCTCGTATCTGATAGGATTATATCTCAATTAAACCCCCCCCCCCAAAATACTGTGTTCCTTAATTATAACATCACACATTAAAGTTAAAGAAATACGTTAAAAAAAATGTCACCAACTACTCTCGATCGGGGTGAGTTCGGCAACTCTTAACACTCGCGGTATCTGTGAGGTTACCAGTGCTGCACGGACCGAGAGTCAGCCGGGATTGGATTCGGTAGGGCAATTGAATAACTTTGGCGGGATAATAAGCGAAGAGGTATTAACTCGCTCCGGGAATCAGCCTGAAGAGCTGCAAGGCTTATTTTTTATCGGGCTATTTATCTAATAGCAAAACCGGTTTAAAGTTATAAGGAAAAAGGATTTCCTGTGCAGAGGAATGCACTCCTCAGGCTGGGAAGATGCCTTCCTTACTACTACATTCACTACTTCCGACATACCCCTAGCGTCATCGTCAATCTGCCTTGGTTAGAGCACCGTTTCCTAACAGTGGAAAAGTAGGGGACGCAGGTTTGAAATCTGCTCGGGTGGGAAACGTGTCTGTGAAAGTTTTCAACACCCTGAAAAGGCTAATGCCAGGTAGCTTAGGCTCAGTGTTCATAAACAACATTAGTAATACCCTCCACCTTTTTGGTATAGGCGTTAAATATAAGAAAACCATAACACCAAAGCCACTCACTGCGTTCATCAGTATCCACCATCACTCCATCATTATATCAGCGATCAAAAATATCACGCCACTACAAACTGCGCGCTCTGTAAAGAAAAGTTTAAAAGTGAATCCAATAACACCAAATCTCGCGATTATCTTCGTAATTGACCATATGCAAACTCAGTCGAAGAGTGTTCTAACGCACAGCAGAATAACCAGTGCATCATTCTTCTATATTGTTGTAAACTAGAAAAGGAACAAATTAGATTTAAAAATAACATTGCAAGGAAAAAAGAGCTTCAAAAACTGTCATGTAAAACTTTTTGTAAATAATTGGTGCAGTTTGTAAATATAGTATCTAGATTTTGGATTTTGATGATTAGGTGTGGATACACATTAATTAAGCCGCATAATAAGTTTACATGCCACCACACTTATTATCGTGCTGCTGCAAAGGTTAACCACCGGCGCATCAAAGATTCCCTGATTGCCATTTGTCAGTATTGCAATCTTCAGCGTTGTCAAGTTTCTTTTCTCACTGTTGTCATCAATACCAGACACATTACTTTCTCAAGGCTCTTCCATGTTTTCAGAACATACCATAAAAGTGATTAGCACTTAATAATCAATCATACAAACTAACAGAATGATGAAGAACGTGGGTATGCAGACACATAAAAGCAGTGTAACGTTATCTGTTCTTCTTCTAATCAATAATGTGCTATGTCTATAGCCCGAGAATCAAAGGAGAGCCCCAGATTAACTTGATGGTCCACCTTATAGCTTCTACTTAGAGGACACTGTCTCGATCCTAGTGTGCAATTTCCACCAGACAGTGCTCTTCTCTCGTCATTTATTCCGCCTACTTCGATGGCTCTAGAGGCCACTAAGTTTAAGGTTTTCTCTTAACATTTACAACGCCGTTACTTTTGTCAGAATTCTAACTTTATGATTATACAAATTATATAAAAATTAAAACTGAGTTTAAAGATGTGTTAATAAAAACTAACGCATTCGAAAAGTAATAGCAACATGGTTATATTTCACCTCTAGTTTATTTAGGTTACTTTTGGTTACTTATATTATAGTCCCTTTACCGTGCCAACAATGTGTTGCCACGACGCATTACATCTGCAGCAGGATATCTCTAACACTGATTGATCTATAGGTCTTTGGGTGTTAGCTCTTGATTTAAGTTTCGCAGAGGTTCTTTGATCTTCAAAACGAGTCATAATCTCAAGGACTCATGAAATCTTATGAGCCAAGTCCAGCGTCTGTCTACAGCCTCTGCAGTAAAACTAGATAGATGTATTTTTTTATAGTCGTTATGTTCTGGGGGTTTTTATATCAAGCGTTAGGCAGCCAAATGTGCAGATAATAGTGCATGCATAAAGAATATATTTAGGAATTCTTAAACACCGCGATTTTTATGAGACATGTGTAAAACATAATCACAATTCTTTCAACAGGTAATTATAAAGGAATACACGATGTACATAAAGATGGTTAGCACTCATTAATAACTAAAAACATGAAAGAGCCTCAACACGGAAATCATATGTTGCAATGATGGTCTACCAGGGCGTGGCGTGTTCACAGGACGAAATGCTTCTACCCATCCTGAAACAGTTCGGTAATGGTAGGAGTTGTCTCACAAGCTTCTTGTAATGTCCTAAAGCGATGAGTTGCACGTTTTCTTCTTACAACTTGAACTAATATTAATGAGTTTGGTCCTTATATGCTGAACCTTTTTAGGGCGGTATTACATACTACAAATCAGAAACAGCCATTGTTGCAAACTATGGTTATTTCGATATTTTCAATATGGTAGATTTATGAAACAATTCTGCTCTATAGCAGAATACAAGATTCCATTGGTTACCGTTATTGTTGTCATTACTTTTTGAATGCCCTAGAATATTTTTGCATGTGTACTTTCTTCCGAATTTGTACATAAATCTCTAAACACGAGAACAGGTAGTTACTGAAAGCTACTGTTCCACATATATTATGTTTCAAGTATAGTGTTTATTTATTTTGTATCGATCTTTTCCTAACGTAATTAATTCAATCAGTCAAACGAAAGTGTACCCTGCTCTAGAATAACCAACGTGTTTAATTCGGTTTATGTATCCAGAATGTTGAAATTTGTTGCAGAATTCTTGCAGCATATGGGGAGAAAACAGGAAAAAAAAAAGTGTTAAAGGCTTGTGTGTGCGATTTTCCTTCGATCGGGGTTGCATATGACAGTAAACACAATTCACGTATTGATATTCGTAACCAAAGGAGTAAGCGATAATAAAGGATCTCAACTTTATAGTTCGGTAACAGTCTTGAAGTATTCAAACGATTCATGAACATATTTGAAGTAAAACCTTGAGGGACTCACAAAGTTGTATAGAAGGCGAAGTTTAAATTATTGCGTACTGTAAGTGATGACCCAGTTAATTTAATCAGCTTTATACAATAAACAAACAAAAAAATGCAATATTTCAACTTCAAACAAGTAGTTCCAAGGTCGAACACCCTTCTACGTTCTACATTTTAAACATCAAGATGTGTGGACCACAAAAAGCGTGCACACAAGAACAAGATAATACACACGCGAGATATAACTGCACGTTCTAGATCTAGAAATGACTGCGAACAAGATGGAGGACATGTCGCAGACTTTGGGGGAGGCAGGTAATGTGGGCTCTTGTGAAACTAGGCCAAAGGTTGGCAAGGTCTGCGGCGCTATAAAGTAACCAAGCAAGTGTGAAGGTTGCCGGTTCTGTTCTACCTAGAACATGTCACTGCTTCGTGCAGAAAAGTTTACTTTTGGAGATTTGGTTCGTAAGATTGTAAACGTTCACGAGTTTTGCTCCAAATATAGCCTTTAGATAAGTGACATGAGATTTTTCCCTTTCTGGTAAAAATAATTCCCTTTGATTAAAGTTGAATGTGTAGGTATTCAAGAATTAATAATTTAATTGGTTTAATTGAGGGTGCCTAAGTAATGTATACCTACGTACAGAGAGAGAAAAGAAAAATATCTGTATCATTGTTGTAATAAACATGATATTAAACTGCAATGAAGAGGATTTCTAAGTATAATCTATAGGGTGTTCCATAATTAACGTGATTTCTTAAAGTTAGAGCCTCTGTCAGTTTGTTTGGTTGCCGGACCTGAAATGTAACTTACTTGTCATCTGTTTGTGTTGCGATTAACGATTTTCATTTGTTGTGTATTTTTATCGGCTAAAATGGAGCGATGCATGAAGGATCAACGTACAGGTTCTGAAAGTGCATGATGAATGACATGCAAAGACTATTCGAAGACTTCGTGTAAATTTTGGTAGACGAAATGCGCCTAACGTGTGAACAGTGCAGAAACTGGTAAGGAAATTTGAAGCTACAGGATCGAAAGAGAATATCAAATCACCTGGACGTTCTCGTTGTCGGAAGAGAATGTTGCTTTCGTCAGACAGAGGTTGCTATGAGCCTAATGAAGTCGATTGGCCGCCATTCTCAATAATTAACCATTCCGAGAAGAGGTTTGCAGCAAGTTTTAACAAAAGATCTGCTGATGCATCTTTTAAAATCGAACTAACACAAGAACTGAAGCAGATGAACCATTTGCAGCATCGAATTCTCTCGCAACGGCGATCAAAATGGAGCACCGATGGTATTGTTTGACATCATGTGACAACTTTTGTGGAGTATTTAAAATTTTGTGTTTACGTAGACAATCCAAGAACAATCCCTCAATTTCAAGCAGAAATTACACATATTATGGGTGAAATTTAGCCGGAACTTTGATCTAAATCATTGAAAATTTTGGCAACAGAGTGAAGGTGTGCTAACGAAGCAGTAGAGAATATTTGCCTGATTTTTTGTTATTGTTGAATGTGGTTGTGTTTATTACGTGAGAATCTAGTGGACAATTCATTGAAAACGTAATCCAAGAATTGAAGGAAAAAATTAAAGCGATAATGGTCTCATGGAGAAGTTGTAGTAAGAATATTGCTTCGATAAGTTTGTCTGGATGTTATTCGAGACAGCTTAACTTCTACATCAACATCTTTTGCTAATGTGATAGCGTTTTCAAAAACAGAATGACAAGTTTGATTTTCTTGACATTCTTTTAAGCGATCTTCAGCTCTTTGTCATTCCGTAACACCGAACAAGATTAATGCTCGGAATTTGTGGTTGTCTGGAAAGACTTACAGTTATTCCGAATTTTTCAGGTAGAGCAATTATGAACTCGAACTTTAGTAAAATATGTGAGTAAAATATGTGCATTTTTACTCAAAGACTCCGCTTCTTCTAGGATTAACACGATTGCAGAGAAAATCTCCTTAAATTGTAAAATAGCATCGTGCCGCCCAACCCACCGAGTTTCACACAGTGATATGAGAGCACAACAAACTGTTTTGTCTTTCATTAGCGATGACTGCTTTTTAGACTCCCTAATGCAATTCACAATTCGCCGATTGTGTCAAGAGCTTGTCTAATGGAAGTGATAGAACACGCTTTAGAAACCGACAGCTTCATACAATGCGTGGCACAATGCGTATAGAATGCTAAAATGCGGACTTGTACTCTCTGAAAAATGTGCACCACCATCGTATCCTTGTCCACGCAGGTTGGAAATTCCTAATCTCATGTCTCGCAGTTCATTCAGCATTTACTTACACATCCCTTCACCACGTAAATCGTGCGCTACAACAAATCTTAAAAATTCCTCCCTTACACAACACTTTTTAGGTCAACAAAACGCACGGAAACAGTTAATTGTTCATTTGTACTGATGTCCGTAGTTTCGTCAAGTAGAATAGAAACATATTTCCCTCTCTTGAAAAACCGCCACGGGTGCCAGAGGTCTTTAAGGCACGGACTCGTGAATTGATTGAATTGATTGATTTATTTATGGACGCTCTTTAACATCTCAGGTCATTAGCGTCCCATTCAACTCAGGTCGTGAAACGGCCGACAAATTTTGCTCAGAAGCCTCTCTTTCAGGCTTGAGGTTCTTTTTCGTGCCGTAAATGTACGACACGGGACCCACGGCTTTACTTCCCTTCCGAAGGAAGCCATACTTAAGATTTTTACGCCCGAAAAAATCCTTCGGTCCTGGCCGGGTTCGAACCCGCGATTTGGGTTTAGGAGGCAAGTATAGTAACCACTACACCGCCAGGACCGACACGGACTTGTGAGCTGGAGGTCTGGGTTCGAATACCGCCAGGACCGTCCTCCCTAGCTGAGGTTTTTTCCAGGTTTTCCTCAATCCTCATAACTGGCAAATGCCGGGGAGGTACCCTAAATTTAGGCTGGAACGTTTCCTGCCTTAAAAAAAATCCTTTCCCAATATATCATTTCATTTCATATATCACCAGTATCCATCGCCTGTGGTGCCTCTGTAGCAAAAACGGGCGTTAAATACCATTCATTCATTCCTCTCTTAACATCATCTATAATTTTGTTTTCAATTATGATAGCCCAACAGATTATCAAATCATTTAGTATTGTTTTACTTGTTAGACTTTTTAGGTGCCTTTGCAAGGTGACCACTAAGAATTTCATCCCCTGCGTCAACTTGAAATTTAAGAATTAAAATTCCTCCTATTTTCACCTTCAAATCCGTGCTCTAAATCAATGACACCGTCATCCCTGTGTCCTCCAAGTGGAACGTTCTGGCGACCGCACGGAATAATGCTCTTCACAATGGAGATCAATTTCATATGGTTTTCATTTACATTTTTTTTCATTTCGTTGTTCAATTGAACTTCAACATTCTGTTTTTCCCCTTCATACGCTCTCTCAAAATTCTCACCTTAATGAGGGCTGTTTTAAGATAACTGTGCTCTGAATGTTCCCAGAATATTTGGAGTGCCTATTTAAATTTATTTAGAGGCTTAAAAACTAGAGATTGTAATTAAATCCTACTACTCCCTACTTCCTTGGACCAAATAGAACACACAACCAACAGTAAGCACCTTCATTCTTTTTACTATAAGTAAGTCAAGGGAAATTTGACCAAGAATTCTGGAAACACCTGAATGTCCGGTTTCTGAAGTAGCTGGAAAGTCGCAACTTTAGTGAAACCCACGGACTATTCAGGGCCCTATAATTAGTATCGTCATTGCGAAAATCTTGGTTGACAAAAGGCACTGTGTCAAGTTTATCACAATCATTCTCCTTCCTAATGATGTTTCAGGTTCACGCTTATTGCCACTACTGGTACGGCATTCAAGTTTGTCACACAATTCGGCACTACTTTCGTATGTCCGATCCTTACCTTAGCTTCAGCACATTTAACGAACTGTAATAAATTATTGTGAATTTTCCGTTTCGACCCTCTCTTTTTTTTAATTGTATTTAAAGCCCGATTTTACTTCGACATGTTATAATAACAACGACCACCAAGGACCGAATTTCGAACTGCACACTTTACTCAATTGAGCACTACTGAGAAAAGTTCTTGTAACTGGAATATGTTTTTAAATTAACAATTAAGCTCACACTTTGAGTCTTGCGGTTCAAATCAATGGAACGGTTCATTTCAAATGGATACTTAAACAACAAAAGTCGGCATATTTGTTTTCCTTTGCCGCTTTTCCATTATTGAAAACGGAACTCTGCAATCTACAAATCGTTTCCTCCAAACCTATATTTAATTTTCGATTATTAAAATGAATATAGTTATAATATAATTATGTTTTTATATTCCATTGTATTATATAAAACGTAGTACATTAAGATATAATAATAAAATAACATCATTGCTGCTCACGGAGTAAACCTGGGTTCGATTCCGGTCAGATCAGCTTTATGGCGAAAACCTTTTATATCAACAGTTTCAACCTGATCTTAAGCATAGAAAATTTACTTTCTTGCAACTGGTCATATTAGACAAAAACTGACTCGATAATGTAAAAAAGTAATATATATAAAACAACATAATAGTTACTCGACAATAGAAAATAACGAGTGCAAGAACTACGTAAGCAGGGAGCACAAAACTTTATAATTGTCGTATTATCTGCCTCCCCTCCCTCTGAATCCGCGCCCGCATGAACGTATGAAAACCTTCAGCAAAGAATGAAAACTGTTTTGTGTTGCTGTTAGGATAAAAGCTCTATGTAATAACAACGGCAACAAAATTTGTTTTATATCCGTTTCATTGTTTATGAGCATAAAAAGATAGCAAGTGTGTTGTCCCTGGGAAAGTGCAATGCGTTTACGCCCGCCTGGACAGTTTTTAAATTACCTATATATTCTTTAGTATTTCGTTCCTTAAAAGAAAAACTTGTATTTGGGATTGAAACGTAAACCTATGTAAACTTAGCAGACTCTGAAGTTAGTACACATGAAGGAAGTTAACGTGAATGAGGTAACTCAGCTGTTAGGTTTCAGTTTCGTTTGTGTTAGTTCACTTTGCACAGTATTGGCCAAAGAACTGTCCAGCTGATAAGTGGTTAGGTTTATCCCTTTTATCTCTAGCAGAAGTAGCGAGGAAAAGACAATTTGCCAAGAAAATCACTCTATTTTGTGCCTATTTTATAGATTTTGTGCTGACGAAGCCATGCTCCCTTTACAATGTGGCCGAACATTATCTGAAACACTCACGCTACCAACGGCTGCGAACCATTCCATAGCAAATTTACTAGCTTATTTTATACCTCACGTTGATGTTTACAACATTAAATGATATTCACTCACAAACTTACTTTAAAACTAATGGAATGCATATATCAAGTAAGAAGAGAAGAAAAAGTAAAAACAGAAAATTGGATAGACATCTATATGCAAAAGGTACAGTGAAAATACAATTTCTCTTCTTGATTTTGTAAAGCACGTATTAAACACACACTTCCAGTGACAGCTTTTAACTTTAAATATGTTTAATTCAAATATCAATGTTTTTACGCCAGGGATATTTTAGTATTAGAGCATAAATTTTAACCATGTCAAATGAGTATTTAATTACTCATCTGCCTGTCTACAATATGATTAAGTGCCCTGAGGTTTTCACCTCGTGGCGCTCTACCTCCACGGGTGGCCGAGGTCGTTAAGGCGCGGACTTGTGAGCTGGAGGTCTGGGTTCGAATCCCGCCAGGACCGTCCTTCCTGACTGAGATGTTTTCCAGATTTTCCTCAGTCCTTACAAATGGCAAATGCCGGGGAGGTACCCTAAACTTAGACCTGGAACGTTTCCTTCCTTAAAAAAAATCCTTTCCCAATATACCATTTCATCTCATGTATCATCAATACCCACCGCCTGTGATGCCTCAGTAGTAAACACGGGCGTAAAAACAATATTAAAAAAAAATCGTGGCGCCTAGAATCAAAAATATTCTAGAATGACTGGGTGATAGTCGGTTCTAGTCTAGTGGTAACCATACTTGTCTCGTAGACCCAAGATCGCGGACTCGATGCCGGCCAGGGTAGATGTACTTTTTCGGGCGTAAAAATTCTAAGATTGGCTTCCTTCGGAAGGGAAGTAAAGCCGTGTCGTACATTTACGACACGAAAAAGAACCTCAAGCCTGAAAGAAGAGGCCTCTGAGCAAAATTTGTCGTCCGTTTCACGTCCTGAATTGAATGGGACGCCGATGACCTGAGATGTTAAAAGAGTGTCCTTTAATAAAACAAATAAAATCCTCTGTGAGGCTACAGCAATGGCATTATAGCATTGTTCCAAGGAGGTGAGTGGCTCAAACATGGTGATCAGGAAAATTTACACGAGTCATTCAGTTTTATGTCATACTCAAATCTCTTCGTACAAACTTGGTACCTCTAAAACAAATGGTTTTAGGAATTTCGAATTTATACCCATTTCATCTTTTTCTAATGCTTACTTTTCGATGTTAATCCATTTTCCCCTTACTTTAACGCATTTGGTCCATTTCGCTTTAGGTTATGTAATACCTTCGTCATGGTGCTCTAGCCAATAACACCACCATCGGGGAATTCCGTTCACCGAGGGCTTTTTATAGGATTCGGATGGAAAAATAATCACCGAAACTGGATCTGAACTGTATTTTGGATTAACGAAACATTCATTGCCAACAGCTAGTTTTATGTTTTGTTTTGTTTTTTAACAGTGTTTTAACTACTGAAGCACCACAGCGGTGGATATAGCAATATAGGAGAATACGTTTAGAAACAGAAAATTAAATAGAAAATATGAATAAATTAAAGAAAACAAATACGCACAAAAAACGTACATGAAAAGCAAAGCTTATTTAAAATTATTCTGTAAGGATTCTTATTGCCTGTACAGGCTGTGACGAAGTAGAAATAGAGCAGCTTTTTTATCTTTGATTTCTGTAAATTAAACTTTTTCCAGGTTGTGAAAACGTGCAAAGGAATAGTACCACAGGGCCAAAGCGTTCTATGTTCTGAAGTTTATGTTTTACCTTAAAGTATGGGTATCGTGACGTTATAAATGTTAAAATTTTCTTAATTCACTTCCCCAGATTGACCCTTATGTATTTCATGTCTAATGTACTGTATGGAAGTTGGCCTTATAGTGTGAAAATGCATTTTAGTATTTTAGAGTTCATCTTCTAGAGTTCAGCTGTTCCTAAACTTACCTCAAATACCTCTCTATTGTGGACTTTAAAGATTAACTAAAATTTAAAGT
Organism: Metallyticus violacea; assembly: GCA_030762175.1. Classification (NCBI taxonomy): domain Eukaryota; kingdom Metazoa; phylum Arthropoda; class Insecta; order Mantodea; family Metallyticidae; genus Metallyticus; species Metallyticus violacea. The sequence continues at coordinate 69,127,435 of CM060845.1, forward strand.
TGTAAATGTGCATTATATATTTATTTAAAAGTTGTTCGTCAGTTGTTTACAACATTTAAAAGGTATAAACAAACAATAAATGCACATTTTTCAATATTTTAGTGTATTCTTACACAACAACAATAATAATAGTAATAATATAAGCAGAATAATATAAACGCACAAAATTGTAATATTAATAATTAATATCAATAGATAATGGCATAACATTATTCACTGATTTATATTCCTTCATTTCACATACTAGTGGTGAAATATTGGATTTAACAGGAGAAGTTGGTATAATGATTTCTAATTTTGCTTTTTTCAAACAGTTCATATATTTGTTATTAGCTAAATGAATACAGAGAATGCTTTTTTTCAGACAAGTAAGTTATCAATATTTTTATGGCCTTCTCTGACAATCCGGGGCAGGAATGACGTAGCCTACGCTGTGTCAAAAGACGTGTACTGCTGACAGGAAAGCTATAACGGCGGCACTTAAGTTTACTGCCTAGTGCATGTTATATTTGAACACTCAAATGTCGTGAAGATGGTCAAATCACATGATATTTGTTAAGTACCGTCCTTTAGATGGCGCACTGTTAAGTTTCAGCCCTAAATGTAGCCACTAGTTTCTGACGATCGTGTAAACAAACTAGTGTTAACGTTTTCTGCAACTTGGATAAAACTGAAACACAAGCTGTGATAAAGTACTTCATTTGGAAGGATTTAACCCCAACAGAATTACAAAAGGATTACACAGTAAAGGCTTCTTCCTCTTCGTTTTTGAAGGCTAAATAGAGGGCTGCTGAATTTAAGATTCAAGATGATGAGCGTTCCGCGCGTCCCAAAACTACTACGATCGACAAGATTATGAAAATTCCGTACTCAGATACATGAGCTTGACATTGCAGAAACCTCGTTAGGCCATGTTCATTACATTTTACACTAAGTTTTGGGTATAGAAAGCTTTCCGCTCGAAGGGTGCCACGTTTATTAACAATGGATCAAGCAGTGAGTGACAACAGGTGAAAGTGCATCAAAGAAAGCAAAAACGGTTTTGCGGGATTCTCATACTGTGGTACTCGCATTACCTCCAAAAGGGCAGAACTATCATCAGGAAGTATTACGCTTCACTACTGGACCAATTGAAGGATGCTGTTCAGGCTAAACGTCCACACGTCGCGAAAAAGAAAGTTCTCTTTCATCACGATAATGCGCTTTCACACACGTCTGGGATTGTTGATGCAAAATTGCATGACCTTCACTTCCAAGTGTTTCCACATCCGCCATTATTTATCTGATTTGGCTCCCAGCGATTGCTTTTTGTTTCCAACTTTAAGAAATGGCTGGGTGGACGAAGATTCACATCAAATGATGAGGTTGAAGATGAAACAGATGCCTGTTTTTCACAGTTAAACTAAATGTATTGATTTACAAGGTGAGTGTTGAAAAATAAGAAACATAAATAAAAACAAATAAAATAAAAAGACAAAAACAATTATTCTCTTAAATCTTATATTTTCTTGGCCAGGCCGATAACTTTTAAAACGCTCTTCATACCTACCCGTAACTTCATTTTGATTTTAATTTACCTCAATAAATTACACATTTCAACTCTGCATTATCTTCCGTTTTCTCGTAATTAATTGTTTGAATCCATACATTCAAGAATAAATGCTGTTAACTGTACAATAATATTTCGTGGACCTTCTGAGAGTCTCGCGAACCACAGTTTGAGAATCGCTGCTCTACTAGTTTTTTTTTTTTACTTCCTGTATAAGGCATTTAATGATGTAAGAAGCATTTAGTGAAGCATTTAAGATGTTGCACATCCACCAGTATCTTCGCAAGTATATTCGCAAGTAGAAGTATTTGGCATCTCTAGTTATTTACTTTACTAGCCAAGCAATGAAGCAACTGCACTGATAAACTTAGTGCCGTAACACAAAGGAAAATATTCCAGTAGATACATTTTATAGTTCTCCTTGTGCTTAAATAAAATCATCAGTTATGCTACTTTTTGATAGTAAGGCTTTAAATAAACTATAAATGTCACTAACGCCTTGGAAAGGAAATTAAGCAGAAAAGGTGACTCCGCCAATGACAATAGCAAATGAAGGATAAATTTTAAGTTGGAATTACACAAACACAAAGGCTAAATTAATAGCAATGAACATTCGCTTCCGAGAAATACATTCATTCAGAATGGAAGGCATTCATAAGATTACCTACCATTGAACAGAAGATAAAATGCTGAGCTAAGAAATGAAAAATGGCGTTCGCTGCTCAATAGAAATCCAAGTAAAGGCTTACGAGAGAGAAACATCTTAGGCAGCTGTTAAATATGTCGGTTGGAATTTGAGCTGATGTCAAAGTAAACAACACTGAACAACAGCGAAACTTATTTTTTCCCATGAAACAAGGTACATTCAACACATTTTTAGCACTGAATTCAATGGTACAGTCAGTTTTCTCTGTCAACCTTAATTCTCTTTAAAAAGTCAATTTTTATTTTTCAATTTAGATATAAATAACCAACAGTAATAATTTGCAAAGGGGTGACTTCGGATTTTATGCACATCAAATGTTTTTAAATTATTCTTTAAGTTAGGCTACAATAATATGAGGTAGATCTGCTTTCTTATACCCCAAACAATATCTGTAGGAGATAATTAGCACAGCTGGTGCGCTAGTATTTTGTGAAATAATAAAATGCTAACATCCTTCCGGCACAGAACCATCTTCACTTTGCAGTCCCCTGCATATTTCTCACTAGAGCTAATTGTTTTAAAATACATTGTTACTAGACAAATGTCAGACACATCTGCATATACACTGTGTGAAATTGAATGTCATTAAAATGACTTCTTTCACAGACTCGATGATAAGCGTATATGTTTCTTTGTGCTTTATTACAGAAAAGAACCTTTCAGCATTGGCATTGTGGCGTGGTATTGCAAAAAGAATTTGGAAATATTCTTGCTACCACGTTATTGAAAAATGTATTGAATTTAACACATGTTTCGTATTATTTCCTTTATTATTCCTTATTTCCTTATTATTTCCAACTCACTTTTGCCAACTTTAAGATATATCCTTTTAAAACGAGCATAAAGAAACGTCTTTAGATAATAGCAAAGTAAAATCAAGGATTTATTCCTAAATCTGAGTTTCCCAATACACTTGAAGTGCAGATAATAATAATAAAGCATAATATCACGTTTTGCGTCTCGTGTTGCCAATATTGCGTCTTTGGATTGTTATTTTCTATTTGTGGAATAATGCTCCAAGTATGGGATTTTTTGATGCGATTTTGCTCGTTTGAACCCCAGTATTTTCGTGTTATTTATCCAAAATATGCGTGTTTTGTATATCAACTTTCAGTCTCTTCTTTTTAGTATATCTGAACATTTTTATAATGAAATAATAACTAGCTTGCATGAATAAGTGTAGTGAAAAGTAAATACTTTAAACTGGCATACAGGGATTTCTAATAACTACCGAATTAAAGTGCAGAGTATACCTTAAGTAATGGAATTAAAGCAAGCTACTCTTTGAAAGTACATAACCCGTTTTTTTAACATTAAAATCTTCTCTTGTTATTATAGAAACAATCTCTAGATGAATTGTAAACTATACGGCCTGAGTTCGAGTTCTATAAGACGCTATCTGGGATTTTTTCTAATTTATTCCCCATCCTAAAAAATGCCAAGCTACTTTAAGCGCCAACATACTGCAAGCTAATGTTTACCATTCCTTTTATTATCTTGAAACAAGAACAAGGCTAATGATATTTTAAAAGTTTGTGCTCATAGATATATTACATAAAAATTAAAATAAACGAAAAAACAATCGCAGTATACTTTTCAGCTCTCACACAAATATAATTTGAAGTATAAAAACGGTACAAGCTCAAATTATTAAACAACATTCCTCTAATTACTTTTTGTTGAGCTCATTCTTCTTTGAGAGTTTAAAGGATGCAAAGCAGGTTTCTATAAATATGAAAAGATTGCATATATAAATGAACAAAATGTGCTTTACTTCTGCATTATAGCTAAATTCTTACTTATCATCAATTGAAACAAAACAATTTACCAATAATTGAATTGAAAAACAATAATTTACATTTTCTTCTGGCTCATTCATTGTTTGTTACAAATACTGGAGATTTAAAGCACTAAAAATATTCTACATATTCCCAAGGTAAATGTACGTATCACCCCTATGTACCCGAGAAGCAGTACACAAGTGGAATTTACATTATCTTTAATGTGTACGCATATGTAATGGCGAAGTAGTCCGTGTTCCGTGGTTTTTAAGCGAGCATCTCTGACACGCCGACTTAAGATGCACATACGGTTATTGATGAGTGTGGAAGTGTACCCTGTGACCTCCGAGTTAAATCACGCTGCCAGTTCTTGTCGGTGTTCCGCACGATTCTCACGCCGTTGTCCTTCTACAAGGTGCACAGCATATGCATACACCATGAGAAACTGTTGAGTATTCATTTGTTTTCGCTAGCACTAAAACAAAGAACGCTCATAGCTGTTCAACTTGTTCTATAGAATCTTTAGACAAAAAGCGATCACGAAACACAGAACGTTTACACGCTTCAGAAACGAATGTTAACGCAAATGCTAACATAACTACAACATTTTTCTGAGTTACTAAATGATGAGATGATAAAATAACAACAATAACTATATTTAACAATGAATTTTTCTGTGATAAGAGTGCATACATTTAAAGGATTTTGTTATTCAAATTTAAAATAAAAAATTTAATATCAGGAATAATTTTACACATATAGAGACGCATATTATTAATTTTCTGTTACAAAAAATATATGTTTTGCTTCAATTTGCGTTTTGTTAAACTATTTTTATGCTACTTTCTGAATATTATTTTTTCAGGTAAAGTACCTTGTTTGTCTTTGTAAAGCATATTGAAGCTAATGTATTATAATATATGAAAGCTATGTGTAAATGAGAGAGGATTTGTCTATCCTTTAGAAAATTTTCCTTTTTTTTTTTTTTTTTTTTCTTTTCAAGTGCTAAGATAAAGAGGGTGTGTTTATTCATCCCAAAATAAAGAACTGACGAGAGCCCCAATTTTAGGCAATACCTGAAGAAGGGGGGGGGGGAGACAAAGAAAAATAAAAGGTTTGGACAAGTTTAAAAAAATGTAACAGACGCTTTCCTTAAATTTATGACAGATGTTGAATGCTTATCATGATTTAAACGCTTACAGTGCACTTTTCACATCTGAACTACGTTCCAGAGATCTACGAGGATATATCAGACGATCAAGAGATTTCATACAGACATAGAGAACATAGAAAAGCGATATGAGGGGAACTGGATGTCTAATTTCTGCTGCAACCTAATGAGGGACAGCTCAGAAGTTCATAAAAGCAAATGTGAAATAATTTTTAAATTTATGAAGTACCTATATGTTTAATTTCATTTACTATATAGTCATAACCAGAGCCCGAAAGTTAGGCCAAATGCCTTTTCTATTTGGATGGATATATTTAAGAGTCTGATAGAAATGAATGTGATTCCGAATATTTAGGGTCGGTATGGCTAAATTGTTTATTTTTTATTTTTGGCCTTTTAGCTGTTTTGCTTTTGTTGCCCATTTTAACGATTAAAACGTATTTGCTTGTTTTGGATCGTTATAGTTTTTCTGCAATTATTTATGCATTTTAAAAGGCACACTAAGACTTTTAAAACATTGAAATGAAAAAAAGTTTTAAAAATTAAATGACATGTCCACCTAACAAAAATACCAATTGAGAATCTTGTTATACAACTTTCTCTCAATCCATTCACTTAAGATCTTTAAATAGCAGAACTTTCATTAGTGAAAGGAACGACCGGTTACCTCGGGCATACGAATACCAGGAAATAGAGAGGATGAGGGAAGTACTGTAGTTTTGAATAGACCTGGGAAATGACCTAGTATCGACAATTCTAGGAAACTTGTGGTGGGGGTAGGTTCTCAGCTGCATAAATGTAACAAACAATTGCAAGCGAGAAAGATGAAAGTGGTACAGCTGTGTAATACACCGTCCCTATAATGTGTTCAGTACGGAAGTGAGAGAGATATTTAACCTGATTCCCCTATATGCGCTTAAACAGAAAATGAACTTAGCCAGAAATCATTGCGCATATTTTGCTCATTCGCTAGGACTATTATAAACTACTTTACTATATCTTGGTCAACATTTCCATGATGTCCTGAAATATGAACGTTCTCTTGTAACTGGTATGAGTCCTGGAAATATCTGATTTTAAATAAGCTCCAATCACTTTGGTGGAATTAAAATGTTCTTTTCCAGATGAAAAATATTCTCTTTGACAAGCGGCTGACTATGACAGTTGGTACCTTAAAAAAAAATATCTTGTTTTTGCTTATAACCAAGAAAAGTAAGCTTAAGAAATTATTAAGTATCGCAAATGCCTATTTTCACTAATAATACGCAACTTTACTCTTTGTTTTCACTTTTTACAAATATCTATTTTAATTATATTATTGCATATTTTTAGTATTTTAAGTGCTTTTTTACCCTGCCTATTTTAACCAAAATAAATGCCTGAACTTCCGGGTTCTGCTTATCGGAATTAATATAAAATGACATCGGAAAATTTCTTCATCTTCTATTAATATATTGTCAAATGTTTGCAATTGTTTAAACAGCATTATAATTAAATGTTAACCCTTTATTTTGGCAACCTTTACCAAAAATAGCGAAACTCCAAGCAAAACTTTTAACTGAATAATTCAAGAATTATTTCCAATAGGAAAAAACCCAAACATAGATTTGAATTCAGAACAAGTTTATGTTTATTGTAACACAGTGTGATAAAGTGTGAAAACTAAGTAATTAAAGGATCGATCTGAAGGATGGCGGAATCATTCTTATTACTCAAGACAGTCATTTGTTTCAGCCCAAGCCTTGTCATGAAACAAAACAAGGTCGCTAAACCAAAGCTACTACAGATGAGGGGTGGATATCACCTTGACCCCAATGTATACGCTACCAATACAGTATTTATATATTGCCTAATGGTTCCTCCTCTTTGAGATACTGTATTGTGTAATATATTATATTAGATAGCGGGGAACAAGCGGAAAAATATTCTCTGTGCCTGCAGCGACCTCAATTACCTTATTTCCATTGTTATCTGTCTCTCGAGCCTGAGAGACGTCGCCTCAAGCAAAAGGAAAGCATCTTTTGAAATTTTGACGAAACAATAAATTGCTTTACCTGATGAGTTAATAAAGGATGAAGTGTGTGAAGGTCAGTCAGGAAATGATGCAAAGAACAATGAGAGAAGCTGTGGCTAATGAAGTACAAGTAGCCATGTTTATCAAATGGAAACAAAATTTATATATACTGTATATGAAATATGTGTAGAATGTGTTTAACTAGAGGCATACCTACAAGAACTCGTTAAGGCACGGACTCCTGAACGGTAGGTCTGGGGTTCGACTCTGTCTAGGACCGTCCTCTGTGCTTTGAACCCCTCCCCCCTTTTTAAGTTTTTCTCAGTCCTAATAAACGCAAGCAGGCAAAATGGCACTTAAAATACTGAAAATATGGAGAAATATAATTAATATAGACATTTGTTAAGAGTGAAAACAGAGAGAAATGTATCACATGTTATTAATGAAAATAGATATTCACGAATATTTATTACTTTTTTTATTACATAATTAAATCACTTATGCTTACTTTTCTGGGTTACAACTTACAAGCTACAGCAAAATTTTGTAAAAAAAATTCTGGTTCCACCGAAGTAATTGGAGCATATTTAAAACAGTTTATTTCAGGACTTATACCAATTACAACAGAGCATACACCTTTCAGAACATCATAGAAATGTTGATCAAAACAAAGTAAAGTAGTTTTGAATAGTCCTGGCGAACGAGCAAAAGATGCATACTGATTGAGTTTATTTTCTGCTTATGCGTTTATAGGGAATCAGGTTAGTATCTCTTAGTTCCGTACTGAACACATTGTAGGGACCGTTTATTGCACAGCTGTACCGCTCTCATCTTTCTCCCCTATAACTGTTTGTTATATTCATGCAGCTGAGAAGTTACCCCCACCATAAATTTCCTGGAATTGTCGCTGTATAGATCGATACTAGTTCATTCCCTAAGTCTATTCAAAACTACAGTATTTCCCTCATCATCTCTATTTCCTTGTATTCGTATGCCCGAGGCAAATTCTTAATCGATATTTTTGTGAGGTGAACATGGCATTTGATTTGTATATAAATGTTCACTTCAATATATTAAAATACTTCGCGTGCTTTTTAAAATGCGTGGATAAACGCAGAACATTTCCATAACGACCCAAAACAGGCAAAAAAGACCAAATAAAAACCGACCTACCGAACCCAAAAGTACGGAAACATGTTCATTTCTATCCGATTCTTAAATATACACTCCCAGATAGGAAAAACTTTTTGCCTAACTTCCGGGCTCTGATCATCAGTCTCCACCACCTGTTGCCATAGTAATTCAAAAGTGTGTTAAACACTTAAGAAAATAAATAAATAAATAAAAAATAAAAGGCATGATCAATTCGAATGTTTTGAGTCGTTTGTTAGGTAGGTGATCGAGCGGGTAGCTCAGGAGCAATGCTTGAGACTCGCATTTGGAGGTCCCAGGTTTTGGGTGTTTTTTGTGGTTTCTCCATGTTGCCTAAAATGGATTTTTACTTTCCATCAATTTTACGCTCTCCAATTTCATGTAATTTCGTTCTTACACAGCTGAAAGTGCTGGTGAGGTGGGCTAGTGCGATGTGACGGTGGCTTGCGCTTTGGGGTCTGGTATAGAAACGAATCTTCTGAGGGGCTTGAATTCCACCACCTCAGAGTATTTTATCTTAACATAAACGAACTCAATAATATGCTTGGGTACAATAACAAAAGTATAACAAAAGAAGGTGCAGCGTTAAGAGTAATTCATTAGAAAATGAACATTATAGGCTAATTGTTGCATTAGTTAAAATTACGAAATGTGTTTCGCAGGTTTCTTGATCATGTAATATTAAGGATAATTTGTACCCCCGCTGTAGTTTTTTACAGACTGTTATCATGGAATGCTACACACGTGCTGGACCAGGTTGTACTTTCCAATACCGCAATTCAATACAGATGTCAAAACACGTTACTGTAACCGTGGCCCCTCTGTGTCACATCATCCATTACACTGCCTTAATGCACATAACCCGCCTGTTCACGTAGCCATCTGAAAGCGAGCCCAAGGCAACCCTGCTGTCGTAAATGCTATTTATGCTATGCCGTTTGCTTTTATGAACCTTCATAATCATTGTTATTTCATCATCATCATCATCATCATCATCATCATCATCGTCATCATCATCATCAGAGTTTCAATATACAGACAACTTTAGTTTTATGTGGTTTCGTGCTTGTACGTTTTATTGTATAACTTTTCTTGCTTGAAGGATGCAATTGCTCATCGCTATGAGATCTACCTGATTTTAAAATTAGTTATCAAGGACTGCAATACGCAATACCAAATAGCTGAAATGTTTTCGTTGCGAATATGAGTTTCGTTAATCCTTTTAGATATCATAACATTTCTTTAGTTATTTTTAATAGTGTACAACGCCCGTTTTTATCACAGGCGGTGGACACTGATTGTACATGAAATGAAATGATAAAATGGGAAAGAAGTATTATTATTATTATTATTATTATTATTATTATTGTTATTATTTTTTTTTAATGTTCTGGGCCTAAGTTTAGGATACTTCCCCGGCATTTGCTATTTATGAGGACTGAGGGAAGCCTGGAAAAAAATTTAGTCAGGGAGGACGGCCCTGGTGGAAATCGAATCCCAGACCTTCCGCTCACGAGTCCGCGCCTTAACAATCTCGACTATCCGTGGCGGTTTTTATATCACAACAAATAAAAAATATTAATTATTATTCTTACTATAAAATGAGCAGGAAACATTTATCAGTACTAAGTGCATTTCTACGCGACGGATAGCAAATATCTGTGATTTTGTAAAGTACGAGGCAATGATCAAGCGCCAAAATTCATCTCAAATTTTGCACCCATGAGATATCCTTTGCAAAAGCGCTGACACTCACTTCTGTGTAAATTTTAATTACATCTCTGACTGCTTATAGATTTCCCGAAATCGACGTTTTCCATCTTTTGTCTAGATTAACGAATACGTTGCAGCAAAAATCATCTTAGACGTCATTAGACCCCATTCACAATGAAAATTAAACGTAACATAAACTTAAATGTAAAAGCTAGATGCCATGTAATGTAATGGGACCGTTTGTAGAGCTCAGTGATACAGTTGAAGATCTGTAGACAGAATAGTGTCAGTGGACAAAAGATTGATCGCCTTATAAGAAAGCTATCCTTGCTTGTATTACTCCAAGCAAATTAGTTACTGCACTTTGCATATGCATATACGATATCGCCGTCTGCTCAGAAGCAGCCATTTTCAATCAGTTGTTGATCTTCACTTGTTCTCTCTCTCTGATCGGCTAATACTTACATTTGTGTCTTTCATTTTGAATGCCTACATACTACCAAATTTACGTGTTGCGTCTTATCTTATGTTTATGTTTAATTTTCATTGTGAATGAGATCTTACAGTCTGTTCCATTCCTGGGGGGGGGGGGGGGGGGCTTCTTTCACTGCAGTTCAGTTTTCTTGCATTTCGTTGTTCTTGTATTCATAGATTAATTTTATGTCGAATTTTGTCCACCCTCTTGATATATTAAAATCATACATGTTTATTTAATTAAATATTCACATCCATTTTGTTATTTTTTGTTCAACTTGATTTTTTCCCCTAAAACGCTTTTTCTGTGCTGAAAGTTATGTTACTGGATTATAAAATGGCATTTTGCAGTGCTATTCTCTTTCTAAATATATTGCATGGTCGTTAGCTAATAGAACAGAGTCTAAAATCATTATCATCAGGTTTTACAATGCCTTGGACCCATTTTCACCCTTCAATAGCCTTTTTCTATTCTCCCTGATCCCATCTTCTAATTTCCTTTCTTCTATTGTTCTAATTATCCGCGTGTGTTCACGTTAATGTCTGTGTTCATTTAGGAAGCCATTTATGCACCCTTGGCAGTCTATCCTGTTGTTATTCTTTCCATTTTATTTGCTTTGTTGTGATTTTCTCCTTTCACTCTTATTTTCTCTCGCAATATACATTTCTGGTTCTGCTTTTCCGTGAAATTCTCGCCCAACGCCACCAAAAATTCATTTCTGAGGAACTTAGTTTGAAAAAAGTTAACTTCATACATCAGATACAGATACATTTGTCATTGTATTTGAATAATAGAGTTGTATAATTATGCGTGTTTTACTTATAATTGCAACATCTATTTCCCATAAAATACTGTTTAATTTTTATATTGGTGAGCTTACTTTTTAATTCTACTGTTTATATAATTTTCGTGATTTTCCTCCCAAAAGTGTTCAGAGTGATTTATACTTGCTTTTCCATTTTCAAAATTAAATCTTATAAGTCTGATCCTATTGCCACACATTTTTATTAAGGTTAATATTCAATTCCCATTTCTTAAACTGTAAAGTGTATTCTTTATGCTAAAATCATTTCTCAGATATGTCTGTCAACCATATTGCGTTTATTGTACCGACAATTTAAATGTTTTATTTTGTGCCTTATGTTTAACAATGTTTTGAGGATAAAAGTTTAAGTTCTATGTTATTTAAGTAAGAACAGAACACATAGCATAGTTTTATTTATATCTCCCAACGTATATAGAAACAGAAAATAAACATAATAAATATTTGTTATAGTTATATTATTGCAATACGGGGAAAATAGTAATTTGTTCAGTTTATACAGTTTTTATTTTAAACTCCTGGGTATTTTCCAGTTCAGAAATGAAAAGGCAATGGTGATTTTACTTGGAAAGACTTATTATATTCCAAATATTAAAACTCATTACTGCTACCTGTAAAGCTCATTAACTTTTGAGAGAAGATGTTAAGTCATATCAGATTCTAATTTAAGGATATATATATATTACCTTCTTGAAAGAAAGTCCTATTGTGTTTGAGGACCCTAGTATGTAAAGTTGTTTGAGCGTCTTGCTCCAAAAACTATCACCTGTTTTACCTATTTATATCATAAAAGTTATTAACACCTTTAAAATGTTTTGCAAAGTATATGCTTTATTGTTTTGTACCTTAAATTTGTCCAATTTTTAATATATGTAATGAGGCCAAAATTTCTGATAAATAACAAGGTGGAATCACAAACGAATTACAAGATAAAACAATTAGAGCGTAATTAAAAGAACATTAATAAATTATATATCCTACCTTTCATTTGTAATTTTTTTTCAGCCAAGGGCGCACGTGTGATGGAAAGGTAATTTTGACTGGCTCAAAAGCTTATTCCGTGTGTCGAATTTGTTGCTCTTTAAGGCAGCGTCCTTAAGCGCGTAAGGCTACAATCAATTGGATTAGAAACACCTTCAGATTTCGACAGCAGCGCATTTGTGTTTCAGCAATTATTTAAGCCGACGTAGCAGTGTTTCCTAACAAGCAAGAACTTGACCTTTAGGGTCGATTGAATCATGTACTTCTAAAATTACCGGAAGGCATTAGTTGGGTTAATTCTTCTGTGACGTCACTAAAGTTTTACCTAAGCCTCGCTTATGAGATAAGTTGTATTGATATTTTATTGATATGCTAAGAAACGTTACAAAATGGAAACCATCTACTTCTTACCCTGGCCAAATTTTCGGTGTTATCAATTAAAAATTCCTATACAAACAATAAGGTACGGCCAAATTTTCATGACATATTCCTCACACACAGAAGAAGGTATATGAACAAGGGTCCGGTAACGCTTTATTTCCATGTTTGAACTCATTGTAAGTTCGAGTGGGGGGTGTTTCCGGTTTCAACCGCTTGCCGTCTCAGCGCTAGAGGGCATAATAGACAAAATGGTTGTCACGCTGCAACAGCGCCCTCAGAGTGTTGTAAGGTATGTAAGATATTTGAGTGTTGTGAGGACCCAGCGTGAGTACAACTGTCATATGCAAGTCGAGACTTTGTTACGTGATACAACATGTTCCTGGCCAATAGTCCGACACTGCCTCATACAGGCAGAAGAATGCGTGATAGCAACAAAGAATAAGCCAAGTCTCAAAGACTTGACGTTTACCCCTGAACAAATGCAGCAATCTGTGCTCTTCCTGCTGGAGGAATCTCTTGCTACTAGTCTGCATTATTAGGTAGATGAAATATTGTAAAGGTGAGAAATGGCTCTTATTCCAATTCTCAAGTAATTCATATATACAAACACTAACCTAATCTGTCGGCTAACCTGGGGCAAATCCTAGAAACAGGTGGACCCAGTGGTTTAACATGTAAATCATTGTAGTTGTGGCAAATTGCTCTAATTCCATTTCGCAACTAATTCACGAGTGAATCATTGTAATTGTGGCCAACCTCCTTTAACTCCGGCAGAAAAAAAAATATGAGATGGTAGTATTTGAACCCACTATTAAATCTTCACAAGTGTAACACATAGAAGTAAACATCTACGCTATTGCGCCGTCGATTTCGAAGCGTTATTATCTAGCTAATAGCTTTGTCACACTATCTTCGGCTCTCTGCGCCGGCACTCGGACACGGAGACTAGCAGCAAGAGATTCCTCCAGCACCAATTGTTCAGGGGCTAACGTCGAGTGTCTCAAAGTCCACTGCTCGCCGTTTATCAGTAGAGCATGGTAGTTCGTACGCAACGTGTCAGACAGTACCTCAAGATTTTTTTTTTTTTTTGAGTAGTGTTTAACGCCCGTTTTCACTACTGAGGCACCACAGGCGGTGGACACTGATGATACATGAGATGAAATGATAAATTGGGAAAGGATTTTTTTTTTAAGGAAGGAAGTGTTCCAGGCCTAAGTTTAGGTACCTCCCCGGCATTTGCCAGTTATGAAGACTGAGGAAAACCTGGAAAAAACCCCAGTCAGGGAGGACGGTCCTGGCTGGATTCGAACCGCGGACCTCCCGCTCACGAGTCCGTGCCTTAACGACCTCGGCCACCCGTGGCGGTGTACCTCAAGATGTTTCCATATCACATTCAGTGAAAGCAAACATTGCCGCAGTTTAATTATGACGCCCGTCTCAACTTTACCCTCCAGATTTTTTGTGTGGGGATATGTCAAGTCAGCAGAGTAAGGAAAAAAAAAAAAAAAAAAAAACTAAAAAAAAAACACACAGAATGAAGCCGACCTGTGACAGGAGATTAGAAAGGCCTTTGAACGGAAGCGCTGCTTGTCACATGGAGCAATGTGTTCGCATGGTATGAGTTGTGTAGGATCCTAAATGGCGGTCATGAGTGCTAATGTGCTTGATCAAAACAAAAATGTACACCATTAACAGGTAATGTATCTGATAAGTTGGTCGTATATGTTGTTTTACTTTTCTGACACCCCAAACTGATCACCCTGTATTATTCTCGGCTACATATTCAGATTAGCATACCTGTTCCTCAACTGAATGTCCATGCAGATTGATAAACTAGTGCGGCGACAGGAAGGGAATCAGCATTGAGACTGGGATGAAGAGAGCACATTGGCCATAAGAGGACCTCGAGTTGCCATCCGGATCGCCTTCATGCCCAGCATGGGGCTCCTGACCCTGTGGAAGGCCGAGGGATCCCAGCAGCGTGAAACAAGACGGTTCCGCTAGATTTCGCAGCAGACAATAAGCGATTGTTCCTCGCATTGTAGACGCCCTCTGCAACGCAGTAGCAGCATCTTCGCCGATTGGAACAACGATCTGCTTGATTACTGTTTGTTTCAGTGCTGCATGTCTGGGAGAAGGTCATAGCGCGCATTTTATTGCATGTCATACAAGGCCGACTTGTCAGTTGTTAATTGATTTTTAAGTGCTTTTTGTTTAGCTTTAAGCGAAGCTTGTGGCATTGCAGTCGACGATTAAGAAGTTCTGACCGAGTTGAGCTACTGACTATGTGACTTAGTCCAACTGACATATTTTTCGGGATGAAAATAGAATTAATAACAGCACAACTTACTCTTAAAGTACCTGGATTCCAGAACTCTAAAATAACAGCCATGGGGATATTTGTCCCAGACGGGAAATATATGAGGGCCCGGTAAATTTTTTTCGACACTGAGTCATGACGGGAAGGAAGTTAGTTAGATGACATCAAGTTTTCAAAGCAAGAGCTCATTTTTCTTCATTCCCACAAAAATTTTAAACTTCCGGAACTGGGTTATTACACAACAAATAAACATTTTAGCATCACGTGATTATGTTTGTTTGTTTCTCTTAGTTGCATTTGAATTACATTAAGCAAACGTAAGTAAACGTTGCATCAGTTTCTGTTTTTGTAAATAAATAATATTGCCTTTGCAAACTCGAATCGAGTATATTTAATGCTATTATGAATGTGGACGCAGTTTTCGGTAGCCTTTCGGTGGGTCGAACCCAAACTCTTGCAATTTGGGTTCTGTTCACAGACTTGTATCAAAATTTGAACAAATTGGATCAATCACAGATGCAAAAAAATCAGGTAAACAGTACAAACAGACCTAGAGTTGCTGAAGTTCTGCAATTCATTCAGAATATTGCTAACGAGAACTTGCAAGAAGCTTGCAGGTTTACTAAAGTGATCATTGGAGATGAGCAGCACAACAGTTTGGCTTAAACTGCTTTTCGAAGTGAAAGAAGGAGACATAGTTCAACGAAAAGCTTGCTATGTTTCCAGAGTGACTTGATAATGTGTCATGAACTGACGAAGCTCATTTGCAGTGGCTTAAACACTCATAACTGTAGTGTTTGATCTTACAAAAATTCTATTCGGCTCACTCCAACAAGGGCTCCACGATTTAAAAGTTACTGTTTGGTATGGTTTCACTAGTCACTTAATAATAGAATCATTCTTTTTGGAAAACGTTGAAAATGAGATGAAACCACTGTGTATACTATTAAACATCTTTTGCTCCTTTAGCTACAGATGGTGTAGTTTTGTATATGGAATAGTAGCTGGGGAAATTAGGAGCTTCTTTATGCTATCTTGTAAAATGAATGGCTAGTTGCCTTCAAACAGATTTCGCGGAACTCATATATGTAGTCTGTCCAATGACACTGTACAAAAGAATAGTGAGTTTCCTCCTCAAGAGGCTTTATAAAGACACTCTTAATCAACGATTGACTTAGATAGACACTCGCTTGATAATAAGACACTCTTAATCAACGATTGACTTAGATAGACACTCGCTTGATAATTCCAATATACCATATAATTTTCTGGTTCTTCCGAGAACACAAATAAACGAACACATGAGCATATAAACATGTTTATTAAATAAAATTGGACACAAAATACATAATTACAAAGTATAAAATTACATTTCTTTTCCTCAAATTATCCATCTTAGCTTAAATAATTTCTAAGCTAACTCTAGGCTTTGGTTTAAATTTATAAGTCCTTGCAGGAGCTTTGTAGTATAAGTTCCAGAGATCTAAGCTTTTAAATGCATTTCCTGGAAAGCTGTATCCACTTTGATCCACATGGAGTTACAGTCCGGACTTTGGGATGACCAAGAACTTCTGTTTTTCTTTAGATGCAATTTGTGCAGTATCCAGATCAATACTTTGGATCTTGCTACAAGGTGAAAACATTCTCTACTGGATGAATCCAAATGCTACTGCATGAAGAATTTTATGGTATTGTATCTTATCAACATTTTCTTCAATTTTCACAATTTCCAGAAAAACATCCTCAAATCCTAATAGCCCTCTTGCACTGTATTCAGTAGAAGACACCTTTTGTCCTTTACATTGGTGGTCATATATTTTTCTCCCGTTACCAAAGCGTTCATATATATATATATATATTAATCTGTGAAATGCACTGACATCACTGGATAATGCCCAATGTTGAAGTATTCAAGCAGATCAGAGTCTCGTCTTTATGTTAATAGTGTTTAGCAATGGCTTCCTTGCCGCCACATGCATCTTCTGAAACTTTTTTTATTCTTGCTCATTTCTGCTAATTCTGAGCATATTTCTGGCGCAGTTGTAAGTCTGTTCATTTTACTGATAGGTCTGATGAATTTATTATCACTTTTTATAGTTTTACAAGGAAATCCTGTTCGTGGTAACTGTTTACTGAAAGGTAGTTCCATTTAAATGATTATATCTCGAGATAACAGGTGTTGGAGTACCGAAAAACCCGATTTTACAGAAGAAACCCCCTTGCATGATGAGAAAATCTGAGTATAATGCGCAGTAAATGCATACAGAGCAATAGCCTCTATTTTTGAGGATACTACAAATGCAGAAATATATTTTATTGTTTTAATGAGGAAATTGAAAAATAAAGTGCGTGAAACGAATCCCCACACATTAGAAGAACTGAAACAAAATATTAGCCGAGAAATTGACTACATTTCAGATAATGAAATGATGTATTGGTAATTTTCTATAAACGATGCCAAAAAATGTGTGAATCTAGCAGGACAACATTTCCAACACATCCTGTCATAATGGTAATTGTGAGAACTTGAATCAGTAGCAGGATATTACATCTGATTTGCCGGGATTTACCACTCTGACTGCCGACCAGCCAGATGGCGTTAAACGGGCGATAAAAGCTGAAAGGCCCAATACAAAGTAATGCAGTGATACAGAATGAACATTCTCTTTCAGATGACATAAAACGAGAAATGAGATAGAAATGTCTACGCAGAGTGTAGGAATTTTATGTGTCCCTACACTTGCTCAATTGTCCTTCCATTTATTTTGATTGAATTTATGCGTTACTTTATCAAAATACAACTTTTGTACGCCTGCATTAGGGTACTCAAAAATCTTACTTTTCTCTTGCTTAAATTACTATTACAATTATTTTGATAAAATGACGTTTAATATAAAAGATATATCGCAACAGTACTATAAACAGATCAGACATTATCTAAAAGTTATATGCAATAATTATACTGAACAATAATTGTGTGAATCTGATCGTGTAGTAAGAATAATAAGAATAATTAAAAAAAATAAATAAATAAAAGGCGAGGCACGAGGCTTAACCACTTTCAAGTCTGTGGCTTGTCTTGCTCTGATCTGACACCAGAGCTCCTTACGGATATATCCTGTGCATGTTTATGACGCATCATGCTGAAGGCATTATGTCACTATTCCAAATCTTTTCTCATTCGTTTGTCTTCTGCCGCATTAGCATTTCCACACAGTAATATGTAAAACAGGGAGTATATCATCATTATATTTAAATGAAGCGACTTCGAAACCATTTAAAAGGAATTTCTCTCACTCTAGCATTACCATATCTCTACCAATGCACAGTTTCCGCAACGCTGAGCAAGTACAGTCGAGAAATTGCACGCTTCGGGCTACCACGGACAGCCAGGTTTCATAAACATATGTTGCTCCATTAAAGACTGCTGTAGAAAATAAAATTAAGCGATCACTGTCAAATTATATGGAAATTTATCTACTGCATCCTACCAAAACATCTCAAGAGTACACTTGCCCATTTAACGAAGCAACAGGAATAAAATAGGCATAAAATTGAAATTCAAATTTACTTACAACCGTTAAATTATACATCTATACAAGAAATGCGCTGTAAATAAATGCCATATTCTGGCAAATTGATAAAAATGAACAGCAATCGTGGTGTGACTACACTCCAAAACCAGTTCTCTGCATCATCTTCAACATTCTTCCCAGTGCCATCAGCTTTTGCGAGCTCAAAAGACATTGCTCCTCAACGAACATACAAAACTTTCTGTTCAGCTCATCTGTTTTTCAGTTATGCACAAAAAAAATACAATGAATCAAAGGAATTCATTGTTGAGAAAGGAATGCTTAACAACATTCATTCTTGAATGTAGTGTAAATAACAAGAAATGGAAGGATGATTACAAATTGAAAATGTGTATTTATTGACGCAACGTAAGCTATAATGTTACGAGATGGACTGAAATACGCTATACTTATGTTATCTGCAGTGGCTTTCTCTACGCAGTCCTGCATGATGTTCAGCGAGGGACTGGCCGCTGCACACTGTGATAACTAGTAATGAAACTGGTGGAAGGTTAGGGAACATTTGAGTAACTAATCACTTCTTCCATTTGATCTTAATTATCTTATTTGGCTTTTAAGGTTTTCTCTTCCACCACGGGTGGCCGAGGCTGTTGAAGCGTGAACTCGTGAGGCGGGAAGTCTGCGGTTCGATTCTCATCAGGACCATTTTCCCTGATTGAGGGTTTTTTTCAGGTTTTTCGCAGTCCTCATAAATGGCATATGCAGGAGAGGTACCCTAAATTTAGGTCTGGAACGGTTCCTTCCTTAAAAAAAAATCCTTCCCATTTATCATTTCATCTCATTTATCATCAGTGTCCACCGCCTGTGATACCTCAGTAGTTAAAACGGGCATTAAACTCTACGGTATTCCTAACGCTATAAGTACTTAATGCATTAAACATCTTATTTGAGCCTCTTAAGTTCATCTACTTCTCTCTCTCTTTTTTGTTTTTCCTTTCTTTATTTCGCTCGATTTTTTTAGATGAAGAAAAATCAAAACGTCCCTTAGTTTTGATAGTGTTCCTGCCTACTTTAATTACTTTCGTTATCAGACTTTTTAGCGCACCAGTAACCATGCTAGTCGAATCAGCAACACTACATGACAGTGTATATTTTTCATGACTATTACACATTGCATAATGTGTATAATTTCACGAGCCTGATCACCCGAGAAGGATTCATTATAACAATGGATTTTCGTTAAGTCATTTCTTTAGATGTCAAGCAAAGATCTTTGAAAATTTTAAAATAATTAAAAATAAAGCTTAACGTTACTAATAAAAACTTTCCCTTCACACGATTATATCGAAAGGATTAGGGTACTCGAAACGTGTACAACTCTTATAACGGATAGGTCTTGCCACATTAACACCGCAATGTTCAAATAAATGCACAGTGACAAAAATTAAGGATTTCCTTTCCTTAGAAAGTGCATCTTTTTCTGAATGATCATTTGGGCCCTGTTTCACGAAACAACTGGTCTACTAGTTTACTAGTTACTATTTACTAAGCGTAATTCCATCACTTCTAATAAAACCTGTTTCACGAACATTTATTCCACAATGGTAGAATCGTAAAATATTGTCGTTAGTCACTTGTCAAAATTACTAGTGTAGCGACTGTATCCGAGCATCGAGAAGACCGTTTCGGGAATATTTATTACTCCGTGGACTGTTGATGCGATTTTGTTTACGCGGCATGTATATTCAAGCCAAGAATTAACATTATGTCTACTACATCGAAAGGAATCTCTAGTATTCAAAACAAAGTAACAGTGATGGATTTAATTAATGAGCATAAAGAAGTACTTACTACTTGGGCAATTCTCCGACAAAATTACGAAGAAACACAAAGCCGAAATGCGGAAAATAATAACAAAAATCTGTGAAGCCGTTGGGACTAATTACATCGGGAAAAGATTGCGCATATGTGAGAGACTCATTTTGGCCATACATAAAAAAGCCACAAATGTTAAATGCTTTTATTTTACATTCATATTATTGTCTACAAGATATGTCAGTTTCCATGACATTTTTTCAGGTGAAAACAGATCATTTAAGAATTAAGATAATGGATGGTGGATTTGAGACTACATATTGTATAAATAGCCCTTATTGAACTTTATAATTAAAATTCATAGAGCTTAATTGATAGAAGCAATACCTATCTTAAAATATACACACAACTATGTAAATTCACCATTCCAGATTCACGGGTAAAATTCCACTAGTTAACAATACGCAATATTACAAGACCAAATGTTTCGTGAAACAAAACACTGATAAAACAAAATCGTATGCTGATAATATCAGTCTAGCACACTGGTAACTAGTAGTTTGCGCTTATAAGTTCTAGAAACACACACTTATGAAATAAACAACTAATACTAGACTGGAGACTAGTTTTGCTGGATCGCGATCTTCGTAAACCAAGGCACAGGTATCGATCAGACTACAGTAAAAACAAAATGCTCTTAGATCCCAAGACAGCATATCATGTTGCAAAGGCTGACAAATATCCTAAACAATAGGCCATCTAAGCCAGCCCAAGAGCACAAAATGTCGCATGTCTCAGTACCCTCTGCTGCAGGTGCCCTCTCAGAGTATTTATTTTATACGATGACATATTCCTTCGTGAAATTGCAATTGATTATTTACGAAAGCAAAGAAAAATATAAAGCGGACAGTAAATATAATAATTATACATTCCCCCTCTGAGCAGTACCTTCCATCTTCCAACGTCAGCGAATCATGGAAGCGATGACATCCAAAGGGCTGGTATAGACATCAGAAATGTTGCTATTCAACGTGTTTATAAGTATCTAGTCCTACCATGGAGTAAAATTGAAGGCAATTATTTATTCCGGAGGGCAATGTGGTCAACAGCACGTATCTCTCGGCAGGAAACTGTATAGGCTGGGGCTCGCCTGCCGCAGTTTTTCCCCAACTGTCAAAAGAAGGTTATGGAAGTATTGATGCCTTTCGTAACTTATGCGTGTTCAAGCCATTAAAAGCAGATATCTAACAATGAAAATTACCGAAGTTCAAATCCTACCGAAAAAAGATTTATTTTATTTGCCATTTTTTGCAAGTAAAAATAATGTTTAGTATGCACATGATAATATAACTTAAAATTGTATATTTATTCGAATTTAAAGACATTTATACTAAAAAACAAAAACACAAAGTAATGTCTTTAAAAAATTAATAGAAAACCAATCGTTCATTTTAAATTAAATAAATACAATTTATATTTGCTTCTTAGTTTTTCGCTTTAGAATATTTATTTATTTATTTTGAAAATGATTAATTTGCATTGCCGTGTTTGAGCATAAATACCTTAAAGGCAAATATACGTTGTGCATTAAAAGATGGGTTATTTGCGTATATTACACATTAATTTTACTTGCAAAAAATAAAAAATTCATACGACAAGAATTGGAGCCTACGTAGCTCATATTACTAAACACTTGCTTTTGTCTGCTGAGCAATCAGAGCACATGGTTTACGACATAACTCGAACAAGAATTGATGACGTTAAAACATGTAATGAGAAAACTTCCAATGCTTCCGATGTTTTCCAAATTGGTCGTTGTTCTAGATAATGTTTTAGTCCGAACTTCGATGCCTAGTGATAAGTTACACCATCATGTCCTTAAAATGAGCTCAAGAAATTGCTCGAGAATGTTTGTTTACTCAATATGTTGGAGAAAAAGATTGGTTCCTCTATTTAGTTTGCCAAAACAATGCGCCAAATTTCAGCGGAGGCAATTCATGACTAGCGTGTGAGTTATTGAGTAATTGAGAGTATTCTGGAAGTTAACAGTGCCCACCTTCGTCTGTGACTGCGCGATGTTCAGATTGTGCGGGAGTTGCACAACGAAAGCCAAGAAAGGAACCCGTTTCTCCTTATGTGGCTCTTGCAGCTTGTAAACAGTAGCAAACTTATATGATTTCAGTTTCGTTACCTTTGACATGCGCAGTAGGAGACGAACTGATGATCTTTTATCAGATTGCTGACGTCTTTTGTTATATTTTCCAGAAAAGAAGTGCGATGCTTGCTTGTCATTCTCATTCACCAAATTTCACCTTGTTTTCAACTTCCTCGCCAAGGCAAGTATTGTGCTCCTCTCTTGGGAGGAACGCGCACAGCGTATTCTTTTTCTGGATGTCCTTTTGCGTGGCAATGATTGGGTTTGACATCTAATTTTTTATTGAGGCATCTTCTCTCATACACAAGCGAAAGTAGGGAAAATTAAACATCCTTGAGAGTGATTACGATCACTCCTTGGTCTAGTGGCTAGTGCAAACTGCTGGCCGGGAGCCCGGGTTCGATTCCCCATACCCATTTAGGAATTTTTCTAAGTTCGGGAAGCCTCGTGAAGAAGTTGGGAAGTTCCTCGTCTTGAGAGTCGCGTGAAAGTCTTAGAAACTTTTCTTTACACCCTGTAGTATGACAGATCTTGTATGTAGAAAAAGAGGCAAAGTTCAAATATCAGTCGTTCATGGACAGGGAAGACTTGAAATGACTGAAAAGTTTGCTGGTTTCAGTATTTGTGAAATAGTTAAAATTCCTTAATGAGGAATTTGAAGATGCTTTTCTGAAATGTAGTTCTGAAATCAAAGAAGTTTGTTGAAACATTCGTCGTTAAAAATTGAAGACTCGTTGAATGTTGTACCTATACATGTGGTCTTTCATTGCATGTTGTTAATAGAAAAGTTATTTTTCACAATTACAAAAATTGCTGGACAGTTAGTATAAGTGTAGAGATTCTGTTCCAACTCAGAAAATGGGAAGTCTAAAAACATGACCTGCAACTCAAAAAGAGTGATAGAAATATCTTGAAATAATAAGTTATGTCAAGATTTAAGTCCATAGATTTTTGTAACTCGTTAAAAAAAAAAAAAAAAAAAAAAAAAAAAAAAACTCACGAAGAAAGTATTTTGTGTGTGTGTGTGTTTTATTGTGTTCTTGTGGAACTCATTTCTAGCTTTGTTATTGGTGTTAATGCCAATACTACAGAATTAGCCAACTTAATGTGACTTCATAATTGTGGGCATATTTAGTTGCCTGTGATTGCATCTTAAAGTGTTTAAATGTCCGTAACATGGAGAAAAGCATAAACTATGGGAGCATTATTGCTGTGACATCACATATGGTAAGAGCAAGCCTTATTATAACGATGACCATGGCCAAGGTCGTCACCCAGTGTGGGTCCCCTGATATCTTGGACATATGATCTGCCTGAGCCAATGGCCAACAAGCCTGCTCATCACACCATGCTTCCGTGGCGGCATAAGAACGAAGAAGGAAGATAGGCGTGTCTATCGGTAAGGAAGGAATTATTGTCGAAAGAATTTATAGTAGCGTAGTATAAGCAGATAGACAGTACTAAATAGTAACATATGGTGGCAAATGGGATGTTTGAAATGTTCAAATATAGGAATACAAGCAATGTTGTGAACCTTGGTTGCTACTAATAAAATTGAGGTTAAACTGTTGCGGCTTGCTAAGTGTTGTATATAAAATACTTCTGTTTCATGAAATTAAACATTACAAAAGCTTGTCCTCCACTGCTGAAAGTATTATTTGCATTAGCAGGAAATATTTAAAGTCACTAACACTTTTAATCATTTCACTTCCAGTTCTAGTCTTCTACTGTGTGTTCAGGCACTAAAAACAATTTTCTAGTGAGTTCCAAAAGTATTCTAAAAACACTTATCTCATCTTATTAACGAGAGTGACGGGCGATGTGTACATATTATAGAGCTCAATCATTTTAATAATCTTCAAAAAATTACAATTAAATCCACCTTCAAATCTGTATTTCATAACAACCCATGTAAATAAAATTTATTGTAATCCATTATTGAACTTAATTAGAGCTGTTAAACAAACGTGAAAGCAGATTAATTACAGTTATGATATAAAAAGGAAAACGCACTCAATAAGGGCTTAAGCAAACAAAACAACGCCTTGTAGAGTATCAAGAAACAGACACCTATGCATTTTATGCAGTTTACGAGCAGGAATCTATCTCCAATCGATTTATGGCTAGGCTATACTTCATGATGTCTCACTACATCACATGTTTAGGCCTGAAGCCTTACAATACCTGACTGAAACCACACGATGTAATAGAGATGTGCCATTTGACCACAAGCAAGGCCAGGCAAGTCATTACTGGTCCAAAATGGCAAGGCGGCAACAGTGAAGGCAAGAGGCTCTCACCAAATAAAGCAAGATAAATGGTAACCATTTTTAAAAGAACTGTCACATTATTCTGTCTGAGAGAGAAAAGAGCTGCTTTATATGCTGGTAGGATGCGTGCAATAAAACGTGTTTAACGCTGGGGTACTTCTTGGGTCCTAAGTCAAACACCCTAAGTGAACGGACTCCTTAATTACTATGCGTTCTTTGCACATTGGTCATTGTGGGAGAGTTCTTGATTCCAAATACTATAAGGAAGTTGTTAAAAATCGATAATAGATAAGAACTATAAGCTATTTGTCATGTCCTTTCTTGTGCAGGCTGATGATGCCGATATCGTCATTTTTTGTCAGTTGTTTTGACATCTATGATCAGGTGTAAACTCTTAAACAAATTCAGTTCACTGTTATTTTCTTCTATAAGACAATGTCGCTTTGGGGAAGGAATGGAAACACTGGTAATAGTCAGCTTAGAGAGAAAGCAAGGTTTATAATGTATCCTTGATTGCGACGAATATTACTGATTTTATATCGAAGAAGATGCAAACATTCTTCCAATGTACTCAACTTATATACAAATATTTATTTTGAAGACTATCCTGTAGTTCGAAGTTGAAAAAGCTCAAAATTCCATTCCAATTTTCAAATTGGTGTATCCTGTCATTTTATGTAGGGGTATTAACAAAAAACAAAATAGTTTAACACCTGAATAATTGAAGTGTACAGGGACAAGCAATCAAAATCCACTTTGGGTGAAATTTGATATATTGGTGTCAATAGATTGTAGGTATGTATTACTACATTCTAGCACATTCATACAGGGAAAAACTACCCCTAACCCATAAAAATCAACACAGAAAAAATAGTGTCCAAGAGGAAAACACTCACAGTTCTCTTTAAAATACCTACAAAGAGATCATAGCAAAAAGGGGGTCTGATGAACTTGCATCAGCGCTGTTTGACTTTTGTTTCCATCACCTGGTCCATCAGTTTTGAAATTGCAAATTTTTTGTCACTCGTGTCCCGGCTAAAATGTATACCATTATTTGACTGATTTATGCCATGGCTCGAAAGTACAACATATTTTAATTAGTAAAAGTGACTGTTCGCATCAGAGGCCACAGTAATATTGAATATGACAAAGATATGGGTTTAATAAATCAAAATCCTTACTGAAATTGTAATTGGAATTCCTATTCAAGTTTAATCCACTTTCCAAGACAAAATTTGATGACCTGATGTACATTCCATAATATAGTTATTTGACTTTGTTTATCGTCAAGTACGTGTACTTTGATTTTTGATTGTTAATCAATGTGAACAAATAACACATGACACTAATTTCAAAATTTCATCTGTCAAAAAACTACCTTAAGGATTATTATAGAGGAAAAAACATCTATATATCTAATGGGTTTAATTTTGTAGCGTTTTTAAACTTCAAGTTACATTCCTGTAAAGAAAAGGGTAAAGTGGACTTTGAATTTCTCCTATGTAACCTTCAATTAATAAAATAAGGTCACAAACTCCTATTTTTGAAAGCCTCCGATATGAATAACCGAAATGTCTTGAAGAAAATGGAATGCATTTTGCATTTGACTGCTACCCCAGCATGTGTAGATAGAGTTTTCTGTGATAAAGAAAGAGAAATCATGACAACACAAACTAAAAATAAAACTAAATTGTGAACGCAGCTGTAGTGAAATTTATGTGTTCATAAAACTTGGACTAGAGCATCATTTCCAAAGCTGACCCTCCAGAAAACTAATCTACTCATGATGGCCAAGAAGGACAATTTACGTTTCTAAATAAGGTCAGTCTTTAAACAACCACAGAATATTCTACGTAAGGGTCATCGGCAAAGTCAGCATTACTAAACGGTTTGTTCAGCGCCGAGAAACGTTTTAATCGGTAATAATTCAGGAATGACGAGTGTTCTTAATACAACCTGTGCGTAATATGGTCAGTAAATAAAGATGTAATGTATATTACTTTTATTAAAATATATTACATGTATTATGACTTTAAATAACCAATATTATGTATTTCATTGCTTCTGGAACATTAAGCGACAACCTCTCAAATACGATGAGATTTTACATATCGCAAATGTTTTAGGCAATATAAAGCATTTATTTACAAGTGCATTCGTATATTGCGTAACCTAGTAGAATAGATGACTTAAAAAGTAATAGAGACATAATAAAGAGTGTGACGGAGGGACAAATAACGAAAAATAAATCTCCAAAACTTGTTATGTCTCGTAACAGTAGCTTCGCTATCATTTGTTCCACTTTTCGTAATTTTCTTGTTATTTTATCTTCAACATCCTTGAAAATATAATTTATTAAAACTTTTTTTTCAAAAATATTCAACACAGTGATTATAAGATGCAACTTAATAAATCTTGCATATCACATAATGAATGTACAAAAGCAATTGTAGTAATAAATAATGAAATAATTAACATTGCAACAAAGTTTTACTGGGAATTATAAAGAATCAGACACATTTACTTCGAGTTACATTAGATCCTGCATTAAACGATAATAATATAATAAACTACATAAACTGGCCTTCATACCTCCTCTCCCCCCAAAAGAGTAAGATATTCATTGACAAAGCAAGGACACATTAGATATATGACTGATGCCCTCAAAAACCTGATAAAACATTACCGAAATAACCCAAAAAGAAAACTTGACATTAAGGAAAATACTAAAATTCAAAGAAATAATTACTTTTATAGCATAATAACATTAATACCTGGATCACTGGATATCCATCCAATACGAAAATCAATATTCCCCAAAGCGATGCTCTTTACTGCGTCTGCTTTGAAAGAAAGCTAGGAAAAATTGCGCTCGTAGAAAGACTGGCTACTTTGCACGTTCATTTACAGGGAAGGCGTATCAGCCAATAGACGAACTCTTTCAACTCAAGGCGTAACAACGTCATGATTCGAGAAAGTGGAAGACCGAAGTGAAATATGGATTTAGGCAGACATATGAGAGCAAGACCGACCCAAACTGATGTACAGTATGTGAGGAATAAAACTGCCTTTAGTAACAATTGCAGAAGAAAGAACGTCGAAACTTTGTTACATTTATGGAAGAAACATTTGAAATGTAGTTCCTATAAAATACACGATGCAGTAACTAAATCTTGCATATACATGGCATAACGAATTTCATTCACTGTGGATCTTATTTTAACCCTGCTGTTCTATTAGATTTTACTATACTACTGTAATTAGTACAAAGCATGCAAAGGCATATTCCAAAATATTTAAACGAGTATGAAATAGCTGCATTATTAATTAATAGATTAGTTAACATTAAAATATTTATATTATTATTTTATTGCTGATATTATATGGTACAGATATTTAATTGGTTTAGAGGTTTACAATATTATATAACAGAATAAATTAATAAACATAATAAAATTATTGCACTTTGGACACGAGCATGTGACTAATTTTAGAAATATGTACTTTACAGTTTCCTCATAAAAAGGTAATTTTTTTGTCATTGTTAATGGACGAATATACAGCGTGCGTGAATTCGCTTACCCTCTAAGTCTCAAGTAATACAAGTTATTATGGTGATTGCGTATGTTATTACTCCTCGCAAATTCTTGATGACATTCAACACTGAGAGAGGACCATGTTATAGAGGTGTGGGTGCAGCCATCATTTTATTTATTTTTTTTTTTAAATAATTATCTGTTCATGCTTGACGGGTTGTTGACTGTAGAAATCGTCTTAAGAACTATCACTTTCAGGAACAGCAGTCATTTGATCTTGAAATACAGAACCAGCTCTGCAATGTCGGATGGATTGACCAGTGTTTCTTTCTCAATGTCACTCAATCATATTTTTCATGGTGCCTCTACTCCAGTGGTTCCCAAACTGTGCTCCGTGAACAGAATTTAGAGGTGAACCAGATTCAGACAGTTCATGTATTAAGTTTGCTCATGAAAAATGAAAGAAAAATTTTGCATTGTAAACACATCCTCTGCTGTGTCATGAAAGCCAGCCTGTGTGGTATGAATGCTTGATTGGTTTTCATCAGATTGTATGATAAAAGACATTTTTCCTATCTGAACTTTAGCGTTAGTTAAAAGACAAAAGTAAACTTTTATTGGATAAAAGTAAAATCATCCTTCTGCCCTTTGCAACCACTTATTTATGTGAACCAGAGATCTCTGCTTATAAAGGTACAACAACAAAATACACGAAGAGCGTTTGGAAATGATTTATAATAGAAGTTTTTATACCTTGTTTATTATGCAACATGGTTCGATGCACATGTGATCTCCCAATATACTCCTCACCAACAATACACCGTTGGTAACTTCATTATGGCGTTGCGAGACGATTATTTGGGAGTACTACACCATTACTGGAGAGCTTCCTGTATTTCTTCGTTGTTACCAATTTTTTTTTAATTCGCAGCTAGTCTATGTTATCGAATAAAGTATGATCTGATGGAGCAAGGTTTAGGGAATATGATGAATGCGGTACAACCATTCCAAAATTGTGTCATGTTGGAGGAACACTCCCCTTTCGCTGTTGCTGAACCCTGCGTCTAAACCATGTGTGGGTCTCGCAGTACACCTCGCTGTTGACAGTCGTTGCTTGAGGAGTACAGTTCATTAGCAGCATAGCTGAAGTGTCCCAAAAGACTGATCATCTTCTCGACCGTAGATGGAGAAGCATGAAATTTCTTGGGTTGGAAGCTCCTTGGATTGGACGTTTTTCTCTAGTGTATGGCAGATGCGGTGGTCCTTCAAATTACTATAGAGTAGGAATTCTCTGATTTCTCAGTAAACCCCCACGTCGCAACCACGAGGCAGTAAAGTTTTTAGAAAGCTTTAGGAAAACACCAGTAGGCTCTAAGGTGGTTGCATATATTGGACAACACAGCTTGGAATGTCACTGCCTGCTGAACTTATGGATCTTCCGAAAGTATCCCGTGGTTCTGTGAAATTTAGTAGATGACAGTATGAATGTTTTACATAATATTTCATCATTCTCTCTGACTGGCACATGCGGATTTACAAATTCTCAGATTCTGCTGTTTCCTCTCTCTCGGACTATCATTGGTCCCTGCAACAAGGCTAATTTTCTTTCTAAAAAGAGTTGTTAAATACATGGATTTGATTATGTTAAATTTAATCTTCAATGACATAATTATTTGGGTTTTAGTACTCTTAGTATGCATTAAGTTATTTAAGTTAATAAATAAAAAAGGGGTTTTAATATCGTGGCATAAAAGATCGTTAAGTAGTTTATAAACGTCGGTATTTAGCAATTGGAGGTACATGAGAAGAACAGAAATTACAACAAGGAATGAGAGAAGAGGTCGTGGGCTAAAAGTAATGTTATTTGAGTATTAGGAAAATTACTGCTGAATTAATTACCTGTTGTCGGACTCCACGATATCTAAGAATAAGAACACAGTCCTATGGGGCTTAACTAGCTGAAGAGTTAACTATAAAATTATTTTCACACTCGCTTGACTAGAAAAATGAGGGAAAATTGTTAAATTAGACACGACTATTTCACTAAGTCACATTATAAATGTATTACTTTTCAAGAGAGATACAATTACTACATATCTGATGAATTTTACATGTTCTTCATCCGGTTCCTACGAGTGGGAGATGAGATAAGATGTGACATATCAATAGGGTCGATCTGTTTACTAGCTTGTGTCGAACTGTTCTGTCCTTACGCGTTACCTACACTCAGTTTAATTTCTACATAGGTGGGGGAACTCCAAACCACCTATCAGATTACAGAGTAAGTCCGCTTAATTCCAGAAATTTCCACGTCACTCTAGCAACGAACGTTTTTACTAACTGACGATATCTCCTACAGTACAAGGATTCCACAAACACATATGTCACACTATGATTAAATTTTTAATCAATACATCTATATTTTTAACAGACTTTATTTTTACTTCATTTTATGTGATATAGGGTTACTTTCAGGCGATTTTTGGATACAACGTTGGCGGCAGAGATCAGCATTCATCTGGCAATTCGACAGTCGCTATCGATTTTATCAGTTACTACACATTTCCTTGAAATTGCTCTGTAAAATGAATGGAAATTAATAACATCCAAGGTGTAACCACAAGGAAATTGCAATGTAGAAACTTTTGCATGTCAAGCAACGCGAAATTCGAACAAACGATTTGATAAATCTACTACGAAGCGGTGGATCACGGAAGAAAATTCACATTTTGTTGCTGACAACAGAGTCGCGCGTGTGTTTAAAAAAACTGGGAATTATTCATTGCACTTTAAGAACCACGACAGGATCTGAAACATAAATAGTATTAATCAGCATTTGTTCAAGGGCTACATGATCTTGATCTTCGTCTGTGTAGCTTTTCAAACGATGTGAATTGAAGGACTCGTTGCAAAAAAGAGGCTCATTTCAGAGAAAAGCTGAAGAAAACAAAACTTTAGAGGGAATCGATATTCTCCAATGAAAGAATTTCTTCTCTCGCCCATTTTACAAGCATTATTTGATTGTTCTTTGTATGTATTTTCAGTAATAGAATGGAGCCTTTGAAGTGGAACATTTAGCTGGGTCTAAAACAAAGAAACATAAATCGAATGGTAGGATGTCATAAAAAACAAAAATTGCTATCACATAACTTGGAATATAGATGTAGCTCTAGGCAACAATACTTTCAATTTTATCCTGAAGAAGCAGAACACAACTTTTGAGATATTTCAGCATTATTGCACTTTAACAGTACAACTTAAGAATCAGATTCTGTAGCGACAAGAAATAACAACAGGTTGCTTCCATAAGACCAATTTGACCTGCCGAAACATGCATATGAAAATGTCAATTATGTTGCTTCGCTTTTCCTTAAAAGCACACCATTTATTGGTCCGATGTTAATTCAAAATAATTTCCTTCTAGGATTCTTGCCAATATCTGTCGAGAAGTACAAGGACTTGCAAGACTTTGTGAAGTGCTAGAAATATGAGGAAGGATTGCCTTTCAAACCTTCCACACAAATTGATATAAAGTGTTCTTTCATGAACTGGGTTTTAAGAGTTTATTTTTCCTTTGCTATCATGTTATGGGCCTAAAGATATTCCGTTTTCTATTATTTTGTACAAGTTAGTAGTCAGATAAACGTGCTATGCACTTATTTATCGTTTAAAATTAATGTGAATTTCCGCACTAATAATGCAGGGTAATCGAGAAGTCGCTCCGCAGCCATTGTGTAGCAGAGGTTTCACTAGGGAAGCGAATTTGGTTGTTAGCACTGACCGCGCGCCTAGCTTTTAGTTATTGGGTTTAATTAACCACCAAGGCAAGTATACACTCCAAACCCAAAAGAGGCCTCTGAGCAAAATTTGTCGACCGTTTCACGCCCGGAATTGAATGGGACGCTGATAACCTGGGCTGTTAAAGAGCGTCCTTTAAAAAAAAAAAAAAAAAAAAAAAATACTGTAAACCTTAGCAATGGGGGGGGGGCGAATTACCTGTTAAACACCGGTTTCGAATGAAGGACTGTCAGAAATGTAGGAGTACCAACTTTCTCCCCTGTGGTGCACACCACCCCCGAGTGCTGTTGTTGATTTGGTTTATTTACGGACGCTGTTTAACATCTCAGGTCATCAGCGTCCCATTCTACTCAGGGCGTGAAATGGCCGACACATTTTGCTCAGAGGTCTTTTCTTCCCTTTCAGGCTTGAGGTTCTTCATCGTGCCGTAAATGTACGACACGGGACCTACGGCTTGACTTCCCTTCCGAAGGAAGCCATAGGATTTTTACGTCCGAAAAAATCCATCTATCCTGGCCGGGTTTGAACCCGAGACCTTGGGTTTAGAAGGCAAGTATGGTTACCAATACACCACCAGGACCGACCCCCCGAGCGCGGAGGAACTTGTCGATGACCCGTTATTAAAAACAGTACTGTTGCAAAAACTAGCTTAACTTTTAAGATAAGTACAGATAGTAATAGAATAATTTAAAGCGCCTCCGTGGTCTAGTGGTAGCGATTGGAATTACTAATCCGAAAGTCCTTCATTTGAACCTTGGTCAGGTTAATGGTGATTAACGGCCGTTTTTTTACTGAGACCAAAACGGCGTTGAACACTAATGATATTTGAAATGAAATTGTAAATTGGGAAAGGTTTTCTTTCTTTTTTTCTTTTTTTTTTCCAGGAAGGAAGCGTTCCAGGCCTAAATTTAGGATACCTCCCCGGCATTTGCCAGTTATGAGGACTGAGGAAAACCTGGAATAAAACCTCAGTCAGGCAGGACAGTCTTGGCGGGATCTCCCGCTCACGTGTTCGCGTCTTAATGACCTCAGCCACCCGTGGCGGTCTGAGGTCAAGCTGTCAAGAGTTTTTTCGTAGTTTTTCCATACCCTGAGAACATGGATGCTGGATAGCCTTAAGGTGTCAAGGACTCCGAACTCATTTCATTCCTTACTATAGATTTGCACATATAGTGTTCGGTCCACAATCTACAGACATCGCGAGAAGACCATTGCAGTCAAAGAGACGGTAAATAAAACATTCACAATTAATAAATAAACAATTTAATGCAATGAGCCCCGGCTATCCCATAAATCTGTTGTTATGGTGTGTATTGTTTCTTTAGACTGCGTAGCTAATTTTAATCAGTAATTAATGCTACATACAACTTATAATTAATGTGCTAGCTTGTATGGAGTTACATACGTTCTACGCTGAATTAAAGGTTTAAACTGCTTCTACTGAAAATTTTGGTACATATCGTTATGCACCTTCTACCCTTGAATGGTGTATCAAGGACACAAATAAGTATGCATTCAAAGATAATATTTTTCCTGTTATTTGTTTTGTTAACATTTTTGGAGAAAAGATGGTATCTCATCCTGCATACCTGAAGTATTTTATTTAAAAGGAGGAAAAATTACCAAATCAACAGAAGTACTGATGTTCTTATTAATTAAATTATAATATTAATTTACAGTTTCGTTATATATATGTATTTAAATTGATATACTCGTTAATAAAATTATGTATACTGCATATTTAAGTTTTTGTTAATGTCGGTCCTGGTGGTCTGGTGGTGGCCATACTTGCCTCGTACACCCCAGACCGCGTGTTCAATTTCGGCTAGGGTCGATTGGAGTAAAAATCCTAACAATAAGTATAGATTTCTTCGTAAGGGAAGTAAAGCTGTGGGTCTCGTGTCATACATTTACGGGGAGAGAGAGGGAGGGGGGGGGGAAATCTTCAAACCAGAAAGAAGAGGTCTGTGAGCAAAATGTATCGTCCGTTTCACGCCCTGAATTGAATGGTACCCTGATGACCTGAGATGTTAAAGAACGTCCATAAACCGGTACATTAGTACTAACTTCCATAATTTTTATTGCTTTTACTTACAAAGTTACTTTGAGGGTAAGGGCAAGGAATAAGCTAACCGTACTCATCTTTATGAAAAGCTTTAGTAGATTGGCCGATCCATGGCACAATCTAGGCCTATTATTATTATTATTATTATTATTATTATTATTATTATTATTTGGTTTTTCATATCAAGTGTATAGCGTAAGCTATAGCTACAGCGAATGCTTGAGTAATACTTTTAAGGCAGGTTAATGCACATTCTTTGCATGTACATAAGAATATCTTGTTCCTTTGTGTTGTGAAACTTGCCGAAGAGAAAGAGGTTAGAATTTCTCAAGTATTCAATGTAACTTCGTCATCACTGGTACCAGAGAATCAGCTAATCCTCTTATATACGCTGAAGTAATAATTATCAAGAAGGCTGTGGTAAACTCAATGAATGGGGCGGGTCCCTTTAAAGGAAAACCCCCGCATTCACGATAAGGAAAAGCGTCTTATTGAGAGATCAGCTTACATGATAATGAAACTCCTGCCTACAACAACGCCTAAGACAACTTTTATTTAAATATTTTTTTCCTTTCCTATGAAAGTAGTAGCATTACTTTCAAAAGGTTTGGATATGATGGCATAGTGAAACAAGCGATACCAGTGTACTCGCAACATGCATTATTTTATATTATAAGTTTGACAAGAACAACAAGCCTTTAATATAGTCATAAATGCATAGCATTCTTACATATGAAACTATAAAACATTATAGATTTAAAATTAAAATTCAGAAAAAAAAGTAAAAGAAATTATACAAAGTGATTTATATACAACTAACACATTTCTTTATTTATTTCTAAACGAATTAACTTATTATGCATCAAATGTAGAGTATCTTTGGGAGATTATTAACAGCTACAGAAAATGTTAAAAATGCCGTCCCTCCCACATAAGGATAACACAACCCGGCGTTCCATGTTACTGGCCGCTCGTTGGAGTACTGTGTTGTCAATATCATTAATCCCCAGTGTAATGTTGTGCTCAGATCGTCCAACGCCTGGGGTTTGTGGTGTAAACTTTGTCTTTTAAGTAAACCCATAGGAAGAAGTCCGGTATGGTCAAATCAGAAGATCTCGGTGACCACAGGTTCTTGGAGATTATCCAGTCGTCAAAGAAAGTTTCAATTAGTGCCATGGATTGGTTTGATGTATGGTATTTAGCAGCGCCATCTTGTTGAAAATATCCATTACCCAGCTCTACATCGTTCAGTTGCTCAACAAACTCCCATGCCAATTCGGCGGTACTCTGTAGTGTCCACAGTCTGGACACACACAAAGAAAAAATGCCTTTTCCACTGACCAGAGATCAGTTGTTTCCAATTTATTTACTAGTGTTTATTGTGTTTCTTTCGGGGGGGATTCCGAATACCAAATTCTCTCTGATATGCCCTTCGAATAGCTGTAAATGAATTCGCAATGCAGTATTGCTTTACAAGGAAGAACTGTTGATTTAATGTGTACTGCATTTTCACAGCGACTAGAACAAAATATCGAAAACAGCTGCCAAACACAAAAGCCAACAATAAGGAACAAAGAATAAATATTTACACATCTCGTGAGAGAATCAAAACTTCCAAATATCCTGCTTAATTTGACTTTAAATTCGGGACATGGATGAATTTCCAACCAATTAAAGAAAGAAACAAATGTGTTAGTTCAATATAAATCAATGTTCAATAGAATTTTGTATTAATTTACGGCTTAATGATATTTTATATAAAAATCAAATTATTTGGCATTATAAAGCAATTCATCCTAATCTAATCTAATTTAGTCTAAACAGTAAAAACAAATACATAAAAAACATATGTCCAACCCGAATATAACAGGGTAAGTCATTAAGTATGTTACACATTATATAAAAATTTAAATAAATAAAAAGACTGATATTAAAAACATTTATTTCTCAGTATAATCTTCTCGTACATTGAGGCATTTGTCCTACCATTTCACAAGCCCCTGAATGGTCTTTCGAAGTTTCCTGAGGATGTTACAGTAGAAGTCGATATTTACGGGTTGCCCTTGAGACTAGAATGCGATGAGCAGATGCCTCCGTGTTTCCAGAAGACTGCGAGCCTCACTTTTCCGAAGGATGGTGTTACTTTGAACTGTTTTTTCTCAGGAGACGCAGGAAGTTCCCATGCATTGATGCACATTTTGTCTCGTTCTAGTAATGGTGAACCCAAGGCTCATTACTTGTGACAATTCAGACTAGCGTAGCATGTCTGTCGTGGTAGCGATTGAGATGTTGTAATGCCAGGACCCATCGTGCACAGACTTTGTGAAAACCTAACCTAACCTGTTATGCATTATGGAATAGGAGCGGATTCAGTGCCTAAGTTATCCTTCTGTCTACTCGGATTAGGTCTTCAGGTCTTTGCAAATTTGCATCTGTGGCAACCTCAGTTAGCCGGCCGACGTGGTGTTCGTGTTCGATACGTGTTCACCCTTCAGAGAACTTTTGCTCTGAATTGTAAACAGCTCGACATGACAGGCACTTCTTACCGTGGATGAGAGGCATTTCTTTGTGAATTTTCTTTGAATACATACATTTTTCCCAGAAAAATCGCACAACGGAGCACTGCTCGTACTCACTAAGAAGCGCTGCCATCTTGCAATTGTTGTTTCCCTATTGTAAACATAGATTGTCTGGTGTCGCATATCACCAATTGGCAACGAACTAATGCTGCCATATAGTAGCAATAGCTTCAGGTGTCTCATTTAAACCTGTAGTACACACATAAGTCTGTAACTTACTTAATGATTTACCCTCGTATCTATGCTCACTTCAGCAAAGCGCCTTGTTTACATGCGAAAACTATTAGCAGTTTTATGTGCAGCGAGCTACACTTATATTATACCTGCGTGAAATTTTAAATACCTAAAACACAAATAAAACCATATACTGAGATCCAGTACATTCACAATTAAATTTAAACAAAAAATACAAATACACAAAAGGCTTGGATTGGATTGATTTGTGTCGGTCCTGGCGGTGTAGTGGTAACCATACTTGACTTCTAAACCCAAGATCGTGGGTTCACTCCCGGCCAGGATCCATGGATTTTTTCGGGGCGTATAAATCCTAAATATGACTTCCTTCGGAAAGGGAGTAAAACCGTGGGTCCCGTGTCGTACATTTACGGCACGAAAAAGAACTTCAAGCCTGAAAGAAGAGGCCTCTGAGCAAAATTTGTCGGCCGTTTCACGCCCTGAATTGAATGGGACGCTGAAGACCTGAGATGTTAAAGGCTTCCATAAATAAAACAAACTTGATCTGTGTACGAATTAAATAAGCACTGTCCTCATGTAAGCTATCGAAAGAACAGCAATGAAATGTCCCCTGAACTGCCTGTCGATTCCGACGTCCAGCCGTATTATCAAAATCTAATCGGAACGTCACATGATGCCTCGAACATCATGCGTTATTATATTTCCAGTAATATGGTAGCAATTTCTCCGTCCTCATTTCGCGGATTTCCGTCATTGGCGAATTATTTCTCGCTTCTATCGTTACCGTTGCTTATATCTGGAAGTTTCCTGGTCTGAAACCTACGCAACACATTCCTTATTTCCTTTAAGAAGAATGTAGGGTCGAAATATGACAAAGACTGACGGTTCAAGAAAGCAATTTGTTTCTGCCTTCGTAGCCTTTAACATTTCCTCCCAATTTTTTACTGTCGGGGTCTAGCATGAGGCCATAAAGTTATTGCGTTTCTATTGAATTTCCCATCATCTGAGAATCTCTGTTGCCCAAACAGTTTTTAGGCTTTTTCTTCCGAGGCAAATGTGAGTTTGTTACCAATAGTTAACTCGAATATGTTGTGCTTATAAGAAATATAAATTTATACATTTATTGAATTTAAATACTATCAGTCGTAATTGCCTTTATTTTTCTAATGATGAGGGAATTTCTGTTGCAATTGTTTATGCTTTATTTATTGTCACTTTGATTGCATTGGTCCTATCGCGCGTTTGTAGATTGCGGACCGAATACTATATAAAAGTGTAGGGATGAGTGAAACGAAACGAATTATTTGATGGCGCAAATGAGCGCTTGAGTCATTGGCGCTTAAAGCCATTTGGCATTCACTTGCTCACAGTCACGGGTGGCCGAGGTCGTTAAGGCGCGGACTCGTGAAAGGTAGGTCTGGGGCTCGAATCCCACCAGGATTGTCGTCTCTGACTGAGGTTTTTTTGTAGGTTTTCGCTAGTCCTCATAAATGGCAAATGTCGGGAAGGTACCCTAAACTTATTTAATTGTCTAATGTAGAAGAGTGCCGTTTGGGAAAGAAAACGCAATCCTGGAAGTGAAAATTCATTCTTGAATATCTTGTGTTCGGCGCGATATGCATTCACGCTTTCCAAAACATCTTAACTATTCAGAAAGAGCGCGAACGTCGCCTAGGAAGCACAACGTGCTAAAAGACAGCCGAAGCCAGCCTTGTATCGTAATGGTTATTCCGAAGTATACTTTCCCCTCAGTAAGGTGTGAAATAAAGAATCATCTTACAGATTAACTGTTAATTTGAGTGTTTTATTGGACTTGTCCCTTATCACCTTCTACGCGAGGAGTGCAGAAGCGTCTCCCAAAAGTACACCAGCCAATCTCATTGTAGTCAGAGCGGCGAAGGAATCCTTTCCTCCTCCTCATCATCAACAACAGCTGGGGAGTCCGGAGTGCAGACGGGAGCCGAGGAACTCATGAGGAGTCCAAAACCTCGTGCTTAGCAACTCTTCCGCATCCCCCTTACGCACCCTGAGATAACCATAAGAACAAATATAATCCTTTCACTCCCATTCCCCATGACTACAAGGAAATCAATTCTCCATAACATTCCTTCCTAAGTCATTTTCCTGATTAAATCATCAACTATTCGCGCTTCAAGTGGCTGAGTAAATTTGAACTAATTTAATTAATTACGAAACCACAACATCACTCCAAAATTGCGTCTTCAAAATATGTATTAAAGTATAATAAATAAATTATAGATGTAAAATAAAAGCTAATATGTCAGAATAACAAAGTATCACAATGATAAAATAAAACTGACCGCTCCCTTGGTCTGGTAGTAGCTTTTGTAACTAATAATCCAGAGATCCTGGGTTCGAATCCCGGTCAGATCAAGCTATCCGTTTAAGGGGTTTTTCCTTACCCTGAATAGGTGAATGCTAAATAGCTTTTAAGGTTACAAGGACACCTAGTTCATTTGCGCCATTATTTTTGTTTTCATTTCTTTCACGATTATAGACTTGCTCTATAGTATTGAGTGCACAATCTACAGACGTCGCGAGAAGACAAATTGGCAATAAATAAAACATAAAAAGTCTGCAAATAAACCACTTCGGAAATAGATTTATGTACTATCAAAACATGGATAATGTCAGCCTTAGGTAGAGAAAATAATTTTAATTATGACGTAAAGAAATGTTGAGAGGTGTGATAATCACGGCTACATCATTTCTCAGCGCTTTTTGTAATTCACTTGTGCAGTTCCGGGTAAAAGTAAAGATCATACGATCAGAGCATGAATTTGCCGACGTTAGTGCAGTAAGAGCGTATCTCGCTGGCACCCGCAGCGTCTGTGAACACCTTTGATTGGCTGAATCACGAAGAATTATGATCAAGGCCTTTTAGATTTTGGTAGGCGCATTTTTCACAGCTGCTAATGACGTTGTATCTTGAATATAAAAACTCACGTCATCCTGACCGAACGTTTATATGGGAGGGGACATATTAATTGAGGATTTTGAAAGCAAAGGGTATCACTGACTGTTTCACTCATATGATGTCATCTTAAAATCGACCAATGAAATGAAACAAAAATTTGAATTATGAATAATCACAGCCGGATTACAGAGTGAAATTATCTAGAAAAAATATCAAATCCGTTTTATCACGCACGTGTATTTGTCTTGTGGTCAGTGTAGCCAACTCTAGATCTCCACTACATAATTCCTGAACACGCACCAGAGGAGCTATTGATCGTAAGAAAAGCATGAACAATCGACAATCATAAAGCAAAATGGAGGGTTCTTCAAATAGATGTTCATAAGTATAACATTTTATAATATTCTGTGCACGAATTTCAAATGTATATTACTTTTATTCTCATTTTATTTATGAAATAGCCCCAACTCCGTATTTTGCTCTTCTCTATTGGCATTACTGACAATCGAAATTCTTCTGTCACAAGATTGCTTGAAAAGGTTAAGTACAAATATACAATTATTACAATTTTGTAAGTCAATTTTAGAGGAATTATATTTAAATTCTAATTTTATTCGTGAAACAGCGCTAATAAATATCGCTCGAGGCTCTGAGCTTTCCAGATAAATTCACTCACTACATTTATCGGTAATTTCAGACCTTCTTGTGATACTTCTTGTGATAATTTTACGGAAAATAATTTACTCATTTAACCGTTTCAGATTCATTTTACTATAAGCATGGTTTATTGATTCAACATGGCAAATTTAGTAGTGAGTGCACTAAAAATTGAAAAAAAGTTGTTTCAAAATGTTAAAAAGTATCTGTGTTAATGTGGTTTTTGTAAGTATCATAAAAGACAAATGCATTTTCATCCATTGTTTGGACATAAATATATTCCTAGCCACATTTACTGGTTCTAGAACGCGAATAAATAGAACAGAGTTTAGTAAGTAAATGCTTTATTTTTCTGCGTCCTGTAACGCACACAATAATCTTTAATTTGGCCTCATGTGTTGGTAATGGAGCTGTTTTGTGCATATGCATTACTGAACGCCGAAATAAAAACTACGAATTTAATGAAGGTTACTTGGACAGCACATGATAATGCTTTCTCTTGGTTACACAGTTATTGCTTAAATATTTAAAGAAGAGGCCTCTGTCATGTCTTTTAGTATAACCTTAAAAAGTCATAAGAATTGAAAATAACAATTAATAACATAATTACAACATAAAATATCTTATTCACCTGGAAGAACTTTGTTCCACCTTATACATGGAGGTACTTGCTTACCGAAGCTCTTTGCGTCTATATTCAATGAAACCACCTCATGAATGAAGGGATATGGTGAGGGCGACACCGGGCGGTGATTGCGCGGCCGCAGATGGGCAGAAAACTTTCCAAACCGCAATCGATGCCCGGCCACTTTATCCTTGGTACTTCGACACTTTAGCAGAACCAACGAAATGAAATATGAAAATGGATGAGGGGAAAATTCGTGGAAAGTAAATATCTATCATTCGCTTAAGTGACCAAGGGGAAACATCGAAACAACTGAAGAACAGGTTGACCGTTCCAACGGGAATTGAGCCCGTGTGAGTTTCAAGCTTTACCACCTGAGTCACGCCGCTTGGTTGCTTATGCATTAATGACATATAAATTTTAATTTCAAAACTTCCCAATCTGAAAAACTACCCGTTTAACATGAATTTAATTTAAATAAAATACACATCAAGTTACATATTCAGGGGGAAGTTTAAATCCAATGTTGATTACATTTTAGGTTTGTTTAGGTTTGATCCCTTTACCCCAGCCACCCCCATTTGAAAAGTTAAATTACACCCCTACCTTATATTTTTAAATTTTAAAGAAAATTCGTTTGTTATCATATCTTTTAAGGAATTCCAAGGGATGTAGCTATTAAGGCTATACCCATGAAAAATTTTAAGAAGATTCTTCAAAGCTCCATCGATCCTGCTTACTAGTTAACAAAACTGACGACGGATATATATATATATATATATATATATAGTGTGTGTGTGTTAACGTTCTAGGTGCTACAATTTTTGTTTATTCTGAACGAAACTCGGCATATAACGAGTAATTAATAAACTATTCATCGAGTTCGTCAATCAGTAAAATTTTGACTATTAGCAGTTGGGTTTACTTAAAGCGAAATTTAAAAATTTGTTGATATTTCTCAACAAAATTCTGTATATGCTATTGCAACAAAATAATAAAAATATTTTAAGAAAATAAGCGAAATCGGACTATTGCATTTTGGGGATTTATCTGCAACCCAAAATTTAAGTTATTCTAGCAGCCGCAGCAGTTTTTGTTTTTCGCAACGAAACTCGGGATATACCGTTTAAGTAAAATAAGAAAAATACCTTCTGAAAATCAGGGAAATCGGATAATTAGGAATGGGAGTATACTTCAAAATCGATTTAAAAGCGCTCTAGGGGCACCAATTTATAATTACTGCTTCCTCCCAATTTCTGTAAATTCAGAGCTCTAGCGCTCTGTAATAACATTAAAAAAATTCACCTTATTCTACGTGACGGATTTTGTTTTCTATCATTATCCAGAGAACTGAAATTTTGTTATTTTTCTTTGACTTCGAACAAAATATAGCAATAAAACCTTGGATATCGGAGTTCCAAAACAGGCTATATTATTGTCATATTAATTCTTTTAATAATTTGTAAGATTAGTAATTTTTAGGCAAAATAAATTTTCTTTTTATTTTACAACTAAAATACTTATTTTTTAGTTTTGTTCAAATTTAAACAACAATAGACAAGTTACCAGGCAGCAGCAGAAAACAAAAGATTTCAAAACAATTGCATCATATTTAAAATTCAAGTAACAACATTTCCAAGTGGGTATAACTGTAGCTTAACTTCTCCCTCGTTACTTAAATAGGCGTGCTTTTGTGTACATTAAATTTACGTTCAATAGATACCTATTCAGACAGGCAAGCTTTGAAAAGAACATGCGGTAAAATTTAAAGCAGCTAGCATTTTCCACACGGTGCCGGTAGCTTTTAGGAGCGCTGTAGGAAATAGCGTATTAGGTACTTATTATCTTTTTCATCTAATCCAGCATTGTATTTAAATCGCTCCTGTTCTACACAATATATTGTGCATCGACTTTAACACGACTAT
Organism: Metallyticus violacea; assembly: GCA_030762175.1. Taxonomy (NCBI): domain Eukaryota; kingdom Metazoa; phylum Arthropoda; class Insecta; order Mantodea; family Metallyticidae; genus Metallyticus; species Metallyticus violacea. Next base: position 69,170,592 of record CM060845.1, read on the forward strand.
AGTCGATTATACGGTCGATACTTCATTAGCTTAAGTATCGAGGTTATACGAGTAAAATGGCCGTGGCTGTTGGGGAAGATTCGTCGTTTCACACAGATGGAAATATTTTCAACAAATGAATAAATAAAAGGTTCAAAAGATTAAAAGAAAAGTCACCTGAAAAAATACACCACAAAGGTTGTAAAAAAGGAACAAATTGCATTACGTATATTTTTCTGCTATTTGCACTGTGCACGTATTAGTTATTTATAAATAAAGGATTATTTACAGTTCGTGAAACATTTTAAGATTCACATAAAATAAACTACACAACGGATGATGGGAGTTCTTAAACTTGATAGACAAACTCGCCAAGTTTTGTTTTACATACTTCCAAGATACTTAATGTTTCTATCTTTGTTGACCTGAGTCATAGCAGGTTGCAAAGATTCTGGAGGTCAACGGAAAGTAGAAGCACGTGATAAAGTTTTGTTAACTTTAAGCTAAACGGTTTATAAATGACAGCAGAATAAATAAATCAACATTTAAATCTAGCATTTTGTGGCATTTATAATTTTCAAATTTAGCCTGTTGTAGTTTAATGACAGGATATAATAATAAATCAAGGATTAAGCTAACAGTGGGATGAAAGCAAACTATATTGTAATTTACACCCACGAAGTCATGGTCAATGTTACATACAATATACGGAGGGTGCCAAAAATCACGTAGATAGCTATTTAATATATTTCAAATTTTGACCGAAAAACAACAGTAATGTGTAGTATGATGTTCTGTAAACAGATGGGATTCACACACATTATGATAGCGTTGCTACATTGCAGATAAATCAATAATGAACAAATGAAGTCAAGATTATGTATGATGTTCTGTAAACAGATGTGACTCACGTTACGTTATGCTAGCGTTGTTACAACAAAATGGAGTCAATATTATCGTTTCAACAGCGGAAAGCAATTTTGAAATAGTATTGGAAAACCGACAATGATGTTGAAGTTCAGAGACAATGGAGACGTGTGTACAGAACAGAACCGCCAACGCGAGTAACAATTGCACGCATTCGAGACAAATTTGAGACTCGTGGTTCCGTATGCAACAGGAGGTTTACCATCACATTACCATCGATATGTACCCGCGTACCTTGATGACAATCTTCCAAGGCACTGGATAGGACGAAGAGGTTCGATTGAGTTTCCACCGCGTTCTCCGGATCTAACTCCGTTGAACTTCTACCTATGCGGAACTCTTAAGGATGTTGTGTACCGTAAAAAACCAGCTACACTAGCAGCACTTCGGGAAGAAATTGAAACGGCATATGGTGCAATAACCGACACTTTTGCAAACGTTGCTCAATCAATAGTTCAACGTACTCAGAAGTGTATCGACGTCGATGGTGGACATTTTGAGCAACTGTTGTAACTGTAAAAGTGTAAGATGATTATTGCTCATCGTTTTCTGTTTGTGTGAATTCAGTTTTGTTATGTTAACACAGTTTTTTCTTTGCTTGAAGTGTGTATGCATTTTTAGCATCCTCTGTATTTAGACATTGGATTTTAACATTGCAGTGTTTCGGTTGTAACTCTGTCACAATCAAATTATCGAGCGGGTTGACTCAGGCCCCGGTTGCAATTCTCCTTGGGCCACCCATCCTGACCGTGTTTTTTTTTTCTCTCTCTCTCTCCCTAGTCACTTAGGCGTATGGATGTATATTTACTTTCCATTAATTTTTCGCTCTCCTTGGGCCACCCATCCTGACCGTGCTTTTTTTTTTTTTTTTTTTCCCTGGTCACTTAGGCGTATGGATGTATATTTACTTTCTATTAATTTTTCGCTCTCATTTCCTTTCATTTCAGTCCATAGCATCAGTTACAGGGTCGAGATGGGTTGGTGCCTTGCGGTGTGGTGGTAGCTTGCTCTATAGAAAAGTGCCCTTGCATCTCGAAACACTTGGCGTACTGAAACGGAAATGGCTTTCGCGGGGACCGCCGGCTTCTGGAGCTTATCTTCTGTGGTAATTAGGTATTCTCCCTATGCTCGTGCATCGCCTTCTCGGATTCCTGGGCGCCCGGAGCATAAGTACTATAGGCCCGTCTGTAAACCATCCATAATCAAATTATATTTACTAAAATATCTTTTGCTATCACCACAATCTGTCAGGACGCATTAACATTTCAGGATTGCCGAGGCAAAGGAAAAGAACTTCAATTTTAGTGCCATCAACTTTTGAACAGAGTCAGTGTTTCTGTCATTCTTTATGTTTCCACAAAACTGCATGTGGAAGGATTCAAACCCAACTACAAATCATATTTTCTAGTAGCAGCTTCAAGTTCATCTTAGGAGTGACATTCGATCAATCCCACAATTTTGCCCTACAATTGCTGCGATAAAGAAAATGTTTGATTTGTTCAAAATCATATGTGAATTTAGTTTTGCTAAATATGTTTGCATGCACGACTTAAATTGTAACACAATTTGGATGGAAACCATTCACACAATACTAGAAGGTATTACCACAAATTATTGTTCTTATAGATAAGACTATTCCTCTATTATAGTAATCAACAATCATTAATCAATGTATTTGACACAATCTTGATTTGAAATATAAATATAAAAATGCTCTTATCTTTACACATGCTCATTTCACAGATAAGTTTAAAGTTTCTGTTTTGACACCAGACATATTGTTTATATTTTGTGCAGAAACATACTTTTTCTATTGAGGAAAGATATAGGATTAATACATTTTGTACACCCTTTGATTTAAAAAATCTTTTGAACGCAAAATTCTTCAAAGCCCTCGTTTCAGCGCGCCGTTCACTAGGTAACCAGCAAGGCTGTGTACACACTGCAGTAGTCGTGTTATATGGCATACACTAAAGACGCTGTTTAGTATGTGTGTTCCGTTAGCTCTGTGGCAGAGTGTGCAGTGATGTAGTGGTTAACAGCGCAGATTTACCTTCCGGCATGAAGCAGATTTGTTTTTAATAAACCTTTGTAAATATTATGACAAATTAGTTTCGTAATATTGTTTCCAATGCACAGCAAGCTCTAACGATAACATATTATATATTATAATATTTCCTTCAGTATTTATTCTATTTATGTGTAATAGGCTGCACTTGCATGAAGGATAACAGGATTTATGGGCACATATATTCAAGACGCCTGGGATGTTGTAGCCTCTCGTGCACACTATTGTAGAAATCTGATATCTATGCCCCGAAGATTGAGGGCAGTTATGCATGCTGAGGGTTCATTGTGTTTATTTCTGTGTGTTTTCCTTTAGAAGATAACAGTTTCTGTTTATGTATTTATTTAGTTTATTGTAAAGAATACGTTAGTTTGTGATTACGTTTTTATGTGTGCATAGGTAATGTCCTAAAACTCAAATAATACGTTAAAATATAATATATTAAGGCAACATGATGTTCTACATATACATTTATAAAACGAATAATAAAAAATAATTGTCTGGGATTTGAACCCAGGAGCTTATACAGAATAACAATGCCTTCTAAACCTCTCGGTAACCGCTACTCTACCCTAACGTTCTTTTTTATGATGCTAATGATTGTGACCATTACGTTTACACTGCAGTGTGCACTCGCTGCATGCGCTGAATACAGCGTTTACGAGCGTCCTTGAAGTTCTCCGATCTGACGGAGAATCTGACGACTTTTTTATTTATTTTTTTTTATTTATTTAAATCTGTACACTGCGGGGACAGTCGATAGAATCCGGCTCATGTCAGGTAAACCAGTTCTGCAAATCACCCGTCACAGCAGGAGTACGCCTAAGAACATCTTTTAATTTGTTTATATCGCAACCTAAACTAAGCGCGAAAAGTGTAGTAAAACAGAATAAAAGCACGTTTACTAAAGTGGTTTTGATATTAATGGGAGTTCAGTCTTGCAACGCTATTTTACACAGTTCCCTCGAAATTCAACGCACTTGCTCCAATGTTCGTGGTTTCCTCGAGGTTCTCAAAGTACTCGTTTATCTCCTGCATGAGCCTTTCGTTAGAGTGAATTTGTATCCAGCCTGGAAAGTTTTTAGTTTCGGGAAGAGATGGTACCCAGAGGGAGTGAAATAGGTGAATCGGGTGAATGGGAATCGTAATTCGTTTAATTTATTCTGAACGACACGGCTTGAATGCACTGGCGCATTGTCAGGGTGAAATCAACTTATATTGGCTATTCCTAGACGGTTTCCCGCGATCGCTATCCTAAGTCTCTCCAAAAGTTTAGCCTAGCGTTCTCCAATAATGGTTTCCCCCCCTCATAGTAATCAATCAAGAGAATTTCTTTGAGTCATTAACTTTCCAACGGATGGAACGCATTTCGCTTTTTTCGTAGCCATTTTACCTCGAGCGGTCCACTGTTTTAGACTGTTATTTCGTTTCCGGTGTATAGTAATGAATTCACCTTTCATCCAAGTCACAAACTGCCGGGGAAAAAAAAAAACAGCTGAATTGTTCTGAAACAGTCGGCCTATGTTCGCATGCGATTCCGCTTTTACTCCGGAAATGTTTACTTCTTACGCAAATGTTTTTCATGTCTAATTCGTTGTACAAAATAAAATGAATCCACTCAGTTGGGATGCCCATGATCTCTACAAACTGGTGCACTTTCACTCGTCAACACAACATGCCAACACAATAGCATAGAAGTTAGCAACGATTTCTGTCCTTACAGCTGATTTTGGAGCTCCAGGACGTGGTGCTTCTTCGATGCTTGTTCTGCCACGCTTAAACTCATTTACCCAAAGTCGAACGGTTTTATAGGAAGAGTATGCGTCACTCAATGAAGGCAAACTCCTCTCACGCATTTTCTTTGCTGCTTGTGTTCAAGCAACTGCCAAACAATGAATATGCCAAAGAGTATTGATACATACAGCGCAAACCTTATACAGATGTTGCTTCTATTAGTATGTGAGCAAAATTACTTATCAAACCATCCTCTTAAAAAGATCCAATTTTCATTATGGCATACTTAGAACATAGAAAGTATCGAACTGAAAAAAATCTTGTGGCAGTAAAAAATATACCTGTCCAAATTTTGCTGTAACTTGCATTTCATCACCAACTTGAACAAGAGCTGAAATATCAACTCCAGGGTAATAACGCAGAGTTCATGCAGGTACTCTTCAATAAAATTAAAACGAAAGACAAACAAAAGTCAGATGAACTCTGGGAACTCAAACACGCGCACACATCTGCAGACGAAGTGTGGAATAGCATGCTGTGTGAAAAAACGGTTTTACAACACATGGTGTACTAGCAGAACTGTGAAAAGTGGGCACATTAATCTTCTTTCACTTTCAGTTGCGAAAGCGCCAACAGTGTAAAGCATATTATTGAAGAAAGTAATTTGTTTTATTAGTCGTTACAATAATGCTAAGAAGTATGTAACTATATGCTAATTTTAATTGAAACTTTGTAATACATCTAACATAAGAGAAAAACTGACAGTGCACTGTGTGTTACGGTTCACTGTGTGTTACGGTTCACTGATTAAATACTTGTTCCTCCACTACACATTATTGCAGGGATTCAGTTAATTTACTCATAAAATCGATTTATCATAGATATTGAATTGAGAGAGTATGTTTTGATAAACATTATAAGCTAGTCCTTGTCAAATCGGACGCAAAATTCCTCCTATGTTCAAAATATGGTTAATTTATCACCAGTAGTTTCTGTGCTAGGGTATTAAGTTAGAGTATTTTTGAACTTTCGAAATAAATAACTGTGAAATGTTTCGAAATATATAAACCAAATTAATACTAAGTGAAAGTTTCTAATAAGCTGTTTGCTGTAAATAACGTTTTATTAAAAGCATTTCATTCTAAGGGTTCCTTTTGGAATTAATTTGCTTCATGAGCATGCAGTCACTGGAAAATATTTTTACGATCCATGTTGATTCCTTGCTTATATAAAATAACGATTTTCAGATTACTGGTATCTCAGCAAGAGGCGAGAAAATGAGTTCGGAATGAAAGGGGAGTTGTCTCACGCGCAGTTTCTCCAGTGAACGCATGGTGTGTGATACTCGGAATCCGCTATAAGCTAGTTCAGTCTCAGCAAGAAATGCCGCGCGCATGTGCTTTATACAAATAACCCCCCACCGCGGGCTAAAATGAATTTTTGTGAGAAGTTTAAATTTTGTATGCTATTTCGGATATTGGAAATAGTTTTGAAAACTGATAATTCTAATATTAAAGTGGAAAAATTTAACGTATAATTCAATGTTTTAAAGCGAATATAGCACTGTAAAATACGTTATAATGAAATAACCTCATTACTATTAAGAAGGTTTAAAAAAAGAGGTAATGTGCACTTTTAAATTGTGTTTCTGCAGTGCACAATCCAGATATATTTATTTTTAAAGATTCTTCTTAAAATCCCAAATGTTGAAAACAGGGTTTCATATTTTGTAGAAATTATCTTTAGATGCTTCATATATTTAAAAATATTAATTGATTTTAAAATATAGGAATTAAATTTTTAAACGTCTTATCCGATTTGAGGTGAAATGTCTCCTTTGTACTATATGCGGTCTAGTGGTAACTTCGTGCTTTCTACGTGGCGGGCCCGGCTTCAATTGTCGACTGGTTCAGTTTCATGACAGTTTTTTTTTTCTTCCAGGTCTTGAGGCGAATGCCTGGGAAACATAGGTCACAATGTCCCCTGAACTTATTCGGCCAAATTATTATGTCATCCACCTTCCGGAAGTTATTCTTGAGATAAGTAGCCGCGGGTTCCAGGCATCACAACCTCAGAAGTCGGCTACACTCTCGCCAAGATGGGGCAATCATACAGGTATTGGAAACAGAAATTATATATTAAAGATAAATTAACAAGCAAGTCAATAATTATATACATGGTATTTTCACTCAAGGGAAAAAAAAAGAGCAAAAAAAATTGCGCATATCATTTATATATAATATATATGTATCTATGTGTATATGTATTATGTAGAGAGATTGTAACAAAAAAGTATGTCAAAACTTTGAGCAAACATTCCTTATATATACAGGGTAAAAATATATGAACATGGACCCGGAATTTGCTTTATTCCCTTGTTACTGCCCTTTTATACATATGTACCACATAGCAAAATAAACAAAAAAAAAATCTTAAATACTTCATCCTGGTACCTTGTCTCCTAAACCCGGACGTATATTGCAAACGGCTACTCTTTATGTCTAAATTACCAAATTGCATTTTATATCATTATTTTCCAGAAAATACTTATACCTAGGTTACAATTAGATATTTACTAAAATAATAAAAATAGCAAAATTGATAAATAACAATAAATAATAACAATGAAAACCAGCTACTACTTATACTACTTCCAATTAATCTTTAATTCTAAATGGATAAACTACTATCCAGTATCCAGTAGAAACTGTACTGTTACCAGTAAATTTCTTACATATTTTTACTTTACTACTTATATGTATCTATTCCTGTCTATATTTGTATAAAACTATATATTATATATCTATTGGTCTTGTACATGTTTCTTTATTTTCCATGTTATATCATGCCGTCTATCTATATTATATCATCTTCACAAATATAATCGCGTAAAGTTCACATTTATATCTTATATTAGTCATTTTTTTCAATACTAATTATATTCTTTGTTTACGAATCTAATTGACATTTATCAATGTAACATTTACCCTACCAATTCATTACTTGACAGCGTTAACAATAGTAATAATAGTAATAATAATAGTAGTATTAATTATAATTATAATAGTTATAACAATTTTATTATATTTTACTTTACTTTTTCTTTTTCTTCTTCTTCTTCTACTTCTTCTTCTTCTTCATCTTCACTCTTTCGCCATACCCTTTTTCCACAATCACTTTACCCTCCTCTCATTCTATATACACAATACTGTTTTATGTCCTATTAAAATTTTCCTTTCGCTACTCCACTACACTTTACACTTTTCTATTGCATTTGTTTGTTTATCATTTATATTCACAATATTACAAGTTTAAAAATACTCTTGCAATTTTCACCACTAACTTCACTTCACTCCACTACACCATTAAATTCCAATATATTATACCCCTCTCAATCTTTATTACACTTCTCCATTCTTCCTAAACAAGCTCCTCTAACTCCCATCCTCTGCCTCTTCACTAAGGTCCCCAACAACTCCTTCAGCTCCTGCTTCTCCTGCTGCCTCATCATAATATATGCTATCTTTACTGTGTGTATGTGTGCGTGTGTCGTTTTATTAACGGTTAGGTCCAAACGAATATATTGGGCGCTTTACATTCCTTTTTCCACATTCAGAAGACTGTTGCTTTCAATCTCTAGTCACGCATGTAGCAGACAGATATGTTGATAGCGGAGCGTGCCAAAAGTACGCTTTATTTGGACAATTCTAATCTCACTTTTCTGCCGAGATGATGCTGAGCGATAAACTGATTGTGTATGATGCAGTGTTGCCAATTCTATAGGGATACGTGAATTTTTGTAAACTGAATATTCGTTTTTTGTTTTTATTTTTGTTTTTCCTTTCCACCAGCCTGTCTATTGGGTTCTAGGTGGACGTGATAATTTGGACCTTTCTGCTGCTGTAGTTTAACAATTTTAAATAAAAGCTAATGTATGTATTTCTTGGGGTAATATACTGAAGAATAGTTTTCTTTATGCCTTTGGACATTTAGAAAGCAATATATATATCAACAATGCTTCTCCCCATCTTCGGTTGCTCACGGCGTGAATATGCCACTTGCAACAATCACGTTAAGTTTAATTAATAGTCCACAGCTTCAGATTTAAATAAATATCAGTTTAAGACATGTAAATGATTTTTAAATCTACATAAAAAATTTGTTGTATCAGTGTTACAATAGTTAGAATTATCAAGGTGGAAATTTTAAATGAGAAATAGTCAATTCGGTGCGATGTTTGCATCTTGGAGTAATTGTCACTTATTATAAATTAATTGTTCTTGTTCAATATATTCTTGTTCTTGTTTCGCAATTTACTGTGTCATCTCAGCATCATCGGTGTCCACCGCCTATAATGTCTCAGTACTGAATACGGCAGTTTTAAACAGCATTATATATGAAAGACAAAAGTAAATATTTAGTGTGAGTAATCTCACTTAAACACAAGTTTTCATAGTTTCTATAGGAAAACGCATGCTTACAAATTATTGCGAAATGTAAAGCGAATTTTCAATAACAGAACTTTTACATCATTCTTGTATTAAAAGCAGTTTTTGCATCACATGCAAGGTTTGACATTAGAATAGAGAAACACCGTAAAAAGGTATAAAAAGCAGAGAAATGGTGTGTATTATGAATAGGAACTCGGGCATATATTCGTATGAACCGGAAACTAAGCAACATCTTTGGGTGTTCCAAGATGAACCGAATCCCACAAAAGTTGTTCGTTCACGGAGCTCTTCCAAGTAAATGATTGTTTGTTTCTTTGTTTGTCTGGACATATCGCAATCATTACTTTAGAGGATCGATAAACAGTTAATGCTGAATGGTATATAATAAATAGTTTGCTAGAAGATCGACAAAATCAAGAAAAACAACCGAAAATGTCAAAGAATATTATCAGGAACTCTGGCTCCTTCGTCTACAAATATCACTTTCTACGATATTCAAGCATGGGGACGTAGTATTGCGTAGTTTAACTATGAAAAATTACATATTTATTAAAAAAATCAAAAATTTAATGACTATGTCAGAGTTCAAGTTCCAAATTGTAGCGAGTTGGTTCCGAAAAACGAGAGATGTGGCCCTGACACATCTGTCCTGTTTACTGCTTGCAGTCGAAATGACGCTTTACCGTTTACCAAGCTTTCCTTTAATGGGAGACTTCAAACCACCAATCATATTAAAGCTTCCAAGCAACTGTCATCTAACCGCCACTTTCAAGCGACGGAGGACAAAACAATAGGTATCTAAAATAAGAACGAGCTCTAAAAGCACACAAATAGAATAAAGAAAGATCGGAAAAAATAAAGCATAAGTGCATTTCCAGATATTTAATATGAGATATTAAATATCCGGAAATATGAGATATATTAAAGCGACTTCAAGGGTAAAAAAACAAAGCAAATGAAGTCCTTGCAGAAGTAAAATAAATTTACTTAGTATCGCGGTAATGGAAGAATCTTGATCCTAGCTCTATTGGAAATACTGACAGTAAACGAGCCAGAATCGTTTTAGACTGCTTAATCTGCTGCGATTTTTTTCAAATAGTACTGTTCAAATGTTTCTCACAGCACGATAAATTACCTACCCTGAAAAATATACCTATATGGACAGGAATCCAAACAGACATTGCATTCTCAACTATTCCATCCAGAATAGTTGCCGACACCAGTTTACTAAGCAGTATATGGTCATATTTCTGGCTCTGCAGATTATTAATCGTCATAGTTTACAGTTATAAATGTCCAGTCACTACTGGCGCCTGATTAACTCAAAGTTCGAATACAAAAAAAGGAAAAACAGATGTAAATGTTTTGAGGCGACATGCTCTTTCGTCGCGCTAGAGTGAGCAATACGCTTATGATGATAGCTTCAGATAGAGCTAAGAGGTCATTCGTTGTTTTGAAAGTAAAAGGAGTTTACTCAAGGCTTCTGTTTGCGGAAAGGTAGCTTCATCAGCAGCAAGCAGCTCAAATATTGGAAACACCCACCAACATAAGATTTGCTAAGGAAGATATCTACGCATGTATTCCCTTATGGAAAATTCAAAGTAATGACAGTCAAATCCAGGTATCCTTTATAATAAGATGATGCCATAAGTGACACTACTTCTGTAACTGCTAACAAACCAGAAAGTACATGTATAGCCGTCTTGCTCATATATTCTATCTCTTGAGTGAGTTTTAGATCACAGGGGGATATGATTGCCTATCAAAACATCTTCATCATTATTCCTTGTCGCGTCAAAGAAGGCAACTTTCTCTCGCTCTTTACCAAATGAATGCGGAGTTCTGAGCTAATCTGTCATTTACATTTGTTTGCTACTGTTTTTAACTTTAGATTCAAATGGCGCTGACAAACTTAAAGGAGCTAGAGAACACGTTATAAGGTGCAAACGTTAAGCAATATACGATGATCAGAAATTTCTTCTTAAGGGAGTTTCCCAGTTGTTTTTTAAACATACGTAACTAACCAAAATATGATGTTAGTCTAGTCTAATCATAAACGAGAGAAGAATGTTTGAGAAATAAACAAATTAATCACAATATGATTGATATCATGTGCAAAGCGCAGATCAGAACTGATAAATGATATTGTCTGTCCCTACAGTGAACACGTCATCTTTGATATGCAGTATTTTCATTGGCATGTCATTCCAAACTTGCAAGTGGCGCGAGAATATCCTGATCTTCAGTTATGACCATAAGACGCAGAGGGACAATCTTATCTAGAGATGAGCCCTGGAACGTTTCTTCTGAGTCAACAATAAGGAGCCTAATCCTTTTACAGCGCCTGGTCATCTCCCTTGAAACCGCCACGGGTAGCCGAGTCGTTAAGGTGCGGACTCGTGAGCGGGAGGTCTGGGATTCGATTCCCTCAGGACGTCCTACCTGACTGAGGTTTTTTCCCAGGTTTTCCACATTCCTCATAAATGGCAAATGCCGGGGAGGTACCCTAAACTTAGACTTGCAAACGCTTCCTTCCTTAGAAAATCCTTTCCCAGTTTACCATTTCATCTCGTGCATCATCAGTGTCCATTGCTTATGGTGCCTCAGTAGCTAAAACAGGCGTTAAATACTATTAAAAAAAAAGCCTGCTTGTTGATGGAAATATCTGTAAGGCTCTCTAATTAAATTATATTCTCTTGAATAACCACTAACAATTGCTGGAATCATTTCCTAGTCATAATTTTGCAATAGCCCTTTTCGGAGTACATTCTTTGCTAATCCTGGATCCATAAATATATTTTTATCCATTTGTATAATATCGTTAAATGCATAATATATAAACCTCAAATAGCAAATTCTTAAAACAAGCGTAGGTATACATATTTGCATAGATTTCTAAATAAACATTACACAACGATGGGCTGTTCTAACTTTAGTGTTAATATTTTGGTAGGAATATGGATTCAGCATAAATGAAAGCCTAAATGCCACATCTGTAGGTTCAACTACGTCTGTTTATATTTTGTTTACCGTATCTAATAATAAATGAGGCAAAATGAACTATTTATGTCAATAATTTATAATTACGTTCGCTGCCATTGTTCTGAACATTTGTTGCAAATTAAATGTACCCACCTTACTCTACGATCAATTGTTTACTGTTTGTCGATAATGGTTCCTTACCCGAAAAGTCACATGTCTATGCGTGCGTGCGTGCGTGCGTGCGGTTTTTTTTTTTTTTTTTTTTTTTTTTTTGTAACCCTTGGACAGGTCCATTGAGTATTTTACCCCCATTTTTTCTCCAGATTGGATGACATTTGGATATCCATATCTATTCCCTTAACACTGTAACTGGTTCCAACCTTTATAAATTCGTTTTATTTGAGTCCTCAATGTTCAAATAGTGTTATAATAACCAAAAATAAACAAAAATATTATTTAAGAATCAAGTAGCTAATGTTTCGAGATTTTGAAAATGATGATAATATTAATAATATAAATCGAAAGCATAAATTAGATTTAGAAGAGGTTCCTTTTTTCTTTTGCTTACTTTCATGTAAGGTAGCAAGGTAATTAACCCCATAGGCATTACATAAACTAAGAATAATTTACTATGTACAAAAAGTTGGCTTTTCGGTTACATAAAATTAAATTTCTTACATATGTCAATAAAATATATACTTTCTCTTTAGTTTTAAATTTAATTACGTTATTTACTGTGAAATCACTGCTTATTCAAGGTTTCTGTTCAATAAAGAATGATCTTAATTTTTTGACCACATACCTTTACTCAACTTAATAATTTTGATAATCTTTCTCAAAGTAGTCCCCATTGAATGCAACACAATTGTGCCAGTCTTTAAGGATATGATGGCAACCATTTTTGACAGATCCTTCAGAATAGCCTCAGCAGTCATCACCACTGCTTGTAATGATGGAAAATTACGAAGGAGCTCCTTCAATTTGGGGGGAGGGGAGGAAAAGTGATACTAAATGTGGACTATACAAAAGGTGACAGACATACTTCGCATTGCTTTTTTTGTGATATTCAGCAACAGCATTTGTGATGTGCGACTTGCATTATCATAGTGCAGCATCCAACTTTTTGCACGCAATTGTGACCTTACAGAGTTTTAGAGACATCTCTGTAGTATTTCCAGTTGTATGTCATGCTGGTAAACCATTCTTTGAATATTAAAACAAGAGGTGACCATAACTTTTCCAGCAGAAGACGTTTAGATTTCCACACAGAGCTATGCAGCTTGCTTTCAGAATTGAAATGGTATAGCCAAGTTTCATCAGCAGTGGATACCTTGAAAGAAACTGCGCATCTTCCTGCAACACCATCTTCAACTGCACGCGAACGTCATTTTGTTCAGAAATCAGCAGGCTTTGGGACCCACCGTACACAAACACCTCTCATATGCATCTTCCGATTTACCAACGTGTGGTGGCATACAGCGAAACTTTCAGAAGTTATGAAACTGTCATTAATGTTATTCCGATCATCTCTTACAACGGCAGCAGCGATGTTAATATTTTCTTCCAGTAGATCACAACTGAAGGGCCAGGTTCACCTTCCTTTGAAATTGATTGCTTACCCTTCATAAACATTTTAAAACATCTTCGAGCTGTAATATAGGGCAGAACAAACTGCCAATTGGCCTTATGCAACATTACACATCCTCAGATGAAGAGTTGTTTAATGCGAAAGAAGAATTTCAGAGCAGTAAACCCCCATTTTGCTTGTCTCAACTAGCACATGATTTATGATTAAAAAACATTATGCTCATTGTTTATTGATCAGTATTCAAGCATTTTTCGTGCTATTTAGCACCGGGAACAATTTCTTAATTGTAAGATCTTCACACGCGGTTCTATTTTAACTACCTTGAATTTTTGGATGCTTTTTATCAGCTGTGTATGCCACATTCTGTTTATGTTTACTTAACTCTATTTTAGCACAGTGCAGGTCACATCATCTATTCATATTCTTTGCTCTAGTGTATATATTCTTTTGCAAAAGACGAAAAAAGTGCAATGCATCTTGAATTCTTAACACAATGTAATTTACAAAACGAAATTCTATATTAAGAACAATTTGTCAATCGCTTAAACCTTTAAGTGTACTGTGTTTATGGTAATATCACAAAATACTATTAATTTAATCTAATAATAATTGTTCTTAGTACATTATCCAGATGTACATCGTGTTTAAGTATGCTTTTTAAATTTTTTATGGTAAATATTCTGTTAAGTTTAGGTTTTAATCTCAAAGGGGACTATATATATTTTCGATCGCTTTCGTGGTTCCCTTTTACCCTCTGCTTTTGAAAATAATCTTTATAAATGAGCTAAGAGTTCTTTTCATATTTTTGTAATAAACAGTGCAAATAGGGAAGGGGCTAAGGAAGTAAATGATAAGTGAGCGTTTGGAAATTTCTTGTACGATCATAAAATAAGACTATCTCGGTGTTCATTTAAAAGTCATTTTTATCGAATCTATTGCTTCTATTCATTTTTGTCTTACTAAGTTTTGTGTGTTTTCAACTCGTTTCTTATTTTACAAGTTCAATTTACAGAACTGTAAATACTACGGAAGAAGAAGTCGGGTAAATCCTTGGTTTCCAGTGACTGAAGAAAAATGCTGGACGAGATTCCTAAACCGTGTAAATGTAAACACTTTTCTCTTGTAATTATTTCTGGTGGTAGGGGTGGTAATCGTGACCCCATCTTGTGAATCACTTGGAACTGGAAGGGGCAGATCGCATCCAGTTCGGGTTCGCTTCTGACTGCATTCTATTTCCAACGGCTGACATCATTCTACGTTTCGAGGCTGTGCTTGGGGGGCCACCGAAAAGAAAAACAAAATGTTGTTTCCATGTTAGCAAACAGTTATCTCTCCTGCTCCATCTCGGCGGCTACCAAAAGTATGCACAAAAGTACGTTCAAGTGTGGAGCAAGTCGTGATAATTGTGTTTGCAGAAAAACTACGTGCATGTGTAGGGTCAAGGAAAAGGCGTGGTCTCATTTCAAATTCCACTTTGTGACTCATTGTTATCTTTGTTGGATTATTTGATGTCAGATAATCGCTTTGGATATCTTAATTCTGAAATGAACCAATAAGGAAGCCGCCATGCTTATAACCTTCGCTAGACATTAGCAGAATACGCGACGTCTTAGGAAATAAACAAAGGTAAAAACTAATATTATGTATAGGGGAGGGATACTTTCCTTTTCTAGTCCTTGTCTCCTACAACTTCTCTAATGGCTTTCAGACCGGTGGAAAGATCGTCTACGAAAAGTTTAAGCTCTTCAGGAAATTCTATCATTATAGTTATCGGTCTATACCGATTTTCAAATATTGGCATCCCTGACTTTAGTAGTTTTCAGCGGAATTTCATTTGTGTGGGCTCTCTCCACGTTAGTTTCATAAAAATTAGCTTTTTCTTTAGTTATGCATAATTCTGTAACTATTAACTTACTGCTATATTTGATCTGTATTCAATTATTTTGTAAAATGCTACTTTAAATTTTTCTTGCATTTTAGCACTGGCAAGTGGTTTCTTAATTTTAAAATCTTCATACTCTGTCCTACTTTTAACTTTCTTTTTGGATGATTTTTAGTCATCAGCTGTGTACGCGACATCCTGTTTACTTTACTTAACTCTATTTGAGAAAAATTCCAATCACATGCTTTTGTTGGGGCACATGCGACGAATGTACCCAAACCTATCATAGTCACTGAACTAGTTAATGTAAGTGTTATTTCTGTTTAAACCTGTTATCTGCCCGTTTTCCAGAACAACACTGGACCATCGACTTATGAAACAAGTGGAAATTCTGAAAATTTGTGTTGTTTTGAGTGCCAAATAACAAGAGTTCCTTTAGACGACAACAAGTATATATGTTCCTTGTGATAAAAGAATGTGCTTATAAATATGCACACAACGAAGAACATTAGTTAATAATTAAAAATATGTCATATAGTATTATGTATTCTGTACCATTAAGCCAGTTGTAATATCTTGACAATAGTTCAATGTTGAAATTGTGAAACTCCAAGATCAGCTTACAGTTTAGCAACACATGTTTGTGAAACCATAAATGCACCCTACATTGAAATCAGAATATCAAAGAAGGATTTTAGTTGGGCACAGACACATTTAACCTCTTTTACAATAAAATAATTAACAGCGTTTTGAAAGTTGAATTAATGTGGGTTGCTTAAAATCCAGCCTTTAATCCTGATTATTGGAATTTGTTTCATTTTCCGAAAAAAAGGATGAATTTGGTGAAACACTTGAATTGTTGATCACTCTGCGATACTGGTAAGTGATATCTTATTGATTATGCTTTACACAATTCACTCTCAAATTGATCGGACATGAGAAATGTGAGACTGTGTTCTGCAAGATATGTGTACACAACAACATTGGAGTTACGCTGAAGATAATTTCGACCTGAAAGCTGGAACCCCAGCAAATTTTGTGAACAGATGATAATTTGATGCACATTTTGCCTTCTCAAATTCTGCGTGTTCTGTAACTGTCTCCAAAGTTGCGCAAAACATTTACTACATAAAGCATCTCATATTAAATAAATTGGTGCGTTTACCAATACCAGCCATGCTGAAGTGACCAACCAATGTGATAATCTTGCAAGCGCATTTTGAGTTGCGCATGTAAGTCAAAAAGCATAATGATATGTTCTAATAGAACTATGTAACATTTGGTTTACTGTGTAATGTAATATAAGCCATAAAATTATAGTTTCTCGCGTAATTCCAGCGAAAATCATATATTATAGAAAGAACAGAATCTGTCTGAATATCTCAATGGCCGGGGTCACCATTGTAAATTAGCAGCTACTGAGACTTCTGTTGTTGACAGTAAGGTGACCGTCACATTCACACCGACTGCGTCATTTCATTCTTGCATGTTTCGCGGTGAGTAGGAGAATTCTGCACTTACACACCAAAGAGTTTCAGTTCGACTATGTCATATATAAATTCTGCAAAACGATGTTCAGCAGAACAGAGAAAGATTTTCTTTCGGCCATGCACGACAGAGTTATAAGAAATCTGATATGGTTAAAATGATTCTTCTTGCTTTTTAAGCCATCTAGTTAAACAAAAAGAAATATTATTTAAAATAATGAATGAACGTACGGCGGTACACTAAATTAGGTACATACTTATTTCTCTGGCATCCTCTGGGCTTGTTGAATCGAACAGTAACAGTAGCGCGTTACTTTTCTTTCTTTCTTTTTTATTAAGTCAATATTGATTTAGTGAAACCACATCGGGAACTTCTTTGATAGAAATAGTTGGTATAATTTGTGTTGCTCTTGTATGTCTTAATTATGGCAGTGCGCCGACATTTACATTTACATTTCGTAATTAGCAGTAATTAAAGAAGAATGGATAAAGAGATCATGCAAATTTGCAGTTAATGACGAAACTGTAGCGTGTATTAAATGTTTCGTACCAAAATTTGTGGTTAGGGAGAAAATTTTCCATGTGCAATTTTCCTTAATCTACCATCTAATATGACAGTAAGGATAAGAAATGAAAGAAAAGGGTCCGCAAGAACGTGTGAAGCGGGTTTTGGAGCGAGATAAATAGAATTTAATGAATGGTGTGAGCAGGATGTTATGTTTTGATTCCTTTACAAGTGAGGTTAAGTAAGACAAGACAGGAACACCCATTTATAACTATTACCAAGAGAGACTGTGTTTATTTCATTAAAATAGATGATGATAAATGTGATGCTGTCCCATCTATGTCCATTCATTTTAAGATGTATAGTAATTTGGAAATTAACGTATTTTATAAAGATTTGTGCCTACCTGTGTAAAAATTTATGAAACTTCATGTTTCGTATACATATGAGAAATGCTGTTTTTAAACAATTTCAAATTCTTAAAAACCATGGAAATATCTCCTAATGATAAATAATAGTATCTTGTAAGCGTAATAATGTGTAAAAATTTCGTATTTTGCTTTTGGCAATAGTAAGGCAACTTCAGCAGTCATTCCCCCCCCCATTCCGTATTGGAGTAAATATAGACGGTCTTGACAAAACAATGTTCGCCACCATTTGCAGCAACAAATTTACCCAATCAGAGCACTGTGCGTTTAATCTATCTGAATATTGCGGGATAAATTGTAACTCACGAAACTGATCGCAATGCTATAGTTGTTCTTAAGTAAGAAGTACAAATATCGTGTGTCTGGATGAATGCAAAACTTTGTTTGATTTTGTTTCCTGATCTTAACATGCTCCTATTTTCAAGCACTAAACGTTATTTCGGACAAATATGTTACAGATTCTATTGGTCAGCAAACATGCAGTATTTTGTTGCGTTATATTTTTAATGTAGCCTACCATCTCTTTCCACACGAATCCTGTCCAGCCTCAACTTGAATGCGGAAGCAGAGTCATTGACTTCTTCACCCTGCTACAATCACTTGTGGCTAAGTTACTTTTTGTTTGATGTAGGTCCATGCTTTCATATGTTTCCATGTCTCGTGCATAACAAACCTGTACTCCTATCAACAGAAAAAAAAAAAAAAGAAATACAACAGGTGTATGTCTAGAGCAGGCGAATTGCTGTGAGCATCTTTTAAGAGACGCAATAGAAGCCTCCAATGTGTAAATCTCTGTAAACTAAACATTTGAGTGCAAAAAGAAAATTTCATTTTTATTATATTTAATTAAACTTATTTATCAATTAAACTCAACTATAACAGGATAGTGTTTTTATATCCACAAACAAAGAAAATATTTAGAATTGGAAGTAAATAAATTAAAACACTGAAGAATGTAGCAATGCAGAATTAAAGAATAAAATGAGTAGGAAAAAAAAAACTACTATTCCAAGATATTTTATTATGCGTAATAGATACCCGGACTATGAAGAAACAACAGGGAAATTGCATTTAAAATGGATACTGTAACAAAACTGGTACAGATAAAAATTCAAAATCGGCAACAAGGGGAAAAAAAAAAAGAAAGAAAAAAAAAAGAACCTTGGGAATCCATAGAGGAAAAACAACTCTGAGCTGATATCAGATTTCAGATTATCTAATATTTTTACTATCAAATAGAAAAGAAGAAAGAGGAAGAGGAAAGTCGAAGAGAATGATTTCATAGACGGGGGCCTCTGGATCAAATAACAACTATTTGTGTTTGAGGAAAAACCTGCATAAAGCGAAAAAAGTTCCTGATAATGCATGGAGACTGCAAATTATATAAGTAATACTTTTTATTTATTAATTATTATTATTATTATTATTTTATATATGGGAATAATGTTATGGTAAAGTGTACGTGCATTATTTAATCTTTTATATTTGCCTTCAACGAAAAGGGGAAAAATAAATAAAATAAAAAATAAAAAGAATATTGGACATTAAAACTATACTTTTAATATATAATATTTTAAAATATTTTAATAAAAGTATACCGTTATAATTTTCTAGTTGTTAGCAATATTTTAATATGAATGTATACATATTATTAAAACTACTTCAAATATCAATGATACAAAGATGGAATTAAAATATGTAGATATGGAGGATTGTTTGCGATCTATGGCAACAATTTGGGAAGAACATAGTACTACATTTAGGCGCACGAAAGGGAATTTAATTTCGGAAGTTATTTTTTTTTTTTTTTGATTGATTTATTTATGGACGCTCTTTAACAGCTCAGGCCATCAGCGTCCCATTCAACTCAGGGCGTGAAACGGCCGACAAATTTTGCTCAGAGGCCTCTTTTTCAGGCTTGAGGTTCTTTTTCGTGCCGTAAATGTACGACACGGGACCCACGGCTTTACTTCCCTTCCGAAGGAAACCATACTTGGATGTTTAAGCCCGAAAAAATCCATCGGTCCTGGCCGGGTTCGAACCCCAGATCTTGGGTTTAGGAGGCAAGTATGATAACCACTACACCACCAGGACCGACGAACTTCGGAAGTGTAGTTGATACATAGTGTACTGCAATGTGCTCTGTAGTTTGCTACTTTTAAATGACGCCGAAAATAAACCTTTCTGGTAAGGGTACATTACTGACCTTTCTGATGCAAAATGCTCTTATTCCCGATGTAAGAGGATGGTTTCACCATTTCAAAAAAAGGCATCTCATGGGTACCTAACACAAAGATTTGGCGAGATTGAGATTTATTCCAGAGGGAAAGAAACAGGCAAATAACACGACCAGTAACTAGCCTTACTCCCGAGAAATTCTGGTTCGAATTCAGCAACGCAGAAAGCCATTTCATTGAAATTGGGGATGCCATTTATAGCTGTGAATACCATTATCAACCATACGTACCTAAAAAGAGGTCTAGTTGCATCAGGACAAGGCTTCAACCTTTTGGAGGATTGGAGAAGAAACGAGAATACATTCCATCCCTTACAGTGATATTCCTATCAGATAACCTGATGCATCATGCATTTGGGTTATTGAGAAGCAGAAGACCGCAAACCGTGGATGGGCTACGGAATGCCTGCCAGGAGTGGAATAAAATGGACATCATTGTATTTCGCGCAGTGGAAACTGCAACACAAAGTAATAGCTCACGTTGAGACTACCATACAGAAAATCACCGCCGGTGGAGGCACACTTATACGTAAATTAATGCTGTTTGAAATTGTTACCATAGGTCGCAAAGGAATAAACACGATGGAGGCAGTATTATTGAAATGATAGGGAACAGCGAATGGTTAAAATGAAGAATAATATTATTGTTTGTACTGAAGTATACAAGGATAGATATCTTGGAAAATAAGAAGGAAATGAAAGCAAGATTGTACAAGATTACGAAATCGAAAATTTTTCTCCGTAATCTTTAATTTGTATCTGTAACATTCTTTGGCCGTCAAAGATTATAATCTCAGCTTAATAAAAACACGAATATGTTTCATGACATCATACTCTTTAATTGCGGTATTTGTTTTACCATCATGAAAAGCTTAAAAGCTAATGAGTTCTTTGTTCTTCGGTGTGATATATTCGCAGAAGCTTAAGGACACAATGATAGAGTAATGATTTATATGGAATGGTAATTCCAGCGCTCCTTAAGATGTGGTGAGTGGAATCTTCATTTTCTGGTAAATGAAAACTTGCAACCTGAATTTCTTCATCCTTCTCAGATGAATAAACCACGATAGAGGCGTTAACCAATTAAAAATGATGATGATGATGATGATAAATAATTTTGTTTTCTGGGGAACATTCTAGAATTTAATTAAGTCGACATACGACAGAATTTTACTTAATAGCTTCCGTGTTGTTAGGAGGCGGAGAAAGACCTTGCGGAGTTCTTTGAAATTCAACATCGCCATCATGTGGTTTTATTTATTCGCAGAAACTGGTTCGTGCGGTCATATGCTATTTTATTAGCGCGTTTGGAAAATAATATCTTGCAATGAATGATATCCGTTGAAGTAAAAAGAAAATTAGAAATATTTAGTATAGAAGAGAAGGTATTCCACCCTATTGCAAATAGGTTTTCAGAAACTGCTGTTAAAAATGTACCATTAATTCCTTTTCGTAGCCAACCAGCATCCAACGGCCTATTACTACGAAATCGCTTCAAACCATGAAACTATAGAGAACTGCTGCCAAGGTAGTTTTATACCAAATGCGAGGGGCAATAATTTTATTTCCGGATACGGGAAAGCTAGCAGTGAGAACTTGCAAAATCATCACATCTTCTTAAAATGCTTTCCTTCATTTAGAAGTCATGCTTGAAAACATCCACGACAGGCTTCTCGGGCATATCATGCAACCTCTAGCCTCTTCAGCAGTGCCAAACCATTCCCCCAAAAATTTCCTTTCACTTTCGGAAATAAAAAGAAATCAGCTGGCGCTAGCTCGGGACTGTATGCAGGTTCCCAACTGAAGCCGTGACTCTTGCGGAAGTTCAGTTAGGCGCATCGCAGTGTGTGCTGCGGCATTCTCACGGTGGACGAAATGAACTCAAATATCCATCTTGATCGCGTCTCATGAGCTTTCTTTAAAACTTATGATAGGCAAATTGGCCTGAATAAATCGGCAGTAACCGTCTTTCTCTCCAGGGGAACAGTGACTGTATGTATCCTAGTGGTAATCATTCTTGCCTCGTAACCCAAAATCGCGGGGAAATGCGGCTAGGGTCGATGGATTCAAAGTACGGCTTCTTTCGGATGGGAAGTAAAATCATGGGTTCCATGTCGTAGATTTACTGAACGTAAAAGAAAATAAGCCTGAAAGAAGAAGTCTCTGAGCAAAATTTACCGGTTGTTTTACGCCCAGAATTGAAAGGGACGCTGATGACTTGACGAGAGTTAAAGAGCGTCCGTTTTTCTAAAAGATTATCAATTTCGTATGAGATTCCTCGCCTGGAAAGATCCACTCTGGCGACTGACATTTGGTTTCTGGATCGTACTGCAAATCCAGCTTGCATTCAACTGTCACGACTGTTACACTTAGTAAAAACCACTTTGGATCAAACCGAGCTTATTCTTCCGACAGCATCATCGATCAGGCGATGTTGGTGCAGGAGAGTGTTCACCAGGAACGAAGAGAATATTAAAGTTGTAAGGCTGAGCCTAACAAACATCAGTATGTTAGCTCGCATGTGTTCAATTTTATTGACGAATTGAAACATTTCCTTATTGGACTAATGCGGCCTCGAAGGCTCTGTATACCTTGCACAAGCGTAGTCAATGCCATTGCCACTCTCAGGGAGAGATGAAAGGGATCTTTAATGAATTTTTCGTTACTGTGTAGGCTAGCCTCGTCTCAATCTAGTTGATTAAGTCTGCCCTCTTCTGGGATCTAATAAAACCGGAAGCCCAACAGTAGGACGGGATAACCGGATTTTTTAAAAGTGTTTAACGCCCGATTTTACTACTGAGTCACCACAGGAAGCGAACACTGATAATACATAAAATGAAATGATAAATTGGTAAATGAGTATTTTTTAAGGAAGGAAGCGTTCCAGGCCTAAATTTAGGGTACCTCCCCGACATTTACCGGACTGAGGTAAACCTGGAAAAAACCTCAGTGAGAGTCCTGGAGAAATCGAACCCCAGACCTCCCGCTCATGAGTCCGCACCTTAACGACCTCGGCCACCCTTGGAGGTGGATAACCGGGATGCAGACATCACTTTGGAATCGTTATTATAATTATCACGTTATTTTTTGTTGTATTATAGTAATACGGAATCATGTATTTGTTTAATTTTAACAGTAAATATAATTTGCTACGGTTTATTATTTTTAAAACTTGTTCTAAACTTTCTTAATGGTATTTCAGTTTACCTGGTACTGCAGACCGCACGCGAGTTCGGAACTCTTTGGCCGTTTTCCCTCTATTTCTATATAATTGTCAACTATATATAAAACAAAAAACTTGTTATCTTACTAGGATTATAGAAAAAAAAAACGAACCGTGAATAATCAATAAAATATCAAAAGTGATGCACTTGCACAGAAAAAGAATTGAGCTTATAAACAAAAACATTTTAGGATAAGTAATGAAACATTACTGCTTTTTTCAACTTTTTTTTTTTTTAATATTTCATGTAATTTACTATAATTATCACTTACAATATTGAAACGTAATGCCACAATTTTAAACATAAAATTACTTAAAACAATACAAAATAATTTTCGTGGTAAATTTAACACAAATTAGATTTTCCATTAATTTCAACATCTCGTGTCTCAGTCCACCTATAAAAAGCCACACTTCACCACTGGTATCCACTGATAGTGGTGGTGAGGTTACCCTGGAGTCCGCTCTTTGTGCTAATATGCAGTTCGTGGATCTGTGCGAAAAATTTTCTCAACAGCCCAAGCATTTGCATCTTATACAGCAATAACAGGCCAGCCAGATATCTCTTCCTGTTTCAAAAAAGCATAACTGCGTTCTTGATGGACGGGAGTCTGGAAATACTCCTGCAAAAGCTCCAGCAACCACTTTTATAGTCATAAAAATAATTGTCCAAAAATGGCTTCTCATCAGTTCCATGGTAGAATAACTGACAGTAAGTACAACATAATAATTGCAATAGCTGGAGTAGCACACACTATCTTTTGTCATTATTTACCAACACCTCTTCCCATTGCTGCCAACAATAAACAATAGTTTTCCCATGTCCGGAAATTAAATTAACTGCCCTCATATCTCTACTCAAATATAATTTTTACGCTCTTCACATTTTTAACTAGCGCATTCGATCTCCAACATGCAGAAATTTAAGTACAACAGTAAGCATAAAATGAATTCCGATAACTGCAATGTAATTTCATTTGAAACATCTGAAAGAGCATTAGGAATTGAGCTTACAAGAGCTATTGATAATATGGGAACTAATATGAAAGGATTTGGACGTTGCCTGTATCAAAATGAAAAATGTTAAAGTATAATTAACATTAAGTAAGTTAATAAATTTGTTACACACACATCTTTTGAGCCCATTAATCCCTAGCCGACTGCTGCTAGAGAAGGCATCACAAAGAAATCGCGTGGTCATTGCAGACAACCTTAATCTCGGCTTACCAGACCGAATTCTCTCATTCTAGGAAACTTTTCTGGAAACGAATCTGGGTTATCGTATGTGAATGTTGCATCTTTTAAGTTGAGATGACAATAAAAAAGTTGCATTTACTGTGCTTTATTTTCATAGATTACAAGATAGCATAAACTTCGTAAAAATTTGTTTAAAATACCTCGATAAAACAGAGAGATGGATAAAAGATAATATTGAGAGTGCCAAAAAATGTATACACACTTTAACAGTATATATCTATTTAATATATTTCAAAGTTGGACCGAAACCGACGTGTAGTAAGATGTTATGTAAACAGATGTGACTTACATTACGTTATACTAGCGTTGCTACAACAAAATGGAGCTAAGATTATCGTTTGAAGAACGGAAGGCAATTTAGAAGGGGTATTGGAAAACCGAGAATGTTGTTGAAGTTCAAAGGCAATGGAGACGCCTGTACAGAACAGAACCGCCAACGTGAGTAACAACTGCAAGCATTCGAAACAAATTTGAGACTCATGGTACCGTATGCGATGTTCACAAGGGCAGATCTGGGAGACCTCGCACAGCAACAAGCCCCGCGCATGGGATCCAAGGCACTGGACAGGACGAAGAGGTCCGATTGTTTGCACCGCGTTCTCCGGATCTAATTCCGTTGAACTTCTACCTATGGGGAACTCTTAAGGATGTTGCATACCATAGAAAACCAACAGCACTTCGGGAAGAAATTGAAACGGCATTTGCTGCAATCGCTGAGGACACTTTCGCAAACGTTGCTCAGTCAGTAGTTCAACGTACTCAGAAGTGTATCGACGCCGATGGTGGATATTTTGAGCAACTGTTGTAACTGTAAAAGTCCAAGATGATTAGTACTCATCACTTTCTGTTTGTGTGAATTCAGTTTTGTTATGTTAACACAGTTTTTTATTTGCTTTAAGTGTGTATACATTTTTGGCACCTTCTGTATAGTATCAAAATAGAAATGAGCTACTTTATTAAACAAGGAACAAGAGAATTTTATAATAAGAAACAACTTTCACTGCTAAAGTTCGCTTTAGCTGTTGAGGCAGAAGCACATTCCATCATACACAATACTGCTTGTAACCTTCACCACAGCAGTAGATAATAATTGAAAGAAAAGATTACATCAAGACAACCAAAGGCCTTAATCGATAATTGCGAGCTGTTATTTGTAACTACAATGAATTACACTGATCAACATGATTTTTCTCTCAAGGAAACGCAATATTGACTGTGGTGCAGTTTTTATCCTGAATTCAAATAAGTAGTTAGAACTTTTACCTCAGGTACAGCTTTTTATAGTGCTTTTTTCCCTTTTTTTTTTTCAAATTTTAATGTTCTTTATCATCTGCCATGGGATGAATTAACTTTATATTTATTTATAGAAATGCGATCTTCAGTTATGCTGGAAATTAGAATGCCAATCTATGCATTTTGTTCACGTTAGGGCATGTTCTGGCATGTTTAGATGTTGCGCAGAGGTCTGTAATGTGCATGTTAATCAAAAGTATTTGTTTTATTAATGCCTAGTATTTTGTGTTGTATGTTGCGAGTATTTTTGTACATTGCACAAATCTACAGTCATTTTTCTGTTTTAGATTTTGAAGCCTTTTTAAAGTAATTTGTATGTACTGGTTTTAAAAACGAAGTCCATTTAGCTATATCACATACAGTTACCTTGGAGCTTTATATCCTCAATTGAATTTATGTCTATCTTATAAATAAATATGAATAATCATTCCCTTATACCAATACCATCTAGTGGAATAAATGCACTTAAAAGAACCTAGCTGTCTGTTTTCAGACAGTTTGCAAGACATCTCATGCTTTTGTATTGTGAATTCAGTTGTTAGAGTAGTTAAATAGAAGAAGAAATAGAAGAACTTTGTTTATAAACACTTTTATTTTGTTATTTTTGTCACCTGTTATACATTTAAGAATATATGTAAAGGAGGTGTTGTTTAAATAATACTAATTATTTTTGTTATATTTGTGACAGTTCTGTTTTTAAAAAGTGAAGACAAAACGTAAAAGAACCACGTAGTACAAATACAATAAGGGATGGAGTATTGGATCCTAAGAACATTTTTTTACCACCACTTCATATTATACTTGGTGAGACGAAACAATTAGTGAAAATATTTGACAAATACACTGTATTAATATCTTACCGACAAATTTCCTTTTTCTTTTTTTATGCAAAAACAAAGTAAGGAAAGGTTCGAAAATCGGAGCACTAGTTAAAGACAGTTAATTTGAATTACACTAAATGATGAATTACACTAAAACTAAAACAATGACCAATGCATCAAAAAGGACAATAGAAATAAATGGCGAAGAGATTCAGTATGCGGATGAATACATATATCTAGACCACATGGTCTCATTTGACCATAAAACGAATAAAGAGATTAAGAGGAGAATAACACAAGCTTGTAAAACCTTCTGGTCTCTAAAGTTTATATTGCAAGCAACATCCCTAAACAAGAAAGTGAAACTGGAGGTACTCAACTCGTGTGTCTCCCCGGTGCTGCCAAACCTGGTCTCTTACCGACATAGAGTTGCAGAGCATAGCAATGGAGAGGAAGGTCCTAGGTGTAACACTGAGAGACAAGATCTCCAACACTAGACTGCAGGAAATCACAAAATCACAAATGGGGAGGTCAAGTGGTAAGGCAACAGCAGAACACATGGACGCAGATAACCACTATGAGGGACCCGTACGCAGGACAGAGGACTCCAGGACGAGTGAGATGATGATGGTCAGATACATTCAAGGTACATCTCGGAGTTCATTAGTTAAGCATCGCCCGCAATAGAAGTGTGTGGAGCGAGAAGTGGCAAGGGCTCATAAAGAACAAAAACTATAAATTTGTTTTCTAATTCACGTGGAGTAACTCA
The DNA here is from genome assembly GCA_030762175.1 of Metallyticus violacea. NCBI lineage: Eukaryota > Metazoa > Arthropoda > Insecta > Mantodea > Metallyticidae > Metallyticus > Metallyticus violacea. The sequence continues at coordinate 69,198,222 of CM060845.1, forward strand.
GCACGTGAGTTACAAAATGAGTCTTTCCCTCTAGTAGGAGGCCTTAGCCCTTTACGGGACATTATAGGATCTTTCATTTCAATTTGAAAATGCTATGACTCCTATAGAAAAAGAATTTTGGAATGCATTTAATAAGCCATTGAAAAATTTATAGGAAATAATAAAGATCATGATTATGCTACAATTGTGAACAACATGTCACTTTTAGGATGCATCACGAGTCCTAAATTACACTTTCTCATATCACATTTGGATGTATTTCCTGAAAACCTGGGGACAGTCTGTTAAGAGTGTGGTGATAGTGTTTAATGCCCGTTTTGCTACAAAGGCACCACAGGCTATGGACACTGATGATACACGAGATGAAATTATACATTGGGAAATGATTTATTTTTAAAGAAGGAATCGTTCCAAACCTAAGTTAGAGTATGTACCCGGCAATAGCCATTTATGAGGGCTGAAGAAAACCTGGAAAAAACCTGTCAGGGAGGACGGTCCTGGTGGGATTCGAACCCCAAACCTCCCGCTCACAAGTCCGCGCTTAACTACCTCGGCCACCCGTGGCAGTGAGGTTCTATCGAGATATTCAAGAAATGGACAGGAAATACAAAGGATGAGGGAAAGAATAAATGATTGAGAATTACTGTTGGTTGCTCTGTAGGGGATCTATGGAAACAACAAGAGAAATTCCAAGACAAGAACATTTCAGACAAAGCAATAAGATTTTTTTGAATCGTTAAATCGAGTAACAAAAAATTCTTAATTTCACTCTTATGCAATTCCTAATCTATGCACATTTCTCGAAGAAAAAATATTAATACTTCATTCTGATTTACAAAAAAAGTTGAAAATGAAAGTTATTTATGAAATCGGAGATAATGTAGTATTTAGAATCACATTTCATAAGCAAAACAGTTCTAAAAAGTTTCCATTCGTAGATCCATGTTATTAGTGGCGAGGAAAGTTCAGTAACTTAATATCCCAATTTCTATTAACAATATCCTTATTTTATAATAAAAAGTATTTTTACGAAAAAATGGATATTGCATGACCTTAATCGATAACTTCGACTTTGACCTAAATTATACTGAAGAAGAAAGAGACAAAATGAATAATTCTAAATTCGAAACAGGTTGTTCGTCAGCATCTTTCGTAAACTCAATATTAATGATCTTATTCTGGAATTAAATTTATCCTAACAACAATCAGCATGTTAAGTTCCACGCAAAAAGGGTGGAATCTATTCACAAAGCTACGTGCATTCACCGTAACTGCCACGTTTTCACAGATTACTTCTCGGAAGAAAATGGTGCAATTTGCGACGGTTTTATTGGGGGAGGAAGAAGACACTGGATGATGGTTTTAATTAATTGTGATTTAATAATAATTGTGAAATCAAATGAAATTCTTCTCTCCCGCCGCTGTCTCGATGCGTCACTCTGCCTCGGCTAGCTCTTGTATTTGTAGCTGCATATTTTGTTACTTTTCCAGGTCAACGGGTGGAAATTGTCGGGAACTAGGAAATATGTAAGCAAAGTTCAAGACTGGTGATGATACTGTTTATTTCCTTCTGCCAGTGGTTCTATGCAAAGGATTGTCTTTCTAAGTTCTATGGGACAGCATTTATTTATTGCTACCTCTCATTACCTAACTGTCTATCGTAACATTCCCCTTCTTTGCAAGTAGTTAGTTCAAAGTGACTTTATACTTTATAATGAAATTTCACTCTCTCGGACCACGATCATCTACACTTCATTATCTTAACTCGCTATTATCGCCCGTTTCCTTCTCTATACCTTGATTGCTGGTGTTTACTGTCCAAATCCATCTCTCACGACTTCTCAATTTTATATACTTCCACGAATGCTCAATCTTACTATACCGAATTTACAATTCCTTGCACTGACTCACTGACGGCTTGCAAAACTCTCACCTATTACGATGGCTTTTTCAAGACTCACTACCCCTGGCTTTTTGAAAACTAACCTTTTATCAACCGTTCCGTCATCCAGTTGTTAGACCTACTTCTCCCCTTTTTACCATTGTTTCACTTAAAAATTCTCCCTATTCGCTGAGGGGCGTACATGCACCTCTACTCTCATATTCCTTATTGGCCCTTCCCTCGGCAGTCACTTTTACCCGATTTCTACTTTCCCTTATTTTAATTTTGTTAGTTAACTTTCCATTTTCACTCTCTATTGTTCAATTTTTCCTACTGTTCCCTTTTGCAGGCTTAATAAAAATGAAAGTCCAAAGAAGCGAAAATAAACGACCCTTTTTCTTACACAAAAGAAGTCTTACAATAAAAATGAAAGTTAACGGAGGCTCTAGAGAGGCGACCCTTTCTTACACAAAGTGTAAAATACAAAGACGATTCCTGGTCATCTGTTTTTTGTCTATTGCACAAAACACATTCACCCTCGCTATATTGTCTGACATCTATTCAAAAAGGTCTTTCTTTTCTCGCTTTCCATGACAAATATACAATACACAAAATAAATAATCTACTAACATGAATATATAAATTACACACACTGTCTGTAATACTATTTATAATATCTTTGATTAATAATATTAATATTTTGTAGTATTTTAATTAGGGACGTCATCTCATTGTTACGGCTTCAAGTTTTATGTAATAATGTTTATTCAGTTGTGAGACTCTTGGGCATCAAAACAGTCTGGATGAGTGGCGATTTATCATAAACTTATGAAAAGTTAGTTGCAGGACTATACTTCTGCGCAATGAATTTTCATGGATAACTGTAGCACACGCCGCTGATTTGAAAACACATACGAACTGTTTTTAGAAGAAATAGTATAAAATATAACTGAAATATCTGTAGAGGTTGAAAGGTTTGTTTTGCAACTGTCCACTGTGTGAACGAAACAGCAGCAATAGGAAGTCTTACCACACTAGAAAAGAAGTATCCTATACGCAAATCTATTATTTCTGAATCAAATATACTTTACATATAAAATTGAGACTTATGAAACTTTTGCAATAGAAATTGACAAAACACGATGCTCCATTTGTATATATGAAATCTAAATATCCTTAAGTTAGTAATGCAAAAGTGATGAAAATTGTTATAGGTCCACAGATATTATTAATGGATGATGGAACATTTATAGGGACTCTTAAGCCCACTGCAAAAAGCAATCCGGCAATCATTCAAAAAATCTTCAATGGTTTTCTTAGAAATCATAAAGCAGAAAACTGCCGCTATATAATGAATTATGTAACGAATTCATACAAATCTATGGAATGCAACATGTCTTGGACTCCCACTTAACCTTTTTCATAGAAAATCTTGGTTTCATCAGCGATGAGCTTGGCGAACATTTTCATCAGCAGGCGGAAAAGGCAAATGGAGTTCAAGTGTGCTTGAATTTGAAGAAAGAAACCCTAAAGGTAAAATATACCCGAAAACCATTATAAACAACTTTTTAGGTAGGCTCGAATGAAGTGTATATTTATCACTTAGAGTTACATAAATTATCATTTTATATAATTTTAAAGCGTGCCAAAAGAAACTTCTGGTGGATCTGAAAGATCTAAAATGCTAATTAAAATTCACTATGAAAAATGCATATATACTCCGTTAATTTTATTCTTATTGACAGGGGAGAGGATAGTTATTTTTTCTACGAAATGTAAATTCATCATTTTTAGATGCTGATTCTATATAACTTGAAAATAATTCTCTAAAACCTCAATAGTTCTTTAGTCAATTAGACTTGTTGCTAGCGTCTATTTATACTCAGATTCAAGTAATTAATTCAAGCAACTTCCATTTCCATAACCTCAGAACGAATGGGCCAAGTGGAAAGGTCTCAAGGCATCTGTGGCAACGTTCAGAGGCGCCTGAGATTCTGGGGCAGGGTACGAGATGAAAGCTAGCCGTTCAGATTGCCTGTCTCGTTAAGCCTTGTTCTTTATATTTTCCCCGCTAGAGGGGTGACTATGATTTTCACGCATATCCAGCGTGTCGGGTTTCTCACTCAAACACGCCCACTCAAAGGCGAATAACGAATTGAACATGAACTTCGTCTTTTACAATCGTGATTGTAATATTAGCCGTTCAGCTAACATCAGGCACTTCACTCTCAAAGGCTGCAATCACTTGGAGTGAAAATTACGTGTAATGCCTTTCACAACAAATAGTAGTAACTCGGTCTATTTCATGATTGCCGCCAGCTTATGTGTCAATATTCTTAAAGTAAAACTTCAACTGGAAACATAGCACGTTCATTTCGTTCTGGCAGAAGTCACCAAGTCCAAAATTTTGAGATATTAACACTCTGGTAGAACTTACGAAAATTCCTTTGTGTTTCTATGTAACAGATACCTTGTATTCTCATTTAGTTCAATTCATACAACAACAATTTTACATATAGAGGAGGATCCTAGATGAAATGTATATTTATGCGCAGAAAAGCGGTTAATATTTGCAATTGCAAAAGTGCATATGACAGAATAAATTTAACGTTATTATAAAATAATTAATATTTTGGTTTATGCTTAATGCTTTGTTCGCATTGTTTAGATTACTGTTGTGTGTTCGTTAATGCAGAGAGCATGTTCATTAAGAAGAATGAACGTTATGGCAGTTGGCTGTCAGAAATTTCCAGAAGCAAGTCTTGTGTTTTAATCTGATTGGTAGTTGCTAGTTTTCCCGCCTATGTAACAAATGGAGAACGCTATGAAAGTGTTATTTGGGAATAGACAATCGAATGGGTAGGACGTGTTGGGTGACAAATCTTTCCCCGAGCCCAGAAGCATGCAGAGCAGAACTGTGTTGTAAAATCAGATATGTAAACTGTTTACAATAAATGTTATACGACAACGGATTGATAAGTCTGGCAAATTTGAACGAAATGATTCTTATAACGGTTTAGTTCAAATTTTCAAATAGATGCAACGCGCAGTTCTTTGTTGACAGCTACTCATGTCTTAAGTGATTGGTGTGTCACCTTTCATAGTAATAAATAAAGACGGGTATCGTGCAGTGATAAAACATTTTTATTTAAAAAGTGGACTGCGGCCCAGATAGAACTGAGCTGAAGGAAGTTCATGGGGACTCTGCATCGGCACTGAAGACAATTAATTACTGGATAAATGAATTAAACGTGGACGCCCAATTGAGGCTTCTTCTGAGAAATGGTCAATAAAAACTCATGGTATCGTGATAGAAGACCGGTGCATTAAGATTCGTCAGTTTGCTGAGATGCTAGGCATCTCATACGAAAGGGTACATAATCTTCTGCATATGAAGAAGCTGAGTGCGCGAAGGGTGCCGCGTTTGTTGACTTCAGACCAAAAATGCTCGAGGAAGAAAATTTCAAAATCGTGTTTGGAAAAGTTACAGCATGGTCGGAATGACTTGTGGCGCTGTTTTGTGACTATGGACGTACTGCAACCCGGAGACAATACGGCAATCAAAACAGAGGGTTGGTGAAAGTGATACTGCACCGAAAAAAAGATAAAACCGTTTGTCGGCAATCATTTTTGGGACCCACGTTGTATCAGCAAGATTGACTATTTGGGAAAGTGTAAAACAGTGACTGTTTGTTATTACATCAGGTGACTGGACCGTTTGCATAGTGAGTTGAAGGAGAAGTTACCAAGATGGGGGCGCAAAAAAGTGCTGCTCCTCAGAACTAATCGGCCTGCTCACACTGGTGATAAAAGTGCACGAGCTGGATTTCGAAATAGTTCGAAGATGTAACACTATGTGACTCTCTCCCTTTCTTAACCTCAAAAATTTGGAAGCGAGGGGAGAAATTTCCGTGGTATGAAGATGCTAATCTGTTCTATATAGGAATATTATGCACAGTTCGAAAGAAATAACATTTCTGAGGGAATAAAAATACTGCAATCTTCCTGGACCAAATTTATTGAGCTCAAAAGAGAGTATGTTGTGAAATACATTTTTGCTTTTGCAATATATATAATACCAATTAATAATATAAAATTATTTATATCAAACTAGACTGAATTGCACAATTACAGGGTGTATGCTAGACTCCCCACGAAACCAGTGAGAGGATTAACATCTCGCTTCAGTAAAGGTTTGTGGGGAGCTACGATGACATCATTGGGCTCATGCCAATAGGGACAAAGATGACCAGTGTGTACGAAACTAATGTTGTTAAGCTCATGGCAAAAGACCTGCAATTTTTCCAGACTAGGCACTGGAGCTTCTAGCAGGATTTAGCACTAGCTCACAGGGCAAGATTCACCCAGCAAGGAAAGCATAAAGAAGTTCCGGAATCCAGCGTGACAAGGAATGAACACCACGTTACTTTAAAATATTCTTCATTCAAAAAGAAACCGAGGAAAAATGCAAAACCAGGCAAAGCACCACCAGTTCTTTGGCGACACTCTTTGTCAGGGATTTTGCTTGTTTGACTTTAAGGAAAGGAATATCACAATGCATGTAAATTATTCACGCCACAAAGGGTAGACAAAGAACGTCATTGTGAAGGGTGCAATAAAGGATTTTAGCCAGATTTAGGCCCATTGACTAATGCTTCTTCTTACATTTGAAAAAAGACCTTCGGGAGAAGAAATGTAATTATTATGATGACATGAATCGTGCGGTAATGCAACTTTCAAGGGCGTCGGCAGAGGAAGTAAGGGGGTCATAATGCCAAGCACTAACGCAGTAGGCTATCGTTACGTGCGCAGCTGTGTATTTTCATTGTTGTTGTTATCATCATCATCATCGACTTCATAATCTATGCCATATTTTGGACTATTTTATAATTTGTGTATTCAAAATGCAATTTTATTCTTTAAATACAATAACTCACTATTTATCTTTTTAGGTATGTGACTGAGAACCCTAATACATAAAAATATCGTCCAAAAGTGTACTAATACAAGTCCTTGTATAGACTTATGACTTTCTGTTTCACTAGTACAGGTAAAGTACTTGTAAAGTATCAGTAAAAAGCTACAAGTGAAGATATACAAGAGGAAGATGGAGTAGCAGTTGTTTGTCTCATATCGCCGTACCTTAAATTGGGTTGTGTTCACTTAGTAATAAATTCGTGTCTTTTAATGTACAGAGCGGATTATTGTCTGATAAATAGTCTTATATTCTTTCTCAGATATTATGATAATTTTATTACTTAATTAAGAAGTTATCAATATTAAAGCGTAATACTTTAAGACGACGTCGCAAAGGTTACATTTAAGAGTTCCAATTTCAGTCTCGAGAGAGGTAGAAGAACCGAGTTTCCCGATTGCGCTCAGTTATTACTCCATTTGATCATTTATATTTATATTGTTTGGCAATCATGTTTTCATTATAGACAAAAATTTGTGGTGTTATAAGCGATTATTTTAAAAGACAATGAAGAACGGAAAGGGACTATTTTCGTGGTACGCAGCAAGAACCTTAAATAAAGATAAACTAAGATGCTGAACTGAAATATACATTTGAAACAGGAAAGGCCAATTGGCATCAGCCATACTCTGTACATTAATTGCACTTAACCTACTTTATCATTATAATTAAATAATGAAATATTCTTTCATTGTTCATATTGTTACTCTCTTCAGCAATATCACTTTCGCTAAAATACAGAATATAATTATTAAAAAGGTATTAAAATTTGGATAGTAATTTGAAGTTAACAATGTTCCTATACTTTTCGATAAAAGTTAAAAGTGACTTGCGGGTACACCCTGCCGCCTTGTGTGGTACCAAGGCATGCCTCTTTTCACGAACGGCAGCTTAGGGCAGCGGAGAAAACCAAGTAGTGTTGGAGTTGGCGAATGTTATCGCGCTTCTTCTATTTTCTATTGGAATTCGCAATTAATTAATATGTGTACATATATACTAACCCTAAGCTCCAGTAAATCTTAAAACGGTGGACCCATTGCTGGTGGTTTTTGCTAAGGTTCGCTACGGCCTGACGGCCTATGCTTGCCTTCTTTTCGTAAATATAAATTGATAGCGGTTTGCGTGACAATGTTAGCAGGTAAATCGTTGTAATGATGACAAAAATCCTTTAACTGCAGCAGGGAAAAATAAATAAATAATTCGTAAGCATAAATGCAATGCGGATTGTGTGCGTAGTACTATGTTAAAGTGTAAATCAGTATAATAGTGGCAAATATCCCATAACTTCAGGAGAATAACAAAATAAGTTACGCCGTGAGGAAACGAACCACCTATCTCCCCTTTAGAAACCTTCTCTTTTATATCAGAACGCTTCAACCGTCTGAGCTATCACACCGTTGTAATGATAAGGCTGATTATTTGCCTATATCTGTTATGTGCTAGTTAGCCTGATTACCACAAATTACAAGTAACAAGATCAAATGTAAAAAACTGGAAACGTTCGCAACTTATCTCATATTTTATGGAGCGAACGTCTGCTACCAAAGAAGAACGGTGTATGCAGATTTAATTTTTAAAATGTATAAATACTTCAAAACAAATCGAGCCGCTGAATTACAAACGTAACGCACATTCATGATTTCGGAAAACGTTATTTTATAGCACTTCTCTAACACTCGGGGGTTATCAACACAAAATGAAAATAGCTTGAAAACTATTCCTGAAACATAAGCTTAAATATTAGGAACATTTGTCTTAAAGATCTCTAATGGGAATAAAAGAAATTAAGAACAAGATGAGAATTGTTCTTCATAGTTAAATTGAAAATTGTACAAACTGCGAATTTCGTTGTTGAAGGTTGCTCATTCATTATTGAAGAGATTCGAACGAAAACCTGTGTTATTTTTTGAGCAGATTTGAGAAGCAAATAAGGGATTATATACGGATATGTTAAGAGTCCATAGAGAATTGTATCAATGGCTAAGATTATCTCTCAGAAATTAAAATTAAATGCAATACCATTTTGTAATTGTAAAGCATTTTGGTTGAATTTGACGTTGTTTTTGTCTTACTCAATGGTTGGCCGTTTGCCCCAGATAAAGCACCTCCAAGGGTCCGCTAACATTGTTTCCCGACAGAACACATCGATGCCGGTGAAGCTTCCTCAAAAAATTTCGAGCCCCTCAGAAGGGGTGATTCTGTAGACAAACCCCCCAAGGGCAAGCCACCGTCACACCGCACTAACAGAACTAACGAATTGAAATGAAATGCCAGAAAGGACATTTCATGGAAACGAAAGATCCATTCCACCATTCGCCTATGCAACCTGAGCAAACCGTGAAAATGATCACAGTCAGGGTGACTGGCCCAATAGGATCTGAACGGAATGCGAGTTTCCAGCCACGTAATAGGATTCCTTACTTATGCGGCAAGTAAGATGTATTGTTTTAAAAATTCCAGTATATAAATCATATGACACTAAAACATGTAATTCTCCTATTACATAATATTTAATATAAATAAAGCACTTACCAAATTTAAGACGGACGTGTTTTCCAAACTTCACCTGAAAAAATATAAATATTCATGTTGTTGAATTTGAAATTACGTTTCCTATGTTTTAATGCTATTTTTGAAGCAAAGAAATTAAGTTCATATCTTGATGGTTTAAATGGAAAATGCTTGTCCGAAATGCTTCTACTATGGAACTAAAATAATACTGAAGCAGTCTGAGAGAATTTGTGTGTATGACACTCATTTACAATTGTAATATCGTTTTATTTCTTCATTTTTGTAACTATTTCATTTTATTGTATTTTACCTATTTTAAAGTTACTTCATAATCTTAATATTCATTGCTTTTGTTTATTACATTCAGTTTGTACAGCTTTCCCAACATTTATCATAAGCCTGTCTGCATTTCTTTACGTATTATTATTATTATTATTATTATTATTATTATTATTATTATTATTATTATTATTATTATTATTAAATGATGATCGCCATCATCTCGGAATTCCGAGATGTATACATGGGGAAGTTTTGAAAAAGAGTAGCATCAATAATAAATTAATTGTCACTATAATAGAACTGATTAATGATAACAGATGTTAATTAAGATGGGAAAATGTTTCTCACAACCAACAGAAACCCCCAAAGGATTGAGGCAAAGCTGTAGTTTACTACCAATACTCTTCAATTTATATATAGAATTTGTGTTAGATCAATAGAAAAGTAGCTGTCAAGGAATGGTACAATCATAGCAAATGCGTTTTGTTTAATATGCAATTTGCCAATGATCAAATAGTTATTCCATAAGACCATTTTGATGTAGCAATCTTTATTACTTTGAACCGTGGGGAATTACTGTGAATTTTAGAAAAAAAAAACAAGTTATTTGCCCATTAAAGCAAATACAAATGAGAGTTTAATTAAGTTTAATTATTGATAAAATAACAGAAATACTTCGGAACAATCATAAATAACGTAGAAGTTTTAGGAATATGGGAAATAAAAAAAGATTTGAATTGAGTAAATAATAGTAAACAGTTTAAATTCAGTATGGTGGGAATAAACATTTGGAAAAATACAAATACATAGGAAAATCAGGTGGAATCAGTTTTCAGTTATGGGAGTGAGATATGGGTACTGAATGAGTATTATAAAAAAAGAATATTAGCGGTTGAAATGAATTATCTCTCAAACGGAGCGCTAGAATTTCGATAATGTATCATATTAAAAACCTGGAAATTTAAATCACAATGGATGCTGAAGAAACAGCACTCCAAAGAATTGAAAACTAGAGCCATAAATGTTTTGGTTATCTGATGAGAATGGGAGAGGACAGATGGCCTATGAATGGCAACCATTAGGAATACGAGATAGAGGAAGATCAAGAAGAAGTCGTAACAATGAGATAATGGAGGCTTAACACTCGAAGACATACAGGATAGAAGCACGTGGACTGTTGACACAGAAGACGGCAGTAGCTGTACAAACCTGGGATAGATTATTACTATATTGCTGTCTTTTGATCTTTTTCTCCTCTCATTTGATGTCTAATTAATGTAAATTTAAGAATGTCTCTGTTAGTAATGCCCAGCTATGTTGTAACAGAGTTAGCAGTAAATCAATTAACCGGTAATTATTGATGAGAATGTTGAAAGCTACTGTAAAGGTAAAAACATTCACGGAGTTGCTGTGCTTTCACGTTACTGAATCATTTTGTGATGTTCAGCTATCCGTCTTTCTAGACTCGCTCTTCTCACGGATACCTGTCGGTTCTGGTATTCTACTGGTAAACTATACCTACCTCGCAGACTCAAGATCGCGGGTTCAACCCCGGCCAGGGTCGATACATTTTTTCGGGAGTAAAAATTGTAATTATGGCTTCCTCCGTAAGCGAAATAAAGCCCTGATCCCGTGCAATAGATTTAGGGCACAAAAGAGAGAGAGAGAGAGAGAGAGAGAAAGAAAGAAAGAAAGACAGAGAGAGAGAGAGAGGAAGGAAGGAAGGAAGGCTCTGAGCAAAAGTTATCGGCCGTTTCATGCCCGGAATTGAATGGGACGCTGATGACCTGAGATGTTAAAGAGCATCCGTAAATAAAACAAATAAAATCACAGATACCAAGCATCATACGCTAATATTTGCACATTGGGGAAGTACCTAATTGAGAGAATGAAACAAGTCTGTTGTGGTCTTATGCAAAATGGCAAAACTGTTGACGCTTAGCGATTAAACAAATATTAACCTGATTGAATACAGGAAAGGGTCGACAAACTCCCTATCATCAGAATGTCTGCCATAGATGACATCGAACCAAACATCAGACTTAAGTGCAATACTTTCACAAATTTTATGAGAATAACCAGTAATTTTTTTTTGCTACGCAGACTTAGGTTAATCAATTGTGCATATTAAATTAAAGTTAATTATGTTTAAAGTATTTGCTTACAAATACTATCACTTTTAACAAATGTCAAGGCAGTTCCTAATTGAGTGTTTTGTTCTTGTATTGAGCAAAAATAATTTTAAGTTCTTCTTTATTGGTGTTAAAATATTTAAGGGAACTTTATGAATCTTGTTTCATTTCTTTAAACGTATCATAATAGTAATAATTGTATTTTTGAAGCGTTCTTCAAAATCTGAAGAACTGCTGGTCGATTTCTATTTCTGCTAGAAGGAAAACTGGAGTGACAATAAAGTGCAGCCGATTTCACAGGAAAAGGCATGTCACATCTCATGAGAGTATTGTTAGGAGATGTCAGGGAAACTAACTAACTGTGTATAGCAATAGTTTGTCCTTAACAGTCCCTTTGAAATGAACCGTTTGAGCCTCTTGAAATATATTAAAATTGAAGCCTTTTTACTTCAAATGTATAGTTTTCTAAATGCTAGCATTATTTTAGTTTTACTGTATATATCTCAATTTATAATTGGATCTATGCAATGTGAAAAGAGCACTTTTTCGTTATGACCAGAGTCCGGAAGTTAGGCAAAATGCATTTTCTATCTGGGTTGATATATTTAAGAGACAGATAGAAATGAACATATTTCCACACATTTGGGATCAATAGGGCCAGTTTTTATTTTGCTTTTTTTTTTTTTTTTTTTTTTTTTTTGCTTCTATTGCCTATTTTAAGATTTTAAAACCTTTTATTTGCCTGTTTTTGGATCGTTATGCATATTATTTCTGCGATTATTTAGTCATTTTAAAAAGCATATAAAGAATTTCAAAATATATGAAGTGAAAAATGTTAAAAAGTAAATGGCATGTTCACATCACAAAAATATCTATTGTGAATCTCGTTATACATTTATTACTTTTCAAGCAGTCAAACACTTTCCCCTCAACCCATTCACTTAAACTGTTTAAATAGCAGAAACTTCATTAGTGAAAGGAATGCACGGTTATATCGCGCATACGAATACCACGAAATAGAGAGGATTAGGAAAGTATTGTAGTTTTGAATAGTCCTGGCAAATGACCTTGAATCGATCTCCGTGAGACAATTCTAGGAAATTTGTGGCGGAAATAACTTCTCAGCGTATAAATGTAACAAACAATTGCAAGCGAGAAAGATGTGAGGGTACAACTGTGCAATAAAGCGTTCCCACATTGTGTTCAGTACGGAAGGAAGCGAGAGAAATATTAATCCGATTTCCCTATAAACGAAAAACAGAAAATGAACTTAACCGGAAAAAACATCTTGTTGTTGCATATAACCAAGAAAAGTAAGCTTAAGTATTTTGCTTAAGTGTTAAAGAAATTATTAAGTATTTTAAATATGTATTTTAATTAATAGGAGTGGTATCACTTCCTTTTAGCCTGTCTGTTTTATAAATACCTGAAACTTACTGGCAATGGTTATAACATGTGTTCTGGACAATGCGGCGTCTAGAAAGTTTCTTAAATATTTCAGTTCATTTACATCTACCCTTTCATCATCATTCTAATACCGGCCTGAAGAGCTAAATATGAGGACATATGGAGTTATTAGATAATCAACACTAATATCAGCAAATGTATGATATCGCTATACTGTTTGTAACTAACTTTCTCTGTTACATTTAGCTACAGGCGCACGTACTTGCACATTCTTTGGCACGTGGTTAAACGTCTGTTAAAAATTTCACTCCTTGGACTGCATATTAAAGGGCGACACGCAACAACTTTCGCACCAATCAACCAATGAGCGTAAACTGACACGCCCTTTGATCCTCCTACATCGTCTCGCGAGCCGGTACACTAAATTTACCCCACCTTAATATTAGAGCGAGGAAAAGCACGGAAGAATAAAAGAAGCATTCTTTTCTACAAAGAGTGTGTGGCATTCAACTTAAAGGTTGCAATAATTCACTCTGCCTCAAGGCGAACCAAACCAAGTGCATGCATTAAATACCTTTCATATCGCAACAATGTCGGCATGCTTGTTTCTGAGATAAATCAATAATAACAATAGGTCCGACATATATATTTCATTTACTGTGTCGTGACTAGCATTGTTGATGTTTTAGTTACTGTATATGTTGCAACTGCATGCCACGCAGTTTATTCTCCTGATTCTTGCAAATCGCAAGTTTTTCACTAATGCTGTACATCCCAACTTAAAGACTTCACACATGTTAGTAATATCTAAGTAAACACATTTATTCAGTTTCATTTCAGAAAAAGAGAACAGGTTTAATTTTCCGGATTTCCAAAAAATAAATACAAGCTTCCTATTTAAATCACCATGCACAGCTTTCTTTCTTGTACCTGCAGCATACTATTCACCTCATGGTCCCTGTAGAAGAGGGGGGGGGGGAATAACGCATTTGGGAAGACCTCTTTTATCAACACTTACACTCCTTGTCGACATTCTCTCATAACTGCAGCGCCATCGCACGTTTGTGTTATAAACTTCTGGCTTATATGAAACTCTTCTAATTCAGATGTTAAAGTACGCCTTAATATTTCTACAGTCAATTTAGAACCTGCAATGTATTTTATGAATCTTTCAACCGGTTTACCCGGACTAATGTATCGTAATATCACAACAAATTGTGACATGGATGTAATATCTGTCGTTTCGTCCACCGGTACAGAAACTAAATTTGCGTCTAATTTAATTCCTATAGACAAGATATGTTTCTCACCTCTTGCGCTGTCACCCAAAATATTTTTTCAAGTCATAAAACAACTTCTTAATTTTGTGCCGTCTTTTGGCTGATGAGGTCCAAGTCATTTCACTTCCAACTTAACACTAAACTTGGAAGCGAAAATGGAGTCTGGAGTTTTCAATAAAATGTTCACTTTATCCTTCTCCCCCTTTTCCCCCCTTTCTTTAACACTATGAAAGTAAATTTTTCACTGACAAACAGTGAGGAAGCCACTCAATTTCAAACAAAGTGCGAAAACAGCCTCCAGTCGGTTATGCGTGGTATCACTAGCCCCTCAACATCTGGTTCCTAAGAAAAGAGAGAATACCGAGCGCTGTCCATGAGCCGACTTCCTGCTGGTCTAAGAGAACACATAAACAGGAGAAAATTTAACCATCTTGGAAGAAGACAAATATAAGTTCATGTAAATGTTCGCTGGCCTATGAAGTTATACGTTTAAAGTGCAAAGTTCGCATGCTGCCGGTACGACAGTGGAGAGGAAATGCGCTTATTGCATAAGATACAATTGACTAATCGGTCATTATCCCTGTTTTCATGCAATTTTTGTTTTAAAAGTTGACCAGGAGAAAGGAAATGCCCTTTACTTTGGGGGGAGAGGTCATCTGGCCCTTATTGACGGGCTACCCCTACTGTTCACTGTTGTGCACTAGTTCTGCTGTACTAAGAACGTTATCCGAGAGCATTCGCTTGCTTATGTCTGCCCCGGAAAATGAGAAGCACTTACGAAGAGTATCCCAAATGTGTAAGTCACCTGCACTATGTAGGAGTCCCTGAGCATTCATTTGTCGCATGTCTTTGAATCCTGCACCTATTATCTAATAAGGAAACTTTGTTGCCATGGAAACACACAACCCCATAGCAGAACAAAAGTTCATCATGCAGGAGCTGCGTAAACTAAGCGAATTTATCATCGGTTGAACAGCTTTTAATAAAAAGGAATATAAAATCCAAATTAGGCCTTATTAATTAAATTAATGACATAAGTTACATCACTGTGTAGTATTAGGGGAACAAAATTAGAGTTCTTGTAATCTATAAGTATAACAGAAGAGAAAACACATTTTAGAATAATAATAATAATAATAATAATAATAATAATAATAATAATAATAATAATAATAATAATAATAATTAAATGAAATATATGACTACTGATAGACAAAGCTATACTATGTGGAGAATTTTAAATATTTTTAAATGTAATATGTGTAAGAAATCTTCACATTCACTTAAATAGAGAAAAATAACAAAGTTTTGAGTCACATTCTGCATTAAGAAGATGGTGTTCATATATTTCAATAAAACAAAAACATATCACTGTTTAAAATCAATTTCGATGTACTAAGCAAAGATACAGAATCAGCCAAGATCAATCGAAAGTTTCATCGATTTTCATTAGATTTCACATTGAATTTTTACGTTAATGTATTAAAAACATAGAACGCAAATGTTTTCTAAGATTATTACAGAGCTCTCTTACATATTAATATAATTCTCAAACATATCTTAGATTAATATTTCACAGTTATTATCTTCATGTCGATACTTTTGTTAAATATTTAACACATGCAACACTATAAATATAGTTAATATGCTGAATTAATTTCGCCATTAATTTTAAAACAATACAGAGAAAATTAAACGCAAGAGCACTTTTTAGATTTTGTTTTTCAAGTATACCTTTACTTCTAAAAGTCTAATTTCCCCAATTTTCATAAACTATTTTGCTTATTTATTTAAATGGTACATACCGGTTTTGTTTTAAAGAAAGAAATATTGGTGCCGATAGAGCGATTTTTAAATTTTGGTTTCCTGGTAAACCCCCCCCCCCCCCCGCCTAAGAGCCTGGTTTCCCTGAGTTTCACAAACTATTTTTCTTAATCTATTTGAATGGTATATACGGAGTTTCATTGCGCAAAAGTGCATATTAATCCACTATAGCATTTTTAAATTTTGCTGTGCAGGCAACCCCCCCCCCCTGCTAATAGCCCGATTTTATTGATTTTCAGGAAGTTTTTGTTTTCCTTGTTTTATTTAAAATGTCACTGATTTTCGAAAACTATTTTTTCTACTTTATTTCAATGGCCTATGACGAATTTCCTTTAAAAACTTTTTAAATTTCGGCCACTAAAGCGATTTTTATATTTCGCTTTAATCCCCAAAAGTTTTCACTCCTACTGCAAGTGACCTGATTCCCATGATTTTCGCACACTACTTTTATCAATTTATTTTAAAGTTGTTTATTGAGTTTTCGTTGAGATAAAGAAAAAAAATTGCGACCGTTAGAGGAATTTTTATTTTTCCCACTCCCAATTTTGGTGCATAAGGAACCCAACAAATCGTTTGTTAATTGATGGCTATGTGCCGAGTTTCGTTGAGAAAAAACAAAAATTGCTACCACTAGAGAGAGAATGGACACACCACACAAGCACAATATACATAGATAAGCATATTTTTCGATTTTTTAAAACTTTTTAGGTGTCAAGTGGGTACAATCGATGCAAATTTGAATAGATTAGTAAAAATTCTTTCCTTAGTACAACAGCAATAATTTACAACCCTTCTCAATTCGCTATAAAAAATACCGAAAAATATGCAAATTTTTCACGGCGCAGACCGCAATAGCTTCAGTCCTTCGGAATTCGCTAAAAAGGAGGAATGCTGTGCTGATCTGTGCTCATTATCATCACAGGTGACGAAAGTTGAATATATCAACACGGCCATAATCAACCATCAGGGTTTTCCCAAGTGCGACACCTGGTAAAATATTAAGCAATACCGGAATGCGCAGGAAGATGGGTGAAAGTTTCTATTCTGAAAATGACCATATTAAATCAATTTATATATATGAGAAAAACAAAAGATTGTCACTGAAACTGATACGCCACAGTCTTGCATAACTTTTATGCGAACATTTTGCAACGTGGCGATTAGGTCCCTGCACACACTACAGTGCACTCAGTGATGTTTTTCTCCCTCTAGTTTCAAGAAAAAAAGGGTTTCTGTTTAAAAAATATACATAATTCCGGCATATTTCTTTTATGTATCATCTTAAAATAAACTCAATAGCAGAACTTGAGGAAATAAATATTTATTTTGAGGTATTATTATTATTATTATTATTATTATTATTGATACTTTTGCAGTGTTTCCGTTTTCGTTTAAATTCAGCAAGTTAGGAGTTGATTTGGTTTATTTACGGACGCTCTTTAACATCTTAGGTCATCAGCGTCCCGTTCAATTCATGGTGTGAAACGGACGACAAATTTTCCTCAGAGGTCTCTTCTTTCAGGCTTGAGGTTCTTTTTCGTGCCGTAAATGTACGACACGGGACCCACGGCTTTACTTCCCTTCCGAAGGAAGCCATACTTTGGATTTTTACGCCCGGAAAAATCCATCGATCCTGGCTGGATTTGAACCCGCGATCTTGGGTTTAGAAGGCAAGTATGGTTACCACTACACCACCAGGACCGACACAAATTAAGAGTGACAATATTTACCCATTAAAGCACTATTCCTTTCATTTATAAGCAAGAATCTGCATATATTTTACTTCTGTGACAGGAACTATCTTTCCTAAGCAGAATTATCCAATAGCCAATGAGATGCATGGAAGAAGCTTGCGCAGCGGATCTTTGTTTACTCCCATTGTAACCTTACGCAGAGAGTGTCGCTACTGACCAAGCATAGCTGCAAGAGGTCGGAATCGCTAAGTATAGGAATTACGCAAGACTCCAGGACCGGCTCAATGGAAGTTAAAGGCCACACACGCACGGTAACGCATGCTGAGCATGGCGGAACATGTCTGCGAGCTTGCCCCTAGCTGTTTGTAAACGTTTACATGGAGCAGACAGCAAACACGCAATCAAGGCCGGGTTATTTATGACGTGAGGAGTTTTATTGTTATCTAATTAGGACACATTTTAACTCATGTTGTAAATTAAAGAAAATGATAGCTACATTCGTTAGTGGGCGAGTTGTGAAAGTAGGTGAGTAATGAAGTGAAACTATCCACTTTCGTAGAGAAGCTTCTGGACTCCTGGCATTCGATTCCTTCCAGTCGTTCTGTGTTTAAGGTGTTTCTGCTCTTCTAGTACAAATTGGTATTACGGATAAGAAACTGTACTCGCGCCCTGTCGGTCATTGTAGTAATAAAACATTTCTTTTCGCTTTCTGCCACCTAACAGCATACCCGCTCTTTCTTACTGTGCAGAGAAGTAAAGCAAACTTTGGGGTTTGTTGTATTATTTGCGTACCACACATACTTGCCAGCCAAACATGGAGAAATCATCAAAAGGACACAGAATCACCTTGGCATACATTTGTCGTCTGCATCAACATTTGAAATGCTGGTTTTCCCTTCGAAACCATATACAGGGAGTTTCAAAAACTGTGTAAAATATAAATTTCTCGTGTTTTGAACATTATAATGAACATTGATATGGAAATACATCATCTGAAGAGAAAGCCTTGCGTGAAAAAAAAAAATCAATTTAATTATCCCTTGTATTAGCAGTACTATTTCTTTTCGAAGTCAACACAGTAACGTTTTAAGGGGGGGGGGAGTGAAATGGGATAGTATATATGGTGACAGAAGAAGGTTTAAAACAAAAGTGTCTAATAGTAATAGTGAAAATGAGGCCAAGAAGTTTGTGCTGCATGCTAACCATTGTCAGATTGTAAATTAAATACATCGAACATGTAATTAAGTAGGCATTAAATTATAAACTCTTAAAATTAGTTTATTTACCGAAATTTTACACATAAATGAGTAAAAATAATTATATTGAAATTTAAAAGATCAAAATTGTTAAAATAACAGACTTGTTTCTGCACCAAATTTTTAGGTATGATGTAATTTTTTGGAATATACAAATTCAGAACACCATATTCAATTAGAGTGATGAAATCTTTCACAGACATATAGTTAAAGAAATTTCTGGCACCCCTCCCCTCAAAAAAAACTTACATTTAATTTAAATTTCAATAATGGGTCGCTTCTGAGAGAACTGCATCAAAGTCATTTAATTTAAAAATGAGCTTCTTACCTCTAGAAACACGGTAAACGTTATTGGGTGTTCAGAAATTGTCTCAAATCTGTACGAGCGCCAAAGTTCGACTTGCCCAGGCTTGTAATTACCTTGTGACAGACATACTTTGTGACTTCAAGAAACACTGATGTTTGCAGTGGAAGTAAGATCTTATGACCGCAATTCTTAGTATTTTAGTTGCCTTAACTTTTAATACACCCTTAGCCATTTTTATTTGTTAATTTTACTGACCCTTATAGTACTGGTAAAATAGTGTGTATTTATTGTGCATGATCTTTTTTGTTCTTGTTATGTAGTACATTCTAATATTTTATTTATTAGTATTTATTTTGATACTGCTTTAATTTTACATTAGTTTTAAACGAATTTACAAAACGAAACATTTAACAATGAATACAAACAAAGGGTTTAATCTCTAGCAGTTTTCTTCGTTGTCTTTTATTTTTTTCTTTGTTTTTAAGCCCCTCCTGTTTTTCAGTTATCGCTGATTGGTTGGTTAGATCTTTCTCGACTGATCTTCTCTTACGTGATTTCCCTGTGTCTTTTCACTTCCATGTTTATTTTAAGTAATATGTTTTAGATAATCTTTCGAGTTTAGTTTACAATCTATGCATTTTTAATATATGTAATTATAATTAGTATCCTTTCATGCAGCCTCTATTGTTCCTGTTATGTTATTTACTTGTCTTGGTTTGTTGATATCCAAGCTCTGAATCGTAAAATAGGATTAAAGTTGCTGAGGTATTTATAGAAACTAACTGCTTTAGTTACTGTACTGTTTTTTTTTTTTTTTTTTTTTTTTTTTGGCACAAATCCTGAAAGCCTATTGCTTAAAAAATTTACCACCCTTGATCTCAATCAAGTGGGTACCTAATTAAAATATCCGTAACTTTTTAAACTTATTTGCTATTTTCCCTGCAATGATAAAAACTTACAATTAGCTCTATCTTCATCCAAAAATATACCGATTGCAAGCCGAGTCTTTCTCATCGAAACACGAAGATACTGACTACAGAAAAATCAACTTTTACTAAATCAGTGGATTGATTAATTACCTTTGGAGTGAATAAGTATCCTTGGCACGTAAGGAACATGGGTCTTTTATGCATTCATTTAATTCTAACTTTGTAATTTCAGATCTAGCATTTTAGTAAGCTCTAAAACCTTCCCTACAGCTAAGGAGTTACATCTCCCAAAGGACTATGCTAATAAATGTTCTTTGTCTTTTCAGAGTTTCATACTGTAGTAAGACGTGTTTTGCAGTCGCTTCAGACTGTTCGCCAGCAATAATTCCAATAGCTTTATTGGGTTATCCTGTTAGCCAATTCAATCGGTTGTAGCTTTGTCTTGATATGCAGTTTTGCGGTAAACGATTTGTTTTTTATCCTTCAGAATGTTTATTAATTTGTAAAGAAAAATTATCTCGGATACTTTTTGGGCTTTGACAAAGAAAAAGAATGTCATACATTCACCATCCCGGGTTTGATTCCGCATATCAACAGAAGGCCTTTTATTCTGCACAGATAGACATGGAACAACTTGTTAGAACACGTTGCTATAACCATTGTGATAAATGATTCCTAACAGAAAGATGCAAATTCACACAAACAACGCCCAGATCGACCAATGCTTTTTAAATTTCTCCACATGACCAAGAAAACACAAAATTTAAGATGATTTTTTTTTTCATCATATTCACCTCTTAAATCAATATATTTTGTTCAACAACTTTCCAACATTTTAACTATCTCAGTAAAATAAGATTTTTCCAACTATGAAAAATATATTTCTTCAGGTTTGGAAATAAAAAGTAATTGCTAGGTGCCAAATCCGGCGAATATAGCGGATGTGGAAGCACTTGGAAGCAAAGGTCATGCAGCTTTTCAGTAACAATCCCAGCCGTGCTTGAAGACGCATAACCGTGATGGGAGGGGGAAAAAAAAAAAAAAAACCCCTTTCTTTTTCGCAAAGTATGGAAGTTTAGCCTGAATTCAGTTGGTCCAGTAGTGAAGCGTAATACTCCCCGGTGATGATTCTGCCCTTCTGGAGGTAATCTACGAGCACCACACTATGAGAATTCCAGAAAACCGTAGTCATGAGCCGTTATTACTTTGATATACTTTCACCTGTTGCCACCCATTGTTTGGATTGTTACTTCGTGTCTGGCGGGTAATGATGAATCACTTTTTCGTCTACTGTTGGAGAAACTCACTGGAATTGCGTTCAAACAAGCCTAAACACTCTTGCTAAATGTTCATTCGAGTGCGTTTTGGTTCATTGTTAACAAACGTGGCACCCATCGAGCCGAAAGCTTTCTCATATCCAAAACTTCCTGTAAAATGTAATGAACACGGTCAACTGAAATCTTTGCAATGAAAGTCAACCCGCGTACCTTCAATTGGCGATCATTGAGAACGGCGTTGTGAAGATTTGTCACAGAGTTTTGAAACGCCCCGAGCTCCCATCACCTTGGTATGTACAACCACGCTTAAATTCAGCAGCCACTTTTTAACCATCGAAAACGAAGGGGAAGAATGCTTTATATGACATCTAACTCCTTTTATATTTTTGTTGGGGTTAAACCGTTCAAAAATGTTTTTCATAGCTCGTATTTCAATTTTAAGCATTTTGTGGAAAACGTTAACACTAGTCTGTTTACACGATCGTCACAAACAAGTACCTATTACACTTGAGCATCTGAAGCTTTACAGCACGTCATCCAAAGCGTTATTACAAAAAGTCTTCTTCCTCCGTGACAGTACGATAAACCTAAATGTACTGAGAAAAAACAACGCTCTGACTAGAGGCCCTTTGAACATTAGGACTACATAATAGACCGTTCATCACGATATAGGTAGAATCCAAGTTGCATAAAGTGGGCGGGTATTCCATCATTTAAGACCCACAAGTCCTATTTTATTTACCAGGCTCTGCGCTGTTTTTTATTGACGTATATGCATATGTATTTACATGATCATTTCTATACATTTTTGTGCAAGGAATCGCCTCCGTTTGTTGCTCATAGTAATTGTGTGTAGTACTGTAGAAATCTGTCATTCGTGAAGAAAATAAAGACTCTACTCACCTTAAGTAACGAAAGGTCTTCTTTGAAGACGACAACAGTCCGAAAGATGGAATTAGCGGTTGTGTCAGAATGCGTTAACGTGCAGGAAGACAACATGTAGCATTATTCATACCCCTATTCCTGCCTCCACGTTAACAGCGCATTAATTTTGTGTTCACAAGCAGCTCTGAGAGCCCGCACGAACAAAACACTGATAGTTGGTTCCCGGCGGGATAATGTCAGAGGGAGATGATGGAAATACAAATGATGTCAGCCATAGAGGCGCCGTGCCGGTCACGCCTGAAACACGCTTTCGTACGCACTCACGCCTTCTCTCAGCCAGCAAACTCAAGATTCCCAAGAGAGCAGCACTCGCAAAACGAAGTCATATTTAGTAGACGAAAAATAACAAAAGCCTGTCAGTTCATGAGTCAACAAATGCCCTCATAAGATGTTCACTAAGGCTTTTTAGTTACAAACACTGCGATAACACCAAAACTTCTCTATTTGAGCATTATGACAAGTGTTTAATAACAAATAAAATGTGTATTGTATGTACATGCCACGAATCGGTGATAACAGGGCTCATATGTTCTTGACCTAACATTGCCTTAAACATGACTTTAAAATAACCATAAAATTATTAAATAAATCATCATTCAAAATGATCTAATATTATTAAAATCCACGAAAAGTAATGCAGGTAGCATGTTTTATTAAATGTAAGCTATTGAACTTTTTAAAAGAATACGCTTTACATTCACTTGCAATAAACAAGTAGGAACTAAAAAATTACACTGTAAATATGTAGTCACCTTATTCTACATTGCCATGTGCATGTCCAGATTTTCACAAGTAAAAGAGCAATCTTATATTTAAAGCTACTTTCTGTCACTAGATGCCAGTTCTTCGAAATCTAATATATTGAAGATTTCACCAGACAGAGCTTCAGAAATCAAGCACACAGAACAGTGCCCATGATTTTTTCCCAGTATACTTTTAATTTTATTTTTCACCATTTCACTAACTTCAGCACACACAAATGCCAAACGCAATTTAAATTTTTCTGACATTTACATCTCTTTCTTGGGATGTTGCAGTTGTAGAAAATAGGAAGCCGAAATTTAGTTTCAAGTCTGCCATCTTCCCCTACATTTCACTGTCGGAACACAGTTCTTGAGCTCGCTGAAGGCTATGGCATCTTGCGTCTTCAGAGCGTCAACCACGGATTTCACGTCTTGCAAATTGTTGCAATAGTACACAGCAGCATTCTATTCAGGAGCCCCACCGTGTAATGACGGGTTTGGGTGGCAGGGTTAACACCTGGAGCTATGGATTTAAATACTTCTCTTCCTGATGGAGCTTTAACAGAATCACAAGGAGAGTAGGCGCGAACATCTCCCCGACCTATGCATAGCGTGCAAGGCGAGTTAGATGCAGCTTCCGGATAAGGCCGCGTCTTGTGGTTTAAACTGACGCTTAGCCCAACATCATAGCAACCACAATGAAGTTCATAACGTGGTGGGCAAAACATCGGTTGTAAATCACAAGACGCGGCGTTCTGCGGAAGCTCAGTAGACCAACCATGATAAGCATTTACGAACAATAGCATCACTACATGATGCAAAAGACTGCCAACTGAAAAATTAGAAAATAAAGTATGAAGTAGGTAAAATTAGAAAGCAAAGATAAAAAATATGAAAGGGCATAAGCATTGCTAAGTGACATTACGAGTATGATATCCAGATTACAGCGCAAGAAATCATAATCATTGAACTATACTTGGGGAGAGAAAGCTGCAAAAAGAATATATGTAAGAGAAATAAAACATTTCATTGTGTCTCCATAGTCTGGTTGTAGCGTTTGCAATAATCCGGAGATCCTGGGTTCAGACCAGGCAAATGAACGGATGATTTATTTACGGACGCTCTTTAACAGCTCAGGTCATCAGCGTCCCATTCGATTCAGGGCGTGAAAGGGCCGACAAATTTTGCTCAGAGGCCTCTTCTTTCAGGCTTGAGGTTCTTTTTCGTGCCGTAAATGTATGACACGGGACCCACGGCTTTACCAGGCAAATGGGACAACGTAGCGGCGCCCTATGGGCATCCCGGTCTCAGAAGTTCCCTACTTGAAGAGTGGAAATGTCAAACGTTCTAAGTTTCATTTTCTAAATTTTACAGGATGAAGGGGAAAAAATCTCTGCTAATATCCAAAATATTATATCCAAAATCATCAGGAGGGCATTTTATTACTTCAAAATTACTTTGTATAACAAATCATTGCCAAAAACAAATGCTCAAGGAGAAAAAAAAATAACAATAAGAAGGTTCTATGTGCCAAATGATGGAAGAGCCTGTTACAAGTACCATTCAAACTTTTGTTATACTTTATTTCAGCTTTTAGAAGGAAATAATTACCAAAATAACATTAATGATTAGCATGATATATATTATAATGTTATTAAGTACAAATATGTTATTAAAGGCAAAAATAGATAAATGAATTATAAAATATGTACAATAATAGCAATCTTCATGTTTTCTCCTCACAACTGATAAGAAGAATTTAGTTTTTCATTCTTACATAGAGGTTGAAATTGATATCTCATAAAGCTCTCTGTGGTTTTCAGGAAGGAATGGCAACATGAATGAGATCTTTCTTTTTTTCAACGGATAAACGGAGTTGATTTTTCAGACGAAGCAGAGGTTGCTGTAAATGAACCACTGATTTTCCTCTTTTTAAAACTTCAAAACCCCTCCACCCTTCTAATGGTGAGTAAAAGTTCTTTTAACAGATATTTCAGATGGATGAGATCGAGATACTTTGAGCATTGTGCAATTTGAAATGTTGAACATGATTAAAACCAAAGGAAATCACTTAATTCCATTAGAACTACATGTATGAAAAGGATTTATGACTTTAGTATACTTTACAATCCTATGTAAATGTTGGAGAATGAAGGCCTTATTACCCTTCTTCTTTTCTCTATACAGCGAAATATCCATCACAACTCAAAAGCTATGGTCACTTACTAAATATTTCTGTACGATAAACATTTCCCCTTAAAACCTAATGTTATCATGGCATGGCACTTAGAACACAAGATCACTGCATAGCAATTAAAACTGCGCTCTCTGTAAATGAGTATTTTCACTACTACATCATGCGTATGGGCCCTTAGAACACGACTAGGAATAAGCCTCTGGGGCATAGAAATAAAGCGATTAAATTTAAAAATGGCACTTAGAACGTTTGACATTTCCACTCTTTGTTGTGTTTTACGTTGTTGCACTCTCGTAATTTGCTGTTTTGACGGTGAACGAGAGAAGCCAAATATCCTACCTTCAAACCGTTAAACGCACATGGATAGGTACACTAGCAACAACGATCAGGCTGAGCGAGGTTCAGGTTGCTATTTCACCTTCATCCTCCTTACTGCCTTGAATATCCACCACTTTGCTTTATAGCTAGCAGGATAGCTCAAGTGATATCTGTCATAGAGCGTTGTGTTCTTATCAAAGCGAAACAGAATTTACTGGTATTATATTAGTAAACTCTCATTATATTTCTTTATTATTATTATTATTATTTTATTATTATTATTATTATTGTTATTATTGAATATTGTTTAACGCCCGTTTTTACTACTGAGGTACCACAGGCGGTGACACTGGTGAAACCTGAGATGAAATGATAAATTGGGAATGGATTTTTTAGGAAGGAAACGTTCCAGACCTACGTTTAGGGTACTTCCCTGGGATTTGCCATTTATGAAGACTGAGGAAAACCTGGAAAAAACCTCAGTCAGGGAGGACGGTCCAGGTGGGAATCGAACCCCAGACCTCCCTCTAACGAGCCCGCGCCTTAACGACCTCGGCCACCCGTGGTGGTTTTATTATATTTCTTTAGCAACTTTACTTGAAGGTTGTATGAAGGTCACAGTAGGTAACCAGCTAGATATTGTGGTGTACCAAAATTCATGTGGCCGTTTTTCCTCTTCTTTCTTTAATGACATGAAATCTATAATATGCAATTTTATAGAGTATTCATTTATTAAAATGGGCAATGTTACTGTGCATTAGTTATAATGGGAACAAATATTTAAAAATAACAAATTTAAATTTAACAAAACGGCCACAACAAATTACCAAAATCGCGTTCTGTTGAAACACTACAGAAAGCAGATTACAAAGCTGTTGGAAATTAGGCATTAAAGATCTGTCATGTTATTGGAAGACCTTGTACACAAAATGTTGAGAATATACCTATAATCACTCTAGAAGATCCTACAAAACACACGTAGACTGTCAGAAGAATATCTTTCTAAGAAAATCATACAGAAATCTACCGTTACTGGTCATTAGTTCTTTGGATTAAAAATGTTTTAAAAGAGTTGTATAAGTCGCGAAGAAAAATGAATGTATTGTTAAAATAATTATGAAGATCCATAGCACTTTGAACTCATTTCAGGCGAGCGGTGCATCGATGCTCAGCTTTATTTTTAACAACTTAAAGATATCCAGTCGAAACCGGATAAAACAAAAACAATCAAGTTAGAAACAACAAAATATGTAAAACTATTGCGAGTTCTACTTGTTTATATGGAGCACAGGATTGGACCCTTAAAGTAAAAGACGAAAGAAGACTCCAAAACAGCATTAATGAAATTTCTGAGAAATGTGGAAGGAATACAAAGAAGGAACGAGCTAGAAATGAAGATATGACGCATTTAAACGTTGAGAACATATAGGATAAAATAAAATGTGAGTGCTGGCCTTATTTAGAGCGAAAGAATATTGCGAGGATATCAAAACATATTTTAAAATATAAATATACTGGAAAGAGGAATTTAAATCATCCGAGAAAGAGATGGTTGGATCAGATTTTTAAGACGTAACTGGGTTTTAGTGCAGCAGATAATATTTTTTTACACTACTGATGTATACGTTTTCTTTCACCATATCCTACCATTATCAAGATCTTAATTCCCTCATTTCTTCATATTGTTTAGCATTTTCAACGTGTCACATAATCTTTAGGTTGGACCTGCAGTCTGCAAATGTTATCTGAACGGTCCAAGTTCAATAATAATTAATGCAAGTTTCTTCCTGTCCAAATATAATGAGAACTAAGCAGGGATCTTTGATGAGAACTATGACAACAGATTCCGTTGTCCTGCTATGCATTAACTATACATATTACATCATAGAGAGGTTCCGCTCTAATATATCTGAACTTTCATTTTCTGCTGAACCTGGCACCCACCGTACTCAACAGTTACTCTGTGAGATGCTGAACTGTCTCGAGAGAATGAGAATGCACTTATTGTCACAGCCTTTCTCAATTACTCTTACCATAATAACACACGCTTCTGTAAAACCAATTATTCCTAACCTGCGAATTTGAGCTTTGTGATTATTACCTGAAACAAATAAAGTGAATGAATGCGAAGTTAATGTGTTAAATCCAAAAACCTATTCAGTTTATTGCTATGCGTAAGGATTTTTAGCAAACTTACATTAAAGATATAAATCAATTTCTTGTAATTTTATTCAAAAAGCAATATTTTCAGCACA
Organism: Metallyticus violacea; assembly: GCA_030762175.1. NCBI lineage: Eukaryota > Metazoa > Arthropoda > Insecta > Mantodea > Metallyticidae > Metallyticus > Metallyticus violacea. The sequence continues at coordinate 69,226,436 of CM060845.1, forward strand.
CTATTTCTGAATACAAGCCTCCAAATACAACAAAAAACGAATTAAAATAGAAAAATGTGATGAAAACATGGCTTTGTAATATCCATAGAGTTCACAAATATTATAGTTTTATTTTATATGTTATTATTTTTATATTTTGGTAACCATATCATCATTTAATGCTTAAATTGATTTTGATGTACCAACAACAACACTGTAATTACACAATATCTAGAGGTTTACTTCAATCCTTTTGCAAGTACATTATTGTAATCGTCGTCTTTTCGCTGTGAAAATTCTTCTGCTACTTTTTCTCTTTACCGGGATTTCTGGATTTTCTCGCATGAGCTCCCAACAATAGTCACCAAGTATAATGGCGTCACATCGTCCCAGATATCTTGTCTCAAAATTCCTTTAAAACATAATAGAACCTTGTTCTTCAATAAAGAGAACCCAGGTTATTGCGAAATTAATCAATGTGTAACCTAAATTTTGAGACTCATTTTGCAGTTAAGTTCCTTGAATGCGTTTAGCATTTTGCACACATCTTTAAAAAATTGTATATTTCTGGTTGTCAGCTATATTTTCTTTTGTATCCACCGTAGATTCAAGTGTACTAAAAATTCATGAAATTTCTGATGTCGGAACTCTTAAATATGCCTTGCTTCAATTTTGCATCTCGGAGAGCTGGAAACTTGGGAAAACACATACGATCACTTAAAACCTTACTCAAATTTAATATGGAGAGGGGGTTGAATTAGGAGATTTTTGGGAACAACGTTCTTGGAACCAACAGCCAAGTGCTCTTAAGGCTTCCAGTTTTTCTTAATCCACACAAATAAAACACGAGTATTTAGTGTAGCCATATTGCTGGTGGGCAATAATATGATTTCTGTCTTGAAAGGATCTAACCAGAATTGCACAGTATCGTGGTGGGGACTAAGAGAACATCCCTCTTCTCCCACCCCTACTTTTCCTTTTTTCTGCTTGCTCCTTGCTTCCCCTTTATCAATATAAGTGATCTGCATATTCTAGAAGCTTACAGCTTGCAAGCAACACTTTATTGTCCACCGAGAAAACAAATGGAAATTTATTTGTATTTGTTATAAAATGTTCTAAATAAAATTCTCTAAAACATATATTAAAATACGTAGTCAAATTCAAAACAATGATTACGTGCTAGGAAGATTCTTGCCATTTTTTTTTTTTTTTTTTGATTTAGGGAGATGCCACTATTTGAAAAATTATTATATTATTGTTTTATATACAGAGAAATAAATTGTCTTGCAGATAATGGGGAGAGAAAGAAAAAAATATCCAATTTAAAAATATGGCTACTACGTCATAACTTGAAATGTGACGATCGCAAAAATATCTTCTATTAATAAATGTATTCAAAAACAAGGGTAAATGCAAAAAAATAAAAGTTCTCTCAAATTTAAATCAAATGATGTGCTATTTTAAACCACCTTGTGCGCATTCATTTATAAATGCATCATAACTATAAAACTTTAATATCTAAACATGTCTTACAGCAAATTTATTTTTGCAACTTATCAGGATAAAGAACGGTATAGTGTGTCACATTTTAACACTTCCTCCTACGTTAAGATTGTGAGGAAGTTGAAAGTTCTAACATTACAAGAGAGGAAGGCGCACCCGATCTGCATACCACACACCGAGTATCGGGGACAGGACAAAGAGAAGGCTTGCGGAAGATTGCCGCTATTTCCCGAGCTTTACATCACCTTGGACGTAGCCGGAGTAAGGCGTTGCCTCCGAGAGGCTGCAGATATATGTGCTATTTGTTATATACTGGCAACACTTCTTGTTACTTATGTAAAACCGATCTCACTTCATTGTCCATAAACAACCATGGATTATACCTTCGGCCAAGCGGCGACACCACTCCTTCACTCTCAATTGTTTCTTATGTCTCTTTATTATCCCCAGTGAACATGTTCAAGGGTATAATTTCTCTAGCTATAAAACTCTAAGGTTGTGGGAACTTGTCCTATATTTGTATATTAATGGAGATATTGTTTTAGTCATGTTGCGTGCCTTTTCCTTACTTCATTGGATGCATCACAACATTTTCGGTTTTTATGTAGTCCTAGAAGAGTATAAACTAAAAATTATCTCGAACTTTTAGCAGTAAAGCCAGAAGGAGCTGAATAGTGACAAACTGAAGTTTTAAAAGTATTTGAAAAAAAAAGTATTCATGAAAGCATTTGAAAACTATGGAAGAAAATTGGGTTTATTGCCAACATCATGTAGCCTGAATAATATATTTTTTGAATGCAGAAATATAAAATGAAAGTAAGATTATTCATAGTTTGTTGTGTCAGTTTTGCTGCGGCGTAGCTGAACAGAAGGAAGAGCTTCTAAACTCAAGATAGCGGGTCCACACTCGGCCAGGATCGATGGATTTTTTCGAACGTAAAAATCCTAACTATGGCTTTCTTCGGAAGGGAATTAAAACCCGTGGGTCCCATGTCATGAATTTAAGGCATATAAAAGAACCTCAAGCCTGAAAGAAGAGGCCTCTGAGCAAAACTTATCGGCTGTTTCACGTCCTGATTACAATTGGACGCTGATGACCTGAGATGTTAAAGAGCGTCCGTAAATAAAGCAAATCAAAACAGAAAGAAGAGGGGCTGAAAAATAATGAAACTATAAAGCTAAAGTTAGGTAAATATCCTCTTTTTTTCTATTGTAAAAAGAGGCTTATGGACATAATTTGTTCTTATTGTTGTGTACGTGTTTCTTTAATTGGCTGTTTAAAGACAAAGAAGCATGTTTTTCTTTAAACACATTTAAATTTTTTTGTATAAACAAGTTATTTGTAGAGTGGAAAATCTATTAGAAATAGTACATATTTTTGCCAAGGTCAAGGCCAATAATTCGCTATTGAATCTATGTGCTTATTTGCTTTCTAGCAGTTACAACACAAGCCGAAAGTTACTATCTATATATTATTTGTACAAGCTACGCAGCCCTCTAATGCAATTTCAGTATCAGCAGTTTCTCGTTTGTTTGCAAATGCTGAGAATTAAAGCAAACACCAGTGCCTTTATTCACAGAAAGACATCTAAGCAACTTAATGCCCGAATACTTGGAAAGGAGTGTTTTTTTTTTCTTTGTATTTTCCCTTGTAGCTAGTGGCACTTTTTAAGTAACTGATCACAGTTTCCTTATATGGAGCATCCTCTATCAGTTAAGGACTTTGCACTAATAAAAAGGCTATGGAAGGTGCAAAAATCCCGATTGGAATATGTCAAAAAGGTAATACTAACTGCAAATCCCTCAAAGTCATTTTGTGTACTGGAAATGAATGAAAAAAATTTGACTTTGGCAGAGCTGGAAGAAAAACTATAAATAATTCAAAGATATGACTACGAGTGATAAAGAATAATATCGTTGTCATTAAATTAAATACAAGAAAACTTCAGTGATCTATACAGCTTGCTGTGTTTTGAATAGGGGGATTACAACGGAAATGGATTGTTCTCCTCTCAGCTGTGTATGATTAACTTTGATGAGGACGAAAATAAAGACTTCCAACCCCCAAAACAGTGCCTGAGTTCTGTAAAACAGAGTGTATTGTTTCTATTATTAAGTAAGCAATATGGCACTTAGCTCTTTTTCAAATTTTTAAGTATCAGACGTTTTTCCTTCCCAAAGTGCATTTATTTCAGCTACATACGAACTTTATTTTTCAAACTGAACGTTATACTTTTACCACTATACATTTGCTTTCAACATTAAATTTGTTATTATGAAAACGTGTGAAACCTAGCTTATCTTCCTTTTAACTGTAGTTTGATTGTTTGATTTGATTTATTTACGGACGCTCTTTAATATCTCGGGTCATCAGCGTCCCATTCTATTCAGGGCGTGAAACGGCCGACAAATTTTGCTCAGAGGCCTCTTCTTTCAAGCTTTTTAACTGCGGTACTCATCAACTAGTTCATTTATCTACCTTCTAGTCAAAATAAGAATTTTAGAGTCCAGATGTCGTATCTTCCTCTATACGTCCAGAGTGTGATAGGATTCATGTCTATTTATTAGGTTTTCTCATAAGAAATGCGATTTGTAAGTTCGATGTTTTGTAACTTTTTAATGGCTTTCTTTTATTTGGCAATGTTATTCATAGGCTATTATGTATATTGCGAGCATGTATAAATCATCGGTAGGTTAAAGAGTTTGAGATTAGAGTCCTAAAGCACTGCTGGAAACACGATTATAAAGTTGCTGCAGCGACTGGAAGATTGTGTGAAATGGAAGCAGAAGGTGTTGTTACTCAGAGCGTAGCACAACGATAGATAGTTTGATAATGGAGAAGAAAACGCTAAAAATTTGTCGTTGCTTTTTATTTTTGTTTGTGATTTAAATATTTTGTATTTTTTCAAAATTTATACAATTTTTTTTAAATGTTCCGAATTCTTTGCCTTTTATTTTTGTCTGTGATTGAAATATTTTGTATTTTTTCAAAATTTATACAATTTTTTTTAAATGTTCAGAAGTCTTTGCCTTTTATTTTTGTCTGTGATTTAAAATTTTGCGTTTGGGGGTTATTTTATTCAATATATGAGAAATTATTCCATCCAGAACTATTAAAATTTGAGGATTTTATTGTTAAACATTACTTCTTAATTTTTAAAACTGATTTATATTATAAAAATAAACAATATCCGGGTTTAAAAAGAAATTTCAAATGTAAGAAGCATTACATTAATGTTGCAACGGATGGTGATGTCAGTTACATGCATCATATCCTTTCTCTCATCGGTTTTCAGGCCATTAGGCAATAAAAGTAAGGAAGCAAAGTTAGATTCCAGATAGTTGGTAACGCTGTAGTTTTTACTGCCTAAGAGGAAAGAACCAGCTAGCGTCAAGACTTAAAAGTATAGCTGTAATAGTTTTGAGTACACGCTTGAGATTTAATTGCTCATATCCTCGAGACTGAGATGATGCACAGCTTCAGTTACAAGACATGAACTAGAAAGACTTGGCAACTTCACTGTCGCTGTTTACACACTTCGCTTTCTGGTATGTAGACACGGGAAGTGGTGTGAAGAGATATATAAAGCAATCATTTTAAATGTTCATCTTATATAAGCAGCAATCTGACATTTACAATAGTATGCAAGAGACATATGTATAATTCTAAAGGATTCTCTTTTTCGAGAAGTGCAGCTTAACTTATTTTGATCATGCTACAATATATAACATAACCTCACATTATTTTTAGTTGCCTAGTAAAAGCAGTGTCTCAGAGTATAATTCAAGTTACAATTGCACACTGAAATAAGGAGATCCAATTGTTATCACATAATTCATTTTCCAAGGATGACACATTAAAGCAGCAGTGTTGTTCAACATACGAGGGTAAATCCATAAGTTCCCGGCCTTACCATTTTCTAGGTATGATAAAGACAAAACTGTATTTCACTTTTTAATAGAGTTTATTGCAATACACTTCTCACATATTCGAATTAACATTTCAATCTCCGCCCCCCCCCTTCAAATAGTCAGAAGTCTTGTCTGCAAAATGGGCATAAACAGGATCCATCACTTCATCGTCACACTTAAATTTCCTTTCTCGAAGGCCCTTCTTGAGTTTTGAGAATAGGAAATAGTCACTGGGAGCTAGATCTGGGCTGTAGGCTGGATGGTCGATCTTCTTGAAGTCACATTTCTTCACAGCTTCCTTTGCAATAAGATCTATGTGCACAGGCGCATTGTCGTGAAGAAGGCGCACACCACCACTCAGCTTTCCTCGCCTTTTCTCTTTGATGAAAGCACGTAGTCTGTGAGTACTCCCCATTTACTGTGGTGTTTCTCTCCTTGAAGTCAATGAAGAGTATGCCTTCACAGTCCCAAAAAATTGTGGGCATGATCTTTTTGGTTGACCAGTGACCTTGGCCTTTAGAGGCGGTGCTTCGTCAGATTTATGTCATTCCATTGATTCTCTTTGGTCAAGGAATTATAGTTCCTGTAACAATGGTTTGCAGAACTTCTCTCTCGTTGCCACAACAGAGCTCCAAAATGCCTGGCAACAGACGACTCGTTGCTGCTTTTGGACTGAGGAAAGAAGGCTGGGCACTAATCTTATTCATTTTTAAATATTTATTAATAATTCGAAGGACTGTAGTTTTAGAAAGGCCCAACCTTGCTCTTAATTCGACCGCCGGTCATCCATAATTTCTCATTCCACAAGAGCGATCGATGTTTTAAGGAGTGAGCACCTCCAACGGTAGATCTGCACATTCTTCGTCTTCAATGATTTCTCAACCTATTCGAAAAAGTTTGGCCCATTCTTTTACAGTAGAGCATGAGGGGTTACTTCCCCATATACACCGTCCAATCGCTGGTTAATTTCATTTGGAGTAAGTCCTTCTTTAGTGAAGAACTTAATAACAGCTCGATACTCCATTTTGAACATGTCACAATCTTCTACACATAGCCTTCTTTGTGCAATTATATCTGAATATCTGAACATAGCGGAGCGGAAGTTAACAGCAAATTCTCTTCTAAACAAATATACAAAGTACACAAATGAGGTGTGCCCACCAAATGTAAGAAACACTTAAAAGACACACTACTTGGACATATGTGTAGATCTAGCCTTAGTTTAAGTTTTGTTATTTTATTAATGCATTGTGAAAATAATACATTTAAAATAAAAGTTTTATGGTAAAACTGTTGGTGCAATTGCTGAAAAGAAGTTAATTTTTCTTTAGAAAACCAAGATGTTACAAAAGCGAGAACAGAGGACATGCTCGTATAAGAAAGCAGGACCCCCCCCCCCCAGATTTCTTTTACAGTTCCTGCGTGAGAAAATTGCTGTTTTTATAAGTGTTAATATGTGCTGTGAGGAAGCACACATCTCGTTTCAGATAAGAATGACAAAACAGGAACACAACTGGTGAAAGAAACATATAATCATAAACAAAGCCAAAAGAATAACATTGAAATTTCTTTGTAATGCTACTTGACAGTCTTGTGGAGTTCGTAATTTACAACGTTCATTTTCAGAACCCTCCCAATTACAATATATAGGGAAGCAGATATAATTAATTAATATTAACCTGGGCAGTGAATTTATACACATAGATAACACCTGCTTGCTAGAATAAAAGAAGAACTAATTACACAACATTTTGTAAGTACAGCATTTTCACTTCTCCGTGTAATACTGCCCTCTATCTATGAAGTCGCAAGACGGAGGTAGAGGATGCAGAGTTCGCCGCGGCAGTCCAAGGTTCACCCCAGGCTGTAGCCCCAAATGAAAAGAAGAAATCTTCACTGTGAAGGCTTAGCTTTACATAAACATAATATGTTAGATGCTGTGATATCTGAAAAAAAAAGATATAAAATCTCTTCTATGTTATAACGAAGCGCTAATACAATAACTTTAAATACCATAACTAAGTATATGTGTAATATTATAAACTATTAATTTATTCTTGATCCGTTGTTACCAATACTCTTAAGCAAACAAAGCTGGGAGGATGTCGATTATTCCGAACTGAACTAAACATGACAAGGTTTTCTAGGGCTTAAAGCTAAATTTAACTTTAAATGTTGGCAAACCGAAAAATTCGCCTCACTTTCCCTATGAACGAATATTTAAATTTCTTTTAGCTGGTAGCAATTTCTTGGCTAAATTTCTGTGGATTATATGAAAATAATGTTTTAAAATAGTTTTTAACTAATTTATTTATATTTTTGTGAGGTAAGCGTTTATTGAAAGTGCTTCTTTTTAAAGTTGTGTTATTCATGATTATAAATAATATAAATCCTAAATTAATGTCTTCGATTCGGAAACTGTTAATTTATTTTCTTTGTCGTTCCTACACGAACTTTGAACGCAGTGCAAGGTTGCCCAAAGCCTTTTGTATTCAGCCCATATGAAGAAAGAGTTTTAAGGGATTCAATGGAGTAACGATGAGCTCAGGTTTGTCCAGCTGACAAATTCGTACACGGCATTTCTCCACCTCGTGTTTGTTTTGGAACCAGCTCTCCTGAAAGATAGCTCTTCTCATTAATTTAAATTAAAATCTAAAGCCAAACGAATTAATTGGAATCGCTTTTTCTGAAGGAAAGCCTTAATCATCCGCTCGAAACAAATGAAAATAACACAAAAAATCCCAAGGATTTGAGAGTTGTATTTCAATTACTATGTGACTAGTCGCAGATGGTCACACTTTACATTTAACATTTTACAAATGTGTACAACATTAACGATACGATCTCCATTTCGCTGCTAAATTTTATGTGCTTCTATTGATGAAAAAGACAAATTTGTTAAATAGTTTGTATATAAACACTATTTATGTACACAGCCCTGACATGGTGATCTAATACAGTATGATATTTAACAGCCAATACTACAAAACAACGGGTACTATTTGAAAAGTATGAGTTATAAAATAATATATAAATAAATAAAAGGAAAGAAGTTCACACGTGAACGAATATTTCATGTATCACACGAGTAAAACTGAGAAAACGCTAAAGAATAAAGTGCATAAAATTTAAAAATCCAAATTTTATGTTAAATTGGAACACGTGATTTTATCATTAAAAAACCACAAGATTTAACGTAATAGATAGGTGCAGTATCTATTGTTATCCCAGGGCAAATGTTTAAAATTATGGACTCTCTCTTTTCATCGACTATGTCATTTGCAATGCAGTACTACTTAAAGAAATGCATCTATCATCTTAAAGGCATCCAAAGAAACCCATTTCTCTTTAATGAGAGGCGCAATATGAATGCTTTCTAACAATATTGTTATTGGTACATATCCTCTATTCCATTCATAAACATGGGAGCCTCTCATGAGGGAGGTTTGGTTAACAAAGGGAAATTTCACTTGTTTTCCCACAGAGCGCAGAGGGAAAGGGCACCTCTATCGCCAACACACAGGGAACTAAGTTATTACTCGTATTTGGACATCAAGTATACGAATCCTGAATTAAATTTCTGAGTAGAATTGACGACATTCTGAAAATATTTTGGATCATAAAAGGCTTCATACATCTAAGTTGCTATTTTTGTCATTCTGTCTATTAACAATTGCATCCATGTGTATTCTAGACAGAAAGAGAATGTCACTTTTGGATTGATTTTAAGGGCTAGTATGTGATCTTTAAGCTTGTCCTGGATGTAAAACTGAGAGATTTGTGCACCACCACAAGCCGTTGCTATCCTCAAGGCATTGTGAAACACCTGCCGGGATTACCGCTTACTGCGAAATCCTCCGAGTGGACACAGACTGAAAAACTGGTTGCTTGATCAATGAAATCATTAATCAGGCTGCGGACGTGATTCCCTGGCTGTGCAGCAGCAAGTACCGCGTACAGTTTTCAGCTCTGCGCTCATTAGCACCCATGTCAAGGCAAGGCTAGAAGTGAGAAACAAAAAAATGTGTAAAGTAAAGAAATTCCTCACAGATGGCAGCATACACGTTTAGACATTAATTTGCCAGTTGCGTTCCCGCAGGAGGTGTTTAGTTAACGCTTCCTTGAGTTCTACTCAAGGATAACTCGCATTTGTTTTGTGTTTTGTGTTTTTTTTTTTTTTCCCTCCCTCAGAAGCTGCAACCAGATTGTGAATTCTGCCTTTATATGGTGAAGCAACACTTTAGGTAGAAATATATTTTACTCGCCGTTTCAGTACGCCAATTATATCTTATGATATTTCATGTTATGATATAGATATAGAACTAAATTGAAGTCCATTTAAAGCAATCTTCTTCAAACTTGAGGGATCCTGTTGAAAAAATAAATAAAATACATTATTAGAACTTAATCATTTGCTTCGTTATGCTCCTTACCAGGAGGAAGTAACTGAACTATTCAGGCTTTTTCTCATCTAAACTTTACTGCGAGAATATGTATAATGTAATAATTAATAAAATACAGAATTAATCTTTTGAGATATGATGGAATAAATTTTGATATACTGTAAATGTGACCTGCAGAGACTAATGAAATATAAAAATCAACATTCCAGATGGTCTTCCTGCGCCATCTGTTAAATGAATATAGATTTCCCTGCAATTTAACGTTTTTAAATGAATAAAAGTGGAATGAGGGCTTTCATGGCTTACATTCATAAAAGACTTTACAGGCGAGCTGTATGATATAAATGTGCAGGTAACATTAAAAAGACTCAAGTCCTTCGAATGTAACTGTAGAAAATGAGCAAAAAATTAACGTATTTCTCAAACTTGCTTAGTATTTCTTACTTTATGAATTTACATGCATATATAAGTTGTACGAATGTAATAAAACTCACAATTGAAATAAAATTACATATAACTAAATAATCTTGATACAAAAATCTGACATTGTTGCTTTTTACTCAATGCAGAGACCACTCTGCTTAATATTTTAATAAGGTATTAAACATTTTTGAAGAATCTCAATAAGAAAAGCATTTAATCTCAATGTATGTAATTAAATATAGGACATTTATGAATATATAATGGTTATTTTTTAAATAAAGAATGCCACATCATCTTCCTAACAGTCGTATTGCTCTTGAGTGGGAACATTTTATGTAGAAATTACCTTAACTATCTCCTGTACCATTCCAAATATTTATATGTTTATTTCAGTTTTCACCAAAGAACTGGATGAGAAATCTCCTTTCATCTTCAATTTAATCGAATTTCGAAGTAGCTGTTGCGGCTTTACCCATGAAAAGATTGTTGAAAAAGTGCTTCAAATCTCCATCAATCATAATTGCTAGGCACTAAAAATAGTGTGTGTATATGTACGTGTGTCTGTTAATGCTCTAGCGACCGCAATTATTGTTTTTTCCTCACAAAACTCGGCATATAAGGATCAATTAATCAACGATTCATTGAGTTCGTTAACCAGAAAAATTGGACCATTAAAGCAAAAATTTAAAAATCGCTTTAGCGGCCGCAATTTTTTTTTCTCAACGAAACAGTATGCCATTGAAATAAAATAAGAAAAATATATTAGGAAATCCAACTAAATGAAAGAAATAGGAGTGGGGTTATGTCTGAAAACCAAAATTAAAAAATAACTAGAGGCCACAATTTTTGCTCTTTTTTAACGATATACAATTGAAACAAAACAATGGATATAGTTGTTGAAAATGAGCGAAATCAGATTATTATGAGTGGGGGTTTACCTGAAATCTAACATTTAAAAATCGCTATTGTGGCACCAATATTTGTTTGTTTGTTTTTTGCAACAAAAGGTATATACTATTTAAATAAAATAAGACAAATATTATCTAAAAATTACAGAAATCGGACCATTAGGGATAGGGGTGTACCTGCAAACGGAAATTTAAAAAGGGCTCTAGCGTTTAATTTTCTCTTAATGGTTTAAAAAAAGGACAAATTATCGTATAATTTATAACAATACATATGTTTTACTATTGAAAAAAGCATTGTCGTTAAGATAACTATGAATAATTTATTATGCCACACTCATCATATACTCAACCGGTATCAAAAGAGGCGGTAAAATTTTGATATGACCGTTACTCGATATCTCAACCATAACACTGATAAACTCTCCCGCTCCCGTACTCCTATGTTTTCTGTTAAACCTAGACTATTGGCTAAAGTTAAAGAGAATCTCTATCGCTATGTTATCAAAGACTCTAAAGGAGGGGGGGTGGGGTGACAACCAACTAATTGCACTGGCTTGGCCCGTCCTCTACAAGAGGGAAATGGCCAATGGTTACTGTTTTGAATTGTAGGCTCCAGGAAACACACGAGTCATTGCTTTCTCTGTATTTCTGTAAACTCAGTAAGTAATTTCTCTGTCTAGCGATCTGTAATAATGTTCACACATTCAACTTGCTGAGGAATTCACTTAGTTTACTCAGGTCCTGCATAGCGGACTTTTTTTTCTATTGAAAGTGGTTGAGATTGCGGAATTCCTGTAGGCAGAAACCAACATTCTCCTTGTAGTTTTTACTAGTTTCTCCAACTCAAGTTGTTTCAAGAAAATCCACAACTTTTATCGTTATTATTAATTAATAAAATTATCACTCAGAAAAAATTATGCGTTGGAAACACACAAACTACAGTAAGGTTTTCTTCTATCCTGTTAATGCAATACATACTGGGAGTGATGCTAGTGCTTTGATAGTTGAAGGTGACGAACTCTCTTTTGAATGAATATGTCAGTAGACAAAACTGATCAGATACCGTTATAACTGAGGCAAAGTTAATCTTAGATTAACAGACTGTGTTGAGATCTGAAGATGGACTACTTGTAGCAAAACCAGTACTTAACTCACCTTTTAAAATTGTTGGACAGAGACTCCTTTCAATGTTACCTTCTCAAATAACAGATACAGAGGAAAACAATAAATTTTTTGAGAATATATAGTAACTATATAGAATGTTTGGTGACTGTGTTAGAATGCTCTAAGAGTTGAGGAAAGAAACAGAAATAACATAGGAACTTCTTCCTTTTCCCTTGAAGCGAAGCTTAGGACGACAGCAGAGACCGCTGCGTCCTCTACCTCCGTCTTGCGACATCATCGGCATTGAGAAGTATGGCGGTGAGGCATGTAATCAGCATACCGACACTCCCCCAATCGCCATTACGCGGCTTTCTGGATCAAAGTACCACAATGCTCTATCAATTAGCCCCCCCCCCCTAGTTTTCCTCACGAGGCTGTGTAAACCTCATTTCAGACCTTCCTAATTTAGAACATTTCTAAAAAAATACCGGAGATTGAACACCGGACTTTCCGGACGGTAGGCAAAAACACTAACCATTAAACCAGGACCCTATTCCACAAAGCATGGTCTAACACATTACAAGTGTATTAGTACAAGTCCTTGTAGAGTGTGGACTTGTAACTTGTTCCACGAAAGAATGTGCAACACTTATAAAGTATTAGTACAAAGTTGCAAGTGAGGTCATATAAGAGCAGGGTGGAGGAACAGCTGTTTGCCATACGTCATCATACCCTGAATTAAGTTACGCCTACTCCTCAGTAATAAATAGTCTTTTTTAATATACCGAGCGCAGTATTGGCATTTGTGCTAAATGGGTGTTCTGTTTTTGCTCGGAAATAATACTAATTTAAATACTTTATTATGCATTTGTCAATATTTAAGCGAAATAATCCACTTTGAGACGAAGACCGCATAGGCGACATAGCAGCATTAATTTCAGTTGTCGAGAGATGGCAGAAGAATCCAGTTTCCGGAATGTACTCGATCGTTTATTTATTTGTCCATTTGATAATTTTGTTGATATTGTTTGGAAAAAAATTCATTATAAGCAAAATAATTGTAAAAAAGAGCTTTAAAACACAGACGGGTGAAAGAGAAAGAATGAGGACTGGAAAGAAATTATTTTTTGGCAAATAGCAAAAAACTTTAAAAAAAAAAAAAAAAAAAAATCAAACTAGGATGAGGGACTGAAGTATACATTTGAAAGAGGAAAGGCCAGTATCACTCATAAGTCGTACTTCAATTGTACTTAACCTAACTTTTTCATTACACTAAATTACAGAATTATTCTTTCTTTATACACATTTCCACTCCCAGTGTTATCATCACTTTAGCAATTATTTTGCATACTTAGGTGAACTGATTTAAAACTTGCACTAGAATTTGCAGTTGCCAATATGTTTACTCTTGTAGTGAAACCAATACAAATTAAAGTGTACGATTGTACCAGAATTATACTTCTGTGGTACAAAACAATGAAATTGTACTTGTAAGTATGGAGTTTTAATCTACGAAACCTTTGTACAATATGGCCCAGGTGTCGGTCAATATACAGAAATTATTTGGTTCATCTCTCTCTCTCTGCCTGCCTGTAAATATATGATAAAACACTTTGTTTTTAGTTAGCAATCGCAATAATTATATTCAAAATGTACAAGCATGGTGCAGTCCCAGGTCCGATTTCCGGTTGGGTTAGTTTCAAAACGGAGTTTTTTCAGAGATATTTCCTCATATCTTTAGGTGAATGCCTGGGAAACTTAGGCCATAAAGTCCCCGTAACCCATTTGGCCAAGTTATCACCTACTACCATCCTCAGCTGACATAGGTCGCGAAGCTATAATCTTAAATAATAATAATAATAATAATAATAATAATAATAATAATAATAATAATCAAGGTAAGGTAACCAGATTTGGTGTGTAATGCAGCAAATTCATTATTTTGCACTGTATCTCAGAAACTTATGAAGCTATCAATATAAAAATGTTATGAGATATTAGGAATATTTTACTAAAGATACTCAGTAAAGTTTAATTTTATAATGAACATAAAAGTTCTTTACACAAAAATAAATGTTATTTCCCGATAACTTAAATGTTGACATAAATGTGAATTTTTGTCAGTAGTGGACAATGGTGGTGGACCAATCTTGTTGAAAATTTTGCACACACGTAATGTATGCAAATGTGAAGTGTGGTAACTAGAAATATTTAAATATTACTATTAGTTGATAGAAATCAATGCCAATAAAAAATTAAAAACATTTTTATTTTTTTTTCAAAATTCGAAAATTAATTTCTTTTCAAACAACTAGCATAGATATATTATTCTAGTTCCCAGAATAACATGTTATCCGCATTTTAAGTTTGAAAAAAATCCAATTCCACCAATAGTTTATAAGAAAAATGCATTATTATATTACAGTGTTTTCAGTTTTTTAACAAGATTTCATTTTGGTTTAAACTGCTTTAAAAACTTTTATATGAATTAGAATATTAAACTTTACAGAATATTTAGTTAAATTTTCTTATTATCCCAAAAAAATGTCATGTTGATAGCTTTAAAATTTTCTGAGATACACTGTAAAATGTAATGCTGTTGCATTATTAGTTTGATTTACACTTCTCGGTTTGTTGAAATAATTTCGGTCGACTTTCCATGAAATATAATATGACAGCAATACAAAATATACTTTTTAAAACTCAAAACGTGCACTGCAATGTCGAGTCATTCACTGTCACACTCTTTAGAACAGTCTAATGACGTCAGGGGCGATTAATATCTCCGTTAGAAGGCGTTATTTGCAATAAATTGCTGGTTCATAAATGAACCCCCTATGTCTGTAAGCTATCTTAATGTAAATCTGTTTCACTAGCATCATAAAAACAACATCTGTGTTTAAAAAACGGTTATGGTTAATAGAGACTGGGAACAACTACCACAACGTAGCTGATCTACTTGTGTCTGAGGGTAATGAAAATGTTATAGTGTAAAACAAGTGCGTAGCTACATAAGTGTTGCGGGAAGGTGCTCCACTCTTTCAAGTTGAATCCTGCCGTTGTTTGTTGTAGACGAAACTTACTTATGATAATAGTTGCCTTGCTTTCCACTTGGAAAGCCGCGAGACTGCACTTTATCTTAAAGTCATACCATCCGCCACTGATGCAAAAGAATATTAATGAATAGACCCCGGAATTTATGTAATTAAATATTTTAATGTTATATATTTATCGCGAACAAACTATGACGAGATTAGGAAGGTTGTCCATAAATTTTATTTTACATATTTAGTATAATATTACATATTTCATACCATACTACATATTTTATGTATTTGCGTAATTGCAGAATTATTTGATTTATTTTGCAGTTCTATGTAAGTATCCAATCCATAGTAAGAAAGAAACAACAATATAAACGCTGTTGTACTACTTATGCATAGTCGTTACATTCGAAGCCAAATTGCCGCCAACAATGATTTGTTTGAAACATTCTCCTTTTTCATTCAAATGTTTTTATTAACTCGCTTTCTTGTCTGTTCGGGTGGAATTTTGTAATTAATTTTTCATGCACTTCTGAATGAGATAGAGACTTGAAAATTTGCACTTAGGTCAGAAATGGATGGCAATACAATATAATATGGTAATTACCATGGTTCAATGGTTCCACGGTTCAAAAACATGGTTCCGTAGTTTTGAAAGTAAAGCAGCGCAATATCAAACACGAAATTTTTAAAAAATCTAAGATTGAATAGTAAGAACACATTTATGTAGTTTCGTTAATAACGCATAAAATGTAAAATTTATAATAATCTTTATTTAAAAATAAGAACAGTTGCTATGATGACTGTATTATATTTATCAATACAATAAATAAATTATAGTGTAACTTGATTTATATTTAATTTCAATGTTTTATTTGAATCTAAAATAATTAGAATTCTTTTTGTTATATTTTGATAACAATACAGTCGCCATGGCAACTATTCAAATAAACAGCGCAATGTCGAAAGCGCAAATTCCAAGGAACGCATGGCTCAAGCGTGATCAACTGAGACGATGGAAAAACGTTCATCTCGACTCGCTAATGACACGTAACGACATGATAAATATTTTGATAACAATACAGTCGTCATGGCAACTTTTAAAATAAAAACAACAAATTTAAATCCTCACAATTATATCCTTACAAATAACATTTAATAAATCTGATTTCTATTAAATAAATTCAATTGCGCGACTGTTAATGTGTAACGTGTATATTAATAATGTATTAATAATTTCAACTGTGCAAATAAGTAGTGAATGAATATTATATTTAATATAATATAATGAGTTGCATATATTACCACATATTTTTACTTCTATATTGATGATCTGGTACAAACGTATTTAATACTGAAATAAAAAATTTAAAATTAACTTTGTGTTTCTGTATTTTGTTGTTAATTAAAAAAACAATAATTAATCAACTGTTTCGATATATCAATGGAGTAGATAAAACAAAATTTCTATTTTAGATGTCAAGAGAAAACAAAATGAACTAAATCTAAAAGTTGCTCAATTTTAGTCATTATTTAATCGAGATGTCTAATACTGATTGCAAAATTACGTGCACACAAGACTAAAAAGTAGAAAATAATTGAAATAAAAAATTTAACAACCACGTTTTTATTTTCTTAATTATAAATTAACTAAAAAGTATAAAACAATTTATCCTAGTCAATGCAAATTTATAACCCCATGTAAATTCATAATCTCATAAACTTTTTAGAAAAATTCTTCCAAACGGAAAACGTGGGATGCATGCAATAAATAAAATTAATAACTGTTAAGGGTATTTATAATTTAAATTAATCACATAAAAGGTTCTGACAAACTATTGCGTGCGCCCCACGTTTTTCGTTTGGAAGAATTTTTCTAAAAATTTATGAGATTATGAATTTGCATGGGGTTGGTTATAAGTCTGAATTTGGCTAGGATGAAATATTTTACACTTTTTAGTTCATTTATAATTATGAAAGAAAAAACCTGGTTTTTAACTTTTTTTATTTAAATTATTTGTTCTCAAAACGCTTCCGAATTTGCAGCAATCAATTGTTAGCCATTGTACCAGTCATGTTTTTCGTTATCATCCGAGCTGAAAACATAGATTTCTATTGACAGTGTTTTCACAACTGAAGGTCCCGTATAGGGGCATTTGATCTCAAACTGAAAAACATTTACCAAACAATCTACCATAAACAATGAGTTTCTTCAAAGAAACAGTCACTACTTACACAGTTGCAGGGGTAGCCTGCATAAAGATTTTTACAAAGAAATGTGCATGGCAATGGTTGTAGCGAGCATACCTTGGAACAAACTTCAGCTACCTGGATTTAAATATTTCTTACAGAAAAACTGCAACCGCAACATTCCGGACGAGTCAACCTTCTTCAGGAAGAATTACTTGGATTCTCGTTATGTCGACATCTTAGAACAAATCAGGACTGATATAGCTGATGAGATGACAGATACTTACGGCCATTTCATGGGGCATCTCACTGTGGCAAGTTGTACACTGAGGCTGCATTTCATTTCCTGTTAAACTTTGGAGGCAATAAATAGTTCAACAATTGCAAGATTCATTAATGATGGGTGATATGGCCAGCTGGCGTTAAACAAGAGAGCGTCCTGTTGTTGTACACAGATAACAGCTGTATGCATGTTGAAAGCAGGAAAAGCGTTTAATGTATTTTATCCAAACTTGGTGGATGCCATAGTACGGCTCGTGCATTGCAACGGAGATAAATACCAGGAAGTAATTAAACTGATACCAGCAACGAAAAATGTGCTTATCGTGTACATTGCTACAAGCAGCAGCTACCTGATGCTTCCGGAGCCTGTGAGCACAAGGTGTGCTGTCAGTGATGTGAACCGTTCAGTTTCATATATCGCAAGTCACTTGCGTGGACAGTATCAAGAAACTGGAGACTTCAGGTATGCCTCAAGAAGTCATGTAAATAAGAATTATTATTACATTATTGTAATGTAATATTTTTATGCAGTTAAGAAAAACTATTGTGCTGAATAAGAATCCTACTCAATTCTTTTTAATTTGTCTCATGATATGAATAAAAATTGTGCAGTCCACTCCAATGTAAATTAAAAACTTAAATGAGCGACAATTGTGTTTCAGTATTTTTGCATTTATTCCGAAGTTCTAAAATTAATTGTAACTTAATTTTTATAGCAGAAGTGAACTCATTAGTATAAACTTAATTTGACAAACTACAACATTCTATTTTGTAGCAGAAATTAAATCTTGGATTTTACATATAATTGTTTCGTTACATAATTAACTAATTTTAGTTACACACACACACACACACACACACACACATATATATACATATATACATATATATACATATATATATATATATATATATAATGTTAATGACTAATGACATTTTATAGAAGTAAGCATATTTTATGGAGAAAATGTCTTCTGGTATTCCGGGAATGAGAATTAATCAACAACTTTGCTTTGTAATGCATTTTAAGCAACCCTATCGCTTTGCATTACGATGCTGGAAGTCCAGACCTAAACATAAACATTACGCCAGCGAGAAATATGCAAGACCTTCAATTGTTCAAACAATGCCTGTTCACGAGAAATCTACTCGATTATCGTTAGTGGTGCTTCTGTTTTATTCCTTTTTTCTTTGATAGGGATGAGTAGAACCAAGAATGTACAAAGCATTTAGCACCTTAAAAGATGTGCTAAATAAGTAATGTTAGAATTGCGCATGGTCTTGAACATAGCTAAAAACGTTTGATGCAGTTCTAAAGCCAACCAAGGCAGGAAACTCAAGTCACAAGGTATTACTTTACATTATTAGGAGTTATGTTCCATCGCTGATCGGAAAGTGTGCTCTTATATGGTGAGAACAATCTCTCGACGTCACTGGATTGGTCCTGATGGTTTAGTGGTAACTATCGTAGATTCTATTCCGGCCAGGGTCGATGGATTTTTTTCGGGCGGAAAAATCCTAAGTATGGCTTCCTTCGGAAGGGAGGTAAAGCCATGGGTCCTGTGTTGTAGATTTACGGCACGAAAAAGAACCTCAAGCCTGAAAGAACAGGCCTCTGAGCAAAATTTATCGGCCATTTCACATCCTGATTTGAATGGGACGCTGATGGCCTGAGATGTTAATGAGCGCCCAAGTTACTGGTGGTATTATAGCACATTGGGTATGTTTGGGATTTATACATGTTCATTTCGAGACTAATCTTTATGCATTTAGTAATAATTTAATTAGAATAAAATGTATAATTTTACTATTGACAATTTGGTAAGTTTGATATAAAGAATTAGTCAAAATTGTTGTTCACCTATTTATTAAAATCACGTTTTCTCGGTTAATTTAAGAAATTTTGTTTTTAACTGAACAGTACTGTTTATTTTTGCTATGATACACACCTGTATTTGTTGTTCCAATTGAGATTTCATTGTACTTTTTTGTCACTCACTTTACAACACCGCTTTCGAATCAATGATTACAAGCACCCAGGATTGTAATTTCGTGGTTCAAGAACTTTGGATTGATGCTATCCCGGCAGAATTCGCAATGAAATATTCACATGAATATTGGAATGAAGGATGAAGCTACTAAAACATGCCTGCTTCATTTCCAAGAAATACGCTAGATACACTCTCATTTCCAGGTTATTGTAAGCAACAGCAAACAAAAGACAAATGTTAAGGCTACCTTCAGGTGGTAGAGTGGCGCGCTCATTAGCCGAGACCCGTCAAACATCTAGGTGTTTCCACGGTTAATAAGTGCAGATTAAGTAGATAAATACCACATTATATCCGAGTGTGGAGCCATCGTCAAAGCTGAAATTATGTACCAACAAATTAAAATTTAAAATTGTAAAATAATGCTTTATAATTTGCTGCGTTTAATTACACGGCATTGACATGAATATTAAGTTTTATATAAAATATATGTAATTCTCTCAAAATATCTAGTAATGTATAGGACATGTGTAAAACTATGTAGCATTAAAATTAAATATAGTGATCCTAAACCCTAATTTATCAAAACTTTACATTTTACACGGATATATGCCAGGGAAATATATGTAACTACATAAAATTCCGGACTCTAGTAATGAATGATGAAAACGACACGAATTAAAAGTTAAACCTCATACAATGAAGTCGTGAGACGGAGGTACTGGAAACAGAGGTCGCTGCTGCAGATCAAGGCTCACCATGGGCTATAGCGCCAATGAGGAGGAGGAGAAGGAGGAGCAGCAGGAGGAGCAGGAGCAGGAGCAGGAGCAGGAGCAGAAGAAGAAGAAGAAGAAGAAGAAGATTGTCGGAGATTCTTAGTTCGCTAAGACTACATTTTAAAACTCCTAAACTAATCATTCAATATTTCTGAAACGTTTATCATATACTTAAGTAATATTTAGTAAGTAAAAACGATAGCTCTAAAAATTTAAAGTTGTTTATAATAATAATAATAATAATAATAATAATAATAATAATAATAATCACATATATCATAAATATTGTTCCACGCAATATAGATTAAAATATTCAGGAATTGAAAATTTTAAGACACCTGTGTAGTTTTGTAATTAAAATGTAAAAATAATATATATAGATATAAATTTAGTTATATCTCTTAGTAAAATGCATTCCTTGTACATTTGACGACATCCACCGAAAATTTTAACACAATAGGTTAAAACTTATGTGGAACATCTGTAAGGAAGCTATTTTCAGAAATGGCTTAGTAAAACTTACTGCATATTACCAAGCTCAAGGTATTATAATAATAATAATAATAATAATAATAATAATAATAATAATCCATGGAGTTTAAATTAAATGTTAAACACATTCAGAATTAATTTAAAAGAATGCAAAGATTCAGGTAATATTTGGCGCATGTTGAAACGTTTTGTTTATTTATTCTTTTTGTACTTCATGAAGGTTAGTTATGACTAAGAATCTTATCCGAAATATGTAAACCAGTGAGCGCAAAAACGACCGGAACTAGTGTCCCATAATGAATTCAAACATTCATAATGGATATATGTATATTATACACTTAATAGGAACAGTGAAGCGATGCGTACCATAACGTAAAATTTAAATGCCATCTGTGCGTGAATCCATTTAAAAATGACAGATGATTTTAAAATTCCATTTTTCTTGTAGAAATGCGTTGGGAATGTTATGATCTATAAAATTAAATAAACGTAATTTTTGATTGGTTTCGCACATTTGGCCATGAATGCCCCCTTTGATAAGTCTAAAGACGTTCAGCCTTCAAACATAGCTGGCGTTTGCTTGTGGAAAAAGCATTAACCACGTAACTTGCCCCAGGTGAACGCACACTGAGCTGTACTAAGGCAAAGAAACTCACAACTTGATACTATTCACAGTTTTTAATGTGCATATGGATAAACTGCATGTCTTCTTCACCTTTGGGTAAATAGCTAGTCGTCAGTTTTCTGAGACGTGACATATTGATTTGACATTGATGGATGCCAAGAGAAAGCCTTGTTTCGTCCTTCACTTTTGACACCATACACATCCGCACACAAGGGGGTTCTTAAAGTATCAGCTTGCCGATTAGCGCGAATCCGGCGGAAGGCCTCTAGGGCGCCGGAAATTGCATAAGACGCATTCTCAGGTCGATTAGCGCCCACTTGCATTCGATTCCTCGACTCACAATGACAAGACTTGCAACAAAAACACAATTAAACGACAGCTGACGACTCATATTTAAATGTCAAGGTTGCGCATTCTCTTGGCACAAGGTACATGTTAACACAGCCTTCCTACTTCATTTTATTTATTTAGCTACTAACTTATTTTCTCATTGGGCGCCTCCTCATAAACATGCGTGGCATGTTTATATCACCCGGCATTCCTTCGTATTAGCATTACAAGCTATTTTTAGAAATTATTTCCTACAACTTTCTACCGTGGACTATAAATCATTTTCCAAAAAAATACAGGTGTCTTCAGATCTCTACACACAGATGCTATACATTTTATAAGTGGAAGATTGAACAATAATGCTTGTGGGAGGCGATAAGAAGTATTTCTGAACAATGCCACCTATGCTAACTGGTCAAAATAATCTTAAAAATGTGATAAAGTAGTATTCTTTTTCCAGTTTTGTGACTAGCAAGTCATCTGGATAGGTCGTCTCGTAGTACATGAACTTACACTTCCAGAATTTGAAGATTAAACATCCTCATAAAGAAATATATTCATAACTTTATTATTTGTACACTCTGAACCTAAAATTTGATTTTATAATCACACGAATAAAAATTAAAATAAAAATGTTATGTTTAACCAGAATCAACTAATATCAGTGTTTAAGAAAGAACTTTCTTGCCTCAGTATTGTTTGTGGTAATTCTATGAAATAGTACTGACATAGTGCCATTTTGTTTAAAAAAAATTATATACTTTCAATACCAATGAGCTCTCTATAATCTCGATACCTCGATACCTAAGATAAATAGCGATCGATACCTCTAATTATTCCCTCGATATGTATTCGATACATTATCAATATAACAATCTTCATTTATTCCACAAGTTGAACATCGTATAATGATCGCAAGAAACACGTGTCTCATTCGAAATTTTCTAAATAATCGATGGTAACTAATGAATGCATCTTTAAAACCAATTCCACAATAAAAACGGCCATTCCTTTTATATACGGCCATTAATATACAAAGGGCGCCAAAAAATGTATACACACTTCAAGCACAGAAAAAAATATGTTAACATAAAAAAGCTGAATAAACATAAACATAAAATAATGATCACTAATCATTTTAGACTCTTACAGCTACAACAGTTGCTCATATTGATCACCATCGACGTCGATACACTTCTGAGTACGTTGAACTACTGATTGAGCAACATTAGCGAAAGTGTCAGTTATTGCATCACTTTCAATTCAATTGCGTTTCAATTTCTTCCCGAAGTGCTGCCAGTGTAGCTGGTTTTCTACGGTATAAAACATCCTCAAGAGTTCCCCACAGTAGAAGTCCAACGGAATTAGATCCGGAGAACGCGGTGAAAACTCAACCGGACCTCTTCGTCCTATCCAGTGCCTTGGAAGATTGTCATCAAGGTCAGAGGCTTGTTGCTGTGCGAGGTCTCCCAGATCTGCCCTTGTGAACACCGCATACGGTACCACGAGTCTCAAATTTGTCTCGAAAGCGTGCAATTGTTATTCGGGTTGGCGGTTCTGTTCTGTACACATGTCTCCATTGCCTTTGAACTTCGACATTCTCGGTTTTCCAGTACCACTTCAAACTAATTTTCCGCTATTCAAAGCATAATCTTGACTCCATTTCTTGTGGCATCCCTAGCATAACGTAATGTGAGTCACATCTGTTTACAGAACATCATACCACACATTACTGTTGTTTCTCAGTTCAACTTTGAAATATATTAAATAGATATCTACTGTGAACTTGTGTATACATTTTTTGGCATCCTCGGTATATAGCGGCTGTAGCAAGGAGTCTGGGCTTCCGGGTAACAGCTCGAGCAGCAGCCGGTAATGTATCCCTACAAATGGATTATGAATTTTACCTTTGAGTAGATGTTACAAGAGTCCTTCTTCCCCTTATATACAAGCTCCATATCGCGAGGATATTTGTCTCACATTCGTCTAAGCTTTAATTCCCTAATTTCACGTTTATTCAGAGACCTATTGCAACAATACACTTTGAGCCGGATTACCCTCTTTCAAAGCATGAACACGTATACTTCTATGGTTTCAACAGTAGTAACTTTGTTGTATTTCTTGCAGAAACGTTTGTCTGTTGTGCAAAGTTAGGTACTGATTTTATTGAGACTATCGTTCTATACTGGCTCCATTTAGTCCAATTTTTCCTTCATTAAAACCTCATCTTCAATTCATATTCATTTACTATTGTTAGTTAGTGTCGGTCCTGGTGGTGTAGTGGTTATCATACTTGCCTCCTTAACCCAAGATCGCGGGTTCCAACCCGGCCAGGACCGATGGATTTTTTTCGGGCGTAAAAATCCTATGTATGGCTTCCTTCGGAAGGGAAGTAAAGTCGTGGGTCCCGTGTCATACATTTACGGCACGATAAAGAACCTCAAGGCTGAAAGAGAGGCCTAAAATTTGTCGGCCGTTTCACGCCCTGAGTTGAATGGGACGCTGATGATCTGTGAGCGTCCATAAACAAACCAATAAAAAAACTATTGTTAGTAAAGAACTTATTGAAGGGGATGCTGCATTGAGATAATTTTTAATACACTCTCTTCGATCAGATTTTTTTTAAGTAAACTTTTTTTTCACAGTCAAAAGCCGCACACTTTTAAACATACATTTCACCGCTAAAATAACTCTACTACGACCAGTATGTGCTGTGCATACATCTCGTCTCAAGGAGGCGAATCACATGTTCTTGATTGATTCTAAGATTATAGATGACTGCAGTGTCAAGGGGAGTAGAGAAGAATGCGTAACGGGGGTACCGCCAACGCAGCGCCGTTCCTCCAGGACTCATGTGCCATATATGCGGTAGCTATATAGTTTAATGACCATATATTTTTTAGATGGTTTTGAACTGTTTAGTGCCAGCGTGTCTGAGTCCCAAAGTTCTCCAAAATCATTTTTAACTGCAATAAAGCGTGCTGAATTGCATTTTGAAGAGAATAATTCTGGATATGCTATACATTAATTTCTAGGATACGAATTTCAGTTTTCCGCAATATGGGATAAACAAAGTTTCACGTACAACAAAACTGTAATTAATAATAATAATAATAATAATAATAATAATAATAATAATAGTGAAAAAGTAGTTATCTGTTAAATTATCCAACCACAATACCTTATTGCAACAGTACAGTAGTTTAGCACGAAGGCTAATTTTATATTATTAATCAGTTCATTAGTGGTCGTTTGTAACTTTCAAGTAACACTGACAAACTTGGAACTGACGTACCATTCTTTCTTTTATTTAATTTTTTTTATTCTGATCCAGGGGTAAAGTAAATGGTAACTATATAAAAGAGTTTTATTCGACCTACAAATTTTGATGTACTATTTACTCTATTGTATTTACTCTATTCATAATATAATTATAAGAACGCAAAAGTCTCATAATAAAATATATACTCGGCGAGTAAATAAATACAAATCTATTTGTTTTATGTATTGATACTCATAAAGAGGCAAAATTGGTATTTTAAATTTTATTCGATAATAAGAAGATGTCGAATAGAGAGATTCAAAATATTAGAATCGATTCAACATTCGATAAAATTCAGCATCAACCATCTCGAAGTTTTCACCATCAGGCCTTCAGCACAATCTTTTTGGGTGATGTATTGAATATTACATATTATTCCTTTATTTATAATGTTCGGGAATTACCATTAGAGCAAGGGAAAAATTTAATTTCTTTCGCGTTTATTAAATCAGCAAAGTTAACACTACTCGGTTATTGCATGGTTTTTTTTTTTTGTTACAAAAAATGTATACAAAGATATAGGAAGCCGTAAATCATTTTTCTGTAGCCTAAGCGTATTCTGCTTGGCAATTAGTTATGATACAACAGTAATTAATGAGGTAACTGTACTGTAATAAATTTCATACTTCGTGAGCTTTTAATGCTCATTAAAATAGCAACAGCTTCACGACGTAGGTTTGCTCATAGGATCATGGATTTTTAGACCCTCCCCACAGGGAAATAAGAGAGTGCTGTTTTAACAATTCTATGTTTGTAATTTAGTCATAAAATCCAAACATTAAAGGAAACACTCCTTTGTTAAACATTTAATAAAAACAAACACCCACCCACCCACACACACACACACACACACACACACAAGTATATATATAGACTTAAAAGCTTTTCCCTGTGCATCTCATTTGGCAAAGTAAATAAATCTGAAAAAATTACTCTTTAAAATAGGACCCGTGCTTTTAGATAATGCTCCATCGAAATTTAACGTGATACTATCTTTTAATTTGGGGGCATAAAAATCTCTTGACATATGTTTCCAATTTTTTTTTCCAAATATAACCCTAACCCTATCCCTTCAGAAGTCTGATCAAGGATCGGATGGCGGATGGAGTAGACCTTTGATTACATTTAAATCTTGGAGTTGTCTTGTTGAAGAATTGGACGTTTTCTGTTTATTAAAGCAGGGCAGAGAATGTTTCAAAATTAGGCGCACTTGATCAAAGTACAGAACCTCAATATTAATGACACGGCCATGATGAATAAGTTGGAATTGCACATACCCTTGTTATTTCACATCCATATGTCGTCATCTTCTAGCTTTACGCAAGCAATGGCTTAGTTCTTGAGTACAGTTCACCCTTTTGCCTTCTCTTGTCAGGTTCAAGCAGAAAGATAATGGCCGAAATTCACTTGTAGACCTGCTCTGCGGTCAATCAGCTGTTAGCCATCGACTCGTCGCTGAATCTGTGTTTTGATTACTTCCTATGGATGTAAATCATTGGCGTATAGCTACAATCTTCACTCTTGTGATGAAAATGCCGAAAGAGTGTAACGTTAATAACATCAAAACTTGCTGACAGTTCGCCACTCCTAACTCATTTTCTAATGAGCGAGGCTTTCTTCAAGGTTAGATTTACGCCTTCCACTGTTAACCATACAAATTCTTCTAGCAGGTTGTTGGTCTGCGCTAACCCCCAAAAGTCTACATTTTATTCCCAATAACCGTTGATTGATATGTTTTTATGATTTAAAAATATCTGTGCGGGACTTCTATCTTGTACTTGGCATTTATATTTGCACTTATATAAATTGTACGGACGCCTCCTTGATCTAGTGGTTAGCGGTGCCTACTATTGGCCGGGAGATCCCGGCATGTACTTAGAAAATGTCCTATTAGGGGAGTATGGAACAAGATTCATCCAGCCTCTTAAGGACAATTGGAAAGCTGCCTGATAGAGTGGTGTGATGATCACATGCACTCTTGTATATTTCACTTTATCAGCGATTCGCTTGAGGGAGATAGAGGATGTTGCGGCAGGCCAAACTGCTGTAGTGGCTAAAAGGAACTTTAGGCGAATTATCTTGCAGTCACAGTGGAAACCAATTTCACCCTAAGCTTATGAAGTGTTTTGATACCAGGAGGTGAGAGGAAGCGGTAGAGAAACTTCTTGTATAAAATATCATGTGATTGCACCACTTGAAACGTCACTTTGTAATGATTAATATTACAATTGTGAAGTATTAATGTTTTCATAAAATTCCGGTAGCAATAATAATAATAATAATAATAATAATAATAATAATAATAATAATAATAATAATAATATCTTTTCGTTAGTACTAAAACTATTGACGGATGATAGGCAATTTGCTGATAACTCGTGAAGCAGTTGCTTTGTTTCTTTTTGTGTTAATTGGATATAAAGAAAATGAGTGCTTCTCGTATAAGTTGTCACATTAACATTGAGACTTGGGAGAAAAAATTGAAATTAAAAATCTGGTTAGACCAACTAGCTTTGAATCAAATTGTGATTTCAAAGTATAGATAGAGACAGACTTTATCTGCATATTCTAAACTATAATTTAGTGATCATCTACAAGTTTACTGCCATATATATTGTTTTATTTAAATAAATGCATCATGTTTATTAACTTTTCTCTTCTTTCCCTTTTCCCCCTGTGTGTGGATGTTCAGTCGTGCTCGTATGATGTTTTATTCTAATTATTAAGATATTGGAAGTTTATATTCACAACAGCAATAGCAGTAGTGTAATTGTGCATATCCGGTTTATGCTGCAACGAACGTCCATTATTTCTTCAACTGCTGATTTTTCACATGTATATTTTTTCCACAAGAAACACAGAACTATTGATATCACGATTATTAACATCTAACATTTTCATTGAGAAACTAAAGACAATAGACAGCATCTGTATACTTAGAGACAAGTGCAGTTAAATGTTTTTACGGAAACAATATTAAACTCGGATATAAATATGGCAACTTTTCTTAGTAGCTCATGCTAAACTTTCACAGTGTCTATTATTTTGTATAATATATGCAAAATACAAGACAGATTCGTGAGATGTTTTAGATATCGAGTTGGCAACGTTGCTAACAGCTAAATGTTATAGAACTTCCAAGGGCGGCCAGTTCCGCATGAATCCCCAATACGAGCGTGGTTTTCTTCCCTCAAATATCGTGAGTGATATACAAACCGGAATGTAATAATGCTTATGCGTCGACCACATCGGTTTCCTTTTTAACTTCGTTTACCGTGAAAACGCAACAGCAACAAAGTTGGTGTCCTTCGCCTCTCTGCGGCCCTTATCTCTTCTACATCTTTTCCACGCCATACTTGGGAATTGTTTTTAACCTTTCATTCGCCTGCCAACACCTACAGCATCCGAAACCCTTGTAGGTGTTGTAAACACCTTTGTTTTAGTTCCTAGCATTTCCTTTACAGTCAACATTTATCATCCAAGATATATTATTCGATTACTGATTTTAGAATGCACTATGTGAATATTTGGATTGAGTTTATTTAAATACTAGAGCATTCGAAAAGCAATGACAACAGTACTGTTAAATAGTGCTCTTAGCAGTAACAATTAACCATATTTTGTAAATATTGTTTGTTTCTTTTTTTTTTTTTTTTTTTTGAATGATTTATTTATGGACACTCTTTAACATCTCAGGTCATCAGCGTCCCATTCCACTCAGGGCGTGAAACGGCCGACAAATTTTGCATAGAGGCCTCTCTTTCAGGCTTGAGGTTCTTTATCGTGCCGTAAATGTACGACACGGTACCACGGCTTTACTTCCCTTCCGAAGGAAGCCATACTTAGGATTTTTACACCCGAAAAAATCCATAGCTCCTGGCCGGGTTCGAACCCGCGATCTTGGGTTTAGAAGGCAAGTATGGTAACCACTACACCACCAGGACCGACAATATATTGTTTCTGATTTGTAATACCAGCCTAAAATTTTCAAAGAGCTTGATAAAAATCCAAATTGCGAGAGGAAAAAGTACAACCGCTACTTTACGACACTGCTAGTAGCTTTTGGGAGAGAAATCCTACCATACAAAATGTACGGAAGCATTTCGTCACGCGCTGCAACAGACCATTCCCATGTCTATCGAACTTGGTACTGCAGCATCAACGTTTATAAAATTCTAGCAAAGAAAATGCGGAAATTTTCTGATCGCTGAGTTACTTACAGTCAAGCTGAAATTGGAAAGTGACAGCACATAGAGAAAGGAAGACTGGACCTAGAGTTATATGAACATGAACATGAAACCTTACCTCACGAGCCTTGTGATTATGGCTTGTTTTCGATCAAAGAACTCTTGGAGTGCGTCATCTTCCAAGAACTTGGCAACCTATTGCTTACATGGTAGGGGACTATATTTGAAGTATGTTGTGCTATTGTTTTTCGAATGCCCAAGTATACGAGTATAGCGAGTCTTGGCTGTAGCATTATACTTTTCCATGTTGCATTATTCTGCAAACGTGAGCTTTTACCTACTTTTTAAAGCTTCATAAACGACAGTTATATCTCAATTTTCATACATGACTACACAGTTCATAACTGCTATTGTTGATTCTACAGAGAATCTGACCCTTCACTTGTCACAGTTGGAAACTAATAACGAGAATTTAAAAGAGTAAAACGAATCTTTCCCCGATGCATCTTCTCCTGGGTGAATTTGATGAAGTCTAAATTCTGGTCTTAATTTCAGCATATTCTGCTTAAGGTATGCCACCAGTTATAGGTATCTTTAATTAAAAATTGACATTAAGTATTTTCTTTTACTTTAATCCAACTAATAGCATCTGATCTAAATATGACATAGTTACATTTTAACGCCATACTTTACACATTCCACAAGCAAACTTTTTTTTTAATTGCGCCAACACATTTTTTTATGGTGCCATTATTTGCACCTCCCTTGGCACTATATCCAGTCACCCAGTTTAACGAGAGAGCGACACTGTACTTTATTTAGCAAAATTCATGCAATGTGTCATCTTGTTCTTGTGTATCTTTCTCGGAAGAGGTATACCCTTGAATGACTCGCTTTCTCCAGCTCTAGTCTTCCTTAGAACGGGCTTCTAGTTTTCGTTCGAGAGTTTTCTTTTTTCTAGAAATAAATTCCTCCTCCTGTTCCTTAGTAAAGGTAGGTTTACCACCTTCATTTTTCAATGGCCTGTTTTTCTTAAGACACCATTTCAAACATGAAAGAGCAGAGCTGTAAATTCTGCAGCCTGAGCTCATTCATTCCCGAAATGCTTTGATTGTTCTCTGCATGCCATTTTCAGTAAAAGGATGTGCGCTATTCTCCCATCTGCGACAAACAAATGAATAGAAATGTTTCATCTTTAGTGGAACGCCATGAAAATACTGACCCATTCATCTCACCCTAATGTAGAACTTTTCACAGATCAAGTAAGCATTTAACAAAAGTGACAATTACCATAACATTTTCTATAAAGACTGAATTTTAATATTGAGACCAAATCGGTAAATTCAGCGCAGTATTTATGAAATACCATAGCTAAACTTTAATAATTTATACACTTTTCGCTCATCTTTACAGCCTCTTCTTTATTATCAATGTGGCCAGTAACACATACTCTATGTATAAAAACAGTTTTGTTCTACGGTAGGTAATGGTAGCAGTTGTTTAATATGAGTTTCTCTAACATATGGAAGCAAGGTTTTAAAATGTACACGATTCACTCTCATTTACCCTATGTGACCGCATACAGCAGTTACATCTAAAAGCACAAAGGACAATTTACGTTTTATTAAACAGTGTTGCTGTTAGTTTCACATTGGCTCAATGATCATCACAAAGCAACCGTGTTCACTAGATCCAATTATGCTGAAAAAAATCAATTCAGGTGAGAGTACTGAGGGATATAATTGTTACAGGCTATGGAGCGTGATGATCCAAGTGTCAAGGTACCACCCTGGCCTGTGGGCATCTTAGATGACATCAGCATTAATCCACTCAACTGGAATAAAATTCTCAAAATTTTCATGTTGCACTATAAGTAATACATTTTAAAATAGTAGTAGTATAGACACGCTAATATTCTTGCACTAATTCCACCAACTCCACTCTCCAAACCTCAAAAAACATCCTGCAACCTTCATCCCACTGTGCGGTAAAGAACATGCACAGGTAGGTACGCAAGGTATACAGGTATGGTTACAACCCAGCCTGCCATTGATTCTGGTCTAGTGTTTTTTATTTGTTTATTTATGGACGCTCTTTAATATCTAAGGTCATCAGCGTCCCATTCTATTCAGGGCGTGAAACGGCCGATAAATTTTGCTCAGAGGCCTCTCTTTCAGGCTTGAGGTTCTTTTTCGTTCCGTAAATGTACGGCACGGGACCCATGGCTTTACTTCCCTTCATAAGGAAGCCATACTAAGCATTTTTACGCCCCGAAAAAATCCATCGACCCTGGCCGGGTTTGAACCTGCGATCTTGGGTGGTCTGGTGTGATGACTTGGAAACTAAAGAACAATTTAAAATGAAGCAATATCAACAAAAGGAGGCCAGAAGTGCTGGAATAAAAAGTATCTTTTTATTAAAAAAATCACTCAATGTATAAAATAAAGATGTGAGTTGTATATCTCTGACTGCGTCTTGTCAAAGCTTTCGACTGCATTGCTGCAAAGACGATGGAGAGGTCAGGGTACTGCAGAATGCATACTATTCTCTTGAAGTGAAGGATCTACTGCTTCAGTGCCGATATTTTTTCTGCCAAATGAAGACTCAGCATTTTAGGGGCTGTGGAAATGTATGGCAGGAAGCACTTTCCAAGTGGCATCGCTACTATATCGTTAGAACTAGAATTTGATTTGTTTTATTTACGGACGCTCTTTAACATTTTAGGTCATCAGCGTCCCATTCAATTCAGTGCGTGAAACGGTCGACAAATTTTGCTCATAGGCCTCTTCTTTCAGGCACGGGACCCACGGTTTTACTTCCCTTCCGAAGGAAGCCATACTTAGGATTTTAGTTCCGAAAAAATTCACCGATCCTGGCCTTGACTGAACCCTCGATCTTGGGTTTAGAAGGCAAGTATGGTTACCACTACACTACCAGACAGAATTCAAGCAGAGAACATTCTTTTATTGTAATTTTTTAGCAGATGCTGGAAAGATCCAATTTCATTTTATTCGAGTTACACACAGTTTTCAAATACCGGGCACTTGTATAGGGAGAATATCCTGAGATGGATTAAGACGTGCATTTTCCTGGACATAATAGCAGAACAACGATCCTACATAATGTTAAGAGAATGGCAAAGGAAAAGGTCTAGAGTGGTTCAGCATTGCTACATGTGCCTGCATATACCGCCAAGTCCCCTTCAAGTCTTCTTCTTCTCATTGCTCTACAGATCGAGGCGAGCCTTGGCCTGCCGCGGCGACTTCTGCATCTCCATCTTACGACTTTATTGACAGAGGGCAGTATTGCAGGAGGGCATGTGATCAGCATGCCGGTCGCTTATCACGCGGCTTTCGTGATCGAAGGACGTCACCTCGCCATCAGGCAGCTCCCCAATTGTCCTCATAACGCTGGGTGGAACCCTTTCTAGAACCTCTAAGAGAGAAAAAATCCTAAATAGGTACCAAGATTCGAACCCGGGTCTCCCGGAAAGCAGTCAGCAACACTAACCACAAGACCGAGAAGGTGGTCGTCCCCTTCATGTACATGAGTCATTTTCCCTTCGTCTACCCATTCTTGCTTCATTCTCTTTGTGCTATTCCTAATAAATGACAAATTTCGTTCTAGACAATATGTCTCCGTTATTGTCACTTGATGTGCCTCATTCTCTTCCAAGTTGAAGATTTCATGGTTAAGAACTTAGTAGATGTATTGAATCACACTGCATTTGGTTAGTAATCGCTTTTCCACTGCTTTGCTCTCAATCTGGATAATGCAGGTCAAATTCCCTTAGTCATCAGAAGCAGCAGAGTTCGCTTCGCAATTTTCTGCACTAGAAAAGAGCTTCAAATTATCGTTATTTCAAATGTTATATTCGAGGGGAGTTTTGATACAGCATCTTTCGACTTCTGATTCTTCTTCTTAAGTTCACTTCTTACAGTTAGCTTATAATAAAGATTGATGCAACAAAATTCTAAATTCATGATATCTCTGATACTGTAGCAGACGATAGCCGAAAGCTACTACGCACAGTCGACAATTTAGTTATTCCCCTTTGAAGTTAGCTTAGTATCCGATGAGCTACGCTATGATAAATGCAATATCTTATTCTTCTTGTGTATACAGCATAGACCTATTCCGAACACATCAATTTGGCAAGTGTTTGTCACGTTGCGCTTGAGCAATAGTACACGTTCATGTCAGATCGTTTATTTTTATCTTTCTAATTTGGTTTGGATTTGACTGTTAGGGATGAAGGAAAAATTTCGGTTATTTCAGATTGGTTCATGCACTGTACGCTGATGACCTGTGATGTTAATGGACATGATGTTAATGGTCATGGACTGTCCCTGTGGGGGCACCTTCGGGAAGTCGGTCCTGGTGGTGTAGTAGTAAAAATCCAAAATACGGCTTCCTTCTGAAGGGAAGTAAAGCCGTGGGTCCCGTGTGGTAGATTTACGGCACGATAAAGAACCTCAAGCCTGAAAGCGAGGCCTCTGATAAAATTTGTCGGCCGTTTCACGCCCTGAATAGAATGGGACGCTAATGACCTGAGATGTTAAGGAGCTTCCGTAAATAAAACAAATCTCATCACACCTTCGGGAAGAAGGGTATGGCAGATACCGGGTCGCCAGGATAGAGGGGTGGTGAGCGCAAGCCACTGTAACGCCGCACATATCTCCTGGCACTTTAGAGCTTAAGAGAACCAGTGGAACGTGAAAGCGAAAAATTCATGGAAAGTAAATATCCGACCTAGTGAGCAGGGGAAGCCGCGTAAAATCCCAAGCCAAGATAGGCGGCACAAGGAATTTGAATCCGGGTCCTGCCAAATGTAGTCCCAAACATTATTGCTTGGTTTCCTACTGAATTACACACAATAAAGTACTTTCTGCTCTTGGGACACATCTTTCTCTTGCAGACGGTCTAAAAATAGTGCATATGAAAGTTCAATATTTTATCCATTCATTGTATTCAGAATCCAAATTAGTACAACTGGATCTTATATAATTGCAGATGTTATAGAGCTCGTTTTGTAGAAAGAAATAGTTCTAGCAATGGACCAAGTCTCTTCCTACAGTTTTAAGAAGGTAACTAAAAATTCCTGTTGTATTAAATAATTAAGTGTTTAAATTTTACTCTCTAGTAACATTATTTGGTTTACAAGCCATCTGAGCGCTTCTCCCAGCAATGAGTCGTGCTCTGCCAGCTCGTAACTGAAATAACCTCCCTGTTAACCGTCCCAGTTTATCAATTCCTTTTGTGTTCAACTCAGGTTCGTCTTAGATAGCCGATAGCCGATGCCTGTTTTGTGCGTGAGTGTGACAAATGCTTTATAATTTAACCTTATTGCATTAATATTTTAGCTTCAGAACCCAAATTTTGTAAATTTAATGTACCTTTTATTTTTAATGAGCCCATCGACAGAAATTTCCAATTTCTATTTGATTCAAGAATTACCTAATCATCCTTGAATGAAACGGTGCTGATGTAAGAATAAAGTCTCATTATAATTTATGATCCCTTTCACCTTCGTCTGTCTTAAAACAGTTTTCAAACCTACTCAACATTATGCCTTTATTCGTAAGTAAGTTTATGAGCTCATCAATGCAGAAAAAGATATGATTTGGCACTGTCGGTTTGCTGTCATATGTTATCGATTGTTTTTCTGGAAATATTTAATTTGTGCAAATAATAGCTTATTCATATGAAAAAAATAAATATTTAGAATTCGAAAATAGGAGTAAATTCTTCTTATATTTATTTCAAGTGTATTTTGTGTAACATTTGCAATCCTTTATATAAAACGCATTAAGAAAATATGAGAATGTAACTTTAAACTGATGAAGACAGGAAATACTCTACTAAGTTTGTTTGTTGCTGTTGAACAATCAACTGTTATATTTTATTTGAGCAACTCTTGATGACAGCTGCTGAATATTTTGCGCTTCAGAGAATGCTGATGATATGCAGAAGAAGGAAAAAAAATATCTTTGACATTCAAGCTGAGAATGAGACTACGTCCTGCATAGTGCGTGGCAGTTGCGGATTTGGAATATCAATTGGTGTAGACAACGTTTGCTTTGGGTCTTTCTCAATATTAATGATCCAGTTGTCCACTGGTTTGTAATACAGCTTGAAGAAACTGCAAGTACCTGTATGGAATATCAAAGGCTCTCGTCGACTTGGCAAGTGAAGAAAGTGGAGAATTCTGGCATTAGTCATCTTGACATGAACATCGTCAATTCCAAAGCGAAATGCGCAACGCCGCAACCGGAACTTGGCTCTCGGATCTTTGTGCTTGTCATTGACATGATCTCAAGATTCTTTCCACGGACGTCTTAGCGACAGAGGCGGAGAGGGCTTAGCTGAAAGTTTCAGTTGAAGCACGTGGAGTGGAGAATGTTTTTGCTGAATATTTCCATCCACATTTAATATTTATGTATGATATTGTGCACTATCATCCCAAAGTTAAATTATTACATCATCGACATATTTGCGTTGTATTTACAAGTGTTTAACACCAGATTTTTGTGTTTGAATACACAATTTTAACAACTGAGAAAGACCAGAAAATGCACCGTGATTTTCCACACGTTCCATAATAACAAGCTTCTGTTTGTAGGCTATTTTAATTTTATTTAGGAATTCAGGAATATCATTAATGCAAGTCAGCGTAACTGATTAGATATTGTCCTGGCTATCTATGTTACCACATAGAGACGTGGAAATTGTAGAGTGACATTCTGTTTCTTGCTATATTATGACTTTATTATTATTATTATTATTATTATTATTATTATTATTATTATTATTATTATTATTATTATTATTATTATTATTATTATTATTATTTTGCACGCGCAAGATCTTAGAGCTATTATCGGCGTATGTCAGCATTTAAACACTGTCAGAAAATGAACAATGTTATAGCACTGCGTATGAACAGCGTGGAGCTGCCACTGCCCATTTCTGCCACAAATTTGCAGCGGACTAAATTGTGCCACATGGTAAAGATGGTGGAGGAATGAATGGTACGGAAACTTGGGTATCTTACCCAGAAGTCGAGAGAGAAAGAGTAACTGTATGGTCTAATTAACCCCATTCAATGATTGTTTATTTACCAGAGATTCAGAACTAACTATTTCATAAAACAACACCAATACAACCACAAAGGAATATCATGAAAGGGAGAACAAGCAATATCCTACAGTAAAAACTCAATGTCTTCTCTGATTCTTCTGGGTGCCATTTAGAGATGTTAAAAATTTAACTAACCTTCATGTATATTAATAAAACTATAATTTAAATTTGAATACTTCTTACGACATGTTGATGTGAAATTTAAATTTGATTTTTAAAATAAAAAAACTCACTCTCAACTGAAAGAAGAAAGGCCAAAGATTTTTAAGGTAATTTCTACGAACTGCTCCATTCTTGGAGTACCAACTGCTGCCGCTGAAATGAGGGTTGGCTGTATATTATGGTCTTAGAACAAATCTGCAAGAAATGGATAACTGTGGTAGGCTGTATCAAATTGCTACATAACCCACCTTAATGCACAACTTATTTGGTATGTACTATAACATATCAGTAATGAAAGGACTATGGGCAACGTTCTGGGAATATGGGTATTCCATGTTAACTGTGCAAGCCATTGTTAACAAGGACTAACCTTTCTCTTTTTGTGTGTATGTGGTATTTCCGCTTTTGTTATAATATTTTGCTTGTAAAATTTCTACTGAAATGTTCAGAAATTCTGCAAGTGTTGTCAATGTTATTTGACGATTCTTCTTTCACAACGATAGCAACGGTGTTCAAGTTTTCTTCTGTTAGAGCACTACTCGAGTGCCTGGTTTACCTCTTTTAAATTGATTGCCTCGGGAATCAAAATATTTTAAACCAAATTCGAGCATAGGCTTCCTCTAACATTGCTGAAGATTTGAGACGAAAGGAGAATTTCAGAAGAGCATATTGTTCCTGGCGTGCCACCTCCATTTTGCTGTAGGCGGAAGTGAACATGTCTGGACTTGCACACGTCTCACAGATGGAAAGCGGAAGTGACAACAATGAAACTAGTACCACACGTATATTACGCATTAAGCTAAGAAAATGTTGTAGGTTATTATCCATAAAAATTATGATCTTTCTTTATTGAACAGATCTTGCACTTTCACGAGCTTTCACAGATTAAAACAGTTCATGTAATCAGCAATACTAAATGGAACGGAAACACAATCAGTAGTGATTTCTGTTGTCGTTACATTTCAATGAAAGGACGATTTGGTGTTGCCAATCAAAGGAGTCGCCGTGTAGCCTCTATTTAATTTGATTAAATGTCATAGTCACGAGTACTCCAGATGAATATCTTTTATTAATATTATCCGTTAAAAAAACATCCAAGTGTTTTATGCAAGCACTAAAGGTCACTGAAGTTATTGTGAAATATTAAACCTGGTGACCCCAGTATTGAAAGAAGACGACCAAAGCTAACACTGGTTCTGGTAGTTTTGTTTCACTCATTCCAAATATGAACATGTAACCTGATTTTTTTTATTTGTTTAATTACGGACGCTCTTTAACATCTCAGTCATCAGCATGCCATTCAATTCAGGGCGTGAAACGGCCTACAAATTTTGCTCAGAGGCCTCTTCTTTCAGGCTTGAGGTTTCTTTTTCGTGCCGTAAATGTACGACACGGGACCCACAGCTTTCATGCAACCTGTGGAAAATAACACTGTGGATATACAGAAGCACTGAACGGTGAAGATGTTGAAATGATATTCAGCATTCTTTCAAGTTGGCAAAAGGGAATGACACGCATTTATCTTCTCATGAAGGCTTAACCCAATCAACAGTAGCAAACATTTAAAAACGCAATCCCTTATACATATCTGAATTTCCAATAGAAAATTTTGCGTGAACAAATATATTGAAAAAGTATGATGTTTATACGGGAATAGGTCACAACTTTATTTACAATATTATAAAGTATGAAAGTATTGCTTTTAATAAGTATAAAAGGTAAAAAATTAACTTACTTAAAATTGCACGATGATGACTATATGCTGGAAATTGGTGATAATATTTTAAACAGGAAGAAAGGTATTTGAGTAATATTTTGTTTAACAACTATTATAAATGAAAAACAAAGCAATCTTTTATCATTTATCACATGATAATGTAGAATTATTTTACAAAGGAATATAAAATCATTGAAGAGCCCAAACAGTGCATAATGGCAAGTTTTGCATGTTTTGCATGTTTTTGCATTTCTTTCCCTAAAGCTAATTTTAGGGTGTAATGCCTTTTTAAACTTTTTCAGAAATCATTTCAACAAATACAAATCCATTGTTGCAATGCACGAATTTTGTTCAATATTGATAAAATGTTTATAGTAAA
Organism: Metallyticus violacea; assembly: GCA_030762175.1. NCBI lineage: Eukaryota > Metazoa > Arthropoda > Insecta > Mantodea > Metallyticidae > Metallyticus > Metallyticus violacea. The sequence continues at coordinate 69,265,302 of CM060845.1, forward strand.
GCATAATTCTTTACAATATTTAATGATGAACTTTACACCAAGTTGGTCTTGGGAAGGTCAACAGAATAACTAACATTAAGACTGAAACTGGGTCAGTTAATTTTCAAGAGGACAGGAAGTTGTGGAAGAGCAAGAGTCAACAATGTCTAATGAGGATATCTATCTGGTCAGAAAAAATAAGACAGATCTTGTAAAACAATGTTGACTTGCTGAAAGATGGAGGTACAACACTCAATAGTGCAATGTAAACAGTTATCATTGGGGCGAAATGCAAGAAATATTTCCTAAGAACGCAAATAAAGAAGGACCAGAAAATACAGAAATGGTCAATTGACTGAAGAAAGGCATTTTCTTTGGCGAAACTAATTTTTAGAGTACATTTGTAGGGGTTAGACATAAAACTCTGTCAAGAATATAAACAAGAATTTCTAGCATTGTTGTTCTTATAACAGTGCCAGTTTCGTATTAACTTGAAGGGATGATGAGCGGTGTAGAGTATTAATTAATAATAAAGAACATTTCTTCCTGAGCTGCGAAATGACGTCGTAATGGTGGGGAAGTTTCTTCAGCAGTTCTGTTTCCAAGTAGGCGATGAACTTCATGAAAGATTCTGGGATTCAAGAATTGGTTTGGTCAGGAAACTCCTCAGATATAAATACCATTCAAAAATTAAGGAACACATATAGATACAAGGCCCCCCCCCTCCCCCAAAAATGCGTCGCTCTAATAAGAAGAATTGGTTTATAATTTAATTCCTGTGTTGTTCAATGAACAAAAAATTCAGGACAAACGCTAAGAGTTGTTGGATCCAATGGGTACAGCAGCTTATTAAGTGCAGACATACAAAGTTTTAGTTCATGAAAATGTTTCGTAAATAATACAATTTTAAAAAGTAATTAATGCACACATTAATTTGCACAGGATAAGAAAGGAACTTATAAGAAACACTTGTGTGCTTCTTTAAACCATTAACAGAGCACCAATTATACTTTTCTAACACTCGTTTGCCAGTTTTTAGGAATTTATACACAATTGCGACGCTTCTGTTTTGAAAATAACACTCAAAAACTAGCAAATGTTTTGGCAGCGAAGTTTCTGTACAAAATGCTTTCATTTTGGTTGAAAAACACGATGAAGACGAAGTAAGCAGGGATGCAGTACATCACGATCCGTCATTATTCAAGTGATCGTGTACTTCATGACCAGCACGTTTTACGCCCACAGAGATAGGACCCTGACATCTTTTAACTTACCGGAATCTTAGCTCTGGGAATTGTCTTGCAGTGGCACTGTGTCGACTCTAATTACATTCCAACCGAGGTCTTTTTCCTTACACTCTAATTGTGTTTACGGAATAGAGAAAAATGGAAATACTATGAAACAGACGGCCTAATATCTGAGATTTGTTGCCTCTTTTTAAACAGGTGAAATACAGAACATAAAACAAATTCATAGTAATTTAGTAACCATTAAGCGAGAACAATTCTATATTAGACATCAGACATTGAATAAACTTAACTAATACCTTCTCTACTTCAATTTGGAAACCTTGCATGTGTTTATGCAGCGTTTAAACATACATACAAATGCACATAAATGGCCATCAATAAGTCGCTCCGCAGTAATTGTGTAGCCGAGATTTCACTAGGGAAGCGAATTTGGGCGACAGCACTGGCCGCATGCCGAGCGTATAGTTATTATGTTCACTTAACCACCAAGACAAGCACACATTCCAAAGTTCAAACCTTAGCAATGGTGGATGGATTACCTGCTAATAACCGGTTTCGATGAAAGGAATGTCAGAAATGTAGGAAAATGGACTTTCTCTTGTGCGGTGCACATCACTCGAGGAACTTGTCGACGCCCCTTATTATTGCGTGGTACCTTTTAGAAGGTTCAACCGATTCTATCAAATCTTAAACAGTGAAGTCATTTTTATGAAACAAGTATCAGATCAACACTATAAATCAACCGACAAAATATGCTTTAGTACTTGTTATTCAATTGTTTGTGTAAACCCACAAACATATGCTTGCTAAGGTTTTAAGAACAGTTGAAGGTCTGTTAACTTTAATGTTTACATTAAGGAGAATATGAAAGGCATATCCTTGTAATGTTAAATTTACCAAATTCATTTCCCAATTTCTTAAGGACTATTAAAGCTAATGAAATGATATTTTTACAGCATACAAATGCACACAATTTGATTTTGCTGATCTTTTCACTACTATACCATTACTCTGAAGCAAATTATAAACTGTTTTCTATTGACTGCTTTTTTCTATTTTTCACATTATTATTATTATTATTATTATTATTATTTACATTGTTACATTTCGTCCTAGTTGTACCAGAATAGGTCTATATCATCAAATATCATGAATGAGTGGAAAAAAGGGATGGCTTATGCAGACTCTTAAAAATGGGAAACTTACGCAAAATAAATGTAGTTTTTCAATAATTGCAGCTAAAAATGTTTTACTGGAAAACTAACTTTTGGGGAAAAAACCAGTTAAAACCCTCCAACACTGTAAACCACAACGGATGATGACGTGCTGCCAATTCATGAAATACAGCTTTTTCTATCATTCAAGACAAACCACAGCCTTCTACAGCAAATAGTTCCTCGGATATAGACTTTTAAAAACTGAACAAGTGCGCGCGAGGGGAAATAACAATAAGAAAAAAGAAGGGGGAAAAAGACTTCTGCAGTAACATAATTAAAAATTAATTAAAATGCCTATAACCAAGGAACATTAATGAAAATCATATAAAAATAAACAGAAAATCATAAACATTAAAATGGTACAAAAACACTTTCCTTAAATAAGCAGATATGAGAATAAGGAGCGTATTTTCGATTGTTTTATCTGACAGATTAGTGTCACCAGTTTCTGCCAAGGCGATAAGACTATTGGAGTTTGTAAGATCGATTCTGGAGTTTTCATAGTGCCGGGCATTTAAAGCAACGTTTTGAAAAAAAAATGCTTTGAATGTTGTGACGAAAGGTTTGAAAAGTTGCACTTATAGTGTACGATTGTCGTTTTGAGGTAGTTACTCAGGCCAAGCATTTTCTTGCCTGTGAAATTTTGGGATGACTTTTTTATCATCACAAATTCCAGATTAGGTTTAACATTAAGGTTATCGACAATAAATTAATTTTAATATAAAAAGTTGATCCCAAATCTTTTGAATTCACACCGCATATCCAGCCACTTTATTTAATGACTCAATACAACGGTGTGAAATGTAAGACAGGGAATACCGTCAAGATATTCAATGGTGTTTAATCATTTTGAAAGTACACCTTTTAGAAGTAATGGGCCTGCAAGTTTAATGCAGAACTGGTTTCCTACGTGCGCACACATGAAGCTCATTATCGTAAAGAAGCGGTCGAGTTTTGAACTGTGATCTATCAAAGAGTGTATAAATAGCTTCGGCGAGCAACTTCATAATCTCGCGATGAGGTCTTTGAGAGTTGTTTCTTGCGACGGTTTTTGCCGCCATCGTATTATTACTGACTTGCCGCCTCCGCGGCAGTTTTTGTCGCGGTGATTATAGCGAAACAGCTGTTACAGCTAGCAATAAGGTCATAATGCTAATTATAAATGATTCTCCTAACGACAAAGCTCTGGATTTGAAGAGCAGCGTACCGGAACGTGATATGCTCACATATGAGGTCTCGAAAATACTTAATGAAGACATTATGACATGATTAAAATGCTACGAAACACATTTCGGATGGAAAAAGTTCGTTCAGTTGTGTAATAATGTTCATTAAAAACAAATGCATCTTGCAGCAATGCAGACGAAGTCATAAAAATAAATCATAGTGCAAAATGTAAATAAGAAATACTTTCATTAATGTAATAACTCCTGGATCATTTAATCTAAATAAACTCTCGTGCTCAGAATAAATTATAGTATCTCATTTTCCTGCACGATGCAAGTTGTCTTGAATGCACTTGAATATAAACACACACACATCCATTCTACTGAAAAAAATCAATAGAAGATGTAAAAACTGTTGTTCTTATTAAATCTACAATTGTCCAAGTTTTGAGATATTCACTAATGTGTTTTTATTAAAGTTCCATCTCCCTCGAAAGCAACGAACAATTGCAAATATTGAATACAAGTTATTTATTCTTTGAGGAAGAAACTTCAAGTAAAACATAATGCACAATTTTTATTAATCATGTACTCATTTAATTTTCATTATGTATCTTCAGAACATGTTTATTCTTCGAAATATTTTCTATAAAATTAAGAAATAACAGGCTAGAAAATAAAACAGTACAAAATTCTAAGTCTTTCGAAATAATTAGCATTCTTTCAAATGGTCGATGACCTCATAAAGCGATATTAACAAAAGTGTTAGGTATATAGTGCGAAAAGCACTATATACCTAACAGTTTCTTAGCGATTAAAAACTCTGTAGTGATCATATGGAATTAGTTCCAGAGCATTGACGGAATTTTTGGTTGAAGGTGAGGTGAAATAGGAAGTAGGGGTTTATTTTTGTATCTCATTGCCTTTACATTTATATCCCTAAGACACAAGAATAAACATTAATTCCTGAATGCCGTATATGTGACAAATGATCAATAATGTTGTTAAGTCATGTCTGCAATAAACTGTCAATGCCATCTTAAACGTATAGGTAACCTTTTAATGCTTGAGAAATTACATCAAACTCCATTGCCAGTGGGAGTAAATTAACGGTAATATGACTAATATGGGCTTTGTTTGCTTATAAATTCTTCACCATAGACAAGGCATGTCTATGGTGAAGATTTGTAAAAGAACAGGGTAAGGTTTAAGAGACATGAAAGAAGAACGTCATTACATAATTTCTGTTTATACAAATGCAAATATCGACACTGTTCGGAAGATGACACGTCAAGAACTTGAGGATGGCTTCACGTCATGATGAAGCATTTTGGACACACATTCAAGAGTTGAGAATGTGCTGTCCAACCATCACAAAGCACAGCAACTAACAGCTCATGTTTCATTGCTCAGTAACTGTGGCGGTGATAGATTTCTGATAGCATGTTTTGTGATGGGAATAAAATCTTCACTACATTAAAAGTGGTCATACTGGAGACTCTTTTTTCGGAATATACAGTCAAGCGTCCAATTTGACGACAGAAAACTTCGTCAAGTATCTGGCGAACCTTAGCAGGAATGGCCCCGTCATACAGGGAGAAATTATCAATCATCACTCAATGAAAACCAAACCGGATCAATTAGCTTCTGCGTGAGATGGTATCTGGGTCAGACAATCGTAAAGTGTTGTATGGCATAGGTGATTGGGATAAGACAGTCTAATGCATTCCCGTACTACAGGATTTTTTCTCTAACCTGCACAGTTATTTCTACAAGCATCAAGCCAGAAACACGCAGAATCCTAAAGGTGGGTTCACATAGGAACTAATGTGTATGAAATTTTATATTATACAGATTTGTTCTATACAAAATAAACGAAGAGAGTTTACATTTGGAACATGTGTCTAGGAATTATTGCAAGTACGTTTCAACATGGACGAAAGTTCCTTGCTCCGTGCAGCTGCTGCTTGTGCTGTTATTGTGGAAGAAAATGAGAGGAAAAAGCAAAATGCAATTTGTGGACAAGACTTTTTTGCTGAACAGGAATTCATGTGTCTCGTCCCTGCTTGATTCTTAAGTTTTTGACTTATTTATTTTGTCATTTTCCTGTAGTGCTGCGATTTTAAGTTACGTATTTTTTCTCCCACTTCTCAAGCTTCAACTTTGGGGACAGAAGCAAATTCACCCAAAGAATACTTGCTTGTGTTCCTGTCTCTGACGTTCTTTTTTTGAGGATTTCAACTACATTTTCTCACTTCCATTTCTTCTGTTGAACATTATGTTTTTTATGATTGACCATTGCATGTTTATTTTAATGGGGGGGGGGAGAGAATTGAGTCGATGTGGGCATGAACAGGTTGCAGAACAAGATTTGTTTTCACGCGGAACTTTGTCCTGTACATGTATAAAACTCATTCATTTGCATGAAACATGAAGGGACATTTTCCATAGTGATCAGAACATGTTCGGAATTCAAGTTTTGTACAAAAAGTTCCCGATATGAACCCACCCTAGGAACTGCCCTCTGCATTTACAGAATGGTATTTATAGTTGCTATGCTGTAAATGCCTGGTTTGTTTATGAAAACTATTTTCCTGAAATTGTTTTATTAGGAAAAGCAAACAAGGTTTTTTAATCTAACGACATTTCCAGTAATGTTACAATCTCTCAGTATAAGATATTAAACCTAGAACACGCAAGCAAATATTTCTGAATGCAAACTAATAGTTTATCTGTCAATGTTATAATATTTACATAAAACAGAATGAAGAGGTGTATTTTTTAAAGCGGGCACAGGGTGAGCAGAATATTTATTAGAGAAACTTTTGTGCTTTTAAACAGCTTGAGACTGTCAAATAACTCGGGGATGACTTGTTCATATCTCTGTCTCTCCCTCTCCCTCTTTCCTCTCTCCTCTCTCACACCATTTACTTACTTGGACACGAGGAAAATTTTTGTTACAAGGCAAATTTATTGCTAAAGCTTTTGCGCGTACAAGTTCCAAATATAGACCCAGCGGCGACACGGATGCTTTCTGACAACAATTATCGGGTTGTATGTGTATATCTTATGCTTTACGGTTAACAATGAAGTTATTCTCTTCCTTGCTTCCGTGTACTAGCGAAATGATGTCCGGATAGGTTTCAGATTCTTCAAAATGTTCATATCCAATTGTTCAGCTTGTGAACCTAACTGGTACTGTATTAGTCACTATTAAGATTTTTTTATTTAGACAATCATGGACATGATAGCATGTAAATATGACAGATGCTGATTTTCGGAATAGTTCAAGAATTTGATTCCGATACTTAAAATAATTTCTTCATATTAAGGTTTCATATTTGTATTTCCCTGAAAGTTCACGATTATACTTATAATAAACTTTTCTTTTTTTATAACTGTTTTTATGTCGATTTTAGTTCCGTTTTAGATCTTTTTTTTACTAACACGGCCTTTATCATTTCCAGTTATTGCACACTGAGCTGGAACCTAAGGACAGTTATCATCTGCACTTAAATGCCTTTCTGTCTAGGGGCAAAAAGAGTTAGGTATAAGGTTCGGAGTGATCCCCGCCTTCCAAGGCCAGATTTTGTTTTGAAAACAGGTAATAGTCGCTGAAGACAAGGTCTGCGCTGTACGGTAGGATGCGGCTCCTGGATATTACGTATGGATTGGTGCGTTATCGTGCAGCAGATTAATACCAAGCTTCTCTTTTGTGACAGCTTTGCACAACTAATGTCTACTTCTTTTTCTTTGAAGTGTATCAGAATTCCTTTGAATCCCAATAAATCCACCATGATCATTTTCGTGAACTATGTGATATTTCTACCGGATAGTTATAATTTCGTTCTCCTGTGCCGATGGATTCTTATACCGTCCTCCCGTTATCACAGCAAAGGATAAAATAGTTCCGACAACATTCCACGCGCACTTGCATTTGAACCGCTGAAAGAATTGAGGGCACCTATCTTACATTAACTTGTTCATATATACCAAATTCGATGAAAGGATGGGATGTACAGTTGTTTCAGTAACCTTGCAGCTATTTTTTTCAGACGCCTATCACTCAAAACTATCTCATCGATAAGGATATGCTTTCTTGTTACATATTCACGTCATCTTCAAGGTTCTCTCTATCCAAACGAAATACTTTTGACCATTCTCTCACAGTGGAATATGAGCGCGAAAGCTCCTCATACGCACCATCAAGGCATTGTAAATATCACTGACTGAAAATCCTTTTTAGTTACATTTTTAATCATTGCTCTGTATTCAATTTTGAAAATTACGCTGTGTCTAACTTAAATGAGCTTCTCCAAGCAAATGAATGGCATAGCCAGAAAGGAAATGCAGACTTTACACTCTTGGAACACGTGAATATGAAATATGATCTTTTATGTAGACCGGAAAACTATGTAACGTACCTCGTAGATCTTCGATGAAGTTCTCCGGTTCGCTTGTACAAATCGCCGAGAGCTCATTAATTTTGCGTCAGTGTTCTTGGTTTATAATTGATGACCATATATCCCCTGTCAGTATTTTGGGTATTATTATAATGGAAAAGTATTTTATTATTGTTATTACGTACACACTTTCGCCCAGCATTGCAGAAATGCCATAGCACGATGCCAGAAGTTTGACTACATCAATAAAGAACGCTTTATCTTCAGTTAAAAAAAAAACAGTCCCTTTCTCCAACGTGACATTTCATATTTTCAGATTGTAAAACCCACATTGTATCCTCACTCAGAGTAAGGGGCGTTTTTCTTCGCAAACTACACAACACACACACACACACACACACACACACACACACACACATGGGAGAGTGTATGGAAGAGGGGGGGGAGGCTATTTTAATTGCAAAGCCAGCCTCTCATTGTGAAGTGCCTTGAAATTAAAGGAACGCTGCCGGCCTATAATTTCCAACGACGTTCTTCTACAGGAAAGAGACATTACAAACAGAGAACATAAAGTCGCACAAAATAACACTAATTATCCACAAAAGGCTAGATATGAACATGATTAAGTATTTGAAGGTGAGAAACTGTGTTGAAACTCAAGTGACCTAACTCTGTTCAGGTCATAAAAGTTCATTCTGTGTTAAGTAAAAACAAAAGTATGGTAAAGAGCAACACATTTTGCATCATTCATTATTTGTCAAGGTCCAGCAGCAAGTCTCAAATTTGTATCTGCCTCAAATGTCGTTGTCGCGTCATTCCCATATATAGCTAAATGTAATTAAATTTTCCCATTATTAATCCTTTTGTAATGGGTTTATGGAAACTATGTCAAAATTGTCATAAACGGTTTATTTGCTGCACTATTTTCCGTAATATCTCTGAGATATGTAGTTTTAACTCTCTTTACACATTGTGATATAATTAATTTTTTTATTTAAATGCTCCTTCTTATTCGCGTTCTTTCAAAGGCTGATTAGACCACCAAGCTTTATAAAAATCATTCTTTTATTTCTGAGGTATCTTGTATTTCATTTACGCAGGTATATATTGTGCGATCAGTTTTGTTTCCCCCCGCAGCGTTTTGCCTATGGGCGAGCGGCGGCTCGTTAGCCGGTTAGCCGCCCAGATGGGTCTCCGTGATTAGCGGGAGAGTAAAGCTTAACAAACCAACCATGCAATATACAAACTAATTTAAGAGGCTCATTATTTACCAAATTATCAAATGAGATGTTGAAACTGCCCTATTTCATCTCCACACATTTTTGGCATCTCTTTAAACAATTTATTCATCACTCGCTGTAGTTCATTTTGAGAAATCAGGACAAATTTCTGACGAATTTTATCTTTGAGTTTTTGTATGGTGTGCGAGTTCGTTTTGTACACGGCATTCTTAATTTACCCCAGAGATAATAATCAAATCGGGGGACCAAGGAGGCAACAACAAATCCATACTAATAACCCTGTCTTGTGAAACTCCGATACCTTGAATTGCTCTTATGAAATCATTCGCAGTGGCAGAGTCCCGCTGAAAAATATGGATGATCACTCCCTCTGTCGGTTTATTCTCTGAAAATTTTATATTGACTGGCGAATTAAGAAACAAACATTCGGAAACAACTGCACTACAACTGCGACAATCAGTACGGTCAACAAGTAAGCAAGTAGACTTGGTACTGCCTCCACGGAGAGACAAACGAATTGGGCTTGCTGCTAGGGAAAACTCCGCGCCGCGGGGGAAAGCATCTCTGATCGCACAGTATATGTTTGACATTCAATTCACAGTAATTCAGTATATGCTACTTTTCAATTTCTTTATATGAGGATAGCTATTTAATTTTCGGGAGTCTGCTAAGTAAAAAGTCATAACTCCCAAATCCAGCGTATTTCTTTTGGAAGTAATCTCCACTCTCGATACAGAGTTGCATCCTTTGAACCAACCATGCCATGGCCGAACTCCCAAAAACTCCCCAGTTTTTCGTGACAGTTGAAAGTAGGAAAAAATCGTAGTGAGCCAAATATGAACTGTATAGTAGGTGGCTCACCAATGCCATTCCCTATTCTTGTAGATAATGTCTTAAAGGCATTTCGTGGTGAAGGAGCAATCTCGTCAACCCACACTTTGGTCTTCTTTCTGTAAGTGTTCTGAAGACTCTGGGAGGCAAACTGTAGCAGTGATTGCTTTTTGTTTCTAGAGTGGAATACTGAGAAGAAACTAGCAACCATCACTTCTGCATCGCTTAACCTTCACTTGGGGGTCGTCATTTGGGAAGACCCGGAAAGCCCACCGATTTGATTGCGAGTTTTACTAGTAAATGCAGCTTTCGTCACCTGTCGGGAGCTGCCTCTGTTGAAACTATTAACCATTACCTAGCACTATTCCACTCTTACTGTCTTTTGTTCTCCTGTGTGATTTTTGAGGTACCCAAATGAAAACAAAGTTTCCTCATATCTTCTTACACCTCAGGCGAACGTTTTTTAGAGACGTTTCTAGTTCCATGTTCTTTCTTCAGTGTCCACGGATAGCTGGATGCCTCGCATGCCTTTCGCTTTCATGGCTGTTCTTTCTCTTCTGAACTCTGCAAACCAGTTACAGACGATTGTACTTGATGGAGCAGAGTCGGGGGCGGGAGACTGTGTCATTTTTCCAGACACACTTATAATCATGAAGAACCATGAAAATGCTCTCGATTGGCCTCTATCAAACAGCAGGCACAAGACCACAATTAATATTTTGTTTGCTCTTTTGCAATGATTGTCATTCAATACACACTTGTCATTCAAGAAAGCTAAATAGTGGATCTCACAATCGCTCCTTTCAGCATGCTATTTGCCCCTGATAGCTTTAGTTACTTACATTCTTCTCAATATCATTCTGACCGCATGGCTTTTCAAAGTTTCATGTCTGAACTGAATTTGGATTATTGCATATGTAGGATATCTTTGATAAATGACAAAATCCTGCAAGCTTCCAGAAGATGTTGTAATATTTCCTCTCAAAAACATTTGTTCATGGTGAATATGGGTTATATTTAGGATTAATTTACAATATCCCGGTTTCTCGAGTCAAAATAATAGAGAAAGGAATAAAACGAGTATTTTGAAATTGGGGACAAGGATCGGAAATGAGCATTTCAAGCCTACGAGATATTGTATGCGCATTTAACGACAGTTTTTAAGTTGATTTAAACAACTACATGTTAAAGCGACTGTGCTAATGGGCGATTACCAACTTCAATATATGTAGTAAAACGGTACGGTATATTTGCCTCATTCGCTCAAATAATCCTGGTGTCTGCCGTCCAAAACTTAATGTGCCTCCACAGAAAAGTATTCAGCATGAGATTCGGCAATCCACCGATTAGTGCTTTTGTTGTCCAGATGAGCAAGTGGGCAGACGCCCCATCGTGTTTGAGTCACATTCTCTTGCAAATATCAAGAGGTACGATGTCCAACTCTGGCAGCACATCACAAATGAACCGCAGGCAACTGGTACATCATAGCGGGCCTGCAGGAGATAAAATCCTATTAGATGATTGATCATGGACAGCTTCAGCCAACGATTTGATAAGGAATCGTTGCAGGTGAGAAGACATGAGGGTGGCATGTCGGCTGTCGTCACTCGGGACATGACAGTTGAAAATATCATCAAACAGGCATCTCCGTAATGTAGCACAGCGCTCGATAAGCAATTGACAGAGCGTTAACTCTTGAATGCAAAATCATTTAGCCCCATTGCTTGCACCCGTAGTCGGGGATTGGAAGCGTGAATTTAACGGGTTAATTGTTGAAGTCTTGTTGCTAATGCTTCTGCCATAGAATGTAATACCAACTCCTCAAATTCTGGTGGGCAAAGGTTTTGTTTTCTAGCACCATGTCCGTTTCTCTGTGACTTGAACTACCCACCCTTTCTACAGAGATAAATGTCTTCCAAAGGGGTCGACGTACCGTGATTGTTTATTGGTTTACAAATTAGTACTACCAAACTGGTAGGCAGTTGTTTTTTATGAAAACTAAAGCGACTCACAAGAACAATTTTCAAATTTATTCCTATAAGATCTCATAGCTCCTGAAATAAGTATTTGCGCCCTCAGTGTAGACTCAACTGCCAAATGACGTTTGAGACACTCTTTAAAGAAACTTGTCATTAAACTGAAATCAAACTTAATGTTTTAACTATTATCTAAATCACTTCAAAAGATGAACTGTAAGCCCTAAAAGCATTTATCAAAGCATTGAATTATACTTGCATGCACTGAGATGGTTTGTGTGGTAGTTCGAGCCTTATTACTTTAAATTCTTTATTTTTCTTCCTTGACAACCTTATAATTATACACCTATGACTTAAAACTGTGTATTTTGAACATAAGAGGTCTGTTTACTATAAAAGTAATATAAAAAACAGTAGCTTATTTAATATAATATTCCTCTTGGGACCTCACGAATCTTTTTTCCTGCATTTCTCACACATTACACCATAGTCTGAAAGCCATCTTCCGAAAGCAGCATGCACAAGACGAAAAGAATGAGGCAGGCGCTGTTATACTTTTGTAATAGATCTAACGCAGGATATCTCTGCACTCAGTCCACGTCACAGAGCTGAATACGTCTTCTGTACTGCCTGTTATCTCCATGGGTAGCCGAGGTCGTTAAGGCACGGACTCGTGAGCGGGAGGCCTGGGGTTTGAATCCCACCCGGACCGCCCTTCCTGACTAAGGGGTTTTCCAAGTTTTCCTCAGTCCTCATAAATGGTAAATGCTGGGAAGGTACCCTAAACTTAGACCTGAAACGTTTCCTTCCTTAATAAATATTTTCCCAATATATACTTTCATTTCATGTATCATCAGTGTCCACCACTTGTGGTGCTCCAGTAGTAAAACGAGCGTTAAACACAAATAAAAAAAAAAAAAAAAAAAAAACACTACTCCCTGCTATGACGTCATTGAGCTTTCGGACAACTGCCGGATATCATGTAAACTAAAGTGCATATTGCGCAAGGTTTATCATTATCATGCAGTATACTACTGACTTATCCTATTGGAATATTTGGTAGTAGTCTTCTGACTGGAAGCCAAATTGCATTAAAGCAACAATTCTCGAGATATCTAAAATAAATTTTTGAAGAGATTTCATTTGTTTGTTTAATTTCAGTCCATTGCTTATTAATTAATAATTTCCTTTAAATTATTCGCTGTTATGTTGGTAAGATCTTAACAAATAAAAATTGACTGGATGTGAAGATGATGGCTATTGTTTTAAGGGGGGAATCAATGCTGAAATTTGAAAATATTATTATTTTATCATATTGTAGATATTTTCAATTTATGCATATTTTTATTAACTGCTTATTAAGAAATACCATCAAATTCTTGTTCCTATCTGAAAAAAAGAAACCATTTAAGGGAGAACTTTTGGTTATGCCAGTATAAACCCAACTAAAGAAGGAAGTAACAAAACAACATATATTTCTCTTTATTAATTTCATTATTTAAGTTTATTAAAAAGTTATTGTACTAAGCACCTGAAGATACTTTAATAGACTTTATTGTCAAACATTGCTTTATAAACTCTTTTCTTTCTAAAAAATTAAAAGTTATTTGTGTGTGCTTTTTATTTATTTTGAAATACTAACGAAACTGATATCCAAAAATAGTTTCGTTTATTTTTATTTTAATATATCAGTTTTAGTAATTTTTCGAGATTGTACTTTGGCAAATTTTCAGATATTAATATGAATGCCGCTCCGCAATGCTTTTAGAAGCTGAAAATGACCTAAACAGCTTTTCTGCACCGCTTCTTTCCTTTAGAGTTGTAAAAAGGCAGTAGCAGGAGCACAGAGAAGGCAGGCCTATTCAACGCACCGATTGTCGCTCTGCAATAGCAAAACCGACATACAGATGCATCCTAAGGTTTGAACTAGTGGTATATTCTTTAAATGTGAACAACTGGCATGGATTAAAATGGTAGTGTCGCATGAAAGGAATACTAAAGAATGTTACCAAAGGAAGTTTGACGAGAAGGTTAGTACACCAGATTGGCGTGGGCATCGACATAAAATTAGGAGGATGTGTCAATTACAGGTCCCTGACACTGCAGCACACTCGTGAAGCTTATTTAATCTCTGCTGTTGATGGATAGGCGATAGATAGTGACGGGGTTGGCTTCGGCGATAGAAATATCTCAAGAATGAGTTGCACATGCTGAAAGACTTGGTTAGATATCTCAAAATTACATCCTTTGGGGTGGGAAGTACCCCAAATTCACCAAACATGAGTTTATGTGACTTCAGTCCCTTTCCCAAATTAAAGGAAGCATTTAGATGAATGCGTTTTCAGACTAGAGAAGCAATTCTTCCAGCAGTAGGACCTCGTTCGCTGGTATCAACAAAAACACAGATCTTTTACTGATATTCAGCGCCCTTGTAAGTTTTAAAATTAGCACAGGATTATATTGAAGAAATGTAACGGTACACTTAGATTTTTGGCACTATTTGCATCCTTGATACATCAAAACCAGTTTAGCTCATTCTTCCGTTCTGTTTACTAAACCTTTTCTCAATTTCCATAGACATGTTCATGGCTTTAAGACATTCACTAAACAAGTGAAATGTGAATTTCGTTGCCCAGTCTGTGTGAGTACAGAGCTCGATTATAGCAGATGGAATGTGAAAACCGCCGTTAGCAATATAATTGCTTTGCACATTTCTTGGATTATAAAAACGCTAATCAGTCCAAGCAATGGAAAACTACTTAGGAGCCGATCGAAAGGCAACGCAATTATTCTCTTTTTTAATCGCAATTCGTTTTATGAGGCACATTCAAGGCATCAACAATAAAAGCACGAGATGGCAGAGTGATAAAACCGCTATAAAAAGAGAGAACCTTTGCTGAAATTTATTTATTGTCGAAGATCTTTATCCGAAGAGATTTACCGAGTACGTAAACTGAAGATCGTCATTAGAGATAAAGAAGCGAGTTAGAGGAAGGTAAAAAAAGTTCTCAAGTACAGCAACACAATTAAATATATATTTTTAACATAGGACATTTAAATATTATCCAAGGTTTTTTAAAAACTATTTAAACCATCATTACTGGGGCATTCGATTATTCGGGTGAATTACATAGTATTGCTTGAGGATGTAGAGGCATAGGTTAGGTCATTTTAAGTTCCCACCGAATGTGGATTCATTTCATTAATTTATTTGATCATCATGGAGAACTATGCTGGTCGACATACATTAAAAACGTAAAAATAACAAAACAGACACGTTTTATAAGAATGATTTTCTTTAAGTTAATTCCAGTAGCGTCCATTACCTGCAACCAAATAAGGACTTTTGCATCCCAAAACAACGTTACGAATTTGTTACCGTGTTCCAGTGTTGTGTCTGCTGCAAACCTCAGACTTCAAAGGCGCTTCTTCTCTCACATTAAAAGTAACTCACACTCTCTATCAGAATAACTGGACTGTTTTAAAGAAAATGTTTGGAGATAGCTATGAACTTTGTTTCTTTACATAAGTTTGTTATTTTGACTGTTCATAATTTATACATACTCAACACTAAATTCAAGCTATCCAGACATTTATGCATTTAAAAAAATTCTCTTTCAGATGATGTGAAAATATTATCCAAAAATATTATTCATGAAATAAATTGAAAACAATCACTCCCAATTCATAAAAGCACGTCGAATAAATTCTGTCCATTTTTTTTTTGTCTAATGTAGAAAAATGGAGGGAATTTGTTCATACAATGAACAATCCAAGATTATTAAATTTATAGGAAAATCTAAGCCTAAAAGAATGTTAAAGTTGCCTATGTCATGGAGAGAAGAAGGAAATTCGCTAATAAAATATTTTCGACAGTGTTTCTAAACAACATGTTTACGGTCAAATTAGTAGATTTAAGAAAAATGTGCATATATTATGTATCGCGTGTTTCATTCGTTCTCGGTTCATGGTTTCTCTTACACGTTTCAAACTAATGAACACAACTGAATGTCATTTAATAAAGACATACCATGCTGTAGGAGAAGTAGGATGGTCTCATCAATAAGGGTTGAAAGTAGTTGCCATTAGCATCAAGGTAGCTAGCTAGCAGCACCAAAAATCTCTCCTTACGGAAGTTTTGCATGAGTACATAGAGAGTCACTGCCTCAATTTTCCGCTCAATGTTTTCTACCAGTTCCATATGTACCCATGGCTTTATGCTTTCTCTTTCAGCATGCTTCATAGGAAGAAATCTGATGGAGTAAGAGTGGTAGCCAAAATTCTTTAGAAATAATACTATCTTCAATGAAATAAACAATTTTAGCCATCAGATTTCTGAAATGTAGCTTGCAATATTCTCCGCTGTACCGAAGAATGTGTATCGGTTCATACTGTACTGTACGTACTGTATTATTAGTAACACAAAGACATGATGATCGTTGAGGAACTATTGACAGTAACATAGGCAGAAGTGTCACACTACTTTCCAGGACAGCGAACACGCTATGAGCGTTCTCCAGTATCCAACACACACTAGAGAGTAGCTTTACTGCTTCTCTTCTTCCATGCTTTCCATACACTAAGGCATATTTGTATGAAATTTCACAGAAATACTTCAATTAGTGTTAAAGTTATAATGGAGAATTAGGAGCCGAGGGCAAGCAATGCTATTGCTAAACAGTTGACAATCATGCTAGATAGGATTTAATAGTGAACACTATTAAAAAAACTGTTTACAGAACATCATACTACACATTACTGTTGTTTTTCGGTTCAACTTTGAAATATATTAAATAGATATCCACTGTGAAAGTGTGTATACATTTTTTGGCACCCAAGGTATATTGAAAGAGAAGTTGGTGATGGATCGTTCGTTTAGAAAAATCAATACTTTGTAGCTGTGTTGTGTCGTGTGAGTTGAAGAAAGTTGTAAGTATCGCAATTAGAGGGCCGGTGACCTGAACGCGAGGACAGGTGCAGACAGTCCTAAGATCAAAGTCAGATTCTAATTAGTACCTCCGTTGCAAGATAATCTGAAGAGGGTCGAATGTAGGCCAAGGTCACTACACGGAATCTGGGTTATTTTCAGAAACACCTGCTAATGTAAACAGTTTAGTTATGATCAATAAAGTGTAGTAAATATTAGATCATATAATCTTATAACGAAAAGCATCCTCTTCCAGTTCTTCTTCTTCTTCTTCTTCTTTAAATAGAGTTTAACGCCCGTCCAGTTCTGTCGAGCGGGAATCAACAAAATACGGTGAAAGACACCCATTAGATTCTATTGTCGAGAGCGTATGCAACAGGCCGAAGCAAATAGCATCAAACCGCTTCAAAGTAAGAATTAGTCAATGCCATTATGTGTGTAATTTCCATTATAGATGTTGATTTAAGGATAATAAACAAACAGCAAATAAAGCAAATAATAAACAGAAGTCCGATTACAGTATCAACAATCAGCAATTTCACATATCATTATATAGAATCCAAGGGAGACAATACAATATACAGTCTCCCTTGAAACGGATATCACAATAATTGCTTTTCGTTCAACAACGTTTTAATTACAACACTGTTGATAAATAGAGCAATAAATACTGTTCCATTAAAAAAGTAGATATATAAGACTGTGACAAGAATAGACCTTCCTTTACTATAAATTTGTGAGCCCTTCTCTGCCTTTCAATCTTGTAAAAACAGTTCATTGTGTAGGTGATATTCAAGGTGGTACTTTTAAGTGCCTCGCCCTGTATAGCACAATAATAATTATAATGTAGGATACCCAGACTGTGAAACTGATAGGTATTAATTACTAAGATATTTATTTCATGCTTGTTCGCCATGGTCTGTGTCGGTTATGTTGTTAGCTTCGTGACTTGGAGCATCGTGAAATTTGCTTCTGATCAAATCGGGGAAATGTGCTTAGCGGTGGATTTTATGGAGCATCACTTTTAAAGTATTTTCATTTAAGCTGACTAGAGAAATTCGTTGATCTCATTTGGAAATAACCTTAGTTTAACAGGAGAATATGTATTTAGCAAATCTAAATCAGAGCAAGAAAAACTTGAATACGAGAGTCGTTTAGAAAAGTTTGGTTAAAAAAGTTAAACACGATTTTTTGTGTACTTTATTTTTCAGTACTTTGATTTAGCAAGTTTTTAAAACGTTAATCTCCTTGGCTAAATCTCGCAATAAGTGGGTGAGGAGTCGACTCTTAATACACTTGCTAAGCACTTACTACGTAAATGTCATTTTGTAGTGCGAAACGTTGTTCTAATGAAAGAGCTCGTTTTTGACCGCCAAAAAAGTAAATCTATAACCTTCGGCTAAATGCAATATGCAATTCAGCTCGCATTACATCTAAATGGCAGTTTGGTACCAGAAGATCGAAGTTGTAAATACCTAGAGGAGTATTTAAAAAGTAATTTAGAACGAGACGATCAAATTAACATTGTTGCAAGGAAAGTATGTATGTACTGAAGAAAGTTAGTCCTAAAACCAGATAAATGGTCTACGAAACTTAAATTCCTTTATTAATGGAATACTCTATGAGCGAATAGGATATTTTAGAAAAAGGTGCAACGAAAAAGAGTAAATACCATAAAAATATCAGGATGGTAAACACCGTATCCAGGCGCAAAAAATTAAAACTGGTCCCTTATTTAAGTTTCATACGGGATACAAGGCTTGGACTCACATGCATATTAGACAAACTCTAACACGTAAGCAGATCACATCACACGAGAATAGTAGAAAAGAAAGAACAGATGTAGGACAAATTTCTTTTGAAAATAGAACAGTCCCAGAGCGGAATAAATTGCCTGCAGCATCCCTTTCACTATTAAAATGTTTGAACATTATTGCGTCTTGGTGTTGAGAATGTTATGATTATTATGAACTAATGTGCTGTGAATTTGTGCACATTATTCTTACCAGCTCATTTTCTATATGGTTATTTTATTTAATTCTTTTAATTAATTATGACATTTTATCAAGGTGAATTATCTTTTATGGGGCACTATCTGATACGAGAACTTTTGGTTATTCAAGTTCATTGTGATATTTCAGTCTTTATATTTGTTTCATACCTGCTGGTCATTAAACGTGCAACACATTATACGTGTTAATAATAGTCTTGCGGAAATGAGTTGTCTTCTCTTTCATTTGTTTGAGGGACAGCTAAGATCCTTCACGTATGTGTGTTCGTCCTACCTCGATCCACTGATCTCATATTCTTTTCGCTGTGGATGCGTTTCGTCCAAACCCGAGCATTAATTCTGATGCTCTCTCGGTGTGACAGTTCTCCCTTAATCACATTAAGACACCTGCTGGTATTACTGCCGTATTTTCGATGACTCATGCTCGCTCCCTCTGTGAGAAAAAGCGGAATCGGTTTAGGGCGTCTCTTATGGGCGTTGTAATTATAATGCCCAGCAGTGTATGATTACTCTGGGTTTAGTACGATTATCTAGTTTGTTACGAGTCTAGGTTATCGTGATTTTATTATTATTATTTTCCTGAGTTACTACAAGTATTAACTGTATCTGGCAATCAAGATTATTTTGATTTGTTATCATTGTGTTTTTCCATATTTATTGTTATTATGGTGAAATATTATGTTCATTTTGGTTAATATACTATGATTATCGATTTTCTTCTTTCTACTCCCCTTGAATTACAAATTATATTTGTACATTGTTCAGAGTTTCCTGTTATTACTAGAGCATTTTTGAAGCAGTGCATTGTTGTAGCTATTTACTGGTTATAAATAATTAAATTAAATTTCACATTATTACATTGCTGCCTCTGGACTAATGTACAATAATTGCGGTCAACAAATAAATACAAATACAAATGTTTCAAACGACCAACGCTGTGCATAATAGTCTCTTGTTAATGTTTTGAAATTCTACAAGTACTCTACCAGAATTACCTTGGGAACGCCTCTAACGGCCTTTACCTTCCAAGCCCACAAAACTGCCTTTAACGTTTTAGGCACATTTCTACCAGTTTGTCCGCTACTCTAACTGCAGCGTCGACAATGATGGATCCAGTTTCAAGAACCAAACACAAAATGCCTTGAGGATTGAGATTAATCTACACCAAATGAAATATCCTGCGAACGTTTTTGGTCAACAGCGAACAATCGCACACACATTTATACAAACAGATTTTTGTGCAACGTCCTGTAGAGATTCCTACAGTCTCAACAGTATGGACTCTTTTTGTTTTGTTTTGTTTTTTTTTTTTTTCAAACATATCTGACCTCGTGTTTAAACTCATTTATGGTCTTCACGATGATACAGAATGCCCATAAATTTCATTTAACTCAGTTTTGATCTGCATAGCCGTTCACTTCTTCAAATAAAAACATTTGATAATTGAACTGCCTTCCCCCTCCAGATGAGACAATAATCGATTTATTACAATTATTTCTGCATTCTTTCTTTCCTTTCAAGCCACCCTTTATCATTTGAAGGGCAATGAACCTCCCCTTCGCTTTACACCCACATTATTATAAAATATATAAACACTCCATACATGAACATTTCCAGTATACGCAAATGAGCACAAGAGACTAATTGTTGAATGAAACTGAAACATCAGAGTCGATGTGCTTCAAGAGACGTAGTACTGGGAACCCATTGGTAGGCCATACAACAATGCTAATTAAAACCCTGGCAAATAAAATTGATATTTTGTTGTTGTTGTTATTATTATTATTATTATTATTATTATTATTATTACAGATGTACCCACTTTCACGTTAAATGTTAATTTAATTAAGAGTTTACTGTAATATTTTAGGCATTTTTACATATTATATTAGTGAGAAAAAGATGAAGGGCGAGGAGTGAGATAATAAATAGAACTTCAAAAGAGCTCATTGACAAACAAAGTTGCTAATAGCTCACATGTGCTCGTTTTCTTTATTGCTAAAATTATCACCTTTGACTTACAAGGTTTAGGCCTAAGGTCTGAATAAAACTTAAAGGAAGGGTGGATAAATACTCACATATTTCAGCATTGTTCACATCACATGTCTTAAGTAATCATATGCATATGACATTATCATGCATCTAACATCTTTGTAAAGTATAGCTGTAATGTATCATTGCTTCAATTTATCCCCATCATTTAGGAAACCACAATGCTGGTATTCTACACAAATCTATGTCCAAGTTAGTGTATTGTAGTGGTTTTTGGAGAGGATAAAAGCTGTTTTACAGCAGAAAGTGCTGGCAACATCTAAAACAAAGTATAGATACAAAAACTTCCCAAAGGTTTCGTCTACTTCTGCGATAGACATCTTCAGTGGCAGGTAAAGATCATAGGGACCTGGAGGATGTTTCAATCGCGAAGATACTTGTTATTCGTAGCTAAGAATAATAAACTTTGTAGAGTTATAAAATATAATAACCAAGAGAGTGCTCATATTATTTATAATTTATTATTATTATTATTATTATTATTATTATTATTATTTATCAAATATGTGAACCTGATAAAGGCTTGTATTTTCACAAGCAATAGAAAATGACGAAAAATTTAGACAAGGGCGAAACATATCACGTATGCGTTTTAATATTTATGCTGAATATGTTTTAGAGAAAATTTTACTAAGTTGTCAAGGAATAAAAAAGCTAATAAAATATTTTTACGCGAATTAATTTTTTGCAATGACTAAATAGCCTAGTCTTAAGATCACTTTGAATTAAAATTTATGATGAAAAAAATTTAAATAATTTACTAGTAGTGTTGAATTTCATTAAATTACACTAAAACTAAGTATAAAAATGAGCATTGAAGAAGGAATGGTTATCAAATTACTTAGAAAAATATGTAGATGCATTATTACATTAGGAAAGACAGGGGAAGAAGAAAAAAAATCGCAAGGAGGTGAAATTTGGATAAACAATATTACAAAAACAAAACAAAAAAAAATTAGTATTGGTTGATTACAAAAAACGAATCATTAGGTTGTAGCAAAAAGCAAAAATGAATCACCAGACTGGAGGAAAAGGAATTGAATAATAGATACAGAATGAATACAGAAGAGACTATGTCAAACACATATGTTTGCCTTCTTTCAAAACCGCATTACAAGCCATGGGGTTTCACTTGTGTTATTACTGGAATTGTGTTCCACCACAACGTTTCCTTCTACACTTATACTTTACTACCTACTCCATTCTTACAATCTTACAAGGGATTTTCATAGTTTTGTTTCATATAAGTATTTGTATTAATGATGCTACTGTAATTTGTAAGTATTCAGTACAAATGTAGAAATATTCATAACTTAAATATTAATGAAAATTTTAATATCTTTTAATAATGTACAAAATCAGTTGACCTGAATGTGTTATCTAGTAATAGCGAAAGTAATAATGATAAAGAAAATAGACGTATGTAAACAAAGAATAATTCATCATTTGAGTACAATGAACGTTTTAGGTTAAGTCTAATTAAAGTATGACTTGTGAATGACTTGGTTTTTTATTTTTAGAGACACATTTCAGTCCAGCATCTTAGTTCTGTTTATTTTCAAGGTTCTGATTGATGCGATGAGAATGATTTCTTTTCTGGCCTCATTTTCTTTTAAAATAAACATTATTTTTTCTTTTGACACCATTTTCACAATTTTTGTTTGAAAGGAAATGTGATTGCCAAATAATATAAACAAATGTATGCACATGTAAATATTCGAAGAGACTAATAAATAATTGATTGAGCTCAATCGGGAAGACAATTCTTCTGCGACGTAGGCGCATGCGTGAAAATATACGACGACCATGTCAAAGTGGAAGTATTGCTTGGTAATATACAAATACATAATAAAGTGTTTAAATTGTCGTTTTTTCTGGGACAAAATATCAGACTATATTGTAGGAATGATCATCAGTTCTGCACATTAAAAATACAAATGAGTGGACATAATTTAATTGAAGATGTAACAAAGAGCTGTTTGCCCTTATATAACGTCACTCATAACTCTTTACTAGTATGTCTTTTATACATACTTTGTGGTACATTCTTTTGTAGAACATAAAGGTATAACTCCATAATTTACAAGGATTTGCACTAATGCACTTATAATGTATTTTTGGCATACATATTGTTATAGTTGTGTATTGATGTGTTATTGTTGGGCGGGGAAAGCGTTCATTAAGAGAAAACATCCGTTAAATGCCCGTTGCTTGGAAGCTTTAATTTGATTGGTGGTTTGAAGTCTCCCGTGTAAGGAAACTTGGAAAACAGTAAAGCCCAGTTCGATAATAGCCACCAAACCAGTCAGGGCATACCTCCTCTTTCTCGTCAGAGCCTGCTTACATCAAGTATACCGTCATTAATGTATTTTATTATTTTTGGATCAATTAGAATGTTGTAATAAATCCTATAATGTGACCTAGTAAATTGCGTATGTCTAAATTTAAAAAAAAAATCCTCATAAATCTTTCCAAGTGAATGTGCAAGAAAGGTGTAGTTATTTTTTCACATAGTTAAGCTACATAAAGCTGCGTCCTCACATTTGGATGTCTTATGTTCCTAACATTTTTGGTGTTGTGATAGTAGTACATAATACTTTTATGGTATAGGGCCTAGGGGGAAAAGAAATAGACGAAGTTATGTACAACGAGAAAATTAAAAACACAATGATAAAAAGAGAATTAATGTAAATTTTACAAAGACAGAATATTTAACATTAGATAGGAAAATGAACAACGATAACTGAAAGCGAAAGAATCAGAAAAGTTAATCCATTTTAATACTTAAGGTTATCTTTAGAAGCTAGCATTACATCTGAAATTAAAGAAAAGAATACGCGAAGGAAGGGGGATAAATGACATTAAATTCATGTTATTGAATAAGAACACCTTAAACAGAAAAAATACTTAATTTATGTGCATTTGTTCAATTATTTTATGTGGGGCAGAAGCATATTTGTTGGACACACAGCAGCCAACAAATTGTAAGCTACAAATATGGATTTTTGGCGGAGGATAGTAAGAAAATCAAGAATGGAAAAAATTAGAAAGATTGTCGTAGAAAAGAAATGTTCACCGCACAATCTCAGAAACTTTTGACATATAAAAAGATTAACGAAGGATAGAATATCAAAGAAAAGCATGACATATGCTGTCCAGAAGAAAAGGAGAAGGAGAGAACCAAGGGAACAATGGATATTGTTGATTTCATTTATTTACGGACGACACGGGACCTACGGCTTTCCGAAGGAAGCCATACTTAGGATTTTTACCCCTAAAACATCCATCGACCCTGACCGGGATTGAACCCGAGATTTTGGGTTTAGGAGGTAAGTATGGTTACCACTACACCATCAGGACCGACGGAACAATGGATAGTGCGAAAAAGAGCATGGCTGACCAAGGATTGACCGCAGAGCAAGTTTATGCAATATATACATAAGTTGAAGAAAAACTACTGTTTGCAGAACGTTGCTAAATAAAAATTATTGTATTTTAATTTGGTTCTGAGCTCTGAAACGAATCATGTTTATTTTCATAGTCGCGGATTCTTCATGGCTGAATGAATGCGCGGGTGGTCCAGGATTACGGCGAGAGTAAACTGTTCGAAGCAAAATCACGTTGTACAGAGCACATTAAGGCCGAAGCGTTTAGCGATGATAACAAACAATTACCATCAGCCTTCGTTTGATTTCCTCCACCACGTCCCAATGCAGAAGTCATGCTTGGAGGAAGGGCCGGCCACTCAAGGATGTTGCTGGAATTAGCATTCAACTCCTTACCCTTGCGCTTGGGTAATTGTTTTCTTTATCGGTTGGCATTGCGACATTACGTTATTTAATTATGTGGTTTGGAAATAAAATGTACAGAAGTCACGTGGACTATTCTTTAGAGTCAGAGTTGAAGAGCATTCAACAGAATCTTGCTTGTTAGCTTGCGGCTTTTCCACTGGTATTTTAAATGTCTTTTCTTTCACAAAAAGTTAAAACAGTTCCTGAATAAGTTGACATAACCTTTTGTAAATGTCATTTCTAAACTTAGACTGATTTTTCCATCTTAAACTTTTAACGTTTTATACGTAGAGTTTTGTTATTCCATTCTGAAAATTAATTGCTCGTTAACTGCTGTAACCACGAACAGCAGAATAAGCTTCATGCATCAAGGTTTATTCCTTTGGTTACTAGCGTCTCTTAAGATGTCAATTTACCGATGCCGAAATAGTATATCATGATATATCGCCACAGGTGGCCGAGTTCGTTAAGGCGCGGATTCGTGAGCGGGAGGTCTGGGGTTCAAATCCCGCCAAGATCGTCCTCCCTGACTGGGGTTTTTTCCAGTTTTTCCTCAGTCCTCATAACTGGCAAATGCCGGGGAGGTATCCTAAAATTAGGCCTGGAACGTTTCCTTTCTTGAAAAGTCTTTTCCAATATATCATTTCATTTCATGTATTACCAGTGTTCACCGCCTGTGGTGCCTCAGTAGTAAAATCGGGCGTTAAACACCATTGAAAAAAAAATCATGATATATTTTTAACGAATCAAAACGCTATTTTATACCAGAATTATAAACAAGTATTAATAAACTAAAAGTATTATTTAGTGGATATTTTAATGAACTACTCATAGGTCAATGCCTTCCATTATTATACTTAATACGTCATTACATCATTGAAGTTTATTTAATTCGTTATTGCACGGTACATATAAGTGATGTCCAATTACTGTGAACCCGAGGTTCATAAAAGTATTTACTATCAGATGATGGACCATATCCCTATAATAATTAACCTTTTAGCAATACTTGAAATATTAGTACCTGAAGAAGTAGGCATTTAATGCGACAGATGGAGACGATCGACAGCACTCAGAAAGGCCGAGATGTCTACATCGATTCCCGTTGTTGCTAGACGGAAAATAACAGTCCGTGAGGCAGCTTCTGTACCGATTCTTAACGAACTTCATGGTGGAGAACATACTTTCGCATAAGTAGCTGCTTCCAAATATTGACGCAATTTCCCGCTCAAAGTTGCACTTATTAGGAAATCGTTCGTTGGAAAGAAGTCTGAAGAATTTTAACGATTTTTCCTTCTTATTTTGAAAGAAAGCATCTCCATTTCTTTTATGGCTAATTCTAATGAGAAATGACATAGAAATTTGAACCTTATAGTAACAGTTGTTTATTTGAACAACCATTGTTGAAGCTGTTCCTCGAGTGAAACTGTTATACTACAGTATCGCTACAAGCAGATGTTATTTTATACTGCAGAAACGCAACACTGTAACACTGTTATACTGCAGTGTCGCTATCGGAGAAGTATACTGCAGAAACGCTTGTTAAGTAATTACTAATTGATAAGTAAGTGTACTTTTAGAGAAAGGACAGAAAATTTTATTTGTCTTCTATTCTTTGGATGGAGTGGGGGCCGCACGCGGCCCACGACCCGCAGCCCGCGGCCCGCCTTTTGCATAGCCTGTGCATACGTAGGAACAACTTGGGTTTTATGTGGAATCGAATTTTGAGTACCTTTTTTTCCCCTTGGTTTATTTACGAACGCTCTTTAACATCTCAAGTCATCAGCGTCCCATTTTATTCAGGGCGTGAAAAGGCCCACAAATTTGGCTCAGAGGCCTCTCTTTCAGGCTTGAGGTTCTTTTTGGCGCCATAAATTTACAACACGGGACCCACGACTTTACTACCCTTCCGAAAGAAGCCATACGTACGATTTTTACGCCCGAAAAAATCCGATGGTTCTGGCCAGGATCGAACCCGCGGCCTTGGGTTTAGGAGGCAAGTAAGGTTACCACTACACCACCAGGACCGACCGAATTTTGAATAGGCATGTCACGAAAATGAATATACTGTTCGTATTCTCTTTTATGTGACTCTGCACAAATAAAGAGATTGCATAATTTATTGCAAACCTAGAACATTTATTACTACGTTTTAATAAATAAACTGCTAACAGGCATTTGTATGTCATCGAATCTCTAATAATAATAATAATAATAATAATAATAATAATAATAATAATAATAATAATAAAGTATTGCCAAATATAAGCATTCCGAAATATTTACTATTGACGCTAAAGTTGAAGAGTTATTCGTTAGGCACACATGTTAGCTGTGTCGATAGCAGCGACTTCAGGAGAAGTTCACCTAGCCCTAGTCGGGTTTAGGAGCAACATAATCAAAAGTGACGACGCAAGTTGTCTGTACTATAGGTATATAGTACGGTAATTGTTATTGGCGAAGGCGTATTTGCTGGAATAAAAAAAATAGCCCAAGATGAAATGATACTAATACGGAGAAAATCTTACAATGCTTTCAGACGGAATATGAGAGACTCATTAATTGGATTAGCAATAAAAATATTAACGATATTTCAGAAACTTTATAATTTGCATGTATTTCAGAACAGGCCTAAACTGATTAATCTAAATAAAGAGCAAATAATTGTAATAGTTTCGACCTTAACGTTTGAAATACTCTAGAACCTTATTTGTTGGTAAGGTAGGTATAAATGGTTGAACGAGGCAATTTCTCTTCTATGAAAATTTAAAAATAATATAAGCTTTGAGTTAAGGGGAAAGAGAAAACAATGAAAGATAATGGCTAAAGGATCGAAAGAAAATAATAAACTGGTTATGGGGGGACGAGGAAGAAGCTTAATAAGGAGGATATAGTAGAGGAGAAAATAAATTGGAAATGCTAAACAACGAAGAGAAATTCAATAACGAGACAGAGAAAAATGTGGAGGACATAAACATTATGGAATATGAGAACAAAGAGATAAAATATTGGAAATGAATAACAGTAATAGTGCACGTGGAAAGGAAACAACCGGGAAATAGGAAAGAAGAAACAATAAAGGGAGATAGAAGGAGAAGGAATTAGAAACATTTCCTAAGACCGTATTTATGTCAGAAACATGCTCAGCTTACAGAGTTTGGGCCACCCAAGCACTACAGCTGCTGTACCGGTAATAAACATTTGTTCCCAGAGTCTATCTTCCCTACAAACGACAGACCGCCATTGCCACCAGCTCCATAAAGCTAATCTGAAAAACGCTTTTCACCGAGAAACTCCATTAGGCGTGAACGTTATCTAGCGGTGTGAATTATGTACCCAGCCAGCGGAATGTTGTGAAACAGTCCTCTTCTTTTGGAAAGGAAAGGGGGGGGGACGCAGAAACTATCCATCCGTTAATGAGCATAAGTAGGTCGAACTGCACTGACACGTCGTATATCAAACCTGATGCTCATTAATGTGCAACTTGTTTGTTTTGGAAATTATATGAATGCTATATCGAAAATGAAAGTAAGTAAAAAATGGGAATATCAGTGCCTTTTGGTATTATGGTCCTCACAATCTGAAGCATTGGACTTCTGATTACTATACCAAGCAAAACTGAGAAAATCTGTTTCCAACACAGGACTCTAACCCTCGATTCTTCTCACTAGAGCCCGGAAGTTAGGCAAATTGCCTTTTCTATCTGGGTGGATATATTTAACAGTCAGATAGAACTGAACATATTTCCGTACATTTGGGGTCGGAGGACGATTTTTTTTTTTTTTTTTTTTTTTTTTTGCTTCTGTTGCCTATTTTAAGAATTAAAAGTTCACATTTTCTTTTTCTCCCCCCCCCCTGTTTTCGATAATTATGGATTTTTTCTGCGATTATTTACGTATTTTAAAAATCACAAAAGAAATTCAATATATCTAAATGAAAAACGTTATAAAAATTAAATGGCATGTTCACCTCACAAAATACGTATACATCTTGTTATGCATTTATTTATTTTCAAGCAGTAAAAAACTTTCTCCTCAACCCATTCACATAAGCTCTTTAAATAGCAGAACCTTCATTAGCGAAAGGAAGGCACGGTTACCTGGCATACGAATACCAGGAGATACAGAGAACGAGAGAAGTATTATAGTTATGAATAGTCATGGTGAAACACCTTGTATCAATCTGCGCGAGACAATTCTAGGAAATTTGTGGTGGGGGTAACTTCTCAGCTGCAGAAATGTAACAAACAATTGCAAGCGAGAAAGATGACAGCGGTGCAACTGTGCAACAAACCGTCCCTACAATGTGATCAGTACGGAAGTAAGAGAGATACTAACCTGATTCCTCTATAAACACATGAACAGAAAATGAACTCGGCTAGAAACCACTGCGCATCTTTTGCTCATTCTCCAGGACTATTCAAAACTACTTTACTTTGTTTTGATCAACATTTGCACAATGTCCTGAAAGGTGAATATTTTGTTGTAATTTTTACGAGTCCTTCCAAATAACTTGTTTTATATATGCTGCAATCAGTTCAGTGGAAGTTGAACGTTCTTTTTCCACGATGAAAATGTTCTTTGTGACAAGTGGCTGACTATGACAGTTGATACCTTAAAAAAAAAAACGCCTTGCTGTTGCTTGTAACCAAGAAAAGGAAGCCTAAATACTTTAATTATGTGATAAATAAATTATTCAGTATCTTAAATACCAATTTTCATTAATAATGACTAACATTACTCTGTTTTCACTTTTAATAAATGCCCATTTTAATTATATTACTGCTTATTTTCAATTTTATACGCCATTTCCCCTTTCTATTTTAACCAAAATCAATGTCTGTACTTCTGGGCTCCGTAATCACTGTAGAAAAATAGAGATGGGCGAAAATATTAAAAACAGCTAAACGCTAATCTTATGCAATAAAAACACCACGCACGATGATAAGATATCCTTACTTACAAAGAAGTAATATGCCTTTGCATTTTTTTAAATGAAACATCACTCAATGATAGTCTTAAGCCATATGTCAAGATATTTAATATTTTGTATTTTATAACTGCAGATATATTCAAAGAAGTTTAATTAGTTGCTATATAGATGATCAATTTGAATACAAGGGTTGTTTTCTGCGTTATTCTGTTCCATGTTTTACGTGCAGACAAAATCACAAGGTAAAGCAATGGTATGACGTTAGCGAGAAAGAAGTTTTTTTATTCTTCTTCTCCCCTCTTCCCATTCCATGATAAATGATGAACTTGAGTAGTGGCTAAAGCACCAATAAATTCTCTTTACCAGATTATGAAAGAGTTAGACAGGCAAAGTAAAGAAGCAATGAACTAGCTGTACACAATATTAACGGATGTCTAAGGTTTTAAATTTTTTCTCATAGAAAATTTGATATTGAGTTTCTTAGTGTCAATAATTGCAGCACACAGAACGCGTCTGCATCACATTACAGCATTTCCTGTTGAAATATTTCAGAAAAGTAATTGTTCGCTATTGTCTCTTTTCCAGGTAGAGTCGCACTCTATCAGCAATAAACGCCTTCTAAAACTCCAAAGTCAAAAAAGAAAAATGGACCAGAGGTTGGTTAGGATCAAAAGCCAGCCAAAAAGAAGTCCACCATACAGTTCAGGTAAAACTAAAGAAAAAACATGGAAACTACATTTATTTTTCTTTCTTAGATAAAGTGGGCTTCACTGTTGACAAAACAAAATTGTAATATTTTTAGCCTCAAGTTGATAGTGCAGTAAATTCTGCTATAAACAGTAGGAGATAAATTACTATATCAAATTTATACCTGTATTATTTCTGATTTTACAATTTCTGAATGCTTTTAAAGTGCTTTCTTATAATTTATATGCCTTTATGGTTAGCTTGTTACTACGGGACACATAAAAAATTAAAACATCATATAGTTTTATTTCCCCTTTAGAATTCGTTTTATGAGCTATTTGTTACACATACTGGCTCACGAACTAGTTTCTCTGGAACGTGATTAACAGTCCTCTTTTAACAGTATGCTGTAAAAATATCAAAACCTTAATTTCTGGAGCATGCAAATTATAAATAGTCTCAAACATTATTTTTTTTAAAATGTATGTTAAAATAGAATGCAAGGAAAAGCAGATACATTTTTGAATGAAAACAAATTTGCATTTAGAAAGAATAAATAACAGAACGCCATTCTGGGTTTTTGCATAATTCTTCACAGAAGAGTAGAATTAAACAGGAGAACTCAAAGTGTGTGCTCGCACATTAAAGCGAGGTTTACGAAGTTTAATGTTCATGCTCCTGCGAATATGCAACATCATAATAATAAAAACTTTTAATAGCGACTTCCAAAGACGGTAGCATGAAAATTTGAATAGATAGATGAATATTTGCCTTTGGCCTTCACTTTTTAGAAACTTTTTTATTCTCACATTTTCAGAACATAAAAAACTCTACTAATGTAGTTTCTCACAAAGGGCAATCATATCTAAAATAATATACAGCAAACTTTGCTTTTTCTTAAATATATATATATATATATATATATATATATATATATATATATATACTTTTAACACTAAAGCAGTGCTGCAAAAATGCAAATATATATTATAGTGAAACATAAATAAAACGCTTATAATAAATTTAATAAAGCTAACAAAAATGGTTGCTATTAGGTACGTTTTATCATTACAGAGTGTTAGTTTTGCGTACTGTCTAAATACCAGTTCCAGCGCTGATAACTGCACATAGCCAATTAAAGTTTGCTGTTACGAAAATAAGAATTATTTTGGTTATTGTTTATAACTCAGTTTGCGGTTAAGAGATCACTATAATTCAAGTGTCTGTTATTACAAGAAAGTTCGTACAGTTCCTTCGAAAACAAAATACAGCATAAGCCTGATGCAAACTAGGGCATAGGAAGTCGGAGGGAGGATTATAATTTGTTTCTGCATGCCAGAAACTTGTAGTTGTTTACATCGGAACGCTAGATAGAGTTCAGATAGATTTTATTGTTAATACTAATGTAACTTCGTGTTCATTGCAGCAAAATGTTCCATCTCTAGTTATTAGAGTTTATTGGTGCGCAGTATTATTAATTACAGTGTGTTAATGGCATAGATTTTATTTTAGTTTATTGAATTTAAATGTTCATACTATAACAGAGAAAAAATCAAGCATACAGGAATATTCCACATGCTGTAGAGGAACTTTATGAAGATATCAGGCAGAAATTGTAAGAAGTATGGCAGCAGAGCCGTTGCAAGTGAATGCAAATTTCATTGAAAAATGTTAATAGGTAGATGTCTTTAGATTATATATTATACTTTTTCCATGAATTGTTTAAAAGAAAACATGTATATTATCGTACAGCGTTACTTCGATTATTTATAAACCTGTTGTTTATACTGCTTGAATATGTGTTGCAAACATTCCGCCACACAGGAGCTGCGTAAACTAAGCGAATGCCTTAGCAAATCAAATTTGTGACCGCCACGGGTGGTTGAGGTAAAGGCGCGGATTCGAGAGCGGGAGGTCTGGGGTTCAATTCCCACCAGGACCGTCCTTCCTGACTGAGGCTTTTATCAGGTTTTCCTCAGGCCTCATAAATGGCAAATGCCGAGGAGGTACCCTAAAATTAGACCTGGAACGTTTTCTTCCTTAAAAAAAAGCCTTTCCCAATTTGTCATTTCATCTCATGTATGTGTCCACCGCCTGTGGTGCCTCAATAGTGCCCCAATAGTAAAAACGGGCGCAGCATTTTTGAGTTAATGCGCGGGAGAGTATAGGGGCCTTCTGATCTGCACTGCGTTCTCCGTTACTTCTATACCGATGTAAACAAATGCGAATGTATCACTCCGCGGTGCATGGCTCCGATTGGCTCTTTGTGCTACAAACAGCTGATGCAACGTGTTTAATTGTTAGCTCCAGTTATTCACTAACTTCACGATAACCGTGTCGCCGCCTTTCAACGAATTTCCTTGACAGTGTTTTACAATATTTTCTGAACCTGCACTTGCTTCCACCATGTCGCTTCCTTTGCATTGAAACTGATTGCACTAACATGTGTGTAAATTGCTTACAATTAAAATGCATAATAAGATATTATAACCAGTGTTATCTCTCAATCTTATTACAGTATTCCCTAATATGGCTTTATAAATGAAATCTAGCTCTTATTAAAGTTTAAATTGTAATTTCCTTTAGGGACTACTGTGTGTAACATTAGAGATGTAACTCGTTCTAGAACCATGAGAAAAGAGCTGCACTACATGATTATATTTACGTTAGGATAGAAGTACGTAATTAGTGAAAGAATCTAGATATCTTAATACAACCAGCAAAGCATTTATATCCCGCATAATGTAAATATAAACATAATAAAAAAAACGCGTCTCTTTCCAAGCAAATAAGAGTATAATTTAAAAACCGTATATGAGCGCATATATTCTACATCTTGCTATCCTTGAGTATAGAAATGTGAATGTGTCACACACATACGGCTATGTGTGCGTCATCTGCCATGCGTACCTCGAGACCCACCTTAGAAACATATCATCTGATTCAGAGCGCCAAAACTCATTCATTTCCCCAGGGTCAACTGGAGAAACGGAATTTATTATGTAGTTGTGTACCACCTGTAGCTTGCTGTAACGTTTCTTCCTATCATTGTTTCATGTTTTCCACGTTCTTCTTAGGC
Source organism: Metallyticus violacea (assembly GCA_030762175.1). NCBI lineage: Eukaryota > Metazoa > Arthropoda > Insecta > Mantodea > Metallyticidae > Metallyticus > Metallyticus violacea. Next base: position 69,298,844 of record CM060845.1, read on the forward strand.
TCTCTCGAACCCTCCACATTCTTTTCTTTTTGTTGGTTTATTTAGCAAAATTCCAAATATTATAGCAAGTTGAAATACCATAACAACTAAGTAATGTGCAGAAAAACATATTATGCTGGCTTTTTTTAAATTTAAAGTTACTTTCAGAATTTCTTCCTTATCACCCTTGATGTGATTAATACTTTATGTAGCTTAAAAACACCGCGAACAAATATGTGAGGGCAGTTAATCTTTATTTACGGATGTGTGCAATTTTGTATGTCCAATATTTACTCAATGATTCGCGTTAATGGCGGTGATGATGATGAGCTGATGATGCTGCTGCTGCTGCTGCTGCTGATGATGATGATAATAATAATAATAATAATAATAATAATAATAATAATAATAATACATTTACTGTTCGTTGATTGCACACCATAAGGAATCAGAATCGCATTAACAATGTGAAATGAAATTATGTTGACAATCAAGAAATTCTGGAAGGCATTAACTGGAAATAATTATAAAAAATGGTGATCATTTCGAAGACTGAAAACCGGTATGTGAGGTGCTCTGGACTTATTGAAGAGGTAATAGAAAAGCTCCTTTTACGGCGTGCATATGGTATTGGGTGTAAAGTAATTTATATATCTCGCTGTTTATATTCTTTTTGCTTTAGAGTACACTGACACCATATTGTCGAGTTTTTCTTACAACAAGAAGTGAAATGAGTACTGCGATTGCTGATAAGGGTATGGGTGTTCTTGATGTGACAAAATATGCCTTAACTCTCAGTTCAACCTTATTTGTAGCAATTAACAAAATTAACTTAACCTAAAAATAAATTCCACAAGTATCAGATCTCTCCGTGAGTATTAGTGGCGAGTTCTTTCTGACAGAGCTATTGTCGACAGGCGGAGAAATGTTAGCAGTATTCGGTGAGGTATTTTTGGATATCACATTTGGAAGAACATTTGTACAAAGTATCCATGATTCTAATAATATTTTCGCTTTAAAAGAAACGGTATTAGATTTTAGTTAAACGAGACATCCATGCATCAAACTGTAAAATCCGTTATTAAAGACGCAACATCTAGGAGTTGCAGAACTGCACCTATGTGATGAATGAGATTTTTGTTTTTTTTCCCACACAAGCCATATACGTATTGTGCTACCGTTTGGAATCAGAATGGGATAGGAAAAATTCGAGGTTAGGCCGGGACTCGCTTCCTTTCTGACCACAACCAGCGTATTGTCAGATAGGGGAAATGATTGGTAGCTCAGATAGTAAGAGCATCGGCACGGTAAGTTAAAGAAAGATCTTTGTTTAGAATCCCGGCCTGGCCTCGAATATTACCTGCCTGACTCTGATTTCAAATGCATATGTTTTCCCTATAACAGATGCGAGCAGGGACATGATCCATGACAAGCCTTCCATTGAATGTCCAGATGACAATCGAGCTGAGGAAGAAATTTTGATGTGTGGTTTTTGTAACGTCGATTATGATTATTGTTCAGAATATTTTATTTAAAAAAGAAACTGGATCTGTAGGCAACGTCGCTATGTACTGGTATAAAATGCAAAAAATAAACTTTTTATGGTCGTTGTTTTTGATACAGCATTCAGGCAAACAGTAGTTAGTTTATTGCTTCGTATTAACGTGTGTATCTTAATATCACTTTGGTATTGGCAAATTTATGAGAAAAAACCTGGAAAATCATCCTGTGGTCTGAACTGTTACCGGGCATTCTTATCTTAATTCGCTGTTTTTGTAATTATTGTGTTAGTTTTCCTTCAACACAAAACAATTTTACTCCTCCACTAATTTCTGTCTTCAGTATGTTCTTCTGTTTCTCCAGAGGAAAACTTCTAAGTATGGCTTCCTTCGGAAGAGAAGTAAAGCCGTGGGTCCCGTGTCGTACATTTACGGCACGATAAAGAACCTCAAGCCTGAAAGAAGAGGCTTCTGAGCAAAACTTGTAGGCCGTTTCACGCCCTGAATAGAATGGGACGCTGATGACTTGAGATGTCAAAGAGCGTCCGTAAATAAACAAAAAAAAAAAAAAAAAAGTAGAATCGCAAACTTTTGTCGTTAGTCACTTGTCAAAATTACTAGTGTATCGACTGTATCCGAGCATCGAGATGATTGTTTCAGAGATATTTAGTACTCCGTGGACTGTTTGTTGATGCGATTTTGTTTACTTGGCATGTATTTTAAATTTCTACCCAAACTATTGCGTTATGTCTACCTCATCGAAAATAATCTCTAGTATTCAAATCAAAGTAACAGAGCTGGATTTAATTAATGAGCATAAAGAAGTACTAGTTGAAGAATTGTCAGAAACATTACGAAGAAAGACAAGAGCTAAATGTGGAAAATAATATTGAAAACTGTGAGAGCTTTGGGGTTAATTGTATTGGAGAAAGATTACGCATATGCGAGGGACAGTTTGGGCCAAACACCAAGAACAATACAGTGGTAAGTGCCTTTATTTTACATTCATATTACTGTCTACTAATAATGGTGTAAGTAGCTCAGTTTCTATGATACTTTTTAAAGCGAAAATAGATAATTCAAGAATTACGGGAATGGATAGTGGATTTGAGACCTCATACTGCATAGATAAACCTTAATGAGTTTTATAATTAATAGAATCATTACTTAACCTAAAATATGTACATTAGCATGGGTAGAATTCCACTAGTTAGCAATACTAGTGTCTGCCACACTAGTAGTTTACGCTCATAAACAAATAAACAAGCAATACTAGAATGGCGACTAGTTTTACTAGATCACGAGCTTAGTGAAATACTCTTGACGTTGTTCTGTGATTGTTCCCTTTTCCTGCCTTCAACATTTCACTCCAGCATCATTTTCGAATTTCTTTCTTTCCCCATCATTTTCATGTGTCCGAACCATTTCTATGTATTCTCTTCAATTATTTCAATGATATCATTTTTTCCTTGAATCTTTTTTCTAATTATTTCATTTTTTATCTTCTCTCTTTTTGATTTTCTTTCTGCTCTTCGCTAATAGTCTATTTCTATAGCCAATTATTTATTTTCATTTATTGTCATGTTGTCTGCCTAATGAGCAAGATTCTGCTGCAGTATCACAACCCTGTGAACAAATAATTTATAAATTAGTCTTTTGGTTTTGTTTAAAATATTATTACTTCATAGGTTTGAGGTTAACATGGGAATTCTTTTCTTTGTTAATTCATTTTTTTTTCGATTTAAAATGAGTTTCTTCATCAGCTTCTAAAATGAATCGTTTTAATTTTTTCGTGTTCAATCTCAAGCTTTTGTCATCTTCCATCTTCAAGGTAACATATTGAGTTTTCTTAAAATTATTTTTAACTCCCATTTTTTATACGCTTCAATCGATTTCCTTGATATGAAGCATTTTCATTGTCCTGGATTATTATGACTTCTCATCCGTCAAAAGTAAGGGATATACAATGTACTGGGGATTCATTGGTACTCCCATATTATTGCATTTTTGGACCATTCTCTTATATATATTTGAAAGAGGAATGGTGACATATGAGGGCAGGTCCATAAGTTTCCGACCTCGCCAATAAGGATTATCGCATTCAAAAATCCTCATTTGGTGCCATACCTTATCTGTTAAGTCAATAATTGCAGCTGTAACTTCCACTCCGCTGTGTTCAGTTGTTCACATATAGTTGCATAAAGAAGGATGTGTGTAAAAGATTGTGACATGTTCAAAATAGAGTATTAAGTTCTTCACAAAATAAAGATTTACTCCAATGAAATTAAACAGCGATTGGACGGTGTATATGGGGAAGCACCCCCCTCATATTCTATCGTAAAAGAACGGGCCAAACTTTTTCGATTGGGTCGAAGACGGAGAGAGTGTAGGTCGGTCCTTGGAGGTGCTCACTCCTGAAAACATCGCTCTTATGGAAGGAGAAATTGTGGAAGATCGGCGGCTCAAAGTTACAGAAAGGTTGGGCCTTCCTAAATCAACAGTCCTTCGAATTATTAAGTTTAGTGCAAAATGGGTGTCTAGACTTCTTTCTTCAGTCCAAAAGCAGCAACGAGTCATCTGTTGTCAGGCATGTTTGGAGCTCTGCTACGAGAGAGAAGTTCTGCAAACCGTTATTACAGCAGAGGAATGATCCCATTTTCAAAAGGAAAATCAATGGAGTGGCGTAAATCTGGCGAAGCACCGCCTCTAAAGGCCAAGGTCACTCAGTCAATCAAGAAAACCATGGCCACAATCTTTTGGCACTTCATTGACTTCAAGGAGAGGAACACCACAGTAAATGGGGAGTACTATGCTGGCCTACTGCACAGACTACGTGTTCTCATCAAAGAGGAAAGGCGAGGAAAGCAGAGCGTTGGTGTGCGCTTTTTTCACGACAATGCGTCTGTGCACACAGCTCTTGTTGCAAAGGAAGCTGTGAAGAAATGTGGCTTCAAGGAGATCGACTATCCACCCTACAGCCCAGATCTAGCTCCCAGTGGCTATTTTCCCTTCTCTAAACTCAAGAAGGATCTTCGAGGAAGTAAATTTAAGTATGACGAAGAAGTGATGGATGCTGTTTATGCCAATTTTGCAGACAAGACTTCTATTTGCGGAGGTGGGATTGAATTCAAAGATATGAGAAGTGTATTCCAATAAAGGGTAACTGTATTGAAAAGTGAAAAATATTTTTCGTCTTTATCATACCTAGAAAATGGTTGGGTCGGAAACTTATGGACCTACCCTCGGACAACATCCTTGTAACAAGCTCTTAATTTTATAGATAGACGGTTTCCAACGTTAATTTGACATTTGTTCCATTTAATTGTCAATTATAACAATTAAAATTATAGTCATCATTAGAAGATATCCACAGGAGTGACGACAAAATTAGTATTTGAATAACCAGTGAAATGAAGACACTTTATAAATAAAAAATGATACCATTAAGATTGTGTAGTTTCGTAGTTTGTTACTTTTGCTTTTCTTCACTGTTTATTTTAAACAAAAATTTCAGCGTTCAAAATATCCTTCTAATTATCCAAATTGCCCCACAGATTTACCATTCGTAATGAGGTAGAGGGAAAATTTGATAACCTAAATGTGTAAGAAATAAAAACTACATTAAAACCATGTATACATCCTATAGTAAAATGAACGTTTTATTAATGTTTTCAAGAAATTTAAATTACAAAAATGTCCCACTCTATCTTGGTTTTTATTATCAGTCAATCAATAGAACATTTTTCATACGTTCTAGCATATAGTGAATGTACTTACATATACCGTGAAATGAAGAGATGTAACAGAAGTCGCCGAATGTTGGCATTTAATATATTCAGAATAAAAAAAGTCAGAAATCCGCGATTATGACAGGGAATAGGTTAAGGGAGGGAGGGGGAAGGGAGGCGGGCGGGAGGGGGAAGGAAGGGGGGAGGGGGAAGGAAGGAAGAGAGGACAGAAAGAAAGAAAGAAAGAAAGGAAGGAAGGAAGAAAGAAAGAAAGAAAGAAAGAAAGAGAGAAAGAAAGAAAGAGAGAAAAAGAGAGAGAGAGAAAGAAGGAAGGAAGGAAGGAAGGAAGGAAGGAAGGAAGGAAGGAAAGAAAAGTAAAATTAGACATGTCTGAAACAGCTTTTACCAGATAGAAGAGTCCCGATGAAAGAAAATGGATGGGTAATCTGTTGATGTAACATACGTTATATTCTCTGGTGCAGAAAATAAATGGCTATTGTGTTTGAAAACGGTCCTGGTATGTCTGTAAGTACTTTAACAGCATGTATTTAAAAATAAAATAGGGTGAACTAATATGATATATAGCCTAGGCAACCTATCTCATTTGTAACCTTAAATATATTAGGTAGTGACAAAAATTGAGCAACACAATTGCCCAACTTGTTTGTTTACTAAATAACTACGCCCATATTCCTCCACGAATAAATTTCGAAACATTTAACAAGCTACGTGACTAAATTTCGGCAGCGAATTGTCAAGTGACATGGAAGACCAAAGGCTCCATGATTTATTTTAGCTTTGCACCTGCGGTTAAACGTGTTGAGCTCTCTGACTTGCTGACATGCTACAATCAATTTAGATATTTCAATATCCAAGGAAATAAAGGAAAAATAACTGCATGTTTTGTCGATTTGTCTCTAGCAGAGGTTATTAAGTAACAATAGACATCAACTGCCGAATTACATTTCTGAATTTCCTATTCCGGACAAGATCATGTAGATCACTCTTGTTCCACTCTTGCTCTCTTATCTTCGCTTATAGTTGACTGTTGATGTTCTTTAGATCGTATGCCTATGATATACTTTATCTTTTAGTATTTCTAAGTTCTCCTCTTGGTATGTCCATCTTGTCGGATCCAGCTCATATTGCGTCCTGCCCACATCTATTTGATGACTTTGGACGTTTTCCCTGATTTCTCAAATTCCGCTTGTTTCCCCACATCCCTTCCTTACGAACTTATCCTGCAATCTGACGCCAGGCATTTTTCTGCATATGGCTAGCGCTTTTTCTTTCTCAATGCTTAATGATCAAATGTGAACACCATACAGGAAGATGTCTATATGCAACCCTCCATAACTTGCCTCTTGTTGCTGACGTCATACATATGCTTAATTGGAATTTCTGGTTGAAGAATGTTTTGTCTAACCTGCAGTTCTCTTGACAAGGTAAATAATCTTAAAAATATATATTTTGCTTGATATATTATGAGAAGAAAGAGTTAAGAAGCTATAAGAATAGCTGTATAAACTCTTTTTTATCATTTCGACAAACAACAGTGTAGTCACAGATAGTTGGAGGAAAGTATCGTTCCCTCTAGTGCTCTCTGGTCATAATGAAAGAAATCAAATCAAATTTTTAGATAGCTAGCAAATGGTTTGCATTACGGACACAACACCCAAACTAGTGTAGAAATGCAGAAAAAAAGACAGGAAGCGACGAAGAAATATTATAGTAGATTAACTTAAAGAATGTCATAAAGAAAGCTGTGCAATTGCAAAACGAAGAGGATGCTGTAGTGCAGGTCTATATTAATGTGTCAACTTTAGAACCAGTTTTCTGTCAGTTAGTTTTTTTTAACACAGTGGAAAAATGTTCAGCTTGTGTTCATGTAAGAAGTTGAAACTCCTTACATGCAAACGTTAAGAGGCAAAAGTAGGTTGATCAGCAACACCGTAACGCTTTGGCGGATGTGGGAAAAGATGAATATGTGACGCTCTATAATACCCCAATGTGGGAGTTTATATTTTCAATTTGCTTCATTGATAGTAGTCACTTTATTAACACAGTGAAGAATCTGGTGGTTCCAGGATGAAAAAAAATGTTATAAATACAGTTACAAAACTTTGCAATGAAAGACAAAAACAGTCCTCACATAACAAACCTATGACCATCTGGAATATTATACAAAAAGATGCTGGCAAATATCACTCAAAAGATGAGAGAAGTTACAGTAAATCAAATTACCAGAAAAGATTCGCAACCTTATTTAATGAATATTTCATTCAAATAGCAGAAAATGTACTGATATAGAAGCAATACAAAGAAAGATCAATTTCATATCTACGTGAATCGTGATTGAAAAATTTATCTTCTTGAAGATAGTGTCCACAAGTTCAACTGAAGTAAATAAAGTAAACAGAATCCCTCTAAGCAAGAATTCATCAGGACTTGATGAAATAACCATAAAAATACTAAAAATATGTGCTGATAACATTAGCAAAGTCTTAAGTCATATATTTAACTTTCTCTTTTTAACAGGGACATTTCCAAACAGGTTTAAATATTCTATTGTTAAACATTATATAAGAAAGGGCAAAAATCACTAATGTCGAAATACATAACAGAATCATCACTAACAGCTTTTTCCAAAATATTTGAAAACTAATATTTACTCATCAAAATAAAAATAGTATTTTAGCAAGGAAACAATTTGGATATAGAAAAACATGTCAACCAATGATGCCATTTTCAAGTTAATGAAGTTCTCAAATCCCTTGATAATACACTAGGAATATTTTGTCCTCTATCAAAAGCGTTTGATTGTAAATAATAAGATACGCTTATTAAATTATTTTTATTGTGGAATTAAGAATAAAGTTTATCAATGAAATGCATCACACTTATCAAACAGAAAGCAAAAAGTTATTAATTCTTCAGATAATTACAGCGTGTATTTGGAGTGGTCAGAAGTAAACAGCATGATGTTCCTCAAGGTTATATTTTGGGATCATTATTTTTATTATATCAATGACCCCCCCCCTTGTGATAAAAAAACACGCTTATCCAATTCTTTTTGCAGATTATATAGTATTCTCATTAAAGAACAGAAAATCAGCCGCGTCACATATTTATCTAATTATATTTAAAGTACACTAAATAACCGGTTTAACAGTAACACAATTCATATAAAAGTGAAAAAATACATTAATTTTCTCAAAAAAACAAAACAAAAACAAAAAAAACTTTACAGATCTAAAGAATATGAAGGCAATAAAATCATCGAATCTAGTAACAAAATTGCTTGGTCTTATGATCGATCACAATATGAATGGGAAAGACATTTTACCCCAAACTAAGCTCGGCATGCTTTGCAATCAGATGACTTAATTTTATTAATAAAAAAAACCAATCTGAAAACAGCATATTATGCTTATTTTCATTCCTTAATAACCCATGGAATAATGTACTGGGGAAATTCAGTAAATACTAAGAACATATTTCTTATGCCAAAAAGAGAAATAAGAATAATGGCAGGGGAAAAAGGACCAACTTATTGCAATTCAGTATTCAAAATATTTGGAAAGTTTATCTTTAGCTTGTAAGTACATTCTAATTGTACTTTTATTGCAGTAGCAACTTAGAAGTATTAATAAAAAACTCAGCAAAGAAACCAAACTCAGGCAGAACATACACAGATTAAAGTTGCAGGCACTCCAAAAAGGTGTTTACTACAATGGTATGATATTATTTGTTTCATTTCTATCATCTATAAAAAATTGTAAACTAATAAAAACAACATTAAAAATATGCCATATCACTGACAATTTCAACACAGAGGAGAATTTCATGCTATCAAAAAATAAGTGTAATAATTTTTCTCCATGAATTTATTCAGTTTAACAAATATACTAAATGTAAAGAACTTAAGTTACCATTAATAAGTCGCCCCCCCCCCCCCAAGATGGCATTTTAATGTAAAAAATGACCATCTCTGACAAACTCTGCACCAGAGTTATATGTTTGTAAATATGAAGAGCGTGACAATTTCATCAAATGTACATAACGTTTGTAGTTTTTGGTGAAATGTGTATCCTATATGTAGATTAACTCTTTTAGAGTTAAAATTATAACAGTTAAAATCTTCGGGGCTGTTACGCCGGGGTCCATGTTTTATATGCTACCATAGCTTTCATAAACTATTAATCGACTTTCTAAACTAGACAGAGGCGAATCAATACTGGCGTGTTTTAGCAGTCAGGTGTTGTTCATCGTTCACTGATGATGCCAACCGCAGTAACTGGTGAAAGCTATGGTAGCATATTAAACTATGGACCACGACAAGATTTTAACTGTTTTAATTACAACACCGGCCTAAGAAGCACCCTTTTAGAGTTGACTAACTCATTATAGGATCCACAGTTAAAGTGATATCATCATCATTACTGAGGAAAAGAAGAAACATGCAAACGAAAGTATTACAAGAAAGAAATAAGACATTCTAATATTACATAATTTGCAAACAGTAAGATGCTAACATGAAAATTTAAAAGGAATTTACTAAATAGAGCTACAAAACTAAATCTAGTTTCAAACATTATAATATGAAATATCTACCAAAATATTATAAATCATTAAAAAATTAAACCAAGTTATTCGCTTTTTTGCGACTTGAGCTGTTATCAGTTAAGATGATGAAGAACAAAAATTAATATTACTAAAGGAATACATTAAAATACTGATGGAAGGACCAGGAGAAAGAAAATGAAATTAAGGCTCCATAACCATTCCATTGTACACTACTGATGACATTTGAATTCTGAAAGAGAGAGAGAGAGAGAGAGAGAGAGAGAGAGAACTGAAACGCCAAAAGCATCTATTATATCACTTGGGGGCTCCACCTATGAATTAGAATATTAAATGCAAAGAAAGAGCTCGAATATATAGATGCAGATCATAGAAATAAAATAAATAGTTCAAATAGTAAAAATGAAGTACGCCGATGGTCTAAAATGCTAAGAACTATTATCAGAGCAAAAGAAGACGATGTCCAATGCCTGAGTAAAATATTGACCTACAGATTTTAACGACCTTGGCTCTGAAGGGGGCAAAAATTTAATCCTTGCAAAAGAAGAAGAAAAGTGTTTATTTATTGCCGTGTGTGTGTGTGTGTGTGTGTGTGTGTGTGTGTGTGTGTGTGTGAGTGTGTGAGAGAGAGAGAGAGAGAGAGAGAGAGAGAGAGAGAGAGAGAGAGAGATTCAGTCAAAAGTTTGGAAAGTGTAATATAAATTTCATGTTTTTGTTTATGAACGCTTTGGGTTCTGCATTTTCAAATCTAGAATCCGAAGCCCGAATACATTAAGAAATAATTGGGAACTTTACTATATGATTACCGAATGGCACACTATTCCCTTTCTTAGCTACTAATGGATATTTACAAGTTATATGCGCTTAACCTCGTTTTAATAAAGGATTTTTCAATGATTATTAACGAGTTCATCATTGGTGCTTAGGAAATATTTTTCGAAACGGACCGTTTAAAAATATCATATTTACTAAGAAAACTATCAGTATGCTTATTCGTCTCCTAAATTTTTTCTGAGAAGCTATTAATTTATAATCTGATAAAGAGTATGCTTAATCAGCTGAAATAAAACTTACGTAAATCCTCCAGCTGAATTTACAACGGATATACCAAAACGATCTGAATTTCAGCTGTCAGTTCTTATGGTCTGTCCACCACAAGTTTAGAATGGATGATGATAAAAGCACATAGCGGAAATAATTTTTATTTGCTGGCTAGTCTCATTATTTCCTAATTAGCTCATAAAGCACTACCGCTTATCAAATGAATATATTGGTTATTTGTATGCTTTCATTTTTTTATAGCACGAAGAAAACATTTTATTATATATTAAGTATTTTGGTTTAATTTTTTCCCAAGAACGAAAAAGTTTATATTAAAGAGATTTAATGCACGTGACAACAAAGTCCTGATGGTGTAGTAGTAATCATACTTGCCTTCTAAAACCCAGGATCGATGAATTTTTTCGGGTTTAAAAATCGTGAGTATGGCTTTCTTCGGGAGGGAAGTAAAGCCGCGAGTCCCATATCGTACATTTACAGCATGTAAAAGAACCTCAAGCCTGAAAGAAGAGGCCTCTGAGCAAAAATTTGTCGGCCGTTTCACGCCTTGAATTGAATGGGACGCTGATGACCTGAGGTGTTAAAGAGCGTCCATAAATAAATCAAATAAGTAAAGAGACAACAAACGGTGAAATGTTGAAAATAACGGCCGAATTTGTTTCTTTGTGGCGGTAAATTCGAGAGCCAATAGAAACAAAGGGGAGGGCAATGCACGCGGAGTAATATTTCAAAGTTATGATCACAGATAACCCTTAATAATGGTTACAATGGACAGAGTACATTTAAATCATTACCGTACCACTTTGTAACGTAATGCTTTTCAAACAAAACAGAATGCCGTTTAGCTTATCAGAAAATCTTCATTAAAGCAAGCCTGTTTGCTGCCTAGTCGTTAAATTTCTTTTGTTACATTCATCTCATTTAAACTTTTCAGCTCTAAATTATTTCAACTGATATAGATATTTGAAATTACACATTTGCTTCCTCTTTTCTTTTCTGAAAATATATATCAGTCTCTAGACCAACTAATTTGCACTATAAATACCTTTTTAAAGTCCGGCTTTCCCAAATGTCTTCTGCCTTACACAAAGCGCGAAAATCGTCACAAACTATGGCTCAGGGCTATTGCAATGTATTGTTGTAATATGTAAGCGTTCCGATACTATTGGCAAATCAGTCGATCAAACAAACGTTTCGTGACCTATCTGCTTCTATTTCTTGATATTACATATTTATTAAATTATAACATCCAGCATTGCATAGTTTGTTAAAGGTTAAAACAGCAGAGACACCTGTATGCGTGGCCAAGCTGCATAGTGAACGAATAAAAACCAGGCGATCTTTGCCATCTACTGGCCAGTGTAGAAAGTACTAGTTACCAAGCATACCGCTAGATGCCGTGGAGTTTTCTGCAGCACCCTGGTGTTGCTTGGGATATGATCCAGTTTGTTTGGTAACGTTAGAATATGTCGAAATGACTGTAAAAATGCTACACTTATGAAAGCGTGATGGCATTTTCGGGAGATGAAACGTAAATATTTATTAATAGTTTATGTAATTAAAATGCTACAATAAATTATTTTTCGCCTCACAACTAATGTATAAATACTTCGTCCGAAATGATAATTGCTATACTGCTAGAGAAACCTATATTTAATTCCAATCTGCATTCTTTAAAACTTTCAGAATTTTAGGGAGTGCGGGTTGAACCCGGATTTTACTTATTTTAACCTATTGTTTGGAATTGAGGGGATTTTTGTTTTGTGTTTGGGTATTTTTATTGTTTTTGTTTATATAATAAGGACTTAATTTCATGCATTTATTTATTTGCTTTTTTTAATTTGCAAAAGTCAGAATTGCATTGCAATGCTTATTCGTGTGCATCTTTATATGCCTGTAATAGTTTTGCTGAGAATTCTCTTTTTTAAAAACATTTTATCTTTAATTTGTTTATCAAATGATGTACCAGCTCTAACAAATGGAGAGACCTGATGACTTCAAGTCTAATGTACCCTCAACCACACAGTCTTCCGCTCCCGTATCTTGGTTAAGTTCTGATAAGGACTCGATGCTCAATTGGTGTTCCATCTTAGTGATAATAGTGGTAAAAGCGAGTGCAAAGGCGGCAAATAAGATTTCAAAGGTGTTTTCTATCCTTGTGGCTAATATATGATCTGTTGCAAAGTCAAGCAAGTGATTTCAACCAGAGATATTTATTGCTGAATTTATGCTATAGCAATATAAACATTTTAAGATCATGTTTTCATGTAAATTAGATTAGATATCTATCTTAGCTGAAAGACTTGTTCCTATTGATCTCATATATCTATTGATTGATCTTTGTTTAATAGAATGCTGTTCTCCTTGATATGCAGGTATAAAAAGTGCTGAATGATCTACAAACTGTACTTTAGAAAGATCATCTGTGCAAACATTAGCCTTTCTTATCAGAAATGTACACACAACAGAGATAAAAATACGGAATAAAATCCAATAAAACATGTCATATTTAAGGCATTTAATTCTTTCTGATTTTCTGCAACTACTAAAATTAAAAAGCCTTTGCCGAGAACTTAGCTAAGAGAAAATATTACTCATCTATCAAAAGATTTTTATTTTATGATAGCTTTTTTTCAACTAGTATAAAGCGAGACCAGGTTTTACCCCGATTAGAACGCCGTGGCAATGCTTTTAATAAACCTTTCTGAAAATGCTAATGTATTCCCGGTGTCTTTAATTGAACTGCTTAAAATCAGTGTCAATTAGTGCCATATGCGATCAAATCGGCATTTGGCCGTGTTCAATGCGAGTTTTCGGTGCATCAACAAATATCCAAGTTAAACTTAACAGCCGGTGCTGGACCGATCAACTCCGTTAGTTGCGATCAAATTATGCAAAATGGCTGCCCGTTTCGATTTTCTTGAATGTATTAAGGGCGAGATGATATATCTGGATTACTTAAATCAGGACCAACGTCAAAACCGGATTAGTGTGGAAAGAGGTTACCGTTTTGAAGAGTTAGGGGACAGGAACTTTGAAGAAAGATTCGTACTGTCAAAGGAGTGGCTAGTAAATGAAATAACTGAGAGGTTAGCGTTTCCTACTAACCACAATCATCCTGTTTCACCCATGAATAGAATGTTACACTTCATGCCTCACGCTATTTTAACAAATAGCGATTTATTTATTTATTTGGTAATTAGAACTCGCCTGGTGTCACGCTGAAGTGCCTGGCTAAATCATTCCATGCCTCCTTCATTTCCATGTGGCATGAATCAGTCTTTTTATTTTCCATTTTATTGGAATATGGGATAGCTAGTTCTAACAGAACGCTATCTCATGCAGAGAAAAATTTGGAAACCTGTGTTTGTTTTAAATTTTGTTTACGCACATAGGTAATCAAACACAAAACAAAAGCAAAGCGATATAGACAAGGAGATTGTAATTGCATTATAACCTCTTTGGCTATAGAGTTAGATGCTTTCCTTTGAGTAATTATCGTAGAATCGTGATCGTTCAGCAATCTAGCGCCCGGTCAGCTGATGGCGGTTCGTTGAACGAGAATTAATTATGATGCACCGCAACTAAAGTTTGATCACGTTTCAGTGACACTCGATCAGCACGAATTTGATCGAGAATGGTGCACGGGGCCGCAAGTAATTTAACAAAATACGCAAATCTTTCAATATGTAGATAATCAACTAAGATATTTTAATAATACAAATTGCCATTTTAATACAATTGATGCAGATACTTTTTTTCTTTAAGACTTTAATACAAACAAATATTAAATTAAATTATTATTATGTACTTAAATATAAACTTCATCTAAGGTCATTCAATTACATTCCATTTAAAAATCTAACTTCCAGCGCAATTAAGAACAAATATTTAAATATAAATAATTGAACAATATATGTATGTTTATAACATTTAATTGTGCAGTTGTCCGTAAAATGTTTTAAAAATGCATGATGATAACAATGTTAGTAGAAATTGTCACACAGAGGGTCTTTACAATCCTTTTATCTAACACTGTTACGAAAATGCACGATTATAGTTGATCGAGTCCAGGGAAAAAAGCTTATCATTGTATAGCTTGTCTAAGGGTTTTTCGGAGTTTTATTTATATTAACAGCTTGTTTGAAATTAAAGAATTTTGCTGGTTGTGTACAAATACTTTGATAAATTTTAAGATACTTTTCAAATCATGTTTTATCTCATATAAAGGTGTATTTTGCGTTTTATGCGTGTTTCGTGTTTTGTAAGAATAAAACGATTAGCTTTTGTTTCCTAAAAACGATGAACGAATAGATTGAACTGCAATTACGAATATTTATAGGAGGTACATAATTTAAAATTACATTTTTTCTAACAATTCATTCCCAGAAAATACTTAATATTTTTAAATTTATAGTTGTATAGTTTTTACATGAGTGGGCTACCAACTCAATTGCACAACCTTCAAATCTGAAGGACCTAGTGATATAGAAACATCTAGAATCTTTTTTAATAAAGCTAAAGTGATGGCTATGGAAGGAAAGTATAATAGAAGAGTTAAAATCATAATAAAGGATCAGATAATAGAACAAGTGAACAATTTTAAATATATGGAATGCGATTTATCAATCTATAATTTGAACTAAGATCTTGACATCAATGTAATAAAAATATAATTCAATAAATGGATGCATAAATAAATACTTGGGAAATTCAATGAGGAAGAAGTCAAACTCAGGTAACATAATATTATATTGAAATCAGTGCTACACTATAGTAATAAAACTTTGGAAACGAGGGAAAAAAGATAAAATTAAAATTGAAAGCTCAGAAATGAGATTTATGAGAAGACTATTAAAAGTGTCTATAAGAGATAAATTGAGAAATGCAGATATAAGAATGGAACTGGAAGTAAGAAATAGTTTGATACAAGAGAAATTCACTACCAAAGAACTGGCAAGAACATATCAATGGAATATCCCATGACAAACGACAACAGCAAGCTTTTCTTTATAAACTAAATGGAAGCCGGGATATAGGACGGCCGAGCACTAGGTGGGAAGATCAATTTAAGGAAATATTTATCTTTGGGGTGGAACGGGAAAAACTCAGTCCTTGTAAAGGCAGCAGAAGCTTTTTTTTTTTTTCTTTTTTTTTTTTTGTTTGTAAATTTCTAGCAGGATAATCAACAGATTATCTCTTTAAAAATGCCCTCAGTATTTCGAATTATTATATCAGCGATATCGTTAATGAGAAGAGTTGACAGACCAAAGACTTTTAGTAAAAATATGCTAATACAGTACGGTAATTTATTCTTACTCATTACTGGCGAACCAATCCTTGAATTACACATAACTGCTCATAAAAAGTTGTCTAGAGTTTTCAGGAAGTATATCCAAAGTTGCCTGTTGGGCTGCTTGTATGATTGCACCTGGTGAACTGTCAAATTCATCTGCTTCTCTCATTTTCATTTTTGTAGCGAGAAAATGAGATATAAAGTGGAAACTTCAGCAACAATGTTTGTCGGTTTCTTTTGTTACCGGGAAACTATTCCTCAATCATATCAATATAAAGGATTAAGTAGGCTTTGGCCGAGTTGAATTAACTGCAATTTTTAATAAACTTATATCCTTAATTTATAAAATAACTTTCGTTAATTATACCAAACGTAGATAACACAAACTTAGCTTTAGTAATTAGTCGTCTAAAGAACTATAATTAATAAAAAATAATAAAATGACAACTGTCTGCAACTTCTGATGTCAAAAAATGTAACGAATACTTGTTAAATACCTAAATATGAAGACGCTAAAATGTTTTATTTTCTAAATAATATATAAAATAGGCATTTCATTATTTTATTTGTTTATTTTTGTTTTACGTGTCAGAGTTTTTCTATTGTTTGTGACCATGACCTAGGTCAAAGTAAAAGCTTAATATATACACGTTCTCTAAAACGATTGCTTTCGAGAAGGATAACAGTTCAAAAATTTGAATTTTAACGCTCTATATAAACAGAATACATTATTATATAACAACAATATAATGCAAAATCGTGTTACGTATTTATATGACAGAAACTGCTTCTTAGAACGAAAATCTCTCCCTGACATGGAAGTAACAATTACATTTTAGTTTAATTCAGTTACAATCTTCAGGAATAGCATTCATTTCAGAAAAAGTAAATCTCTTTCTATAGAGTGGTCGGGAAGTCCTCGCACCTCCTTTGGCATTTATAACTCTAGGGACTGACTTTTAGGTCTTCCTTCATACAATCTTACTTTGTTCTCCTCGATGTACCAAGTCGGTCCTGGTGGTCTAATGGTAACCATACTTGCCTCCTAAACCCAAGATCGCGGGTTCGATCCCGGCCAGGACCGATGAATTTTTTTGGGCATAAAAATCCTAAGTATGACTTCCTTCGGAAGGGAAGCAAAGTCGTGAGTCCCGTGTCGTACATTTACAGCACGATAAAAAACCTCAAGCCTGAAAGAGAGGCCTCTGAGCAAAATTTGTCGGCTGTTTCACGCCCTGAATTGAATGGGACGCTGATGACCTGAGATGTTAAAGAGCGTCCATAAATAAACAAATAAAAAAATCGTTGTACCAAATTCAGCAGTACGTTTACGTGTTGATTTCACAGCGTATTGTTCAGTTTCTAATCATGTCTTATTACTTCAACCTTGCGGCCTGTCTTTAACACTGTCTAAAGTAAAAGCATCCAGCAGACATTGTCGCTTTTCGAGGTGGGACCTTAAATCTTTCCTTGAATGCTCCCAATGTTTGTCTCTTACAACCAACCACTCCTCAATAGTTAACTATTATCGTTTACGTCTGCCATAGGTGAACAATGATTTCTGATTGACTGCAATACACACATTATTTGTTAATCTTGAATACATCGAGAAATTAATCTTCAAAATAATGTGCGTGTACCACTGTAGAAAAGATAAATGGTTCACTTCCAGAGTTGTCCAACTTCGGGTAAAGTTGGTAGCATTCGTTAGGTAAAGCTGGATTGAAAGTAGGGAAAAATCGAATAATAATAATAATAATAATAATAATAATAATAATAATAACAATAATAATAATAATAATTATTATATAATTATTATTATATAATGACACCCTCTACCACCTGAAATCTACTTAAAACAATTGAAATAACATTCAGTACTAATAAATAATAATTATGGGGACTTCTCGGCCATACTGTATATAAACAAACTGGTTCGCATAGAAACAATACCTTTTATTTCGTCAACACATAGCAACTAATAGAGAAAAATAATTGCAGTGATTACTATTCTTCCGTTTGTACACACCTTTTAAATTGCTGTTATAACCCAAATAAATTTTACTAAAATTATATATGGAACAGATAAGCAAAGAGCTTTAAACCTATAATCTGGACCACCCTAACTTCTCGTCCATAATTATTCAGTTTCGTCCTCTAAAGTTTTAGTTTTCGTACTAGTTACATAAATAATCATTATAATCGCCATAGATATTAAAATTTAAAAGGAAATAAATAACGTCTCTCCTGTACAAGCATGTTATGAACAGGCGTTGAATAATTTGCCTATCCCGGTATGTTATATCCTTTCTGAAGTACTGAAGTTGGGACAAGCTTTGACTTGAAGTAAACAGAGTTTCGAATCGGTCTGCAGTAAGCGCTGGAACAGAGAGCCATGACAAGTGCATTGCCGTGCGGTTCCACAGTAAAAGAGAGTGCTTTGGCTTCCACACAAAGGATGCAGAGAAGCCTAAAGAAATCCACAGGAGGATGAAAGCTCTATATGTTAATGATACACCTTCCAACTACCAAGTAAACGTTTAGGCCAAGCAATACGACGAAGGCCGGGAGTCCATTGGAGACGACCTCCACGAAAGGCATCGTGTGAAAATATGTTCATATGAAATGTGTCAAAAAGTGAAAGCAATGATTATGCAAGTTAGTCGTGTAAAGGAAAATGTAATAGTCCGTGAAATGAGCATTTCAAATGGCAACATTTTACTATTATTCACTCAAAAGTTAGTTCTGGACAGCTGCCTGAATAATGACACCATAGCAGAAAGCATATTACTCGGAATTCAGTTAGGAAAATTTGGGCCTACTTGAAGAAAATCTTGCTGACTTTTTCCCAAAGATTTTACTGGAGATGAAACACGGGTTCATCGTTACGATCCAGACACCAGCTAAGAGTTTGTGCCATGAAAGCGTAAGAGTCCCACACCCCAAGTAATTTCATGTGCGTCAGTCATAACAGCCAATACAGAGGGCGTTATGCTGTTGAAACGCATGCCAAATCAACCCACCATTACTGCAGAAATTTGCGCCTCTACAGTTAAGTAATTTGAGACCATCCTGGTGTGTTACTGTTTCACAGTAATGCATCTTGCCTTAAAAGCAAGAGCTATTATCAAGGATTGTGGATACTTGGAACTTAACCATCCACCCTACAATCCAGGTCTGGCCTTCAGGAATTATTTTCTCTTTCGAAACCTGAAAAAGTTCCTTCTTGGTCGGAGATGTTTCAACAGGAAAATGGCACATATCCATAAAGTGAAAAGGGATTTAATCACTGGGAGCGAAGTGGATTAAATGTGTGAAAAATAATGAGGTAGGTTTAATTTTAATACTCAAGCAGATAACTTGTTAAATTCCCCTAGTAATAGGTGATATCGAATTCTGAATCAAAGTGCATGTTGTAACATATCATAATATGTAAAGTGAAACACTCAAACAAGGTTACAAAGTCCTGTACCCGAGAAGTAATAAAAGTGCTTAATCTGGGTTCGAGGTCAGATTATGTGAAGTTTCGAGAACGAACCAAAAGACCTAAACATAATGAGTACAACGGTTACGTTCACACGAGTACAACAGAATTTCATTGTAGCTTTACTTTCTTTCGGAAGGCTGCCAGTTGATGACTGTACAATGTTCGAAGAGATTTCGTTCAAAGAACTGTAGCTTTAAAGTTCTGTAAATCAGCGAGCATTGTAATGGCGTTGTTCTACTTGTTACTTTCAAGCGAAGTTTGAACATAACTGATCGACTCCCAACTGTCCAGTGGGAGCAATGCTTTCTCACGCCACGCGTCGCTCCCTATGTGGGTCAATGTCTAGAAATGAACAAAGCAAACTCACACAACTAATTGACGCTCCAGCCCCGACCAGATTGCGGGTGTTGGACAGATTTACAATTGGGAGCCTGTAATATGAAACAACGACTCTGAGTGTAATTGCCCTTGTAATGGTTTTAGGGCAGGCTAATAACAGCTTCTACAATACCCCGGACTCCGGGGGGTCCCAGTATTGCTCGACACCCTCGCTTACTGCCTGCCATATCACAGCCATGAATGTGTCACTGAAGTGATAATCCCTAGCAGCTTGGCTGTGTGCTTGTTTCGTTTAAACACTACAATCACCCATTGCTTTTGATCATCTTTCTTCTCACGAACCCATAATTGAACACATTTGCATTTAATTACTAGTTTTCAGTTAATTTCCATTCCAGCTTTGTCAATAATTATTACAATAATATTGACTTTAATTTAATTAAATTTTAAGTTGGCGGGCGATGAATCGACTCGATTTCTTGCTCTAACCTTATCTTATATTTAATTCATATAAAGTTCTGGTTGTTTTAATAGATCTTACATCTTCGAAATAGGAAAGCAATATAATCCTGAGGTTTGGAATATTGGAGTTGCAGGCTTTTGTTCCTGAGGTTGGCTAAATCTCCACAAAAAAGGAAAGGAAGGTTCATTCGTTCTTCGTTAAGCGTCTTCTGCACTGAACATCGAACACAACTCTTCCAATATATGGAGGTACTTATTTAAATGAAACCAATATGAAAATAAAATTCTTAAAGCGAGTATATGGCTCACTTGTAGAACGCAAAATGTTATATAGAAGTGAAATTTGAAAACAAAATGAAGAATGGAAATCAGTAGATGTGATATATAGATATATTTGTACATCAATTCTTGCTTCAGTAAATCTTCTCCAGAATACAAAAAGAAAGATTGGGATATAAATGCAAAATAATAACAAGATCTCTGAAACATTTGGAAAAGCGTTTTGAGTTTTGGCGATGAGAATATTAGCAAACAATATTTAATAACCCAAGAGCAAATTAAAGCAAAAGGAACATGCATAAATAAAATTTATAAAATTCATCAAGAAGCATTATGGGAGAAGACTTCGGAATGAGATTAAACTAGAGTAAAGGGTACTGAGAAAACGAGAATTGTTGGCCAATGTTAATGATAAAAAATGCTTAAAACTATACAAGACTATAGAGGAGGGAAAAAAGAGATTGAAATCACTGATAAAGTAGGAAGAAAAGGGATATCATAGTTGAGTATTATGCTTAGGGGATAAGAAAGGAATCTATAAAAGAATAGTGTTCACTGTGTGGTAAATTGAATTATATTGGAACCAATATTTTCAAATGTAAATAAATAAAATTATGGAGAGAGGAGCTTATTTTAGCAAACAGGTGAATTTTAAATTTTATATCAAATATCTGTAAGAAGAAGGGAGATATTTAGGAAAAGTGAGATAAAAATGTCTGGGAAATTTTCTGAGAGTGATAATGCAATTTAAAATTACGCAGGAACTATATCTATTAATATGTGCTAACCATTTATTTAAATACATCTGCACTACATATCTGTGATAAAACTCCATAATTTGTTACTTTCTTATGATCGTATTTATTATTATTATTATTGTTAAATTATTATTATTATTGTTAAATTATTATTATTATTATTATTATTAAGTGACAGTGCTCAGTAAGAATCTCAGTCACTACCTTAAGTTGGTTCCTAGTGAACTTCAATAGTTCCCTGGTTCTAGTCTTACACATTCTTTTATAAAGAGCCTACAGTGTTTCAGTTTTGGAAGACATTTCCGAAAGTCTAAATGTTTCTGAGTGACATGGTTCATAATAGCCTATCGAATAACACTATGAGTAATTCCTAAAACAGTCTCAGGTTCCAAGACTAACCCTCAGCACCAACTTTAGCCTTTATTGCCCACACTTCCTCTATATCCTGACGCCCACTTTAGATGGAACTCATTCCGGCAGTATCAATTCGTTTCACACCAGCTTTGGTGCTTATGTTTGAATCAAGTGTTTTAAGGCAAATTTGTATTGCTGTATACGGCACTTCAAGTTTTTAAGGTGTATCATTGTGGGGAACTCCTGTTAAAAGAAACGTAACTTACAGAACGTTCAGTAAAACTAACTGTAGGAAAGATTCTACAGTTCACTGAAGCTCTAGATCTGAAACTGCAGCGTTAGGATTGAAGGAGTGCACAAAGTGTCCTTGTGCTAAAGTGTATTACTGCACACTACAGAATCAATCAATCAATTCTAAATAAGGAACTTAGAAGATAATAAATAATATTAAATAATGAGGGAACGTACGGAGTCACGCAGTGATACCTTCTCCAAGGAGACTTCGTCCACGCCACTGAAGATGTTCCCCGCAGTTGTGGACGAAACGTCTGGAACTCCTAGCTCCAGCAGACCACGGCATAACGGCCCGGAAGATACTACTACTACTACTACTACTACTACTACTACTACCACCACCACCACCACCGCCGCCACCACCGCCGCCGCCGCCGCCGCCGCCGCCACCACCACCACCACCAATAATCGAATGCCAAATTAGTGTCTGAACCATGGACAGTTCCCGGAAGTAGACTAAGCAAATTCTTGAAGTCTGCAACTATGGGAAACCGTAAGAAACACATGATACCAAAATACTGCATGTTATCCCAGAGAAAAATTCTGTGTAGTGCCTGGAAGCTAAACAAAAAGAGCGGACAGATGATTCTTGATAGCAATTAGAAGTTAATCCTAGCAGTTCGTTTCGACAGCCTTCAGAGGTCTCGTACTAGAGAGAGGGCATAACGTTGTTTAAACAGAAATAACAAATAACACGAATTACTGATTAAAGAAAAACAACATTCGCAATCAGCACTCTTAAATCTTACATTCAAATTTTAACCCTAAACTATGGGATCATTAGCCATACAATGAAACCATGTTCATAGAATAATATAAACCTCTTTTTTATATAATTGGTTTTAGTGTGACATTTAATTTTGATAGGAATACTTATTAATTGAATAATTTCGTTTTCGAAATCACTGTACTCGTATATAAATCCATGTCAACTTCGTAAGCAAGAAATCTGAAAAGAAACTAAATAATTTAATATAACAGCAATAATAATAATAATAATAATAATAATAATAACCATGGTCTAGCTGTAGTATTGGTTCTTCCTAAACAGAGGACCCAAATTCGATTTTCGATTAGGTCATTTTCTTGACAGAGGTTTTTTTCAGGGATTTCCTCACCTATTTTGAAGCGATTGCCTAGGAAACAGGCCACAATGTCCCCTGAGCTCATTTATCCCAATTATCATTCCTCCAGCAGCTATCTTTGGGATAACATAACCGCAAGACATACCAATCTCAGAAGTCGTTTACACGCTCGTCTGGTTCGTGGAGTCTCCAAATAGTCAGTTCTGGAATTAAAATAATAATAATAATAATAATAATAATAATAATAATAATAAAAATTGTGATTTTTTATTCTTTGGAGTGAAAACTATGCACTTTTCTCAAGTGTTAAAGTTTAATTATCTTGCCATACAATTAAATTACACAGGTTGAAAGGAAATCTAACACACTTCTTTTTCTGGTATTGTTCCTTTAAGAATGACAAATAAAAAAAATTAATAACATTTTTTCCTTCTTGGTTGGTTCACATTTTGTGTTAAATTTTAATGTGTGTTTTCATGAATCTGCTTTAAAATATTTTATAATATTGTACGCTGCAGCCTAGAGTAATCTATTTGATATTACCTACACTGTTAGATTGTGCTGTATTTGTTGCCTAAAAAGGAATCTGTAAACTTTGTTCATCAGCTCCAGAAAGGTAAGTGTAAAAACTGGCCACATTGTAATCAAAAGTACTTGTTCAAAACAGTTTAAGAAAAATTAAATAGCGTTCTATTCAATAATTTCTTCTGTTGTTTACTATATATGCTTACATAACCTGCAACTCGTATAACTCAAAGCAAACTGCTATTTTTAATTCTTTTAAATATTGTTTTCCATGAACTTTTGTTTCTGTAATAGGCATGGCTACCTAAATAAGATATTTGCAAATTAAAAGTGTAAAGCAATTAAAAAATTTCTTTCTTCCTATAGGAACTTCATGAGTAAGTCTTCTATGATGCAACATCTTGCATTTTATTTTCTAAAATTGTTGAAACTATCTTGGTAATTATTAGTCGTATCAAGTAAATTATTCTCGAAACAATGTGATCTATAATATGTGTGAATTAATGTATTACATTTCCTTCCATTCTGTATATACTATATTTTAACTATTTTTGAATTATGTCTTATTAAATTGCTTTGCATTTTTACTGTTAATTTATTTTGTACAAATCATCTATAATTTAAGTTTCAGTTGGTGGTGGTAATTCGTAAGTAAGTACGTGTATCACTTTGTATAGCATTACCCGACATTAACCAGTTACGTACATCTTTTTAACTATGAAGAACTGTTAAGTGTTTATTTGTATAACTTAAAAATATAAGTGAATCCACTAAATGTAAAACATTATCAAGCATTCTTCATTTACTTTTGATCTAATTGGAGAGCCCAGCGGTTCACAAGCTTAAATAAGCAAATAAAGGAAGGTAAAACGGATAAAAACGCGATAGGAGAGAAAACAGAAAACAAGCCAAGATTGTAATAACACCACAGTGAGGGGAAAGAGTATCCTGAAAGTTGTTCTATTAAACACGAACAGATGAATGCACAATACTCTCATTATGCTATAACTTTCATCGCTGATTATTAGCACCGTTGTTGCCTTGGGTCCGTTCTGCATTGTGCAACACGAGCGACGCAAGCGGAAGACCGTGACACTAATGATGCAAAAGTTTCCAGCGTTATCCTACGTTCTCCGCGTTGCAACACAGAAGCCATAACAGAGGCTTAGTGGGGTGTTTAAATGTTCTACTGCTCTGGCTGCAACGGACAAAAATACATACCAAGCGAGATGCTTGCACTCTAGAGGTCCCGGTTCGTTTCCATACCAGACAGCTATGGTTTTCTTTACTTGCAAATGCAAATGACGGTGTGATTTATACCATAACCTCGGGCGGTTACACCCAAGGATATTCTTCGGGTGATAAGTGAGCTAAATACCTATCCAAGTTTCAAGGTATCATAACCCAAAAGCTATCGCGTTGAGACCAAAGACAGCAACGTTGAAAAACGAGTTTTTGGAACAATACACAGAGTGAGGTACTCAAAAATCTCTTTTAGTATTATTGATATCAACGAACTGTTTTCGCTAGATTTAAGAGAACATGGGGCTAACTGGGTAGTACAGCCGCGGCAACCAGATAAAAGAATTTAATGTCACCGCTCTTAAAGTTAGTAAGTTAGTATTTATATTTCTACTGACTGTTGAAAATGATGCCCCTCAACAACAATACGTTGCCGTCATCTGAGTAGGAAAGTTCTATATTTCATCTAACTAGATCTATTATGTCTTCACTGACTGGCTTTTTGGCGGTAGGGAATAACGATTTCTCTTTTGTTTTAATTGTAGTTTTGTTTTTAGGATATAGTAGTAAAATTGTTCTTTGTCACACGGATCGACGTATAAAAGCTTACTGTGTTAAGTGAGTGTTAGAACTTTGCATTCTGCTTCGCTTTTTATTGCGGCAACCATATTGCAAATAATATATCATGTATAATTCCTCTATCAAAAGCGAGCTTCTTGTAACACATCGTGCTTTTTTTCAATAATTACGAGTTTTGCAGCATATCTTGACCAACTACTAGAAATATCATCTCCCAAGTTTTTGTCATTCTTCGAAAATGATGGAGCAGTGTATTTCCCATATATTTCGTCACTAGGTACTTAATGCACGATTTTCGATATTCTCTATTTTTTCACCATTGCCTACTCACGACAGTTGTCGGTCCTGGTGGTCTAGTGGTTACCATACTTGCCTCCTATACCCCAGATCGTGGGTTCGAACCAGGCCAGGACCGATGGATTTTTTCGGGCGTAAAAATCCTAAGTATGGCTTCCTTCGGAAGGAAAGTAAAGTCGTGGGTCCCGTGTCGTACATTTACGACACGATAAAGAACCTCAAGCCTGAAAGAGAGGCCTCTGAGCAAAATTTGTCAGCCGTTTCACGCCCTAAGTTGAATGGGACGCTGATGACCTGAGATGTTAAAGAGCGTCCATAAATAAATAAATAAATAATAATCACCACGGTTCTTCCAGGAAAAGTTTTGTACCTAAATGAACCGGATATCTTTAGGTAATACGATAATTTATCAAAACATCCGCGTTGTGTGTCCCATGGTTACTTTTGCTACTATTAATGGCTTGGTTTGGCAAATATAAAACATTCATACATACAATTTTAATACTAAGAGTTTACTTGGACGTTAAATTAAATATTTGTTTGTTTTCTATTAACCGCGTTGCTTGCAAAGAATTATGTGTTACTTATTTGCAATGGTAACAATTGAAATTAAAAGTCCTCGTTTCTCTAGTGGCATGCAAAATCAGATTTTTAGAACTTTAAGAAAATGAATTTTAAAGATGAGAACATTAACTGCTAGATATATTTGTATTAATTTTCAATAAACTTCCAGATATTTGGACATTGGGTTAAAAAGCTAAACTCTGAAAAGGAACCATAGCGGTGGTCTGACACTGAACAGTGTGGTCACGTGCTGTGACCACCCCGCGGCGGTCATTCAGAGACTGCCAGACAGCCTGTCGCCAACCAGGTACAAGAAGTGCCCTCTCTTTCATCTGTTGTGAATGGCAGGCATCTCCACACCCGCTGCTACCTTTTGAAACCTGAAAACCTTTTGCGGCTTTCCAAAACTCTTCCTCTTTTATAACAGTGGGGAGGTTCATTCATACAAGAGAGTTCGCTTCAGAGAAGAAAATATTTTAGGAGCGTTTGCGAATGAATTTGTAAAAATTTAGTTCACCGTGCTCTTACATTAAGAAAGTATCAAGCAAATATCACAGACAATAGGCAAACTTCCACTTTAGCGCTGCACCATTTCATAGGGGGGATAATATTAGGAATAAAATTATTCGAAATATACTTGCGTACAGGGACATTCAAATTAAAACGTAAAATGTATTGTGGAAAGCGATTATGCAATTATTGCAGAAACCCGTCGTCTAGAAACAGCAATGCTCAAAAGTTGTTACTGAAGGAGTAGGTAAACTCCAGCAAAATCTCTAGAAAAATGTTGAACCAAATATTTAAGGGAATGAGGCTATATGGAAGTCAGACTTGTTTAAACACTTTCCATAGACTATATAAAAGCATATAACAAAAAAAAAAAAAAATACATAAAAATTTGGCGATAGGCACAAGGGCCACCGTGAACGTTTTGAGATCAGGAAAAGTGAACTTTGAGCCACTTAAATGGAACATGGCACGTGGTATCCCCATCCCTTACGAGTAAAACGGTACCAGGTAGCGACCCTCCCCACTTCCGCATTCCAGAGTGTGAGATTAAGCAAACCCTCCCGTGTACAGGCAGCCAGTCGTTACGATGGAGCTGGCAAGAGGAAATGTTCGCGTTATGATTTGAAGAGTGTTTTAAAAGAGTCCCAAAGCTTTATTGTATCTTGCTCCATCTAGGGCAACAACTTCTGGTTTGTGGAATTTAATAAGAGCGAACTTCACTACAAGATGAGGAAAGAAGTGGACATTCGGCAACGACAGTGACTGAGGAAAACATTGTCGCGGTGGAAAAAGAGTGCGTGAAAACAATCGCGTAACATGTAAGGACATCAAGGCAACCTTCCAGATCGGATCGCCAGCGGTATAAAAAAAATGAAGCGCGATCATCGTCGTGTCATTGCCACGGGTGGCCGAAGTCTTTAAGGCGCGCACTCGTGAACGGGAGATCTGCTGGAGTTCAATTCCCACAAGGACCGTCCTCCTTGACTGAGGTTTTTTCAGATTTTCCTTAGTCCTCATAAATGGCAAGTATAGGGGAGGTGCCCTAAACTTAGACCTGGAACGATTTCTTCCTCATAAGTGTCCACTGTCTGTGATGCCTCAGTAGCTAAACCGGACGTTAAACACTACTCCAAAAAAAATAAATCTTCGTGTCAGGACGGTTTTCTCTCGTTGGGTTGGCCACAATTAGACAGAAGCACTAAAGCACACCCGCGTCCAATGGTGTGAAGAAATGCTGCAGAGATTCGACGAAGGGAGGTCAGGGCGTGTTTCTGATGTCATCACGAGTGATGAAATAGATTCACTAACTTCATCCGAAGACCAAACGACAGTCTGCAGTTTGGATCTTTCAAGATGAAGATCCACCATGAGGAACTGAAGTTTTGAGAAGAAAATGTGGCCACAACTCCTCAATTCCTCTGGAGGAGCAAAGGACGGTTACTGCTCAGGGCTAGTACTCCTACACTGCCGAAAGTTTTCAACAAGCTCCGTAAACAGAACGGAGAGGGGATCTTACTACACCATTACAGCGCCTCCGCTCACGTTCCTGGAGTCCACAGAGGTCAGACTCATGACCCAACTTCTCTACAGTGCTGACCTCATTCAATACGATTATTTTCTCTACGAGTGAAGCGATTTTCCAGCCCTGAAAAGTCTGTGGCTGCATATGAAAATGAAGTTTTCACCCTTGAGGAAAATGAGTGGCATGGGTGCGATGAGAAAGTGTATAGAGTGTGGTGGTGAATACTTTAAAAAGATGCAACATCGGAGTTAGTCTCACACTCTCGATTCAACATTCTAAAAAGTTTCGTAGCGACCTTGTATATTAAAGAGAACATCTCCTATCTCTAGTTAGGATAGGATCATGATGGTGTGGGATGAACAAGAACGTTTCGGCACTTCCACTCCGTTGATTGGCCTTTTGTACCTCCATTCACCAAAAGGGACATATCTGGGAGGAAAGAAAAAGTTTGAATCGAAAGAGGGATGCTGGAATAAACATGCAAGGTCCCAAGAGAAGTGACTTAAATTGCGTTGTGCTGGGTGAGCTGTTAATACCAAATATTAAATATCTAACTATGATCTACAGAGTGGCTTTTAGTGTCAGCTACGCTTGCATTTAAGTTCTCATATATATTTATTTAAGCATAGTAAATAAAAATGTCATTCTTTATTATTTTGAAAGTTCATAAAGTACTCAAAACAATAAAGTAAAATAGCTTTTGATCTAATCATTTGAACAATAAATTAAAAATAAATTGGATTAAAAATAAACATTTGTAATATAAGAACATGTAACACCGCTTGCGAATCACATAAAAATAAATCTTGCCACTTTGGGACTTTTAGCAATCAAACATTTAGAGTTTCAGACAGAGAGACAATCCCATCCCTCGCTTTTTTTTTTTTTTTTTTTTTTTTTTTTTTAACTTTTAATAACAAACGAATGATCTGATCACGATTTATAGAAAACGGTAAACATTTCTCCAGCGTTCATTTTCACTCCTCCACATGCTGCAAGCAGAGCAGTTGTAAAGATAGAGTGATAATAGTGTAGTGAACTCAAGCGTCAGCTAAAATATGCAAGTAACTACAGTTTGGTTTCACCGTAGAATTCGATGCAGTTGAAATAGGGGTGCAGGAGTATGAACTTATTTTATTTTCTTATTCATTTTTCACTTTTCTTCCCGTAAACGTGACCACTATGGAGGAACTATAGAGGAAGGAATAATGGACATTTAAAGTTAGATTCGTGAAATTATTAACGTTTGCTCGTTTATTTACTTTTATGATATTTGTATAATTTTCTTTTATTTTGAAATTATTCACTAATCATATTATGTGAAATAGCATTGATACAAGGGCTTGACAAGAAACACTGACTGGTTTTTTTCCATAGCTTCCTTGATAGTTATCTGTTACTATGAATATATGAAAAGAATACATTTTATGTATAATGCCCATAGGTGGCAGCACTATCATACTGGTCGGTAATTTGTAGATTCTGTTCATTTGGTTTATTTATGGACGCTCTTTAACATCTCAGGTTATCAGCGTCCCATTCAATTCAGAGCGTGAAACGGACGATAAATTTTGCTCAGAGGTCTGTTCTTTCAGGTATGAGGTTCTTTTACATGTCGAAAATCTACAACACGGTACCCACGGCTTTACTTCCTTCCCGAAGGAAGCCATACTTAGGATTTTTACGCCCGAAAAAAAATCCATCAGTCCTGGCCGGGCTGAACCGGCGATCTTGGGTTTACGAGGCAAGTATGGTTACCATTAGACCACCAGGACCAGCAGACTGTTTGTATTTCATATACCACAAAATGGAGGTGACACGAGAGAAGCAGTAAGGAGCGATAAAATTCTTTTTTACTTAAAGAAGCCTCAGAAACTTATGAAAAGTTGCAGCAAGATTACAACGAAGATGCACTACCTCGTGCAACAGTGTCTAGGCGGTTCAAGGACCTCCTCTGCTGTTACATATGTGAACATCAATACATCTGTTGTGATTGTTCATAAGGATCGGCAGATAAATTAGATAAACTCACTGAAGTGTTGGGAATTGCATATGGCAGTATCTCTACAATTATGCATGATCATCTCCACATAACATGTTGGTTGCCACGTGTGCCTACTCCTGATCAAAAGGCTAAGCGAAAGGAGACATGCAGAGAGGTGCTGTGTTTTTTATTTATTTATTTATTTTTTTCGATGGAGAGGCAGCTTTTCTGAATTCATTTATCCCGTTGATGAGTCATAGCTCTACATATTTATGATCGTGAAGGAAGACAGCACAGTGCAGAAATCGCATCAAGAAAGTTGGTCCATACATGCAGCTCTCCCCAACACTACTGTTACAGCAGCATGCCACAAGTCACATTACAAAGAAACGACACGATGTGTGAAGACTTCGTCATCTCAGGTGGCGAATCAAGTCATGCAATTTTTTTGTTTAATTCAACATTACCATATCCGCATTATAGCCCCCATCTTGTTCCCTATGACTTTTTAATTTCCGTCATTAAAGGTATTCGATACTGAAGCAGTGCTGAAGAAACGCGAGGCGATTCTCAAGGACTTGATGACCTGCATCAGGTGTTTGTGGACTGGCTGACACGCTGTAAGAAGCGCACTACTTTGAAAAAGATGATGTAAACAATGAAATAGAGCTGTGATAAAAAAACTTGCCCCCTTTTTCTTGATCAACCCTCGTGTGTTGAAAGCAAGCATATTTTACACTACAAAAGAAATCAGTTCCAATAGTTCGTGACGCTAACAATAGAGCTTCATGGAAAAGTTATTTAAAAATGGGAATATTTTGATATTTTCCTTCTATTATACAATTTTACGTTAATGCTCTTAATGAATATTATTCGAAAATGTAAAAACCTATTGGGTATTCCATTTAAAATAGAAGAGTTGGGATTGATTTTGGTTAAACTGGAAGTAAAAAATTCTGTAACATTATTTTTGAGTTTTCAGTATACGGCTATCTCCATATACCAAGTTTTATGTCACTGAGCCACATGCTTAAACTTTTATTTAGATGGTATAGGATGTTTAAATAACCCTGTATATACTTTGTCTAATATTTATAATATGAATGTCTTTTTCTGTAAAATTTTACTTGAAGGTTTACATAAATGTATTATTATTATTATTATTATTATTATTATTATTATTATTATTATTATTATTATTATTATTATTATTATTATTATTATTAAAATAAGTGTTCACATGAAAAAGTAATGAATTAAATTCAGTAAAATAAAGTAAATTTAATACTTTTAACACGCAATCTCTAAAATAATTGCTTTGGAGTCTGATAACTGTTTGAAAAATGTAACTTTAGCGGCCTATGCCTGCCTGTTAAACAGAAATATATAATAACAATTATTGCCAGCCTGTGTTAGGAATGCGCTTATTTCTTCCCTAGAAAGAACGTTGAATTTTTCGTTTCGTATTCCTTAAAATTAAAAAAAAAAAAAAAAAAAAAAAAATCATATTTTCTTTCAGAGACAGTGCGATTACAATATTGAACTTTGGACCTTAATGAAGACGCTTTCAATAAATTAGAATTTTCATGGAAAGAAAGCTATAATCACATATTCATGCACCGTCTGTGGTGCCTCGGTAGTAAAAACGGGCGTTAAACATTAATAAAAAAATATATATATTCATGCACATAAGATTTACACCACTTAACCTACATCAATCTTTGAACGCTGTATATTCTTATTCAGAATTTATTGGTAGCGATTGTCTTTAACTTGTCTGGGCTTAGTCGAAAATTTTTGAGGAACGTCATACTTTTCAAGAAAAAAGTAAATTTCCTTCTAGATAAATAAACTGTTCTGACAGAAACGATGACTCATTTTATTACATCAACGCATAGGAACAAATGTGAGAATGAGCAGCGCATGCGCAAAGGGTTTTAGTTCACTTATTCCAACAATTCAGATTCGTTCGCTAAATTTTTACTTTTACTACCTAAGGTTGAGTAGTAATACACACAGCTGAGTTTAGAGGTAAACTCAATACAAATTTACAAGTCCAGCTATTCTATACATTTGCATTTGTGGAATTTAGTGTGCCTTGATTGCTCAAATAATCTGCTGTCTTTCGTATTCCTTTATTGTTGGTCCAATGATCCGCTGGTACAAATACTGTAGACGTGCAAAATAAAACCACATATTACGCCTATTTTTTTCGCAAATTTTGCTAATATTATTATAATTTTATAAAATGATAAAAATATGCCATTTTTGTAAAAAAAAAAAAAAAAAGCATTGGTATGTATCTAATAAATTAAAAAAAAATTACTTGTCAACTGTTTAAATAATGCTCAAAACATCACATTATAAACATTAAAAATTTCAAAGAAAATTGTGTATTCGGAAACTTTACAATACTGAAATATTAATGATGCACTAACAAGCTGATTATAATATTGTAAACAAAATAATGTGCGAAAGAATAAGGCCTCATGATTTCTGAATGTTAAGTTGAAAAAATAAAAACAATAGGTTAGAAAAGCTTCGTAGCAAGTAATGTCAAATACATCTTAATGTTTCTCAACAGATTTTGAAATAATGCAATTTTATTTTTTCTAAAACATTTACCATAATTTTGAGGTAATGAATGTTTGTTACCGTGTTACAGGTGAGATCAAGTGGTAGATTGAGTGAAAATAGTTGTACAAATGCAAATGAATTAGAAGTCAACAAAACATGTTTATGCTAGTATTTGCAATATTGCAATTGCATCTCGCAAGCAGGGTAGAGCTGCTGTTTATGCAGTTAAATTTACATAGATATAGCCAATCTATGTGGCTTTAATGTAGGTAAAATTCAGGTTACAGGTCCATCCTTTTTCTTTTCTTATTTAAGTATGCTAATATTTACGTATGTGAAATTTAACCAGAAACGAATAGTTTTTTTTTTCAATTGCTTAAGTTTATAAAATGAGAAAAATTACATTATTTCGTGATAAAATACACGAACTTTGAACGGAAAAATAGAAAAAATCCAACGCTTTGTTTTCATTTACTTATTTGTGTTTTACTGTTTTTTAAGTTTTCAGATTAATGTGGAATATTATATTTTCACAATTAAGTTTTAAAAGATATGTTTTAATTTTAAATTTAAATAAAGAAAAAAATTCTAGCACACGTGCCTTTATTTCTTTTGTAAATATTGCATAAATTGTAAACAATAAAGCTACCAACGACAAAGATGTAACTGTTTTGTAGATAAATCACAAAAATCGGCATATGAATCCAGGAATAAATGTAAGAAGCAATTTAAAGAACTGCTGGAATTATAATCCCAGCTTCTACATATTTAAAACGCCAATCTTGTGTGCCTTTTTCTGAGCTTTGTATATATAAAGGTGTAATGTTAACAGGTTGCTAGTCATATGCGAAAGAATTTAATGTCATTTTAGAGCAGAATTTTATATTCTGAGAAGTTTTTCTTTAGCATCTTGTAACAAACATTTCGCTTTAAAGTAATGAGAACATATGTGCAGGTAACATTTCAGTATTATGAATGAAATGAATATTGAGAAAAGTGCTCAAAGGTTACTAAATTAACGAAGGTAATAGAATCTCCCTAAGGAAAGTAGGCTACTAACATTTTCCCCAGAAACTCGCCTCCCACATAGCTAATTGCCTCTCCTCTCCTCTTGTTAAACGTTTAGATAATGCACACAATGGTCTAAGCTGAATCCTATTCATTCTTGTGGTCAGTCGCCCACCCACATTGGTCCTGTTCCATACAAAGTGATGGCTGGCATTTTTCACACGATTACTGTCCATTTCCGTTCGGCACAACACCTTGCTGCAGCTACTGGCTGTTCTGTTGTGACAAACATTGGGCACGCTTCAACAAGCACTCCAGAGGATAGACTTGCAACTGAAGGACCTGGCGAACTAGTATAACCAGTCCGAAATGTAGTCCTTTGTCTCAGGAATTTTTGCTTCTCCCCGATTTGTGTAGTACGATTGAGATAGGGTTTCGGAAAGTAGATAATAAGTTTTCAAATAAAATAACTGAGGAACGATGCAGGCGATGTTCAAGTTTTTTTTTTCCCACGCTCCTTGTCTCCTTCACTTGTCTTGATGTGTTGTTTACTTGTAATGAGTGCCTTTATGGCTTTGAGTGTCGGAATAAAAACGGAATATCTGCCATTAAACATAGAACGCCACACAAATGATCTATAGGTAAAATGTTCAATTGTTACCTGTGTATATTTTCCGATAAATTCTGTTTACTATTAAGCATTTTTTCTTTTATATTTATCATCTAGAAATAATGGTTGCATGCAGGATAGTAAAATTCTGGTAGCTGTCGCCTGAAGCGTGGAACAGGAAAGAAACTTAGTCCATTTTAAAATTATTTTATAGCTGTTAAATCAAAAAGTACATTTGCATTATTTCCTTTACTTATAGAGGCAGGGTTGCGTTTGTGTGTAAAATAGGTTAATAGAAATTCTGTAATTAATAAAGTAAAATACACTCACTATAATTATCCCTCTTTCTTCTTTAATGTTATATGAAGACCTGGAGGTGTCGCTATTATGGGTAATGCCATCAAAATTAAAATAAGTTCTGGTTAAATTGTTAAACGGGAAATATGCAGATATTTGTTTTTAAGGCAGACAGTACAAAGACATTTCTCTTGGATTATTGTAAATGGTGAATAAAATCTAGAAACAAATCTGAAATTTACAAAAAAATATTTATTATTATAAAAGTTAGATCAACATAAACACTTCATGTAAAATATTTTAAAACACGATGTTTAAATGAACATTTAAGAGAAATACAATTTACGAGTTTACTAGAGAGACAGAAAGAAACGAAATAAAGAAAAGTTATTTTAAAAAAATAAGAATATATTGTGTTTTTATGCTCTAATCACTATGTGTAGCAAACTTTCGTGCCCAATTAAACTTATGTATCATTAATTAACGGCCATACTGCACATCTTACATCCTGATAACATGTGCATAAAATTATGTGCACATTAAAACTAAACATCGCAAAAATACAAGATTTAACTCTCCAGATATAATTAGAAATAGCTGCGCCAAAAGAGGTAATGTGCAAACGAACAACTTCCCGACGCCTTACTTCATGCAAGAATAATTATCAAGTTTGACTTTTACAAATATTACAAAATTAAACTGGTAACATTTAAGTTAAATTTTTAAACACATTAATTAGCGATGGAATTCTTCTATTGATTCATAATTTGACGACAGAATGCATTAATGATAATCTAGATTCGCGTGTAAAAGTATATGTAAAAGCTGACATTAGACTATATAATAATATGTGTGAATAGTTTTCGTGGAAACATTAAAACTACAAAGAGAAAATATATCCCACCAGAATTCAATAATCTTCTTCAAAACACTTGTCTTAGACGTGCAAAGTGGAGGATTAACGCGGGAGAACGCAAACGATATAGTTACGTCCTAAGGCCCCCCCCCCTAAATATGACTTCCTTTGGAAGGAAAGTAAATCCGTTGGTCTCTGTCGTAGATTTACGGCAGGTAAAAAACTCAAGCCTGAAAGAAGGGGTGCTTCTGAGCAAAATTTATCGGCTGTTTCACGCCCTGAATTGAATGCGACGCTAATGACCAAAAATGTCAGAGACCCCAAAATAAAATATACCTACCTAACACCCAGTGTTTTTCATAGTGGAAATCATAGAGATCGTTACATTCCGAGTATTCCTAGTAACTTCAGAAATTAATTTTACTTGCACCATATTTAGAAGTTTCGAAACTTTAAAACAAAAAAATACGTTTAAAAAGAAAAAGTATTTAAGATTTTGAGAAGGGGGGGGGGGGAAGAGCAGGTTAAGTGAGCACCCTACAACTGGTGAAATCTAAACTTCAAATATCTCCCGATACTTGACATAAATTCATATTCTTGTCGCCCAGTCATTATTAAAGTGATCACAATATTTCATGGCTGACCAAGGATTTCTTGAGCATTTCCTCATCTTTATTTGAGACATCATTTGATCTTCGGAAATGATGCCTTAGCTAGCTGGGTCATCTTAGCTCTGTGTAAGGAACTGAATTATTTTGAAGTTCAATCGCCTGGTTGAGAGGTTCGAGAGTATGCGCTTGATTATTTTTCAATTCGCCACTTGAAGAACAAATGCCAGAGAAGTCATTCCAAATCAGCTCGTGTCAACACAGACCATCAAAGATTGACGAAACTCTGACATAAGACCTGATGGATTACCTGCATGAACTCTTTCACTACTAGTATCATTTGGTTATTGAATTTTCATCTCTAGCGTTAACCTTTCTCACATAAAGGAGAACCTTTCTGAATATTTTTATGTAGGTAACAATATGCACTTTTCATTCTGACTTATGTTTAACGCTTCATGGCCATTTCTATGAGAATTGTCAAAAGTTGAGGGCAAACGTTTTGGTGTTGAGGTGGCTTTCTTTAGTTTTCTTCAGCACTATGTTTTACAGTTAGCTATACCTGACTGAGGCAAGAACTAAAAATTGAGAATTTAATGCTGATAGACACAATCTACCATCTTGCGTATCATAATAAATACTCATGCAATTTCAAAGCTAAGTCAAAGAATTTCCAAGTATACAACTAAAATAGGATGTGAGAACTTGAAATTTTTACTAACCATTCTGGAAGTGTAAGAATGCGTTATCAGGATTAATTTTTACAATTCCGGCTATAACAGCTATACCTTTACTAAATGTTTGTACTTTAATATAGAAAAAATCCGTAAAAAACTCTAGAAAGGCAATAATTAGCACAATAGCCATATGATGAAGGCTTTCCATCAAAGCCGCAAGTGATCGCAGATGAGAGACCTTAGACTCTATGCCACCTATATCGTTTCTTAGAGACTAGTACTAGATTATAACAGCTGCCCTAACA
Organism: Metallyticus violacea; assembly: GCA_030762175.1. Lineage (NCBI taxonomy): Eukaryota > Metazoa > Arthropoda > Insecta > Mantodea > Metallyticidae > Metallyticus > Metallyticus violacea. Next base: position 69,336,208 of record CM060845.1, read on the forward strand.
TGAATCCACATTTAAATACAGTCATTTCTCAATTGCAAAGCAAACTTTCGTTTACTAATCTTGTTTATTTCTTCATGCATTCCATCCTGTAATGAAGAGCCGATCTCTAATCGTAAAGCTTTCTGTTCCGTGTAAGTGGCAGCCCTGACAGCATGGGGGGCGAGGACTTATTAAAATGACGTCGCTCTAAGAAGGTAACTAATGACCAGAGCAGAAGGTAAACGCGGTGGGAACCTCCAACAAGGCAACTACATTTTAAAAAGGCATCAACACGTGAAAACCATAGAGGTGGAGAATGTTAAAGAGGCACCACTAAGGTGCATTGCTGCAGAGGATGACGAAGCAAAGAACCGGCTTAGAATACACGAGCAGGAATTCGTTTAAACAGAAATGTATCTAAAGATGTAACTTTGTGCAATCATTTCTCACAGTATAAATAGTTAACCATTAGAAGTTTCATTTTACTGTGATGCGATTTACAGAGAACCTCTCTCTTTGCAACGATAGGAAAATATTTAAAATGCTATCATTTCTATATAAAGGAAAGAACGCAACCAACACGCCTGACGGAGTTTATCAGTTAATTAAATTTAAATAATTAAAAGCATATTTATAACCAATGTATGTGTGTATCGTTACATAAACATTTAGCTTTTAGTAAAATTAAACTGCAACATTATTACAACCCTTAATTTACTCTAGCAAATTTCTAGCAATTATAATTTTGCTAATAATCTTCACGTTGCTTGTATTCTGTCCTTGCAACACCACTCTCTCTCTCCATTTTTCATAGTATCGGAACGTTTCAAATACAGTCAGTCAAATTTAAAATCTTTCATTTCCAAGTCGGCCGCTTATCAGCGTCATCGCCATCGCCGAACTCGTGGCGACACAAGCACTACAACTTTTTAAAACTAGGGTAATTCAACTCTAATAAAGGAATTCGGCACTCCTCCTCCTTACAGAAGATGCTGGAAGTGCTGCCCAATTTGCGAGACACGCAAGCTACATCTTAAGAAACTACAATTTGCTCTCGTCAACTCTTCCGCATTAATGAGCCTAATTAGATTTATTATTGCTCTGAATATATTTTATACGTAGTAGCCAAGTTATAAATATGCCATGCATGAGGTGGTGGCGCCGGTAAGCGGCTGACTTGTAAATGAGCGGTTTTAAATGTGCCTCAATGTATTTAAACTTTAATTTTCTAGTCATTAGTATTTAAATATTACAATATATATAAATATATATACTCTGAAAGATATAATCTAGATATATAGATATAGATATATTTAACAAAACTGCCACGGGTGGCCCGGTCGTTAAGGCGCGGTCTTGCGAGCAGGAGGTATGGGGTTCGATTCCCACGGGGACCGTCCTCCCTGTCTGAGGTTTTTTCCAGGTTTTCCTTAGTTCTCATAAATGGCAGATTGCGGGGAGGTACCCTAAGCTTCGGCCTGAAACGCTACCTTCCTTAAAAAAAATAATAATTTTCCCAATTTATCATTTCATTTCATGCATATCAGTATCCATCGCCTGTGGTGCCTCACGGGCGTGAAACACTATTAAAAACAACAAAATTAAAGAATAAAAAAAGCAAACAAAAATACTCCAAACAGGTAGGTATATTTAATGTTAACTTTAGCTGACAAAATTGGGTTGTTTCCTGTCAAGTGCAAAAGCATAAATGACTTAAATAAAACGCATTTGAGTACCATGAAATATTTCTATATGACTGAGTATTGTTAGCAGAAATTGATGTCGTGTTCGAAAGCATTGACAATTTCTGAAGGGCAATCGAGAAGTCGCTCCGCAGCCATTGTGCAGCCGAGATTTCACTAAGTGGCAGTATTGACCGCGCGCGAGCGTATAGTTATTGTGTTCACTTAACCACTAAGGCAAGCACACGCTCCAAAAGTCCAACTTTTAGCAACGGTGGACAGATTATTTGCTAACAACTGGTTTCGAAAGAAGGAAGGAATGAACGAATGTCAGTAATGTAGGAGCACCAACTTTCTCCTGTGCGGTGCACATCACCTGGGTGCAGAATAACTTGTATGGCCCGTTATTATGCCATCCATATCGATATATTTATAAAATGCTAAATACTTATAACGTTAGCATTGCGACATAAAACATTTGATGACGCTAACAGAAAAGAAGTCCATTGCACGATGTAAATTAAATATAAACATCGAACTTGATTGCCCTTTATTATACGAGTATGTTTAACGATTTTTGGTGGGAGTCGGTGAACTGTTTAAATCCATCCCTATTGGTGACTTCCCCACCGTTCTGACACCTAGCAAAACATAACGCTTTGAAAAGCTGCATTGTTAAAGGGCATAAACAAAATTAAGTTGTCACCAGATACGGCACAAGTTAAGAGATAGAACCCTTTCTTCCTCCTCACTAGTCGCTAGCTTGACGTCAACCCAGCTCCGTATCATTCACGTTGGTGTGTTGCCGGTAGCGCTCGGTTTTAAACAATAATTCCTTTCTTGGGTAAAACAAACAGGTAATTCGTGGCTATTTAATGAAAACACTCATAATGAACTGTGTACGCGCACAATTTATGAATATAATTAAGATAGTTATTATTCGTTTCAGTTTACTTCACCGGTGGCGAACTCAGCAATTACCTGCCTACGTCATACTCTGTACAGTCACTGCACAAATATCATTCATTAAATCAAGCACTAGATTACGATTCTTGTTTCATTCATTCCTTTACCTACATTTTTTGTTACAGAGTTAGTAAACTTTCTAAAGCATTTTAATCATTATAGTATTTTGTCCGGTGCTAATGAGTAATGTGGCTCAGGTATGTATTTAAATCCTATTTCCAACCCCCTCTCCTGCCTAAAACAGGCATGTTTGCTCGCATCATCCTAAAGTTTCTTATCAATTATCAGTAACACTTTACTCAAAGATAAGGTTAGCTGAAACGAGTAACAATTGCCAGTTGCGAACTTTCATGCTGTCTATGTAATTTCCAAACTACACACAATCGCAGAGCGCTACCACAAACGAATTTGTGAATAATGAAATGGTTTTCTTTGATAAAACTTTGTATTATGCCTAACTCGTAATGAAAGATAAAATAAAGTAATGGTTGCACACCATTATTTCATTTTTAAGAATAGAGCAATGGGATTGGGTACACTACATCGAACTGAACTCAATCTCGTGAGCTTCGCCATTTTTTTTTAGAATCGACTCAACATTTCCTGTACATGATTAGTCTTCAGTTTGACGATTAAACTTATCTACATGCCATTCAGAGTTTTCTAACGCAAAAAACAATTTTGTGTGTTTTGCTGTTATTTATAAGTATACATCTCATAGCTATATATTCTTTAATACTTTTGTTGGTTCTGGTAATATAGTGATAACCATTCTTGCCTCGTAGACCCAAGGTCGCCGGTTCAAAGCCGGCCAACGTTAATGGATTGTTTCAGGGCGTAAAATACTAAACATGGCTCTCTTCAGAAGAGAAGTAAAGTCATGGGTCCCATGTCTTAGGTTTACGGCACGTAAAGGAACGTCATTCCTGAAAGAAGAGACATCTCAACAAAATATATCGATAGTCACGCCCTGAATTGATAGGGATGCTAAAGAGATGTTAAAGAGCATTCTTAATTATTCAAAATAAATAAATTTATTCAAGTAGAAGGAAAAAACATTTTGGCTATGTTTATGTTTCTGTTAATAAGTTAAACTGTTAAATAAATGGGCTTTTAGATGTTTTAGTAAACAAATAAAATTCTATCCGCTTAAAATGCATGCTTAATTGAAGATAACGATTATTTTCATTATTGCCATCTCATTTGCCAATCGCGCACTAGAGCTACGCATAACTTTAATCGGTGCTATAGTGCAGATTAAGGCCGCGCACCTTAATAGTAGCACCACATTATGCTAGATGATGAAGATGAAGTTGGATTGAGGTTGACGATGGAGCAGGGCAGGGAAAACCTGGTTAAATCTCACTTCCTCTACGATGGATGTCATTATTGTGCTTCCGGTGTATATGTGAAAATGTTCTTCTTAACATTTATTTGAAACATTAAAATGGAAATACAATATCCTTTTCTTAATTTTTTTTCATTGTTGAAGATAGTGAACTTTAGGCTGTGCATGCTATGTGAGCAATAATAAGACAGGAAATACTTAAGTAAATTGGGCTTTTGTTTTAATTTTTATTGTTTTTATTTCTAGCACCGCACTTTGACTCCTGTGTTTTATTTTAGATAATATTTGGAAAACTGAAGTTACCAAAACGTATTTAAAGGTGATATATTATATTTGAAAACCCAAACTTTCATATAACTCCGAGTAACCGGAAAAGTGTAAGGAGTTAGGTGGATAATATTTCCTTAGGAAGAGTTTTCGAGCGTCTTGAAAGTTCGGCGCCGAAAAAGAATGTGATCGGTAGGGTGTGCACAAGCAATAAGTCTGAGTGGCGAGGGAACGGGGCAGCCAGCAATTTGATAATGCGATTATATGATCGAGGGTCATGCTCGGCTGGGGTCGCCTCCTTGATGTATAACTCTCTGAGATTATACGCGGCCAAACGCCGGGCTTCCGGTTCGCATTACCGGCAGACGTGAAATATGTCCTCTGCAGAGGAAGAAGCGACCGTTCTCTCTTAATGATTCATTCACAGAAGGGTTGAGCCTGCGTTTTACATTGTTCGCCATTGTTCAGCAATACGTTTTCCTGCAACGACTGCTATTAATAACAAGAAAATCTACACAAGCCAAATCCTTCTGTACTGTTAGTTTCATGCTTGATACAGGTTCAGTTCTGAGTTTTGTCCTTTGAACATCAGCGACAGTTCTTGCGCTTCTAGTGCAACAGCTACAGCTTTATATTAAGTAGATTCCTTGTGTTGTATTCTTATCTCACACACACACACTTCGAGTTTTGAATATGATTAAAAGCAGAACATAAAGTGTACATTTTAATGTTTTTAAGTATGAGGTAGAGGTATAATAATAATAATAATAATAATAATAATAATAATAATAATAATAATAATAATAATAATAATAATAATGTTTGTTTTATTTTTACTGCAAAGTTAAAACCCCACGATTCATTTTTACTCAACCTTCTTAAATGTATGAGTACACTAATACAATATCAAGTTATTACTATTTTGCAAACATCGTACAAAATATGATTAAATAGCACAAGAAAATATATATATATATGCTGCTACTTTCCTAGATATTGATATTTCTTTATGCAATGGCTCTTTTCTTACGTCTGTGCACATTAAGCCTACCAATTTACAACAGTATCTTCATTTTGATAGCTGTCATCCCTTGCATATCAAAAGATCTATTCCTTTTTCTCTTTCAATCCGTGGTCATCGTCTTTGTAACAACTTTTCATCTCTTGACAAGTATATTACAAACCTAGCTCAAAAGTTTCAAGACCAAAATTATCCTTCCTTTCTTTTAAAATCCCGTATAATCCCAGCGCACAAAACTTTCCAATGCAAACCTAAAACCTCTAACAAGAACTTCATTAACCTTGTTACTACTTACGTGCCTGGAATTGAAACCATCACACTATTTTGAAAGGATGTCACGATACGTTATTAATGCATCCATCTTTAAATGATTTTTCTAAATTTGTATCCCGCCTTACTTTCAGAACACTCCCTAACCTTAAAAGTATATATCGCCGTAACCTATCCTCTCCGAACTTACCACGTCCCTTTGTTGGCTCGTATATTTGCCAACGTCCTAAATGTAAAACCTGTGCACTTTTTATGCCGTGCAATTCATTCCACAGTCCTAATTTATCCAGAGAATTTAACATTTCTTCATTTGCTACTTGTTCTTCCAAGAACGTCGTATATATGTTATCTTTGCAAAGCAATTTATATTGGTTTAACTTCTACTGTTGTTTCGTTACGCATGAACAATCATAGAGTTCTGTTAAAACCAAGTCTCCCTTGCCGGTTGCCCAACATGCCTTGTCTCACTGTAAGGATTTTGATGGTGCTTTTAGTCTAACACTTATTGATGCGTACCTATTCAGTTTTGAAAGTTTACTCAGAGATAGAGAAATGGCAGCTATATTTTTACATAAAGCGCGTATACCACCTGGTTTAAATCTTACGTATTAGTTTTTTTCTTCGCACGCTCTCATTTCTAGTTTCATCTGTTTCCATGCATAACGTCACCTTCGATACTCAATATTTACTTTTATCACTTTCACTTGTCTAGCTTCTTGCCATTGAAGAACTCGCAGTAGTTCGAAATATAGCAATTTCAAGTGTGACTCTTTCTCAGTGTTTTATCCTTATCTACTTTTATTATTACTGTTAATGTGTTGCATTGTTAATAGGGTTACTTTATTTTTATTTTTCATTTATATTATATATATAATTGAATGAACCATAAAATAAGATATGTAGCGCTATAAAATGCATATAGGGATTAAAGTTTGTAATATTAAATTAAGATATAACTATTTATGCGTTACAAAAAAACCATTTTATCTCATTACACTATCTGCATATCCAGTTGTTGCAGGAGCCATGATCTCGTGATTTCTGCTGATAATCTGAAAATTTAGATGTCTTAAAAGCTGAGGGCATTCTATAGAGCTATATTTCCTTAGCTTACTTTTCCAAAATACAAAATGAAATACATTCTACTGACCTAACCCAAAGGTGTTAGGTTTTTAACAACTTTTAATAACACTGACATTATGCTCCTCCATAAAGCAAAGATAAAATCAGAATAAAATGAAGTAAAATAGAAAACAAAGACACAATAGAATAAAGAACAGGCAATATTTATAAAAGTATACAGTCTTATCAAATTTAGCCAAACGTGAACACAAAAAGAAAGAATACTAAAACCGAGCAGAAGACATTATCGGTATAGTTCAACATCGAATAAAATGCACGTAAAATGAACAAAATAATATGTAGATAGGGGAGCGTAAACACAAGTATGAATAGATAAACTAAATTAAACTTGTGATAGAAAGTAGGAATTAGCAAGCAGAGCCTAGAATAGCAAATTATAAACTCAAAAATGTATATAAATAAATAACAAAGGCACAAAAGATCTAGAGCACGTATTTTGTTCAATATACACAACATTTTTAAAAATTCTGGACATGGCAAGAAAAGCAAGCATAGCCATGATATGCAAAGTTAGGCAAAAATAAAGGACAAATAAACAAAACAGTGACATTCATAAATACTAAAACCCCGAAAGCTCTATCCCAATATACTATCATAAATAAATACACTGAGATAAATAAATAAAATGTTTCATGAAAAAGAGGACAGAAACCGTGAGTGCATATGACCTTAAAATGCTAAATTTGTTTATGATAAATAACAAAAAATAAATTATTTCATACGAGAAACTAGAGTTTCGAAGTAAGGCTTATATGTTAATATAGGCATAAATAAAATATATTAATTATAATGTAATTTATATATTATATATTAATACACATAATTTATAGTGTAATAAACAATAAAATGTTAAATTAAAATACAGAGGAACTGAACAAACAAGTTCAGCCTGATAAGTTAAAAAGAAACTAAACAAAATGACGAGAAGTCTGGATGACAAAGCTAAACAAACATAAGACAAAAATTAACAAATAAACAAGGGTAGGGAAAAGAAGCCGGGCCCTGAGGAAATGAGACAAACTTATAGTAAAACACACACAAACAATTATAAATATAGAAGCTAAAGCTGGCAATGGTAAGCGAAGATATGGAAAGAGAAACCTATAAAAAACAATACACATGTAACGTAAAAAATTAAAGGTACCTGATGAGCCAAGAGCATGTAATAAATAATTAGAAAAGTTCAAATAAAAGCACAAGTAAACACAGCCAGGATAAACAAACAAAGATAAACTCAACATAGACATATAAATAAACATTTTAATAAAACACCCAAGAAGCCAAGATCAATGTATTATAGCCCGGTTCAACTAACAGAAACACTTGTATAATCAACAGTAACAGTAAGGATTCAGCCTAAAGCCTGTTCCCGGTACTGCGGACCATCGACTTTAGTTACACTTAGCACCTAGAGATGTTAGAAAGATAGTCTATCGTCTCAAATGCTACTAATATAATAATAATAATAATAATAATAATAGTAATAATAAAGCATTGTTAGAAAGTATAAAAATATTAAACAGTCTCATTTGTGTTCCTTTTTAAAAGACATAAGGTATTCCAGTAGCTTTCATTATGATAGGTACAGTTCAGGAAATTATTATGTGCCTAATACTAGTGTTAAATTCGTGCTCTTTTTATCTTTCCCTCCTTCCCTTCCCAAAACATTGTGAAATTATAGAAGATAATTAAATTATTTATTTGTAATTTTAAAATATTAAAATTGAAAATACAAAAGCAAATATAACAATTTAATTTAGTGCCGTGAATTGTTGACAATTGGCTATATTTCAGGCGCCACGTCTCAATACTGTTTAAACCTGCTACCTACGATCTAAGACATTTCTGTACTTCTGTGGTAATTAATCTGGATTATAGAGTAATATTAAGTTTCGGATTAAATTCATGAGTGTACAAAATTTATATGTAATAAATGAATTAATATGTGAAAGTATCGTAAATATAATTTTATCTCTTTATTTTTAAAGTGAATTCGTTATCAATTGCATAATATTTTTAAATTAAGAAAGGAATATATTAATTCCCTTTGTATTAATATACTAATAAAATAAAATAGAAACTAAGTATAATGCAAAGATCTCTGTTGTAAAGTCCATTATTATTGTTATTATTAAGTAAAAGAACTAGTTCCTCTAGTTTGTGCCGTTGATAAGAAATTTTCTTCGTTCTTTTCCTAGCTATGATCATGTGGGCTTGGTGGAGTCACCTGAGATACATATAATTGGTTACCACGTGTCTTGTCTAAACGCTAGGAGGGTTAGTACTTGGGTCAGCGCTAGCTCTTTATCTCCCTTCTGAGCTCTGTGCTCTCGTAGGTCAGAAGTTCCTATAGGGAATTGAATCGTTTCACACCATCGTTTGAAATTCCAAATGGAGTTTCTTGTCTATCATGGTGATCAAATTTGGCTCTTATTTTCTAATTTGTTTATCTTATTTAAGGTAAATTGTGTATAGGACTTTGGCGAACTTTGCCTTTTTATTGTGTATATTTTTACAGTCTATGCTCCTAGTAGAGAAAACATTTTTAAATGTTTTAAGGGGTTTTAAAATTTTTACTATCAATACTTTCATTATTTATTGACGATTTTAAGTTACTTTATGCTAAGCTTAATTGTTTATGTGCAATGCACTATCTTAATTTATACAGCTTGTAGTAATATGCGCTGATTGCATTCAAGTTTTGGTGAGTAATTGTTCAATAAATTTTGTTGATGTTTCTAAATCCCTACTTTTTTTAACAAACACGGATCCCCTAGGACAGTAAATGTAGTCAGAACTTTAATTATTATTATTATTATTATTATTATTACTATGTAGCTGCTGCAAGTTGGTAATTCTGGAAATCTCGTTAAGTTTGACACAAGCCTTAAAGATCGTAGATGCTGCCCGAAGTAACAAGTTACAACTTTTTTATTTATAAGTTAGTAGTTAAGTTCTTTAAAATTAACATTTTCATCACAGCAATTCGAATATATAAATGCAATATTAACTAAAGCATTAAATTGAACATTTTCTTGTTATTATTTTGAAATACTGAGCCCTGAAAACAAATCTGAGGTTGCTTTTCCAGCAGCGATCATATCAAATCTATGCAGACACGATATACACCCGAGTCCGTGGGAACCCTCGCACCTGTGTGTATAACAGCCTCACAACAACAATTTTCCACCCAATTTACCCCGTCTGAAAGGTAAGGCACAACTTATACCCACTTCAGTGGACCGAACAAGACGAGTATTGTGCTCTCTCTGGTGCTCAGATTCGACTTCCGCTTCTTGAACAATGACTTGCTAGTTTTGATTCTCTGAGTTTTCCCGTACGCTTTCTCTGCTCTTAGTTTCTTTTCACAGCTTCAACTTCTCGTGTTTTTTTTTTCTTTATTTTTCTCGACTTCCTTCTCTTTCCTCTTTCATTTTGGTTCGCAAAGTGCTTTCTTTCAGTTCTCTTTTACATTCATTTGCCCTCTTCTTAATTTAGAATTTCTTCACAGTGCAAACGTGCAGAGTGGCGGTAACCCTTGAGATTCACATTCGGGAGGTTCCAAGTTCGTTCCCGTTGGGTTTGCCATCTTGATCTTCGGCTTTTTCGCGGTTTCCCTGGTCACTTAGGCAAATGCTGGGATGAATATTTACATTCCATGAATTTTCATATCTTAGGTTCGAAATGGGTTGGCGCGGTGTGACAGTGACTTGCGCTATGGAAAAGTTTATGCCCCTGCATCCAGAATGGAAGCAGCCTTCCTGAGGGGCTCCAACAGCTCAGGGGATGAAGGCTCCATTGACGTCGGGGTCTTCTATCTGGAAACAAGTTAGCAATCAGAACTACGTACCCGCAGTCTCCACCCGGAGTCTCCCTTACTGCATCTCTTCCTCCCGGACGTGTCCCCGTTGAGGGCATAGGCACAAAGGGGCAGCCATAAGCAAAGCTCAAGTACCCAAGACTACCCACCCATTCAAGAACGTTCTTCATTTTTTAAGCTTTTATATTATCTTTTATAAATTTCTTACTCAGTTCCTCCATTTTCTTTATGCTTATTTTTTTATTGACTTCAGTAATCCATTCCAACATCATTTTCAGCATTCAGCTATTTACATATCCAACCCATACGAGTATTTTTTTTTTTTTCAGTCACTTCAGGACTGATAGCATTTCTGACTTCTTCTCTTCTAGTCTTTCTTCATTTCCTATCTTTTTATCTACCTATCTTTTTATCTATTCCCAATTTGTTCCTTCTGCTTACCCTTGTGTTTCCTTTTTTGTATTTTTATTTTACCTTTTCAGCCCCTTTTCTTTCTATGACATTCTCTTGTTTTTGTTTGTTTGTTTGTTTTGTTTTTTTTCCTTTTCCATTACATCTACATTTCATTGTATTTCCTCCCTCCTTGCCTTACTTTTTTCATTCAATTTATTTTTCCCCCTTTCTTTATTTTACTCTTGTTTTCATGTTAATGTCAGACCACTTGTTTTAGAGCATGCTTAGAAGAACACAAGAACATTTTATGTATATAAGAAAAATACAAGGAATTATGTTTGGAATCTTTTAACCACAGATGCTGATTACGCGTAACTCTAGAAATATAATTGTGCCTAAGTGACCACTTTTAGGCACTGTAATATTTTGAAATGAAATCCAGAAATTTTATTTTTTCAATAATGTTTAACGCCTGTTTTAATTTATGAGACACCATCTCAGGCGGTGGACACTGATGATACATCAGATGAAATAATAAATTGGGAATTTTTTTAAAGAAAGTATTCCAGGCCTCAGTTTAGAGTACCTCCCCCGCATTTGCCATTTATGAGGTTTCAGGAAAATCTGGAAAAAACTTCAGTCAGGGAGGACGATTCTGGTGGAATCAAACCCCAGACCTCAAACTCACTAGGCCGCGCCTTAACGACCTCGGCCACCTAGGGGGTCGAGAAAAGACGAGCCTTTAATTTGTTCCTTTCTGCCCGAGAAACAACAAACGCCTGATTATATGCAAATCTCTAATACAGCTGTAGTGAAGAAATTGCCTATATTGCCAGGGGTACTAGAAACAAACAAACTCTTATAAATGAAGCCGCTTTATGCCAAAGTATTTTGTCTTGTTTTAAAAACACAATATGTGTTTGGAGAACGAATTGAATCGCTAAAACGCGCATGTATTGTTAGTGTTTTAGTGGAGCAACAGCATCGACAACAACAGCTGTGGGGTCTTGTTCTGTTTCGCCTCCATAAATCTAAACATATCTTTTTCTAATTTCCTTTTTGAAAATTTATAGACTAGTGCGCGTATTTTCTGATTTCTTTCATTTTTGCATTATTTGATATACATGGTATAGCAGAATAGCCGTATACTATTCTGGAATACGCAACCCAAATTACACCGTTAAGTTTAGGTAAAAGCAGCAAATGATTCAACAACTGTTAACTTGACTATGAGATATTTCATACATATATTTCCTTTTAAAATTGTTCCCTTTGCTTCACTATCATCACATAAATATGCAACTCTCGTGAACTGACGCTTAATTCTAAAGTTCAGATTCACAAGCGGATATATAATTTACCCTTTTTTTAACAGTGTTTAACGCCCCGTTTTTACTACAGAGGCATCACAGGCGGTGGACACTGGTGATACATGAGATGAAATGATATATAAGGAAAGGATTTTTTTTTTTGGATGGAAACGTTCCAGGCCTAAGTTTAGGGTACCTCGCAGGCATTTACCCTTTATGAGGAATGAGGAAAACCTGGAAAAAAGCTTCAGTCAGGCAGTACGGTCCTGGCGGGATTCGAACCCCAGACCTCCCGCTGACGAGTCCGCGCCTTAACGACCTCTGTCACCCGTGGCGGTATAAATTACCCTGAATAGAGGTACACAATAGAAGAAAAAATTTAACACATATAAACAATAGGTATCGATTGAATATTAGTTTTGTAGTTTATTCGGTAATGGAAATATTTAAAGAAAATTAAAGGAAGAAAATTTACATAACATGTAGTTTTGTACACCTCTAAAACCCATGCGAGATGCAACCAACATGGCATGCGTGCCTGGGAAGTATAGTTTGCAAAAATGCACAACGATTCAGTAACACCGTTTACTTTGCGAGTAGGCATAGGGACGTGTCTCAGGATGGTAACTAATTCCACCTGTTTTTTTAACTATCTTCTCATTGTGTCACGCCGATTATTCGCATTATTAATATACTTGTTTTTAACGACTGCCACCATTGATTTTAACCCACATTCTTTATCTCTAAAAAATCAATTTATCTTGTTTAAGCAAATTTTCAATCATCTTGCACATTTCCTGTAGTTAGAGACCTTGTATCTAGAAGATTAAAGAAAGTAAATATCATTTTTATGAAGAGCTATGATATGTTATTTTATAAAAATGTTTAATGACGTAGACCTTAAAAGCTTTGTCACATATCCTGAAAAGAAATAATTATAAAATAACTTTCACTCTTTAAGCTTTAAAATTTTGCATACAATTATGTAAATGTTACTTCCTGATGCAAGTAAAAATATTATAATTACGTACTGTTATTTTTGTTTTTTGGATATTCAAACTTATCTCCAATTGATGGGGCATTGCTACATTTATATATGCAACGGTGAAAATCTTTTGTCATCCCACTTACATATGTAGCATGTAATAAGCCAAAGAGATTCGCGAAGGCTCTAGTGTCTTATTTCAAAAACTCACACTCAAAAACTGACATAGAAATCTAAGATTTGTGATAATTGGTTAGAAAGTAAAGAAGCATGAAATGCATTTTCTCGTAAAGACAGGAAAATCTTGTAAACAAGCGACTTTATACACAGATGGGCTGTTAGCTCACTTTCGAATGGAAGGTAATGCAAACAATCTCGCTCCCGACCACCTACCCCTGCGATATAGATTTCCTCAGCCAGGTTTCCATGGTAACAAAGCCAAGAGACATGTGTGTCTGATTGGTCGAGAAGAGCCAGACCGGAAGGAAGCCACGCCCTCCGCTTGTCTCTCGAACTCGGGATCTTCTGTTTACATCTTTATTATTGTTACGTCTCTCAAATAAAGGAAATAAAAAGCAAGAAACAGCGGGTAGCGCGAAGAAAGCGAAATCGAGACGCGTGACCCGTATCTGAATGTCTTCATCTCGTGCTAATGAAATTTACAAAAGAGGAGACAAATGAGATTTTGCGTTTCTTTTCCTTATCACACACGCTTTATCTACTGAACATTGTTGATCAGTTTTTAAAGAGCTATCACTTAAACTATATACAAGGAGAACACAATGCGTATCTATTTCCGGACTTTGCAGGTCGACTTTTCACTTCTTAAAATTTATAATAAAATTAAATTATTTTATTAACTATGCCATAAAGTTTGTGGGAGCTAAGTACAAAGCATGAATGAGTGTATGTCTTAAGGATAAAACACAATAAATAGCAGAAAATAATTAAAAATTAAAAAAATATATGTACTCAGTGTTATCAACCTACAACAATTCATCTATCGACAAAATTTAAGAATTAACACTACAGCTTAGGAGCATGACCACTGTAGCGGCAGAGAGATTTTTCTCCGCAGTATCGTGTCTATATCTCCTACGATCATCAGCCGGAGTACTCCGGGATCTCTATTGTAAAAGCCTAGCGTAACCTAAACCTGAGGGTTAGAGGCAACCTGAGCTACACCATTTCCTTCTAGTGTCGTGGGTTGAATGTACAATTGCTTACAGTGTCTTATTCCAAATTGGTCTGCAAAGCCTATTCACCGATCAAACCTAATCTAACCTAACAAATAATGAACTTCAAATAAATTAGGGTAAACGTGAAGATAATACTTTCCCCTCTATGTTGAGATGTAAGTAAATAAACAACTTCTTCTCTTCCAAGGAGGCGAAGAAAAAGAAAGGAGAAAAAAGATTTTCTTTCCAACCATACAACCTTCTTTTCCTCTCTTTCATCATATTCTCGTCTTCACCTCCCTGTTCATAACATCAATAAAAGAGAAAAATTAAAGTAACGTTCTGTTCGAACAACACCAGGCATTTTAACGGTAGAAAAGTGAAATTTAGACAAGAACGTTCTATAAAATTTATATTTGAAAGTGTTAAAAATAACCCATTAAACATTCCTTACATTAAGTTTTGCTGTTGAAAATGTGTGAAATCAGTGAAAGAACACACACTCGCACGCACACACGAGGGGCATCCTGGAACTTCTCGATCTGACCAATAATTTACAAGATTTAAGGGAAATGTCTTTATATTTTTCATCATAGTCACCTTTTGTATATCAATACATTAAGTCCAGCGAATTTCCATCAGTAAAATAAAAATTTTCTAATTGTGAAAAATAAACTTCTGTCTCAGCTTCAACCTTTGATGTGAATCTTCGTCCACGTGCAGTTTTGCAGCAACAATCACAGACGTGTATAAAGGCGCATTATTGTGATGTAAGATAACTTTCTTTTCGCAAGGTATGGGCTTTTAGCCCGAATAGCATCCTTCATTGGTCCAGTATTGGAGCGTAGTACTCCTCAGTGATGAGTATGTGCTTCAGGAGTAGTCTTAGAGGCCACAAGACTCCCTGCAAACTGTAGCCATGGCTTTTCCTGCCGATGAACAGTTTTTACTTTCTTTGGTCAACTATCGCCTGTTGGAACTGTTCCTTTGTCTCTGGCATGTCATGATGAATCCACGTTTCATATACTGTTATGAAACATCTGAGAAACTTACTGGAATTGCGTTTAAACAAGCCTAAACACTCTTGCGAAATGTTCATTCGAATGCGTTTTTGGATCATTATTAACAAACGGAGCATCCATGGAACGGAAAGTTTTCCCAAACCCAAAACCGTGTAAAATGTAGTGAACAAGGCCTATCGGGTTCTTTGCATTGTCAGCCAACCTTCAATAGGCTATAATTGAATACTGCATTGTAAATTTTTGTCACAATCTCGTCGGTTGTGGCAGTTTTGGGACGTCCAGAGCGCTCTTCATCTTGAATAGGAATTACGACCACATTTAAATTCAACACCCCCTGTCTTTTAACCGTCGAAAATGAACCTTTAATGTGGAATCTAGCATCTTTTGTATTTCTGTTGGGGCTAAGCTCTTCAAAACCTACTTTATCACAGCTCGTATCGCAGATTTATCCATTTTGTAGAAAATGTTAATACTAGTTTGCTTACACGATCGTCACAAACAAATGAATACATTTACGCGTGTGAAGATTTACAGTGCGCCATCTAAAGGATGCTACTTAGCTATCATAGTAATTTGCCCATCTTCACGACATCTCTGAGTCAGGCCGAGAACTTTTAGAACAGCCCAAGTGCTTGATTGCATTGACGTAGCTATTGCAGAAAATGAATATTAGCTAAGACGTCATTTTAAACTATTTTATATACGCTGATGCCCTAGATATTTTTGTTGAATGCGAAAACGTATTGTAGCTGGGGTTACCTTCCCACTCAGTTGCATAATATAAACAAATAAGTTGGAAATATCAGCTGAAAAAAAAAAAAAAAAAAAACAACAACGAAGGACCTGACTTTCAAAGGAAAACGTGTATTTAGATTAAAATAGTACTAAATGACAAAACAGATGAAACTTTTTAATTATTTTGACAGTAAAGATAATAATGTAAAAATAATTTATATAAATTTCAATATATGCGTGATTCAATTATTAGAACTTAAAAGAAAGATTAATAAAATATTTATAAGACTATATGGTACCCTTAATGTTATATGCATCAGCTATCTGGGCCATAGAGACCTATGGTAGAAATAGCTGAAATATTTCCACTTTATGTGCTGATTATACATTAAGAGAACGGATAAGAAATGACATAGTACGGAAGCAACTAAATATACACAGCCTATACGAAGAAATAATTGAAAATAAACAGAAGTGGCTACATCACTTAGGATGACCCCAAGTAGACCAGCAAGAACATTATACGATTATCAGCCATGAGGGAAACGAACTAAAGATGGCACCAGTCAGTATTGGCTTACCTTGAAGAAAAAGAAGATATGTTAGAAGTTAAGAAAATAAGAACTCATGTTGTGAGATGAAGCGAGGGGCAATGTGCATCAGTGTCCTCTCTCCTCCATTACCAAACTTCACTGCGGGAGTCTAAGAATGATCCTGCACCTCCAAGATACAGACAAACAAAATATTTACGACAATCCATATATATTTGCTATAAATAAAGTTATTAATAGTATTCATATATTATTATGTTAAAGAATATATTATCTCATAAACTCTTAGTTCATATTTGGTGATATTAATTAAACTATAATCATTATTTCAGAAACCATGACAGACACAATATCAAAGTTGATTGAAACATATATTTTTAAAAGGCTATTTAGGCAAGAAACTTTGATGATTATATTGACGGGCCCTTACCACCGCAACAAGTTTTTTTCTTAATATAAGTTTAAGATATGAAGATTAATTATTAATTTCGATATGATATCGTTTTGCAGAATCGAAGAACTGAACTTATATATTTCAGACACTTTCATAGCTTCCTACAAATGTTTTTTATTTTTTTTTTTTATTTTGAGTAGTGTTTAACCCCCGTTTTTACTACTGAGGAACCACAGGCGGTGTACACTGATGATACATGAAATGATATATTGAGAAAGGAGTTCTTTTTAAAGGAAGGAAGCGTTCCAGGCCTAAGTTTAGGGTAACTTCCCAGCATTTGCTAATTATGAGAACTGAGGAAAACCTGAAAAATACCTCAGTCATGGAGGACGGTCCTAGTGGGATTCGAACCCCAGACCTCCCGCTCACGAGTCCAGGTCTTAATGACCTGGGTCACTGTGGCGGTCCCTATAATTGTAGGTATTTTCTGCATCTACCTATATCTGATTTTATGAGAACATTACCTCTTCACCTGAAAGCTCAGAACAATAAAGCCCATTTTGAAGAAATTTCTCCTAGTGTGTTTTGGGGCCATATTATAACTGGATAAAAACATCGTTTCATCATTGTATTAAGTTCTCACATCCAAAGAAATTTTGTGTTCAAAAACTGACAGGAAAGATTCTTGCATAATTTTTGGTGACAAAGTCGAAATAATTGACAGGCTATGTGGGAACATAGCGGTGTAATTACCAAAAATGTTTGTTCTTACAAGACTGCTATGAATTCCACTGCGAATCGTTTTATAGCTCCCTATTTCCAAATCAAAAATAATTTGTTGAAAGAAAACAAATCACTTTTTGTTTTAGGATCATTTTAATTCAGGAGGTTTTGTAATATTTTTGGTCAGTAGCGTCCCATTCAATTAACGGCGATAATTTTTTCTCAGAGATCTCTTCTTTCAGGCTTGAGATTCTTTTCTGTCATAAATCTATACGACACGGACCAAGCTTGAAAATGAAAGCAATGTACACTCTAAGAATCCCTCAACTCCGACCGGGTTTGAACTCTCACCCTCATCCTTTTGTATTATGTATATAGAGCTAACAGGTGACCATATTTAAAAAAATGAAAAATGATTTTGAGTTATAGTATTTTTTCGAATTTGGCATAAGATGTTATACATTTTGTATCATACAACATGAAAAAGACGATTTACTGCTTAAGGGCGCAAAAATATGGTGTTAACAACTTTCACGAAAAATACAAATTATGTCTTCTGAAGGTTTTACAGTTCATTTAGACACTATAGTGTACTGTTTTTGTTTGTTTTTTAGTAGTGTTTAACGTCCTTTTTTACTGCTGAGGCACCACAGGCGGTGGACACTGATGATCCATGAGATGAAATGATAAATTGGGAAAGGATATTTTTTAAGAAAGGAAGCGTTCCAGGTCTAAGTTTAGGGTACCTCCCCGGCATTTGCCAGTTAATGAGGACTGAGGAAAACCTGGAAAAAACCACAATCAGGGAGAATGGTCCCGGCGGGATTCGAACCCCAGACCTCCACACTCACGAGTTCACGCCTTAACGACCTCGGCCACTACTGGCGGTCATAGTGACTGTTATAGCACATTAATCTATTTATGATTTACATATAATATAAAAGCCGGAGAAGTACCTAAAATAAATCTTAGACATGGATCGCTTCATTTTTTTAAAGACATGTTTTCCCAATTTATCATTTCAATTCATGTATCATCAGTGTCCACCGCCTGTGGGGCCTCAGTAGTTAAAACGGGCGTTAAACATATTCAAGAAAAAAAAAAGAGTTGTTATATGGTCAGATAGACTCTGGAACTGTCTCATTAACAGAAATGTCCACCCCCATAATCACGACAAACTTCACAGGACGCCTCATGGACTGTCTCACACGCTCTTGCATCCCAGGAGATTGGCGCGCATCGTCAGCAACCAGGTCACAGGAGTCACGTACGCCAAGGTCGGTCCTGGTGGGGTAGTGGTAACTATGCTTGCCTCCTACACCCAAGATCGCGGGTTCAAACCCGGCCAGGATCGATGGATTTTTTTCGGGCGTAAAAATCCTATGTATGGCTTCCTTTGGAGGGAAGTAAAGCCATGGGTCCCGTGTCGTACATTTGCGGCAGGAAAAAGAACCTCAAGCTTGAAAGAAGACGTCTCAGAACAAAATTTGTTGGCCGTTTCACGCCCTGAATTGAATGGGACCCTGATGACCTGAGATGTAAAAGAGCATTCGTTTATAAAACAAATCATGTACGCCAGGCTCTTCACGTTAACCCCAGAAGAAAAAGTCCATGGATGTCGGATTCGACTGTTAAACTTGCCTTCTCTAGTAAACACTGCCTCATCTGAGTACAATTACATAGCGGGAAAATGTTGGTTGTCAGCACATCGCTGTAGCAAATTGCACTCGACGTGGAAGGTCTGCTGGTTGCAATGTCTGAACCCTCTGTGGATGATACGGTTGCAATTGCTGCTTTTGTAATACCATCAAAACAATTGTTTGACTTACATTCTAGTGCAATACTACGACTACTGCTTGCAGGGTTGTCACACACTGCGTTTAAAACATCCTCTTCAAGATCGGGCGTTCTGACATGCCTCTCACATAATAACAGTGAAGGACCCAGTGTGCACCTGCAAATGAGGTGTGATGAGGTTGCCATCGCTGAGGAAACAGCTCTCAATGCTCTTCCTTTGCACTGAGTGAAACCGCAGAGGAGGTGCATATCGACTAATTCTGCATAAGTAAAGTTATCCATACCGTATCACTAACAGCGTTATAAAAGTAATGTACTGCAGGAAACAAACGCTGAGGTAAAACTGAGCAGGAGATTCAAGCTTGCTGACAGACCGCACACTCTATTACAGCGCTTTCACTTCTGTAACAGAGTTATCGGAATAAAATGAGATGAAATGGGATACTTGGGATTACAAGCGACCAGGGGAAACCGAAGAATGCATGATCAGGATGACTGACCGCAAAGGATTTGAACCCGGTTCCTGCCGAATACCATTCCCAAGCGTTACCGCATAAATAACTCCGCTCGGTAAAGCTATACGAGGCAGGTTCCAAATTTTTCCAGACTATCATCAAAATCTCCTCAATGTTACCCACTCAAGACACCATCATCCATGATAAAAGTGGCCATACCGCTTTCAATTCTCTTTATATGCGCCATTTAACTGCAGGTTTCACCAACATATAGCACACCCAGTTGATGTAATATCAAAAACTGAGTACCATCCTGAACACTCATCGTTAACTTTAAGCAATGAGCTAAACGATTTCACCCAGTAAAAGAGAGCATCGGAGATGTGTCTCATAATCCATCCCAGATAGGGCTTCCAGCGACTTCTCTGAACAAACGAGAGTTCCTTGAGGAAAAAAATTATGGAAATGGAAATATGAGAAGAGCAGTATTAAAACGTATTGCAGATAAAACAGCTGAGTACTGGTGTAAAAAGTGAATTGAAATGACTGACTATCATATTGGGAAACTGCGTTATATTTTCAAATGCTGATTTAAAACAAAAAGCACAGCCGTTTTGTTAGTGCACCAAATGTCACATCAAGAGCTCCCTCGTCCTTTAATGATACTTTTGCAAGAGACGCCTTTTGAGGCAATCTGTAACACGTTTATCTGCAAGGTAAGGTTTCCGTCTTAATGGGGTAGTAGAATCTAAGTAATGACCCTTCCCTTTTCTTCCTACTCAAGCCAGCTCAGAACATTGTTATCCTGCAAGCACTTCTTCGACTTTTCAACGACACGAATACAACATCCGGCCCAGATCGACGACTAGACGGGGCAAATGGAAATGCGCCTGTCTTCCGTCTCTTGTACAGCGGACCTATCGCACAAACAAGCAAATAAAAAGGGAAGAAGAAAAAAACTTGCAAAAAGGGGGAAGGAAGAAAAAGTTTGGCCATTTGTTATGTCGAAGACTAGACTCACGCACACAGGCAGAGGGAAAGAGAGGGCCGCCCCGCTTCAGTTACGCTAATCCTTGGACCCGGACTGCTTCCTGACCACGTAAATCACTACTACTTCTCACAAGTTACTTTTGATAGTCTCATCCGACTTCTGGAATTGCCTAAATGATAATAAGATCTTCCTAATGTTCTTGGGAGTCTTCTGATGTCCGTCAAGCAATGAGTTATTGTCAAATACCGAAGAAGATGAATTTATTACACTGTCATGTTAGAAACTTTACATAGAAACTTAATGAGAGAAATCTAATGTTTGCAGAAACTACGTTATCCATCAGAACATGTTTTTCTGATATATAATAGATAGACACATGCATACAGAATAGATTTTCGAATTCTACTGAGATTATACTACAGTGAGGTTATTTGAATTACGGTCCGTTACCAGTATTTTATTATTTATATTGTGCCACAGCTTATTTTAAATTTCCCAGTGTCAACGCCAATGTCGCGACCGACTATAGAGCCGCCCTCATAAATATCATTCTGTACTTATTTCATTATCATAAGGCTAGACATGAGCGAGATCACAATACTTAATTAAATCCACTTATATAACTTACATCTCTACTCAAAATGGATTGAAAATAAGGAAATAATGGACCGAGGTAGTCTATGCAAATATGAACATTTCCAAACATTTATGAAAACACGAAAAATTGTTCTGACCTCGAATTGTGCGTCGTAAAGGCGGCATCCCAGGAGCAGAAGGTACAACATCCACTCTCTTCAAGTTCCAGCTCTCGACTCCCCAGAAATCATTAAAAAAAAAAAAAAAGAAAAAAAAAAGAAAAAAAAGAAAGAAAGAAAGAAAGAAAAAGAAAAAAAAACTACGCGTTGCCCTTCTGCACATGCCCAGAATTACTTTTCCCACGTTCAATACCATAACCGTCACTTCTAATTACTAACCGTCTCAATACTACAATACGCACCAGTATTCCCACATTGTCACAGTATTTTTACTTAAAGCATAACATAATGTTGTATTTAAAAGTGATAATAATAACCACCAACCTATGTTATGAGAGATGTTAAAAATGAACCCCTTTAGTGGCCATACATTGCCGGTATCTGCGTAGAAAATCATGCCTTTTATTTCACTTTTCACGATAAATACACGAGCAGAGAGAGGTTCGAAACAGATTTCCTGTCATTGAGAGATGCTCTAACTCGTGATTTTCTAGCAAGTTGGTTATCAGTTTCTCTACCTGGAACACGATTGTTAGGATATTTTCCTGCGAATCGCCTTACCTGTGACCCGTACACATGACTAGTTTGTTCGGCCAGTCTGCTATTGCGGCACGAATAACACCCAGAACTTTGTTGCCTTAACAAGATATCGCTTGATATGGTCAAAACTGGGAGGAAGTTTAGTGCAAGTCTTGCTCTCCAAAATATCCCATTCTGAATTCTGGAACATTAATCCTGAGCGAGTCTTATGAACTGGAAATCAATATTATTGGAAGACGAATGTCACAACACTTTCCAAGATGTTTTATTGATAATGCTTGACTCCAGGTTTGTTGATAGAAATGAACGGGATATTATCCCTGGTGTACTACTCCCCTCCAAACCTTTACAGATTCTAGAAGGGTCCAAAGAACTGCTCTGTCTCATTCTAATAACAGATCTTGTATAAGTTCCTCCGGTGATGTGCGCCGCATAAGGAGAAATTTGGTACTCCTACATTTCTGATGTTTCTTCCTTTCTTGAAACCGGGTTTTCGCAGGTAATCCGCCAACCGTTGCGGACTTTGGAAAGTGTGCTTGCCTTGGAGCTAAGTGTACACAATAACTATTCGCTCCGCGCGCGGTAGTACTGCCACCCTAATTTGCTTCCCTATCTCGGCTACACAATGGCTGCGGAGCAACTTCACGATGACCCTTTATTTTGTCGTTTTATTTACATTGTGTTTTTCCACGATCATGAA
Source organism: Metallyticus violacea (assembly GCA_030762175.1). Lineage (NCBI taxonomy): Eukaryota > Metazoa > Arthropoda > Insecta > Mantodea > Metallyticidae > Metallyticus > Metallyticus violacea. The sequence continues at coordinate 69,359,233 of CM060845.1, forward strand.
ATGTTTCCCATTAGTAAAGATGTTTTTTCATGGCCATTTTGAACGTGCTACAGAAGAACCACCTTTGTTCTTTCACACTTTGCCCTTTTTTCAAGTTAGATGTTTACAGAAGTCTCATTGACCGTTCATAAGATTTGAAATTTCTTTCTTAAAGAGCAGATTTTGGAAATCTGGTCAACATTGTTTTTACCATTCTCGAAATTCTTCTGGTACTAGATCTTAGACTGTTTTCAATAAAGTTCCAGAATTTCTTTGTTACCACACTTGTAAAGGGCAATCGTTGCAATGCTATCTTCCTATACACCTCGTTTCATGTATATAAATCATATCTGAGTTGGATAATGTTCAGGTTGTCATAGTTACCAATAACATTTACTCTCATTTGTTTTTATTTCAGTACTAGAGGTAACATGCACGAATGCCACAGCTTGTTCTGACTGCTTTATTAATGCCGTATTTTTATTAGATCCTATGATGAATATTAAGAGTTGTAGTCCTCAAGTTACATAGATCCGAATGACATTCATTAAGAATCAGTTTTAAACCCCGAAAACACGTTAGAATCTAGTTTAGTAGAGTTGTGATAATATAATATTGTGGGCAGTATTTATCTCAAAATGCTCAAAATAAGAAGTTTAACACGTTACTTTAGAAATGAGATGGTATTCATCTGTCAATTTTAATTTATTTTGTGCACATATTCAGTTCATAACAAATTAATTTATTGTAAAGTTATTTATTATTATTATTATTATTATTATTATTATTATTATTATTATTATTATTTCATTTCACTGGACATTTTAAACAGTCTTTTCTTCTTCAATTTTTATAGACTTATCCTGTTTGTCTCACGCAGATTCCGAAGGGTTTGACAGACTTTGTTCTATTCACGTTTTTTGGGTCTATCTTTTACCTTGTGGTTTCATATAAAGTACAGTTTTTTATTAATCATGTGGCTTGTGCTCGATCTAAATGGGCATTCTGATCTCTTCTCCCTTTTGCGCATTTCACTATATCTTTTATATTACATTCTTGTCTAATTTCTTGATCTTTATATATTCTTGTTTTTTGCAATATGGTTCTTAAGACAAAAATCTCTGCTATTTTCATTCGTTGCGTTGCTCTAGTTTCTGCTCCATAAATCTTTAATCACTGTTCTAACTACTTTTGATATATTTTTTATTTTTCATTCTATATTAAAGTACTTATTGCCTCAAATGACGTGCCGTAAATATTCGTGATGCCTTTTGAACTTGGTATCCAGTGGCGAAGCATAACTTTTTGTAAAGTGTAGATTCAGACATGGAATGTAAAATATAATTTATACTAAATATATCATGAAAATGATTCCGTAGTGTTATCATACAATTCTTTCACGTTCAAAATGGTGGTATTGTGACTATCGTTAATGCAAGTAATAATTAAATTAAATTACATGCAATATTAAAAGAAGTTCATGTTTCATAACTCGCTCTTAAATCGATCCTTCTGTCCTTTTACTGTTCATATACACCAGTCAGTCTTGTAATGAATTCATGAAGTTTCACTAAACTTTTTACCGCCTCTTTCTCTATAATACTTGCAACATATGGCGCCATTGCGCTACAAATGACAATTGCATAGAAATGGAGGTAAAAGAAGTAACAGATGAAGGGTTACCAACCTAATATACGGACCGCGTAGCTGTGTAAAGTAAAATACAATTAAGTGAGTTTAAGAGTGATTTTTAAAAACACTTAGTCATTATAAATGGTATTTAATGTTTAAAATAAAGCAATTAACATAGTTCCTTATTGGCACAATACATCTAAAAATTAGCCATTTTAAATTTATGTCGCCTACATCTTAACCGTTCTTGGGAATCTATAAAATCCCAGAAGAGGGCAGAATAATCATAACGGCTGCGACCTAGGCTAGTCTACAAAGTAACGAAAACTCCATGAAAGACACCTCCATCACCTATCGTAGTGATCAACTATATCACATACGCACTAGTTAATATTAGAAAGCATTTAAATTGTTTAATAATATTAGCATATACAAACCAGCACTTCTTACGATTCGTGCTGATGTCTTACTTCGTGTACAGCTTCGTCCATTGATTACAACCACTCGTAAATATTTAAAATTATATCTTGGTTCATAATTTTCCTATTTGCTTCTAATTTAGATCTATTTGTTCCTTTGATATGCACATGCATTTGGTCTTTTCAATGGATACTTCGTATTACATTGTTTTGCAGATATAACAATTTCATGTAGCAAACGGAAGTTCCGTCCTAATTATCAGGAATACATCATCTGCATAAGTTATTATATCCCCTATCAAGCAGCCTGGCAGATCTCTCACACTGTGTGTATTTTTATTCATTCTTACGCTAAATGGTGAGTAACTCAGGAAATTATCCTGACTGATCCCTTTTAAACATTTCATTTCATCTGGTAATTTTCCGTCTGTACATATTCTAATAGCTGTATTTACATTAATATTCTATATTATTTTATCTATATCTTTTCGTACTTCTTTCTCTTTCAGTATTTGTGTGACATCTTTTAGTTTAATCCGATCGAATGCTTTGGTCAGGTCTATAAAGCAAAGAAAAACTAGCATTGAGCATTCAATTACCTGACGGATAATGTATCTGTTGTTCCTCTATTCTGCCTAAATCCCTCTTGTTCTTCATTAATGTTTATAAAAGAGAAAAGTTTCCTTTATATTATTTTAAGGTAGTTTTATTGCTGATGATAGAAGATCATGCCTCTAAATTTTCTGGAGAAAATTAGTTATAGATGAAGAGTTACTAACCTAATATATGGATCGTGTTCTTGCGTAAAGTAAAATACAATTAGTGAGTTTAAGAACGGTTTTTAAAAACACTTAGTCATCATAAATGGTATGTAATGTTAAAATAGAGCATTTAACACAATTTCGTAACCACACAATACATCTAAAAATAATGCATTTTAAATTTATATCGCATACATCTTAATCCTTCTTCGGGTTCTATAAAATCCCAGAAGAGGGCAGAATAATCATATCGGCTGCGACCTAGGCTAGCCTACAAAGTAATGAATAATCCATGAAAGACCACCCCCCCCCCTCTATCACCTATCGTAGAAAATAGAAAATAACAACTGCGCTTGTGCAAAAAAAGTTGAGCTTTCAATTATATTATTGTTGATCGGTTATATACGCACTAGTTCATATTAGAAAGCATCTATTTTTCCATTCATAAGAGATCTTGAAACATAATCTTTTCTCTATTAAGTTTTTACCACGGTATTTTAAATCTTAGTTATGTAATACATCGTTAGGTTTCCGGTTTTCGTAGTGTCTATTAATTCTTCCACTTCAAAACCAATTTATTTCTGTTTTAAGGTGAAATAATTTCTTAAAAACGTTTAAAAAAATGTGACTGTTTTTCTTGAATGTGGTGCTTAAAGCCAACATATACTGACATTTTTGTAATTTATATTTTAATTCATTTTTATTCATCTTTAAGTATTGGTGAGTTTATTAGCATAATATAGTTAATACAATACCTTAATAACTTTTCACCTTACAGAACAGAACATTTTATAATAAGTTTATAAATATTTTAAAAAACGAATGGCAATAAATTAACATTTTCACACTCAAAATTGTGCTTAATATGTACAGGCATTTCAGAATATTTTATTCGTTTTTGAAGTTTCTATATAGATGTAATTAACTAAAAGTCTGAGACATCTTTCGATTTTATCTTAGCATTAATTTTCCCGAGTTATATTTGTATTTATTTATACGAAATAACGTCCAATCCACTTACTTTCAAAGCTTACCAGCGATCAAACTTGTTCATTTGTATAAATATGCCGAAACGCGCTTTTAATGTGTTTCTCAAACCAAAAATTAGCAAACGCATTGATCTACCGTAAAGACCCCAATGTACTCGAACGTGAGACTTTTCTCGTCTTTCTGCAGGCGAAAACCGTTACTGTCTCGTTTTAGGGCTCTCCGGCTGCACCGAATCTGGAAAGCGTGCTAAGCATACTTTTTCAACCGATGCCGTCATAGGTAGGTAGAGAGACATTAAGGAGGGAAAACTGAAGACCAAAAAGAGTTGTAGAAGTGGCGGAAAACAAATGAATGAAGAAGAAGCACGCATTTCCTGATCTCGTCTCAGGATCGATACATTCGCCCTCCATTTCCTTTGCGAGCAGGCTGCGCCGCCCATCAAGATAATCGTGCGGTAATACTGCAAATAAAAAAGAATCGTTATTGCTTACAGCATCAAGAGTTTTCAATGATTTTATTAGCTCAATTTCCACGTAAGGACGAGTTTTTCTCTCTTATAGCCAATTTACCTTATACTGTATGAGTTTAAATTATTTAAGTAAGCTAATAACATGTCCCAACCGTTTTCTTAGCAATTAGCGAGCCCATACTCTCGTTTGAATGACACTTACATGGAAACTCTAAACACATACATTAATTTTCATGTACTAAATTGCAATATTAATAATTAAATCTTTGAAAGCCATGCAAATAATTAATGACATTTTCATCTTTATGTGCTGCTTATACAACAAAATCATTTTTAGACTATGAAGTGATAAAACAGATTGATTTCATTTCTGTGATATTATTTATTTGGGTTAATTTACTGTGATAAGTAACTAATTAATGAAATATCAAAAATATAAAAACGTTCAGAATGAGGTTAGTTTAAAAATAAAATAAAAATACAGACTTTTCACAAGTAACATGTAATTTCAACTGAAATTGATTGGAAATGTTTTGTATAAAATTCTCACGCACTCAAAATCCACTTCGGGATAATTTTTGACCTCGTGTTAATTTTGTCATGGCTCTACACTTTTTTATCATAATATCTGAAGAAGAATGTTTTGAAATGTATAGAGATAATTTCATTGATAAAAATTAGCTCTTCTCTGAAACTGTAGCGGTTATGAACAAGTTATCATAGTAACATACATTTCTACAAAACAGTTTCATAAAATAAAAAATTAATAAAATAAATAAATATTTTCTTTCAGATTATACGAACTGTGGAGAGGGGTGTCTTTTTAGGTTTTTTATAAACGATATATTACCTTTTGTTAACATGGAATAGACTGTTTTAGTTTTAAAACAAGATATTTTAGCATTATACACTTTTAACAGAAAATGTGCAACCAACACTCTTATAAATGCAGAAAATTTAATTAGTTTACACGTTGACATAATATTTTAACATTTCATAGATTTTTTTTTTGGTAATGTATGATCATATAGTGACAACTAAGGTAATCACTTGAGACACCTAAACTGTGGTATAATTGTTTAATACTTTTTGCAATATTTTGAAGAAAAAAAAAACTAACACAACTGATATAAACACAGAAACGTTTGAGTTATCATTTTGGCACGGCTGCTGAACGCATTTACCCTCCAAATTCTCTGGAGTGAAAATATTTCAATTAATTTCCAGTCTCTTGTTTTTGACAGGCTTGACAGAAAATTACCTGCTCGTCCTTCAGTAGTAAGACTGGGGTCTTCCCCAGTCCATTGCATCAGATTAATTTTTGAAAGTTTTCCTTTTTGCATATCAAATATGCTTAACGAAGCACTGAAGACAATGCGTACACAACTGCAGTACAATTATTGGATCCATTGTTGAAGAAAAAGTTTATCTTCAATTTCTCTATAACAGTGAAGTTTTTGGATATTGTAATGTACAATAAATTTAACTTTTTATGTATTAACTTTGGCGGCAAGACGGCAGTCAGGAAAAATATGGCAGCATGCGGACACATTGTTACAAAGATGGACAACAATGCACTATATACATGCTTGGTAGTCTGTTGATCAACATGAACAACACATTCAAACTTCCAAAGACTAAAATACACTTATTTACTATGGCATGGCATTTTCTAAAAGATATTCACCAATTCAACTTTATTTTCGTGAAATTGGTAATTTCATTCTTATGTGAATATGAAAAGAATCAGCTGTTATATTTTATTTCACATCCTTAAGCTCTGTTTAGCCATTTTAGGTACTTAAAACGTATTTAATTTTAAAAAGGATTCACATATATGAATATAAAAGGACATGAGTGGAAAAGTATGTTACATATCTGTATTATGATGTCAGGAAAAAAAATAATAAGTTAAAGCCAAAGACTTTATCGGCCTACACTTAAAGTAGAGATGCAACAAGAAACTGATCGCAGTTTTCTGTGTACTACAAACATCACTGGTAATGGGACATGAAAATATGACATCATATCTACCTGTCTTTTACAGCCATTTAGAAAAACGTTCACCCTTCCTTTGTCTTTGTACTCTAAAGTCAATAAACTGGAAAAACAATCGCACGTCCAGATAAAACAATTGCACATCAAGACAAAGTCTTCAGAATAAATAGCCTTGATCGGCTAGAACTCAAAGGTTTGGCGATGCAAGAACAAACTTTGTAAGAAGTGCTTTCGTATCGAAGAAATAAGTTTCGTACAGAATTTAATTGAGAAAGAAAGATTAAGCTTGTTGGCGTATGAAAAGTCGTTATTGTGGCGAGTGTTAGAAGGGAGAGCTGGGACAAGGGGCGTGTAGGCAAGTCAATATTAAATTCAATAGGCTGTCCTTCCCTGCGGCGGGAGAGCTATATGAGGCAGTGATAGCGCCAATAATCCACTTAGCACTGTCAAGGTCTTGACGCGCACGTAATCACAGTTTGCGGGAACCCCAGGGCCTCAAGTTAATAACACGTTCTTTAACTCCTGTGTGCTTATGTTCACACATGCTTCGTTACTTGGGCGACAGCAGGAAACTGCCGTTGCTGTTCCGATAGCTTAAAGCAACTGAGCTGCTCAGCTTCGAATCTCAGAATGCTGCGGAGTTTGGTGAGTAATATACCGGGTGTCCCATTTAACTTACTCGCCCAAAATATTTTTTTTCTGTTGCATCAAATGAAACATTGTTTCCAACTCAAACATACGATTCTTAATATAATGGGAGAGTTTTTTTGTATTTCCATTAATGTATGAGATAATAGATAGAATTTCGTTTGTTTAAATGGCACCATGTACATTTTATTCAAGAATACATGTACCCCATTTTGAGGGTACGTTTTAATCAAGCAAACAGTATATATAGAAATGATAAATGTATGACATCTTTAATTTAATAGCATTACAGCGTACTTTTTAACTAATCATTTATTAATGGAATAAATCATTATCTGTCAGTTGATGTTCTCCATAGATCATCAGCGTTTTTACTTTCTCTTCATGCTTGTACATCTTGTAAGGAAAATTGTACTGAACAATATGTTAGTGCAGTACTAACCTACTCAGATGAATGACTAGAGTACACTGGTATGTAAGCTAAAACAACGATACTTTGAGGGGTGAGGAAGATGGATTGCTTGGCCCTCCGCCATCTTTCAGGGTATCTGTGTTTACATGAATCGTAAACCATAAACAAAACACAAAATTCTATTACAGTACTACATTGGGTAGGTAATTTGTACAAACAAGGCATTAAACAATGCGGTTTCTTTAATAACTATGCTTGCCGTTTTCTTGACAAAAGTGGTACAGTGGTACTTTTTAATGGCTCTTGGGGAGGGTAAATGTATTCTTGAATAAAATATATATGGTACCATTTATTTAAAAAATATTAAATTTTATCCCCTTTTTCCTACATTAGTGGAAATACAAAATACAATCAGCAAAAACTCCTGCATGTTGTTAAAAATATTTTGTTCTAAACAATTTTTTCTTTGAGGCATCAGAGAAAAGGGAGTAAAATAATTGGAACACTATGTATATGCAAAATACTTTAATTTACTTGTGCCTTCTCTTGAAATTCGGCTTTGGTTGAAAATGTTGTATGCTTAAGTCGTTTTATTAGTTTGTTTCTTTTTTTAAAAGTGCTAAACAGTTTGTGCATTGTATGTATGCAAACTGTTCGATATATTGCGATATTTGCGTTACTGTAAGTATTTTATTTATTTCTACTTCTCTAGTTTTTATTTTAATTACATTATTTCAAGAGTTACTTTATTTTTCGATGTTACGATAATATTATGGAATGAATTTATGTTACTAAATAATGAATGAATAATTCATCTTTATTGCAGAATAATGATTAAAGTATTAACAAAAAAGTCTGAACTTTTAAACATGAAAGCAATCTACAAATATTAATAGAATTTGAAATTACTAGGATGTTCTGAAATGTATGCCAACAGTTAAGTCTCATAAATAACATTAGCAGTTTCACTGTTCGGCCAATTAATGTAAATTGGCCTTTGGCTAAAAATGTTGCTTAAGTCGTTTTATTAAGTACTGAATAATTTTTGCATTGTATATGTACAAACTGTTCGATATATTGCGACATTTGCGTTAATGTTAAGTGTTTTATCTGTTTCCACTTCTATAGTTTTTGTTATTTTGGTTACATTATTTCAAGAGTTACTTTATTTTTCATTTTTACTATATAAATTATATTTAATTGTTTCCTTTGCCCGATTTCAGTCCACTAACACTCTCAAAATGTTCCTATTTGCTTTTACCTATTCTTCTACATCATTGGGTGAAAATATCCTCATTAAGCGCTGCTCATTCGTTCCCAATAATTTCCTTAGCTAATAGTTCTCACTTTCCCCCTTCGATCTTGATACTTAGGTTTCTGTCGGTCCGGATGGTGTAATGGTTACCATACTTGCCTCCTACACCCAAGATCGCGGGTTCGAACCCGGCCAGGACCGATGGATTTTTTCGGGCGTAAAAATCGTGAGTATGGCTTCCTTCGGAAGGAAGTAAAGACGTGGGTCCCGTGTCGTACATTTACGGCACGAAAAAGAACCTCAAGCCTGAAAGAGAGGCCTCTGAGCAAAATTTGTCGGCCGTTTCACGCCCTGAATTGAATGATGACCTAAGATGTTAAAGAGCGTCCATAAATAAATCAATCAATACTTAGGTTTCTGGTCTCAAGGAATCGTGTATGAGGCGCTAACATACTTAATTGACCTCCTTCGTGGTCTAGTGGTAGCATTTTCTACTACTTATATGGAGATCCTAGGTTCGATTCTCAGTCAGGTCATGCCATTTGGGTATGCTTTTTTTCCTGCGGTTTTCCTTACCCTAAGAAGGGGAACGCCCGATAGCTTTAAGCGCTCTGGTCTCCTGTCTCGTTTGCGTCATCAGAAGTTCGCTGCAATACCAGGAGCGAATGCCAACCAATTCATGAGAATAATAGGCTTACCTGGACCAAATAAAAAAAAACTTAAATGCCGAATTGGATGATAATCCAATGCTCTGATAGTCTAATACTCTCAAGAGTTGGACTCCCTGTATGATTTCCGAAGTGATAGGGGTTTAATAGAAATGCCTGGCTGAGTGTGTACGGACATGGGGCAAATGGGGTTTGTGGTGCATTGGGGTTAATTCATTCTCACGTGCAAGAACGAAGTAAGTCTCCGAATAATAAGTACGGCATACTTCAAGAATTACTGCCATTCGTTACACCTTTAAGATAATAGTAAAGTGATAAAAGTAGTCAAGTGCCTGTTACCGTGCACTTATACGAACCACTATCGCAATGCTTATTTATAACTAATACCGTTTGCTTCCTAGCCTAAGGCAATACTTTGTTGATATGGTTTATTTACGGACGCTCTTTAACATCTCAGGTCATTAGCGTCCCCTTCAATTCAGGGCGTAAAAAGACCGACAAATTTTGCTCAGAGGCCTCTTCTTTCAGACTTGAGGTTCCTTTTCGTGCCGTAAACCTACGACAGGGGACCCGCGGCTTTACTTCCCTTCCGAATTGTATGCGGGATCTTGGGTTTAGGAAGCAAGTATGGTTACCACTACACCACCAGGACTGACACGGGCCAATGCATAGAAGTTTGTGCGATGTAAACAAAAGTAAAAACAAAAGAGCGTGGACACTATACTCCATAAACACGCCGTATTGTGACACCTAAAAACGGTGCACAGAATTTCACAGAATTTCCCGCAGCACCTCAATAAATACATCTGGTAACTGTAGTGAAACATGATATACCGTTTTCAAATAAATTTTCTTTAAGAACTATACTTTCCTTATGACATCTAATAGCACAAGATCATTAATATAATGAGAACCGAAATTAAGCAAAAAAGTCTCGACTTACAAACTTGCTACTGCAATACACTATCTGCTTGTAACGTTTCTATCACGAAGGACACGATTATAATGGAGAAAATTTGGAGGTAATATGTGAAATACTTGTCATGTCCTACATTTAGAATCAAAAGTAAACTCTCGCTCCTTCTAAGGATGATCTTCCCACTTTGTTCCTAAACTAAAAAAGTGTACAAATAAAAGAGAATTAATGAAACATTGCACTATACCGCCTCGGGACGTGAAAGCAAACTCAAAACAAGCCATGCCTCAGTCTCAGCAAATAAAACACATAACTCCACCTCATCAAAAGTGCAACGAGTGATAGTTCAAAACGAACGAAAACAGCACAAAATACTGAAACCTGAAGTTATATTTAAAACAAATGGCAACCATGTAGAGATAATAACACGTAACAACGAACTAACTTCGTGAAAAAGCGGTGTGATTCATATGAATTACTTGTACACGAAAATGTATGTCTTATATTGTTTATTTTGAAAGTCTTCGGTAACAGATATGACAATATTTGACTTTTATCTGCTGATGATACTAGTGTATTAGCAAATAGAAAATAAAATTGTGTGGAAATAAACACTTATATTTGAATAAAACAAACCAGTGTAATGAATTAAATTACTCATTCCAGTCTATGTATAATATTTCATTTATTCAAAACACTGCAGTTATACTGAATTTCTTGTACTTATTGAAAATCATGAATACACTACTGAGTTCAGTATGTTATCTCATTAGGTCACTGAGCAATTTGAACTCAAAACTTAATAGTTGTAATTATAATTTTGCTTATTTTCATTCTGTTGAAATATGGAACAATCCTGTTGCATAGTTCCGTAGATAACAAAATTATTTTAAAGTAAAAAAAAAAAAAAAAAAAATCAATGAGAATTATTTCTGGATAATAGAGCTTTTTACAGAATTTTTTTTTTTTTTTATAAACTGAGAGTTGTAATCCTACCACTCGAGTATATTTTCTTCTCTATAAAAATAGAATTACAAATATACAGTTTTAACATAAGGCGTAAAGGAATTCTCCATAGTCTAGCAGCAATTTTAATTTGTTATTATAAGGGAGGTAATTATCAATGAATTAAAGAAATATAAAACAATTAAAAATGAATAATGCAGTCTTTACTGTTGTCAAACTCGATAATAAAATGTTACACCATAATACTAGCATAATAACAAAACAATTCTATTGTTTTTATTACTGAAATTCTGTCATCAACTGAATATTATGTCACGAAATATTAAAGAAACAATTTATGTTGCTAAATACTCAATAAATAATTAATCTTCATTGCAGAATACAAGATTACAGAATTAACAAAAAAAGTCCCAAAGACCTATTTTAAATGTGAAAATAATGTACAAATATTAATAGAATTGGAAATTACTAGCGTGTTCCGAGTTAAGTTTCACAAATATCATTAGCAGTTTCACCGTTCTGCCAATTAATGTATCTTTGTATTCCTTCTATAAAGATCGTTTTAATCGCTGTTAATGACAGCTGATCCTTTTCAGCTTGGCTAAATTTCTTGCGGTAAACCCAATCTCAACAATAACAAGAGACAAACAAACTAAATAATGTACATCCATGTTGTAATTACGTCTTAAATGTAACACAAGACGCCATTAACTGCAGAGTAATTCATTAGAAACTCGACAGTAATGTTAATTCTATTTTTAACATTATCTAATAAGTCGTTTGTTTATTTAAACATTATTTAATTTACTGGATAACAAAAACAAAATCTTAACCGCTGTTAAAACATAAATGTGATAAGATCTATTACTCTAAATTAATTCCTTGGTGATTATAGTTCTGTATCTACAAACATAATAACATAATTTACACCTTGATCTATTTTATTTAGAACAAATTGATAGGTAGCACATTGTTTAACCCCTGGGGCATCGACACTCTTGATTAGAGAGCGGAAAAATATGAAAAAAGTTTGACGATACATAAAATCAATTATTATTAAAAATATGAAAAAAATGTTAACGTAATCAAATTGAAAGAATAAAACTGAGATTTAATATGCTTTCATTTATAAAATGTTGCAATATAAGTGCACTATTTTGATAGTGAGCTGTAAGCAATTTCACCATGCTTTCTGGCAAGAGATTATGTCATCTGTCAGAGAAAATGTTTTTGTATAACGAAAAGCGCTCTGCATCACATGATGTTGCCAAAGGGAATTCTGCAATATTTTGTAAATTTGTGTTCCTTTGAATGGATTTTTACCTTACCTTCCAGTGTGTCATTAATTATAGTAAACTCAGTGATTTCTGAACACAATTTCTTTAAAGTAGCTACAGATAGTAGTGTTCTGTAGGCATATTTGAAAAAAAAAAACAGTTTTTAAATTTTTATATACTATTTAAGTGGTATATGTTGCCGATACTGTACCATCACATAGCTCGTTGGTCCTGGTAGTGTAGTGGTAGCCATACTTGCCTTCTAAACGCAAGATCGCTGGTTCAATCCCGGCCAGATCGATGGCTTTTTTCGGGCGTAAAAACATTAAGTATGAGTTCCTTCGGAAGGGAAGCACAGCCGTGGTTCCCATGTCCTAGATTTACGGCATGTAAAAGAACCTCAAACCTGAAAGAAGAGGTCTCTGAGGAAAATTTGCAGGTCGTTTCACGCCCTGAATTGAATGGGACGCTGATGATCTGAGATGTTCAAGAGCGTCCGTAAATAAACCAAATCAAAAAGATCACTTAGCTCCGCGGTGGACTATTCCTGATCGACAATGGAAGAGGAACTTAACAGCAACTGCGAATGCCTAAACAGATTGTCTTCTTTCACATTTTTTCGCATTTTTAGTATGATGCTAAAGTTGAAATTTTTGTGCGTGCAGAAATCTGAGTGAGCATTTTAAAAATTGCATAAATTTACACATTCTAAATGTTGTTTTAAATCTATAGGTATAATAATATCATAATTTACAGTTTGATTGAATCCCCTAATAACAACTTCATACTTCCTATGTCATTCATACATCACATTATTTCATTGTCGCGTTTGCTAAGAATCGTATGCATTAAACAAAAATGTAAATTCTACTACCAAAAGTGCAGTTTTTATCGTTTGGGCATTATCGAAATGCATTCATTTTAATGTAAAACTGATATTGTGTGCTGAGCAAAGCTGTGCGAATAGAAATGCTAGGGAAACTTGTCCATAGAGTGCAGAGTCCTTGGCCCCGCGCGACTCGTCTTCAACTGCGGAGGCAGGCCAAAAATAACTCTCCGTATTACAGAATGTGTACGTGTGAAATAAACGGAGAAAGAATAAAGAACGGTTGAAGTTCTCTCAGCGTGTTGTGTATTGATCCAAGTCAACGCTGAAGTACAGCACTTTGAAAGTGCGGACATTTCACATAACCGTGCCTTTCTTGCGGAGTCCTTGGAACAAGAGCGGGCTGCAATATGTGCGAGGGGTCGTGATAATAATGTTTTATACGAGAAGGGGTGGGGATATGGCTCCATCTGCTCCCAGTCCCGACCTAATGAAAATAAATGACCCGGAGAAAGAAAAGCAGGGAGCGAGGGACGTTTTCGGAAGTACGTACTTAATGTGATAACTGGGGCGCACCCCGCCCCGCCCCGCACCGCACACACTGCCCTACCTGGTGTCTACATGCACGTTAACACCTCCTTCCTAGAGAGCGCGCCACTTCTTACCTGCATGCTGACAGCTCGCGTCTTATTCTTATGACTGCGTCATTTGTTTATCATTTTCAAGAACGTTTCTCTTTCATTTAAAATCGTTGATGTCAGCTAAGAGTATTATTAGATACTACAAGTGAATGTTTAAAAATGAATGTAAAATATTTATGAAAGGTTCTAAATGTCTGTCGGTTATGCTGCAAAGAGAGTACCGGTTGTTTTGTTTGGTAGTTAAGACTTACTGCATTTTATATACATATACCAAGCTTTAGTTATAAAACTTGTCCATCCACGCAATGTTTTACGTCTCTACTACTAAACGTACCGCAGCCGGCGACGCCTGTACTTTAACCGCACTTCCTAAAACTGTGCCGGGAAAACACATTGCGATTAACCGATTAAGTTCCCACTGTAAAATTTATTTCATTGCTCCTTTACATTTCGAAACCTCTCGTTTTGTTAATTTCAGGAAAGATTTTGCTGGCGAAAGTTTAAGATCTCCGCTAATTTATTTATGGACGCTGTTTAACACCTCTGGTCATCAGCGTTCCATTCAATTTAGGGCGTGAAAGGACCGATAAGTTTTGCTCGAGGCCTCTTCTTTCAGGCTTGAGGTTCTTTAGCCGTAAATCTAGGACACCGAACCCTTAGCCTTATTTCCCTTCCGAAGGAAGCCATACTTAGGATTTTTACGTCCGAAAAAATCCTTCGACCCCGGCCGGAATTGAATCCGCGACCTTGTGTTTAGAAGGCAAGTATGGTTACCACTACAGTACCAGGACCGACTCCCATGGTTTTGTCCAGTTTTTCTGCTAAACATGTAGCTTTTTGCTTGTTTTTTATTTTAATAAGCTGATTCCTATTTAAATAACTTTATAAAAAAGGCGTTTTTATAAAGCCATCTTCGCAAGTGATTGTATGCTGCTTGGAGACCGGTAGGGAACAGATGCAGTAAGCGAAGTTCAAGGACATGAAAGAGAGAGGAGTTAAAGCACGGGCACAATTTATAAATTAAATTTTCTTTCAACTTACGCAACGCTTGCACTCCATGCAGACAAATAATTGAGAATAGAAATTCAGCAACGGTGATATTTATAAGTAAATTAGTAGACATTGTAAGGGTATTGGTAGTTTTGAAACGTTAGTATGTTAAAGTGTGTAGAAATACGGTTGGAGACGTATTTGCGAAGAAAACGAGTGTCTGCGCATGCGTGACCAGAAGATGGGATAGCGTTTTAAGGACTTTCTTGAAGGTGGAATGTGGAAGCTTTCAAAGAGAGCGAACGTTGCACCTTCGGTCAAGATGATCAATTTTACGACGCACCCATGAAGTTCATAACAACTTTAACACAGTAATAAAGTTATGATTTAAATTACAGAAATGTTTATGGTTATATAGTACACCTTGGCCCATTGTTCTCTTGTTTTTATTTGTTTTATTAGGGATGGATAGGCTTTTCTGGAAGCATACACTATACAGTCGGCCCATGAACCATGAATGACTACAGAATAATAATTATCAGATAGTTAAAATGGACAAAGAAATGCATGTGTACACTATTTTAAAAAGCACATCATTAATATGGAGATATGAAAACTCGCTCCTCTATGTTTTTCTTATTTTTGTATAATCCAAAAAATTTGCATTTATGTTAATTAATAAATTAATATTATAGCACAACATCTTTGTGTACTAACTGATAGAACAGTAAGGTCGCTATTCTAGTTTTGTACATTTAACATTGAGCTAGGGTTCTCGGCAATGTCTGAAAAAATCAATGCCCTCTCACGAAAAGATTTGAACACTTGTTCTTGTTCTTTCTATAAAAATTCTGTAGCAGAACATATTGACAGTAGAGCAAAACGAACTTTACAATCAACTGTAAATTACTCGTAACATAGTTGAGAAATGCATTTATTAACTTATTGGCAAGATAATTCACATTTTAAAAGTAGTAAATTCTCTTGAATTTACTAGTTTTAAAGAGAATATTTCATGTGTTAGTACTGATAGAGCGAGAATTTCTTAAAGAAAAACAAACAATTTCTCACTGCACAAATTGAGCAGCTGTTTCATAGGAAACTACGGAAATATTTATTAAACAGCATTTCTACGTTACTACATGGTAAGGTATTCCAAATGGAAAAATAAATTGCAAAATTGCTCTAAATTACGAAAAGGCGACTCACCTGTGATGGCTTCTGAATAACTTATACAATTTCGCCCAGGCTAGACCAGAAATGAAAATGTAATGGCAATGTTAATGTTTCTAATATATTTTAAAAACGTAAAAAATCGTAAATGCAAAATGGAAACTTAACATACTTTATTTTTATTAGTGTAATGGAACGTAGAGGAAGTATTTGAAAAGATCTGTAACATTTACGGAGATTCATTAATGTTTTATAAAAGATTAACTTTTCTTATACCTTTTTAATGTAGAACTATTTTGAGTCTGCATCCGCAGCGAGTGCAGCACGAGCTGGGCCAAGGTCACGTCAATCGCCTATCTTTAAGAGCTGGTGGCTACATATGGGCAGTCGGTCACAGTTTGTGTTATTACAGAGTGTTAGTGAAGTAAAACTTTCTTTAGCATAGAGCAGAGAAAAAATAAATACAGGAAAAAGCACAATACTACAGAGAAACTTAAAGAAAAGAAATTGAAGTAATTATGGAAGAAGCAGAGCTGTTGCGAGTGAATGCAAATTTCAAAAAAAGAAATCAGAAATGTGTGACTACAACAGGCACCACTTGGAAACTATATAACACCGTCACTTCATATTATGAGTAAAAATAATATTGTGTGCAGTACTATTAATGATCGAAGTTGTGCGAGTAGAAATGAGAGGGAGGCTTGTTGATTGAAGGAGCTGGCGACTGGCGGACCTTAGACCCACGCGGTTTGCGTACAGCTGCGGATACAGGCAAAGCGGTAATGGTATGTCATTTTTACGTATAATCATGCCTGGGCCTGAAGGCACTTGGGAGCGATGTCTATAAAATATGTGACAAACGTTTTGTTATAAAGCGCTTCATGGATGTTATGTTTAAATATCAACTTGCAGGTGTTAAACCTATGTAGAAAGTGCAAAATGAATTAAAAATATTCAACATTAGTGGTACAGTTTGAGAAATTAACTATGAAATTCCTCCTCTTTGTAAATAAAAGGCTCTGCAGCTCTTGACTGTATCACTTTGAAGGACTAATATGGAAGAACGTTTGTATCAACGACATGGCTTCAAAAATGGTTTTCTTCACTAAATTTTCATCAAATCTAAAGATGAATTTCTACCAATTTTGAAATGTGAAAAAACAAAGACCTTCAAAACGTAAAGATAGTAATATGTCTTACAAACAAAGAATAATAACTATTATCTAGAGTTTTATGAAGTCTGGTCATTTCAGTATGACTCGTAGCATAGAAGATTAAAATGGCTATAGAAAAGGTAGACAATGGTATTAAGATTTCTAAGGCATTTGCCTTGAGGAAGATACTTCGGTACTTCAGTCTTCTTGTTCAACGGCTGGCCAATGAGGGCACTTACAGTACGAAGGAATGAGGCGAAGAAGACACTTGGCGGCCAAGATCCACAGACGGTGAGAAAAGGACATAGACAGGATTCCTAACACGTTTTCAGACAGAACACCCCAATGCTGGCGGACCTCCTCCTCAAGGAGTTTGAGCCCTTTCATACCAGATGCCGGAATAGAACCCTTTCCAACATGCAAGCCACCGTCACACCGCGCCATCTCACCTCTTCCTGGCACTTATGACAAGTAGAACCAACGGATGAAATGGGAAGGTGGAAAATTCGTGGAAAGTAAAGCTCTATCCCAGTGTTAGACTAAGCGACAGAAGAAATGTCGAAAATACCCAAGATCAGGGATCTGAACACTCCCAAATTCAAGTGCCAAGCGTTCGCCTAAGATACTCCGCTTGGATGGCGAATCTCAGTAATAAAAGAATAGTTAAAATATTTCAGTCTAATAGTTGAAGCAGAATATGACAATTAAATGGTGAATATCTGTTTTAAATCATTGAACATCTAATGCAGAATTGCAGAATGGAGGAGTGTAACACAGCACGTATCAGAGTTAGGAAAACATCATTCAACAAAACTTCCAGGGCCGTGTGAAAAGTTGGGACTAACAATTAAAAAGCGAAATTGTTTTAATTTTTCAACATTATCTCCTTCAAAAGTAATACACTTATTCCAAAGATGCTCTAGCATCTTTATCCCATCCCTGCAGAGGTTTTCTGGAAGCTCTGCAAAATAGGCATCTATAGCCCCAATCGCCTTCTGGTTCGAAGAAAAATCTTGTCTCGCGAGGCAATCCTTGAGCTTCGGGAAGAAATTGAAGTCGGAGGGAGTCATTGTTGTTCTAACAATTCGTGGTGCAAATCCTTCAGTTCCGAAATCGTCAGAACCCTTCTAGGGGCAAGTGCGTTGTCCTGGTGAAATATAACTTTTTTTCCTCTGCAAACCAGACCTTTTTTCTCGAATGTTGGCATCTAGCCTGGTTAGAAGATCAGAGTAATACTCTCCGGTTATTGTTCTACTCTTTTCAAGATAATCAATGAGCAAAATGCCCTTAGCATCCCAAAACACTGATGCCATGACCTTTCAGGCTGATGGAACTGGCTTTGCCTTCTTTGGCGGTTAACAACCGGCCTTCTATCCACTGTTTTGACTACTGTTTGGATTCTGGTGTATGATGATGAATCCATTGTAACGAATCTGCGAATAAAACCAGTCTCTCTAAACACTGCTCAAGAGGTTCTCACGCGCATTCTCTTTTGATCTGCTGTGAGCAAACGCGGCACCCATCTTACGCTAAGCTTTCTCATTCCCAAATCTTGATGCAAGGTATAACCCGTGTGCTCTATGCCTATAGCCTCAGCAATTTCACGCACCTTCACTACCGATCGTCCAACGGCATATTGTGCACTTTTTTTTTTTAACTATTTCCGGTGTTGTATCACATTTTGGACCTCCTTCTGGGTTGGAGCGTCCAGATTTAAACTCCGAGGAAGTTTAAATGCTTTTTCACCATCACCATCGAAAATGACGGTGAAGATTCACCATACACATGAATTTTATTTGGTGTTAAAACTTCTTTTACGAAGAAGTTTATAACTACAGGATGTTCGATTTTATTCATATCAACAATACATACGCATATCTTCAGCAACAAGCAACAATATAGAAACGATTGACATTTTTAGAAACGCCTATAAGACATCTACCAACTTAATGGAAAAACCTCACTGCATTAGCGCGGCCATTTCTGTTCAAGGTCGAGAACTTTTCAATTGGCCCTCGTAAAAGAGTAAATTGTAAATGATGAAGAAGAACAGTCGATATGTTTCCAGAAATGTAACAACACCATCCATCAAAGAGCGAATAAACATAGCTAAGAAATATAAAATACTAATAAAACTTCTGATGTTAAAGTAGTCAAGATCCCATTCCTTCAGCGTTTATCCAGCAGGTGATATAATGAACCTGGTTCAGAATATACATAAAGAAACGACTTTAATGCCATATCTGCACCCTCTTTAGTTACTCTGTCGTCTACACACGGGGGATATTACGTGCTCTCACACTCTGGTTTTCATAACGCTTGCATAAAGGCCATCACCGGGAATTAACTCCAGCTCTGCGGCCAAGTTTTTACGCTCAGGGGCCGATCTAACAAGTTGCTATGCATTCCGCACAGAGGCTGTATATTAGCTCCTTCTTGGGGCGCGGATGGATAATGAAGTCTAACTTTAATATTGCAGAAAAAGTTTCGGTTGATCCTGGGGTAATAAAGTTGTCAAGGGAAGCAACGGTGGCCGACTTGCGAGAGGATTAGCGATAGAGCGGCGATGTGGGGCGGCCATGATGATTAATGTGCTGCCACATGCCTGCCGATAACATTGTACTAATGTGCATTGATGACTTTCTTCCATTAAACGCCACACGTTTTTCTGTTTCAAATGCATGTAATATTCTCGCGTATATTGATTTACATTTATTATGTTCTTAATTAAACTACCTACAACAATAGCTAGAAAAACGATGAAAGATCACTGAGCATGTGTAGCTGTAGAAAAAAGTATTTTAATTATACTTGGAGAAGGAAAACACACTTTCAGGATAAATGAGATGAAAGAAAGAAAAATACATTCCCTTGCAAAAATACGTTGATTCTGGAAATATTATTAACTCGAATCTCATGCGTGTTTTAATACGGATATTCAACACAGTTCTGTTCTTTATACTGAAACAGCGAATTCCGAAGAAATGAAGCTATTGCAGTTGTAATAGAATAGAAGAATAGAGAGAAAGAAGATAAAGCATATTATATTTTTAAATTTAATGTTTTTTTTAGATGTAAATTATAAATTTGTTGTAAATAAGCTTATTGTACCTTATTTGGTGATTTAAATTTCCTTATGATCCTTATAAGACGAAATTGAGTATTTAACATTAAACTGAACATATAAACATGTTATCTACAGATTTTTTTGCAAACACTGATGCTAGGGGATACATTTTTCTATCACCCCCAAATGTTTCAAAATATTTTTAAAACTTATTTACACCATTATCGCAAAGTCAAAAATCTACATAAAATCTAAATTATTTACGCAGTCTACTTCCGGTACCATCTGTTTTCGTATTTATCGATGGATTTCCTTAGTAGTTATTTTTTTTCTTTCTTTTCTTTTTCCTTTTCCTTTTTCTTTTCTTTTCTTTTCTTTTCTTTTCTTTTTTTTCTTTTTTTTCTTTTTTTTTCTTTTTTTTTCGTCTTTTAAGGGTAAAGGATTTTCTGGGACTTTTTTTTTTCACCAAGCAAAACCACGAAAAAGAAAAGTAACCAGATTGATCGAAAGGGAGATGTTTAACTTAGTGGTCTCTCAGTCACAATGTCTACTACAAACTACAACTATCAGCATAAATGGTTCTGAGCTAGTGAAATTTTAAATGTTTGTCTTTGGGTAACTGGACGAGGAATACCTTAAAATGTATTCTACTATGAAACGGCAATTTACTTAAAGCGATTTCTAGTCTTATTTGTCTTTTTGTGGGTATTAGTTGTACTGGTTTCCTGCGGACATTTTTGCTGTCTTATTATTATTGTTACATGATTTCTGCATTATCAGTAAGTATCTGTTTAGAGAGGTCTTATCAGTAGCTGCTTTTGACAGTAAACAATCATATTTAAAGTGGAATGACAGCTTACAACTGCAGACTGTTCAAAATAGTGCGAAAACAAACGACTGTAAATGTTCAAGTTATTTACGAAATATACAGATTGTATAAACAGATTGAATATATTACTTCTCTGTCTACTATAATTATAAACAGAGACCGGAATTTCAGGCAATTATTTTGCTTAAAATAGGCAGCTTAAAATACTGAAAATAGACAGTAATATAATTAAAAAGGCATTTATTAAAAGCGAAAACAGAGAGTGATATCACTCATTATTAATGAAAATAGGTATTTGAGATATTTAATAATTTCTTCACACGATTAAAGTACTTAAGCTTACTTTTCTTAATTACAAACAACAAAATATTTTTTCAAGGTATCAACTGTCATAGTCTGCCGCTAGTCAGAGAGAACATTTTTCATCATGGTAAAAGAATGTTCTACTTCACTGAAGTGATTGGAGCATATGTAAAACAAGCTATTTCGGAAAGACTCATTATAACAGAACATTCACCTTTCAGGACATCATGAAAATGTAGATCAAGACAAAGTAAAGTAGTTTTGAATAGTCCTGGCGAATGAGCAAAAGATGCGCAGTGGATTCTGATCGAGTTCATTTTTTGTTTATGCGTTTATAGGGGAATCAGGTTAGTGTCCCTCTTATTTCTGTAATGAAACATTGTGGGGACGGTTTATTGCACAGCTGTACCGTTCTCATCTTTCAGGTTTACAATTGTTAGTTAGATTTATGCAGTTGAGAAGTTATCCCCACCAGAAATTTCCTTGAATTGTAGATAGATACAAGCTCATTCGCTAGGATTATTCAAAACTACAGTACTTCCCCCATCCTCTCTATTTCCTGTTATTCGTATGCCCAATGCGTCCCTTTCACTAATGAAGTTTTTGCTATTTAAAGAGCTTAAGTGAATAGTTTGAGGAGAAAGTTTTTGACTGCTTAGAAA
This sequence comes from Metallyticus violacea, assembly GCA_030762175.1. Taxonomy (NCBI): domain Eukaryota; kingdom Metazoa; phylum Arthropoda; class Insecta; order Mantodea; family Metallyticidae; genus Metallyticus; species Metallyticus violacea. The sequence continues at coordinate 69,381,268 of CM060845.1, forward strand.
AAAGAAATAAATGCATAAACAACATTTTCAATAAATATTTTTGGGAGGTGGACATGTCATTTGATTTTTATAGCTTTTTAAAATGCGTAAATAATCGCAGATAAAATCCATAACTATCTAAAATTGTCCAAAAATGTTTTAAACCTTAAGATAGGTAACATAAGTCAGAAGAGATAAAAAAAAAAAAAAAAGGCAAAATTAAATCTGGCCCCAAATGTATGGAAACATGTTCGTTTCTATCTTACTCTTAAATATATCCACGCAGCCTTACGTCCGGGCTCTCTTTGTCGGTCCTGGTGGTGTAGTGATTACCATACTTGCCTCCTACACCCAAGATCGCGGGTTCGAACCCGGCCAGGACCGATGGATTTTTTCGGGCATAAAAATCCTAAGTATGACTTCCTTCGGAAGGGAAGTAAAGCCGTGGATCCCGTGTCGTACATTTACGGCACGAAAAAGAACCTCAAGGCTGAAAGAGAGGCTTCTGAGCAAAATTTGTCGGCCGTTTCACCCCCTGAGTTGAATGGGACGCTCATGACCTGAGATGTTAAAGAACGTCCTTAAATAAATCAATCAATAAAACCGGGCTCTCTTCATGAATAAATAAAGAAAGGGCATGTTGAAAGTAAGTTCATTTTGTAAACAGGAATAGGTCACCGGTCTTAAAAGTAAAGTTACAAAATACAATGTTTATTTTAAACCCTTACTCTTTTATAAGTACTGCTATACTACTAACCTATGTTAAGCTAGACGCTTTTTATTTCTCTATACTTTTCAATGGTTTCAAATTGAGGAATTGTGCTAATGCTTCAGGATAAATATTAATTCAAAATATTTCAGCACCTTAATATATTGGTTTAAAAATGACAAAGTCCGGAAATTGTGCGAGAAAGTTTTGTTTTCTTTCGAACACATTTCTTAATTCCATTTCCACTTCAGTAACTCTATCAAACATTTTAAATAGGACCACGCTAATAATTTAGTCAGCATAAAAATGCAACAGTACTCAGATAGTTCCATGTATTTTTACACCGCAAACATAAGAGGCTGCACTTTCTGCAACAGTCGCCAGAGATGACCCAACAATTTTGTGAGAGCTGATGGCGGCGTGGCGGCGCTGGAAGCGCATCCAACACCCCATTTCCGGGTCCGGTCCGGTTGTGACGTCACCGGGAACACGAGTTTCAACTCCTGACGGGAATCAATCTCTATTTATCCGATAGCGGGTGTGAGTTGCCGACACACCCGCTAAGTGCTGCCGGTCAGGAACAAACAATGCATTTCACGCCCCGCAAACAATGCCATCGTCATCGCCACACAAAAAAATCTCCACTGCGTGAGTGCGTGGCAAAACTCACGTGACTCCAACAGCTAATTAGCAATTTCACACCAATACTTAACATCTGATTGATATCTATAGCAAAGAAATGTTCTGTAGCAGGAAAGGTAATATTTGCAATGGTAAATAATTTGTAAATACAATTTCTGCAGATTGTTGGAAACTCTTTGTTCAACGCGAATTGCAGTTAGTTATGCAATTAAAATGTCAAAATGAAAGATAAGTAAAAATGAGGTCTTTGTGTTTAATTTAATTAGTTTACAAAGTTAAATTGGCAATAAGCCATAAATACGGCTTTTAATTCACCATCATCTTGCAGATGATGTTCGTTGTTCAAAGAAAAATGTTTAAGCAAGTATTAACATTGTACTGTCAAGTTATTTGAGTTACGGGCTTCCTGAACGCTTGCTTACCACAACAGGAAAAAGGGAGATAGAGTGCTGCGCATAAAGTTATTTTTTTTATTTTAGCATTTACATTTATGCATTTATGTATTTACAACAACAACAACAACAACAATAATAATAATAATAATAATAATAATAATCACTAACGTATATTATAAGAGATGTTATATACGATGCCCCTCAACGGCAAAACATTGCCGAAATATCTTCTAACTTTCATAAGCTCCTTAGATGTCCTCCTCATTTCTACTTGCACATTTTTGATAAACAGTAGTATGCATAAACGATTAGTTTTTTGGTATAAGCAATACTAACACAACTTCCTTCACAATTGCCTCAACCTTGGCTAAAAATAACTATATTGCTTCATAACAAAGTAATATTTTTATTTTTCATCAACTGTAGTTCTTCAGTGTTCTTTTATGTCCTAAAGTAAAAGTCTGTAATTTTTGTCGTGGGTGCACTGCCGTCTGCAGTTACACACTTCTGATAAATTTTAAATGAAATTTGCATTCACTCACAACTCTGCTTCCGTAATTTAGAATTCTTCACGATTTTTATTTGCAATCTCGTCGATCGTAGCCGTTTTGGAACGCCCTGAGCGCTCATCATCTCGAATCAGCTTAAATTCAGCAACCCACTGTTTAACCGTCTAAAACAGAGAGAGTCCTTTAAAATAGAATCCAATTCCTTTTTGTTTTTCGTTAGGATTAAATAATCAAAACGAAGTACTTTATCACAGCTCGTATTTAAACTTTATTCATATTGTAGAAAAGGTTAACACTAGTTTATTTAAACGACCTTTTTGAACAAATGACTACACTTAACGCATCTGAAAATTTACAGCTCGCCATTTAAAGGATGATACTTCTGTCATTGTAATTTGGCCATCTTCACGACATCTCTGAGTCAGGTCGAGAATTTTTAGAATACTTCTAGTATATGCATTTCTATTAATTTGGTTTGGATATTAAATTTCAAGATATAATTTACCCAAAGATTTCTTGTGCTTGCAGGCAATGATAATGATGTGAATTAAACAACACCCAGACTCACTGTTCATGAAATCAAATAACCCAGGAAATGTTTTTGTTTTCACTGAACATTTGTACGTGATTTATGTTCATCAAAATAAATATTAATAATAGGGTAAATATAATAATTATTTAGCCTGCCTGGAATCTTGAGCATTGTTGTATTTGAGTCTCTTTGCAAAGGCTAAAGAGCTCATTATTGTCAAATTCTTTAAATATTTGTTAATTTCCTCTTGTGTTCCTATGAATTTTCCTTTTTAGTCTGCTTTTCACACACACACACACACACACACACACACACACACAAATTTGAATTTATCGGCGTTCCGAAATTAGCTTAAAATAGTCGTATATATTTTTGGGATTGACTCCTTTTTCTTACTTGCTCCATATTTCAGGATATATGCCTAAGGTCATAACGAAAAGCGCCATGGTACTGTGTACAGATACAAAACCGCTACCTGAATCAGAAGACATCTAATGCACAAAACACGCATGTCTAACTATAAGTAAAATTAAATATCAGGAAGAACAGAAGTCTGCTAAATTGTGCCTCGTAATACGATAAAGTCCCGCTCTTACTTTACACAGGGCACCGACAATGGAAATAGCTAGGCGCAGTAGTACAGCCGGCTCTTTAGAAGTATTTGCTGCTGTAATTGAATGAAAGGTAAGGACTATTCATACACTCTGAAGTAAATTCTCCTCTATTTCTTCTTTGCGAACAATGTTCTTATTTCTGTCTTTCACTTCCTAACACATACTTCAGTTTTACTCATACGGGCCAAACTCTATCTTCATAATTAAGAGATATTACTGACTCTCGCAAGAACATTTAAGTTCGTAACAGAGACTCCTTGTTTGATATATTAATGTATTTTCCTTTAATCTCGAGCAGTTTCAAGGCCACAATTATAAACCTGATGGAACTCCGCAGTACTAAAGGAGCTTGTCACTTCTGCCAAATCCTTTTCTTCAATGCGGAGAGACTTTTACGTATACTCTGTAGTAAGGTATATTTTGTCGCAGCTTTAGCAATGAAATTTAGGAAATCTTCAAGCACACTTCACTGATTTACTGTGACAAATACTTTACGAAAGAGACAGGAAACTTTAAGCTCTCCATAATTACGCATTAGCCTGAAACTGGTGCTATTTCTTAACAAATAAAACAAAGATACAGGAAAGAGAAAGTGAGAATAAATCTTAAAATTGGAGAACTGTACCAAGAAAAAGTAGTGAAAGAGCAAGAAGTAAAATATATCAAACATTAGTATAATCACCGTTTTCAAGAAACCACCACCTTCATCGTGTTTTCACATTCTTTTCCTGGAATATCTTCGGCAGAAAAATTAAAAATTCTTTTGTCGGTTAACTTTAGATTTTTATTTTGCAACCATCACGCATTAAGTTATATCACTCTATTACTCTCTACAGCTAGGAATTGCATATTTTGCTTCTAAAGTCCGTTGAAGCTTTGGTTTTGTGAATGTTTATGTTTACACACTGCCTCACTTTTTAGCTCATAAGTAGAGCCTCATAAGCAGAGCCCGGAAGTTAGGAAGGTTATATAGAAATTGAATTTGTTTCTGTACAAAGGGACTCGGTAGGGTTAGTTTTGCCATTGCCTTTTGACTTCTGTTGACTATTTTCAGTTTTAAACTTTTTTGACCGTTTTGCATTGTAATGGATTTTCCTGCGATTATACATGCATTTTAAAAATCACATAAAGAAATCCAATATATCGAAGTGAAAAAAGTATTAATATTTAAATGGCATGTTCACCTACAAAAGTATCTATTGAGAATCTAGTTATATATTTATTTGTTTTCAAACAGCCACTCTCCTTAACCCATTCACTTAAACTGTTTAAATAGCAAAACCTTCATTAGTGAAAAGAACGCACGGCTACCGCAGGCATACCGATATCAAGAAATAAGATGAGGGAAGTACTGTAGTTTTGAATAGTCTTGGCGAATGAGCTTGTATCGATCTGCGCGAGACAATTCTAAGAAGATTCTGGTGGGGGAAATTTTTCAGCTGTATAAATGTAGCCAACAATTGCAAGCGAGATGAGTGCGGTACAGCTGTGCAAAAAACTGTCCCTACAATGTGTACAATACGGAAGTAAGACAGATGCTAACCTGGTTCCTTTATAAATGCATAAACAGAAAATGAACTCGACCAGAAACCTTTTCGTATCATTTACTCATTAGCCAAGACTATTCAGAATTACTTTACTTTCTTGAGCAACGTTTCCATGATGTCCTGAAAGCTGAATGTTATATTGTAACTGTTTTAAGTCCTTCTGAAATAGCTTGTTTTAAATATGCTGCAATTACTGCAGTGGAAGTAGAACGTTCGTTTTCCATGATGAAATATTTTCTCTCTGACAAGCAACTGGTTATAATAGTTGATACCTTGAAAAAGCATCTTGTTTGTCACTTGTAACCAAGAAAAGAAGCTTAAGAGCTTTAATTATGTGATAAAGAAATTATTAAAATCTTAAATACCTATTTTCACTAATAATGAATGATGTTACTCTCTATTTTCACTTTAAATAAATGCACATTTTAACCAAAATCCAATATTGTGATAATAATTAGGGGACTACACCAGATGTCCCGAACCAGCCGAATAACGTTGCGAACGTCTTTTTGTAAAACATGAAAACTTTAAATTGCCATGCCGACTGAGGGACGCACAAAGGAGACTAGGAAGAGAATTTCCGTGGATCAGGGTTTCTGTTTACAAAGGAAAGGGAGGATGTCATGACACCCATGCACAATTCTGGGACACAACTCCCCGGGGCGAAACTAACAAAGTAGTTTTCTTCGCTCGTTATATCAATATTTGTGCCGTGCCTCCAGGGAGAAGCGATGCATTCTTTGACCCCATATTGCAGCTCTGATTCTTGGATTTCTCCTTTGGGAGGTGTAGAATATGACAATGATGACCACATACGGGTATTCCAAGGGAATAGGCCTACAGTTATAGGTGACCAGGTGTAGTGATGTACGTATTTAAGTCCTAACGGAAAATGTCGTCCATATATATAATATAGCAATATTGTGATATGGCTACCGATAATAAATGAAAAATAATGCATTGTACCTTGGTAAGATGGTAGGGTCGTAAAGTCTAAAGTTTCTGAAAGCTTGGTGCTAGCATTTACATTAATGACTCATGCTGACAGTTTGCAAATTTACAAATATTTCCATACTGACGAAAGAAACGTTGTAATTGAAATGAACGAAGATTTTAATTCAGATGAAAAGTAAATCCACAAGCAACAATAAAGACATTACCGTCTACTTAGCAGATCTATATACAATAAATACCAAATGCAAAATTAAGGGGAATTATAGCTGAATGTAATAGTATAATCAAGGCGTTGCATTGCTTGCATGGAACCTATTGGAATACATTTTCAGCCATTTTTGTAATGAATACTGAACAAAGAATTGAAATTTGTAATAATATAACTAAATTTTTTACTTGTATTTCTGCAGTGTTATTTAAACAGTGCACACAACAAAGTATCTAGTTTCCGGATGAAGCGTTTTCGGACATAAAAAATATTCATATTCGCCTCTATCTTCCCTGAAAGTTTTTAAGAAATAGATACACCTGTATATATAAGTGATAAAGGCGTTTATCTTTGCTCATTTTTCTCTAGAATCCAAAATAAGTTTTTTGTATAGTTACATAATATTCTCTTTCGTTCATATGTCGCTGCAAATAATATTTTATCTTAATATTCGTTTAGGTTTCTAATTTTATAGTCACTGATTTGGAGTAATTGTATATTCTGTTGTTACTCAAGAGAAGATGCAATGGCTTAACTATTGGTAGAATAAATTTAAAAAAATAAAAGTACTCTTTATATGTTTAATGATGAACTTATTCAGAAACCTGCAATAAGTACATAAAACAAAAGGGGTAGGGTACACAAACTCAGAAGTCTTCTAGGAAATACGAGGAACGCTGCCATTGAAAACACTTGCAGTTTATTTTTAAAAAGCTGCAAGACAGAAGAGTACCTACTCAGTTTCCTTTTGGTCACTATTACAGTCTTTACGTCATTGTTGGTCCTGCCGTGGACACCTGGGGTTTATCACTCTACACCCCTCGCTTGTGATTGATGGCACTTTTATTGGTGAAGGTGAATCCCTCTTTGAGAGAGCCACATAAAGGCGCAAACCGCTGTGAAAGGCATGAAATTCGCCGCCTTGGAATCCGTTTATCATTTCTGTTTCTGTGAAGCTGGAAGGCTCTGAATGGCCAGTGGTAGTGGGAGTGACGCCGTGGAAAAGGTATTTCCGGTTTGCTCTTTACAACTTTACAGGTGTCTTGTCAGAAGTCGTGTCGCAACACTACAACCCCAACGTATGGTACAGTGTGTTTCAAAAGAAATGCTAATTGCTTGCTCCTTGATTCAACCCGCAACGTTCTGCTTGTCGATGTGCAGAAAGTTACAGACGAACCACGCAATAGTATATACAGGCGAAATGCCGACACGGATGACTTATAAATGGGATGGCTGAAGTTCGATTCCCAACAGCACCGCCCTTCCTGAGGAGAGCTTTTCCAGTTTTTTTTTTCTCAGTCTTATAAATAATATCGGCTATAGAAGAAGGCTACAAAGAGAGGTTAATGTTACTTGAGTGGTACGTGGGTTACAAATTAAAATCCATTATTTTAACTTGTTTAAAACTTTTTATCAGTTAAATGCAATTTTGGGAAAAAAATTTGACATTTGTCTATAAGTGTGAAATAGAGGTATAAATCGGGTAGAAAGATGAACTAGCATACTAAATTTAGTGTACACAATATGAAAGTTTTAAAACTAAAAAAATAATTAAAACAGTATTAATAATTCATTTAGATTTTCTTGTTATATGGAATGGAAATGTGGGCATTAAATAGACAACCGGCAAAAGGACAAAAGAGAGGTGTTAAAAATATATCTCGTTTGGACTTGTGAACGGAGTGGAATAAAATAAAATACTATTGATAGTATTGCAATGGAGTGCAGAAGAAAAACCAAGAATAGGAAAGTCTAAGGAACAGGTGATGAATCTCTTAAAGAGTAATATAATTAGTATAGAATTCACAGAACTGTAGCAAGTAGGCCTTCTCCATGCACCAAAGCTTCTACTACAAAGTACAGCTCAGCCTGTAAGTAAGCGTCAGCAGTGTGTAATTTTATCACTAAGACGCGGCAACACCCGGAAGCTGAGATATTAACTAAGGATTGTAGGATAGAGAAGCAAATGGAGAGGTAAATTTTTGGGTTAGAAGTCAACCATTGCAATATGAAGAAATATTAAAACATTATCTTATTGTTTTAAAACTGCTATACGTATGGTGCAATGTAAGGCGTAAATATTTAATGGGGACACTTTTTTTTTCTTTGTTATAAGTACCACTGCTCACCGTCTCAATCTTATGGCACAGGGAGCATTTTTAGCAAGTGAATATCGTGAATGGGTCAGCACTCCAGATTTAAGTTTTGAAATCTGTTAAGATGTATGTTTAGTATGTGTAGACGAACCACCCATTGGCCTAAGCGTTTCCTTTTCTTCTGTTGTAGCTTTTGGAGGCCTACATATCAATGTTCAAGTCTCTTTATTTCAAGTGAAGTTCAAAACCAGTTCCTTTCGATTCCAACCAGAAACTTTACTCTAGCGAATTTTGCTACAGGCTTTATACTACTTTCTTAAATGCCATTATCAACCCTCTGAGGTGACACTTCTGGAATTGAAATGAATTGGTAGGGACGGAGCACATTTCAGACTTCCGCATTGCTAAAAGGCTAGGCTTATATGACTATGCCTGCAGTGGGATATCTCTGGGAGGAAGGGGTGGTGTGAGGGAGCCACCGGGCTGTTAGGATCATGTACGAACATAGACGGGACCCCTAATACTTTCCAGATAGAACATCCCGACGCCGGCGATGTTTGCCCTTTTCCCATTTTTCAGAAATTCGAGCCCCTCAGAAAGGTCGCTTTCATACCGGACGCCAGGTACTTTCGGTTCTCTAACAGAACCAACGGAATGAACTTTCTACTGAATGAGAGAAGGAAACTTCATTGCACCATCTGAAATCCAAAGTAAGAATGGTCAGCCCCAAGTGATTCGAACCCGGAATCTCCCGAATGCGAATTCCAAGCGTTGCTGCCTAAGATATCTGAACTACCCGCTTAGTATTACACCTCTTGACCTGTTTCGTCCTTTCAGTTGATTACATATTGTCGTCAGCCTATCTCTCGGTAGCCTCGAGGCCTGTGAGTGCTAATACAAACTCACTTGCCGATTAGACACTGGAGTTCCACACTGTCGCTGCAGAGGGCAGAAGCTTAGTCCATTTACAGTTGTGTGTACTAGGAACGGGCAAATTACTTTACGAAAGATGACAAAAATTAAAATGAGTAATGGAGCATTGGCAGAATAATGATAGGGAAGCTCAAAGACCCGGAGAAAACCTGCCCAGATGCGATCGACCTGCAGAGATGAGTATGCTCCTCGTGCCTTGAGATTTGCATTAAGTATAGAACTACTGTGGGTATTCTGTAGCCTTCCAGTCTTACATTGTGGTTTATAAACTCGCTCGCTCATATCACGCGTATATTATCTACGAGAAATGACCTTGAGAAATGCATTTTCGCCGTTTTTTTTTTTTTTTGAGTAGTGTTTAACGCCCGTTTTTACTACTGAGGCACCACAGGCGGTGGACACTAATGATACATGAAATGAAATGATAAATTGGGAAAGGATATTTTTTTTGGGAAGGGAGCGTTCCAGGCCTAAGTTTAGGTACCTCCCCGGCATTTGCCAGTTATGAAGACTGAGGAAAACCTGGAAAAAACCCCAGTCAGGGAGGACGGTCCTGGCGGGATTCGAACCGCAGACCTCCCGCTCACGAGTCCATTTTCGCCGTTTCAGTTCCTTTTCTTTCTAGTTAAAATTCAGTTTTCGCACCTGTATATCAAGAACCTGTTGTAAAATTTAGAAACTGCCGAGATTGTAATATTTTTACTTATCCACTCTAAGTAGCTTCATAATATAAGGAGCAACTAATCAAAAAGCAAAATGTCCGCTCCCCCCCCCCAAAATTGAGTTTGATATGAAATTCAATAGATTCCAGCACTTTCTACATGCATGTGCAGTTTAAGCCTTGAAAATAAGGCTTCATTAGGAGTGACTTCATCAAAACGTGTATTGTCCAGCATTGAAAATGAACTAATCCAAAATGCCCACTAGTAAAAGTTTTCAATATTCCTTCATTTAAATCTGTCTCTTTGGCATAACCGTAAGTTTTTTTTTTCTTTACAATTAATTGTAGATCATTGTTGTAGTTTTGACACACGGTTCAACAATTTAGTGTTAAAATGATGGATGTGTGTAACAGTGGCATAGTTTATGTGAAAACGTACAAGGAATGGGGTCACTGCACCAGTCTTTTAATGGCATCTCTAATACTTTCAACAATTTTCCGCCACCCCTCCAGTTGTAAGGTACAAGAGTTCCTTTAGACATTTCCGAAAATGTATTTGATTGGGGAAAAATAAATAAATTAAAGGAAGAATGTTATTAAATTGAAGTGTCAAGAAACTCTAAACTTCTTCTAAATGTCGCCTCTAACAAGGAAGATCTTGACTGTGGATTTTAGGTTCAGCGCGCCACTGATTTAGAGCATAGAATCATTGTAGATTTAAACTCGCTTCTTAACACCTAAAAGTTATATTCTATTTTCTTTTACCATTCTTTTTTTATTCCGTAAAAAAGGAAAACAATGTACACAGTGCTGGTTATTTTCGTTGCTTACAGATGTTGATGACGGTTGCAAGATTCAAACTGCAAATTCTTCATGTAGCTACTTAGGTTACTGCAATCTGTTACTTCATTCACACACCGGTAAGTTAAATACTATGATATAATATAACTACATAACTAGGTACTGAAAGTATTTAGATTATTTTCCAATTTTATTTCGATGTCTAGAATGTATATCTGTGAGAGTGTTACTCAAATTGGAAAAAAGCTTGTATCATTAACGCAGACTTCTAAGCATGTGTAAATGACATGCCTTAACTAATGAATGCTTTTAAAATCGCTGAGGACGCTCCATAAAAGTTAAAGCGGTGGTCACTGATGATATACGAAATGAAATGGTAAATTGGGAAAGACTTTTTTTTTTTAAAGGAGCGTTCCAGGCCTAAGTTCAGGGTACCTCCCCGATATTTTCATTTATGAGGATTAAGGAAAATCTGTAATAAAAAAAAAAACTCAGTCAGGGAGGACGGTCCTGGTGGGAATCTAACCCCAGACCTTTCCCGCACGAATCCGCGCCTTAACGATCTCGGTCACCCTTGGTGGTCGTGAAGCTAGTTTTTTATAGTGTTTAACGCCCATTTTTACTTCTGAGGCACCACAGGCTGTGAACACTGATGATACAGGAGATTAAATGACAAATGGTAAAGTAAATTTTATTATTTTTAAAGAAGGAAGCGTTGCCTAAGTTTATGACACCTCCCCGGCATTTGTCGGTTATAAGTACTGAGGAAAACCTGGAAAACCCTCAGTTAGGGAGGAGGTCCTGGCGGGATTCGAGCCCCATACCTCCCGCTCGCTAATCCGTGCCTCAACAATCTCGGCCACCCTTGGAGGTCACATTTTGCTTCCCTCAGTAAACATATTTACTTATTAAAATCCTTTGTTGCATTATTCAGCTTAATTTTTGGGAATCCTTTGTTTTCTGCATAAACCTTTTGGAGGTTTGCATTAAAAAGAATGTGTTAAAAGACAATCCATTAATTTCCTACACACTTGCAAATTGTGTTGCATTTTTGGTAAGCTCCATTTAATACAATTGACTATAGAGACTTTGACAACTTTCTGAAACTTACCTCCCAACCAGTTAGGAATGCACAGAACTGTATTTTCCTTCCTTCTGCAAGTAGCGAAGTACCGAAGTATGTCGTAGATGTGTCAAGATGCCCACGCCCACTTGAGGATGACGCTTGGCGAACATGCTGTCCAGAGAACTAGGTCTACGCAATTCACACAAAACGTATTGACGAGAGTTTAGCGCGCTGAGGCCGACATCCGTCCCCATTATTCTTGACAAAGGGAAACACGGTCGAGTCACACACACAACAAAAGGGCCCAGCGCCGAAAAGTTGCTGCACTTGTCGTGCTAACTGCTTGTTTCCGGCTGTTTGTTTTACGACTGTGGTGCACACGATTGGGTTTGTCATTCTTTTTTGAGTTAGACACCAGTGTGCAGTAAGTAAGAAAGTTTCTCATGGAAGTGTCTTTCTTTGTGACTGAATTAGAAGCTGTGTGATTTAAAAACTGCCAAATTGAACAGATAATCGGTGGAATTCTGTGGAAAATATTCAATAGACATTCGTTTTTAAGAGAAGCATCTCGCCAAACCTGTCTGTACATGTGCACTTCAGGTGTAAGGGAAATCTGCACACCCTGCTGTTCATCATACATTGATACTCATTGCTTCTGGAGTTACACAAAATACTCAACTCCGAGAGCACGATCTAAAGTATGGATTCTGACAATTTGCAACAATTTCTAACAACTAACATCTCATGTATTCTCAAAAGGGTGTACGGATCTTATTAATGATGGCACAAATAATCCGAGTTCCTATCGGCTTTGATGCGCTAAAGTTCTCCTTGTCAGATTTATGGAACATACATTTAGGAACGTTTTTCAAGTAATGTTAACTTGTGGACACATACTATTTATGTTAGCACCAAGTGATAACGCTTGGGATTCGCATTCGGGAAGTTTCGGACATGCTGACCTTTGGGTTTTTCCTGGCTTCCCCTGACGACTAAGATGCTGGAATGGAATTTTCTTTCTATGAATCTTTCGGTTTGTGCGAAGCGAAGTTTAATGCGGCGTGTCGATGGATTTGCGCATTGGGCAAAGTTCCTGTCATGGCGTCTGGCAGGTTCGCCATTTTCTCTGTCCTCATAAATGGCAAACGTAAGGACGGTACTCTTAAGTTCTAGAACGCTTCCTTCCTTCAAAAAAAAATCCACTCCAATTTCTCATTTCATCTCATATGTCTTAAGTGTCCACCGCCTGTGATGCCTCACCAATAAAAAATGGTGTTAAGCTTTATTGAAAACAAAGCCACTTCTTGTGGATTTTCCCCCAGCACTCCCATTTTTATTGATGTAGGGTTCTTCTTTGGTAGTTTTCAACCCTTACATTCCCCAGAAAATTAGTGCAAAGTCTTGAAACTCACCCTTGCTTGTTTCTCTTTGTTCATTAGCATAGCTTCAGAAACATTATCCTGTATGTCAATTTATAGGGTAATAAAAATACCTACCTTCATTTCAGCTTCACTTAATCTCGGAAAATTTTCTTTCAAATATTGGAAACTCCTATTCTCTATATTTAAGGCCTTCACAAAATGTTTCATTAACCGTACGTAACTTTATGTGAAGCGGTAGCAGAACAATTTTTTGTTGTTGTTTTTTTAACTATTGGTTCATTTGTGACACATCTTTAACCTGGGATCAAATACCTACGTCTTACTGCCTACTCTTTAACTTCATAATGTTTCTCTTAGATCGACTGTCCCAGTCACAGAAAGTAGCAACGTTCTGCAGTCCTAGAAGTACCGCCACGGGTGCCGAGGTCATTAAGGCGCATATTCGTGAGCGGGAGGTCTGGGGTTCGAATCCCGCCAGGACCGTCCTACCTGACTGAGGTTTTTCTCAGTCCTCATAAATGGCAAATACCGGGGGGGAGGTACCCTAAACTTAGATCTGGAACGTTTCCTTCCTTAAAAAATCCTTTCCCAATATTTCATCTCATGTATCAACAGTGTCCACCGCCTGTGGTGCCTCAGTGGTAAAAACGGCAGTTAAACATCATTAAAAAAATCCTAAAACCACCCTTTAATTAAAGGATCTGCACAGAATTGCCACTCGTATTTTTTCATGAATAAATTCATTATGCAAAATAAGTGCTTAGTTTGACTAAACGCAGCATGGAGATTGTGTACCACATACAAACATAATTGATCAATTATCCCAGAAAGTTTAAGTGATATCGCAACTGGATTAATATATCAGAATTATACAATTTAAGTCAGATAGAGATTTCAGTTGTACAGTGTAATCAAAGAATTGTTAAGTCCATAAGGACTAACCACTGACATAGAAGTGTACTCAGCATACAGCCACTGCTGTGCCGAGTCAACACAAGCCATCATAAAGACAAATGAGTAACACAACCATATGTGAGACTCGAATCCCTCTATCATTTGTTTCAGCTATTCTCCTGAACAATCATAATTTTCTTTATAATTCATACATAGAAAATTCACAAAATAAAGTTCCTGATGATCTACCTTGAAAAGACAAAGCCCAGGTGGCTTCCAGAGTAGTGTTGTCGTAAAATGTAACTACTTTAACAAAATTAAAATATTAATTTTAGAATGAATCAACGAAGAATGTATAAATTTACTTGTTGCTGTACCAGATTAGAGGCATACTCGTGATAACCAATATAAGAGCAGAAGAAATAAGGTTAACTGTTGTAGGTCCATGTGGTTACAAAGAGCACGCTTTATTCGTGCCAAGAAGTTCAATAAGGGCACGACTCGAAAGGGCAACATTAGTAAACTAAAGTCACCAACAGAGGACATTTTCGTGATTGAAACGTGAACACCAAGAAGAACGGAGTACAATGAAGGTGATGGTATGCGAATCTGCAGAGCTTGCAATGCAAAGAAAACATGGAATGCTGACTTTATTCCTTTATTTGGAGTTATATCACCACCTGCTTGCGTTTTCTTGGACGTGCTATCAATATGACTTTGGATTATATTCATATCGATTTTTTCTTAATCCAGGCTTTAACTCACCTGCAATACAAACGAACTTTGTCTTCTTTACGATCGATTCCGCATATTCCACCTTTTCTCAACAACATTGAGCTCTAATGAATAGTGTGGCAGGTGGGACGTGGAAAACATCTGTCTAATAATCTTCAAATCACCCTGCACAGCTCAAGCTAGTTACCATTTTGAAAATGTGGATCCACAACAAATCCTTCCTTAAGTAACTGGTCACTGCATTATCCATAATGATACATAGTTTATCGTTTTCCCGATCAAAGGTCAGGAATTTAAATTCACTCCTGAAGATTAACTGCTGTATAAATCTTTTAACACACTTCGGGTTAAACGATTTTCAAGCCTTGCTCAGATTCCTGAATATAATCAACAGCTGACTTCCTCAGGTTATATTATGTACTATGTGTGTACTGTTCAAATTGGGGCGTATCCAGGATGAAAATATGTACCATGTGCATTTTTCCCCTGGCGATGATTTGGGTCTGTTGTTCTGCTGGACAGTTCCTGACGATTAATTGATTGCTAATCGCACCTGCATCCTAATGTCAAAATCAACTCTCCGCCCTTGTTATTTCACTAACAGCGAGGGTTTCCATATCTCATTCACTGTGAAAGGACATTTTTCGTTTTGAACTTGAGCTCTGTAGCTAGCTCTACTATGCTATGGCCATGCTCAGCAAAAAAGAATAACAATTCAGTGACGTTCAGTCTACACCTATGCTTCATTCTGAATGCTTAGCCAGTGTGTTCAAATCATAATGCAGTTAGTAAAAAAGAAACAATGCAGTTAACGTTACTATTATTGCTGACGAGAAGTCAGTCTCATCTGTCAATGTTGTTGACGGAGTGTCAAATAATTTCACAGATATTGCCACAATTTACAGTTCAAGTCATGACACTACCCAGAAGTTTTTTATCTTCATTTCCATTGTAATATAAAGCAGATAATACATTAAAGACAGATTTATTTAAAGAATGGTTCTAAATTGATACTGTTTCTACATTGTCTATTTCCACAAAAACACTCTCGTTGCCTTTAATCCTCTCGTGATATAGCATTTTAGAGATTTTAGTCTCTAGCCAGTACATCCATTGAGAGAGCATACATAAAAGGCTGAAATTTGCACTTTTTCCCTCTTAAAAGATTAGAGAATACCTATATACTTTTAATACAAATAAAATATTTATAAGAATATTTATTCTTTATTTTATAAATACTTTATTTACAGGCTATTCAGGAAGTAGTGGAGTAATATAAAATTAAATAAAAAATATATGAAGTGAGAATAAAAGTAAAAAACAACGAATTAAATATTTAATGATGAATTATAAGACGCAAAAACATAAAACTTGGGAACTGGTGAATCTGTTATAATGTTTATTTAATACCATATTTAATTAATTAATTTTTCATTTTTATATTTAGATATCGTTTTCACACAAATCACATGAGCTTAGCTAGGATGTAGAAATAAGATCAAATGGACCAAAAAGTACTCCAATATTAGACACACTTTTTTAGGTTAAAATCTCTGTAATGAAACATTCTTCCAGTTTTCTAGAATGTTCATATGATGGAAGTTCGCGATTGTGGCCGGTCAGCTCTGTTGCTCAAGGTTAGAGCATTCGAAAGGTAAGCCGAAAATTCCTGGTTGAAGTCTCGGTCTGTGCTGGAATTTTGCCTACCTGACTCCCAATTCCAAACTCTAGCTAACATGTTTTGCAAGAAAATCACATCTAAATATAAAAAGTAAAAGCATTATAACAACTTTAAAAGGTGTATTATGGGACAAATACACCACGAAAGAAATAAAATAAAATATATTATAGAATCGTGAAGAGTGAAAAGTCTGGTCTTCAGAGAAGGTTAAAAAAAGCTCATTTTTTATCAAATCGACAGAATATTAAGAAGGAAAAAGGTTAAAATATAGTAATTAGAGGAAAATGAGAATAAGACATATTTTACGTTTATATACAGAATGGGCCAAAAATCACCATCCATTATGAACAAAAAGTGATAATTTGATTGAGCTTAACCTTCGATTTAAATTCGCGTCTTTTGTTTTTATCTCATAGTTTCTTATGTAACCAGCAGAATGCACTGGTATTCAATCAAAAGCCCATTTTCATTTGACATTGTTGATTCATGATTGTGAAGAGGTTTACAGCTGCAGAAAAGGTTTTCTGCATCAAGTCCTATTACGAAGCTAACAATAATGTAATAATTAGTGAGTGGCATAAACATTTCAACACTGGCCAACCAACTCGGAAGATTTCTACAATTTATGAAAACGTTTTGGGAACCCTGGACTGTTGCGAACTGCCCCAGGTCAGGTAGGCCGTCATTAAGTGATGGAAGTAAGTTGAACGTTTAAGTCAATTCGTAGGTTGTCTTGTGAACGGCGTTTCAAGAACTTCTGTTCAAAGAAATTTACATGCAGCCAAATTCAAGTATTATTACATACCCCCGTCTTTTGCATGGCCTTTGGAAGATAATCCTGATGGTAGTATTCAATTTTGCGTGAGGGTTAATGACATCGACTTGTTTTCCAACATAATTTGGAGTGATGGGGCATCTTTCAAATTGACAGGCCACATTAACACACAGAGCTGCACTTATTGCTATACCGAGCATCACAGAATTGTCTTTGAGAAGCAGCTGAATTAACCTGGTGTTACTGTTTGAGGTGGAATCTCACGTCATGCAGTTATTGAGACTTGTTTTTCTGATGGCACAGTCACTGGAGAAAAATACCTGGAAATGTTACCTACCTATGTCATTCCAAGGTTACAAATGCATTACGATAATTTCAACTTACTGCACTTTCAACATGATGGCGCTCCATCACATTAGCATTACCTGTACGTTTATGAGTCTTTGCACGGTAAAGCTATTGGAAGGCGAGGGTCAATGGAAATTTTACCTAGATCACCAGACCTTACACCAATGTCATTTTTTCTTTTGGGGCTATATTAAGGATAAAGTCTATGTTACAAAACCACAAAACTTGAGAACTTAAAAGAAACTATTCAAAATTCATATTTGCCTCATAAACCCAAGATCACGGGTTCAAACCCGGCCAGGATCGATGGATTTTTTCGGGCATAAAAATCCTAAGTATGGTTTCCTTCGGAAGAGAAGTACAGCCGTGGGTCCCGTGTCGTACATTTACGGCACGATAAAGAACCTCAAGCCTGAAAGAAGAGGCCTCTCAGCAAAATTTGTCACGCCCTGAGCAGAATGGGACGCTAATGACCTGTGATGTTAAAGAGCTTCCGTATATAAATCAAAAAAAAAAAAAAAAAAAAGAGGGAAAGAAAGAAACAGATGTGTACAGAGGATATTTGAATGGACACCAGAAGGAAAAAGAAGTAGAAATAAAGAGGAAGTAGAATAAAAACAGAGCTGAAATCAATTAATTTGGAAGATGACAGAAAGGGGTGGAAAGTTGCTTGGAACATGTCCAAGATGATTCAATTCAAAAAATAAGTTACGTTGTTGCTCTATCTGGCAGCTCTGCGCTAAAAAGAGCGCTTGCGCAGAACAGAGTACATGATCAGAACTTTCTATAGAACCACTGTCGTTATAGTAACGATAAGTGTACAAAAAGTGTACGCCAAATAGAAACCTACTACAAGATTGATTACAAGGAACTGTCTTTTGTGGACTAAACCTCTCGATTGCATGGAGATTCATGGCAAAATTTCGACTGTGTGTGAACCAAATGTGATATTACGAACAGCCATAATGAAATGATGTCAGCAGGTTGAACAAGAATGTACAGACAAGGAAGAGGTCGACAAAGTCAAGCACAGAAGACATGTGCTGCAGGTTGATGCAACGGTTCTCGGAGTAAGGGTCGCGGAAATTGCACAGGAGCTGGATATTAGATAGTGTTCATTTCATTGCCCTAAGATCATTTAGGGGTATTTCTATTATCAGAAAATCGAAAAAATAGTGAAACATTCAGACAAATGTTTATAAAGACTGAGTAATTATATCGCAAAATAGTGTCATGATAAGTAAAAGTTTCTTGTCCCGTAATAATCAAGTGTAATAGTTTCATCTGTCAAGAACAGTAAAATAGAAGTTCAATATTAAACTCGCTATGCTCAGGGATTTTCTTTCACATTATTATACTCTCATTACACCAGAAATAGTGTAACCTAGAGCTATAGCCGGATTTCGGTTCACGGAGGGGCTACTACCTTTAAACTAGGCATGGCTAATCCATCACCTGGTTCAGCGATCCGCTAAATGCGTCTGGCAGCACAAAAACCTTCCGTGCGGAGGGACCCCCGCATTTGGTTTCTCTTCACAAAAAAGAAAATGTTGGCCGAAGAAAAGGGCGAGGAGAAACGCGCTGACAAATTGGTTTTGTGTATTTCGGTGTTGGTGTGGAATTGCTGTCGTCATTGTGAACACACTAAGAACTTTCCCAACCCACACACAGTTTGGCATGCAGCTGGACGCTACTACAGGTCCGGAGAGCAATGCCTGCCTCTATTTCTCCGTGTTACTTTTATTTACGTTTCTGTATCGGTCTCAGAAACTAGCGCAATGAAAGGGGGAATACTTGTGTGTTAAATTTGATAACTGAAAAACTTAAAACTGTTCTTAGAATTAAACTGGGGCTAACACCACTTTTGATTAACAAAACAATATAACAATTATTTTAAATTTTAACCTTATGGGTATAACTGAAATGCTTTACCAGCAGATACCAATTAATAAAATTAGTGAGCATTCCAATTAGCAAATACAATGCATAAAGCAAGATTTAAATCTATAGATGAATGCAAAAATGTACATGATGGTACAGCTATTGAAGGGAATAAGAAAGATGTATATGTCTTTTACCATGCTCTGTATATTACCTAGATACTTGTTACTTAACAAATACTACTAAATGTGTTAAATATTTACCACCCAAAATCTACTACAAATTCAATAAGAACTATAAAATGACTTATTTGTAACATTATAATCTATATCTCAGAGAACAAATTCACATTCAGTGTTTTATTAGATCTTACCAATTTGCGCAAATGAATTAAGTAAGCGGAATTTCTTTAAAGTAAATACATTACAGGAAATTAACGTGAGAGAAATTGCTACATGAGCAATGAATAAACTGAAATAACTTGGTTACAAAAATTGTAACCAATAAGATTAGGTGTATGGAAATTTATTATGTATTGAAAGTGTGTTTTAATTTTTGGCACAGAGACTGTGAACAGTACAAATAGTCTAGATATATATTTTCAGATTAATTCATTAACAGGTAGCTTTTTGAGTTTTCCATTTTTAAAAATAAATAATCTTCACAGAAAATGTTCATTTCTCCCTCAAAATATATTATTTTCAAACTAAGACTATATTGATTATAAGTTATAAGATATTTTCAATATATATTTATAATTTATATAAAATATATTAGTACAGGTAGTATAAAAGTCACGAAAATGAGGAATATTTATGTATATATACTTATTTTTCTTGATTTCCATGGTCGCTTAGGCGAATGGTCCATATTTCTGTGAATTTTCTGCTCTCCCATTTCACATATAATTGCATTCCATTATTTCCGTTATAAGGTGCCGGGGCAAGGAGGGCTGATGCGGTGACGCGGTAGCTTGCACTTTGGAAAGGTTTCACCCCTGGCTCCTGATATGGACCTACTCCTGAGCGGCTCGGATTCCTTGGAAGAGGGTCCTCGCCGACATCGGGAGACAAAGTTAGGAAAATTTTAAAATTCAACGTAAATTAATGTAATAATAATAAATATAAACATTTTAGAATTATAATAATTCATTATTTAATTTAAGAAATTGTTCCGATAAGAAATTGAAATATGTGACAATAATGCACCTCAAAATTACTTTAAGTATTCTTGTCCTCTTGTAGACACCTTAAGTATAAAAAAAACCGCAATTCCTTTGATTGGAAAGTGTTTCTCTTTGTCTCGTCGCCCGCAGAGCCTCTTCGCCCTTACCTCCCCCACTTCTTTCCTCCTGGGGGTGCTTTCTCTGGGAATGTAGGCACAAAAAACTGCTGAAACACCGAAAAGTTCTCTTTCGTCTCTGCCAATTCAATGCAATCCTCTTCAAATATAAGAGCCATTGGCGTAAATTACATTCCCTATATCCGAGAAAGGATAGAGTATGTAATTTATTCTCCATTTTTAAGTTATTACTTTTCTTAATACATTAATGTATTCAAACCGATACTCACTTTGGAGATTCAGACAGGGCATGCCGGTTTAGCAAAGAAATGCGATGAGCTAGAGGAACATATGAACCGTGAATTACAGGCACATTTCGGATTATGCAGCTGATGGGATTGAAGTGCGCACTTGTTAATATATCCGTGTGTTACATTACTTTGAGCTTTTGGCTTTCTCCTCGTGGAGACTATTAGCAGATGAGTTTATCATTTCGTATCTAATCATGTTATGTCATTAACAGTTCTTTAACTACAGTCCATGTACACAATGGTAGTGAAACTGAGGCTTAATATAATAAAATCAAAATAGCTTTTGCAACGTGACGTTTACGGCACGAACTCAGAGATTGTTTCAATTTCCTTTAGGCCAAAGGGAACTACACCAAGGCAAGAACGTAGTAACATGAAGTACGAATGCCTAATTTTTCGTTTTTCTGCAGGCACCTTGGTACTAAACATCAAAGCAGCACTGTGCTGCATGCATTCCAACATGAATGGGAAGTAAATGCTGAATAAAGCTCTTCAGAAAATGCGCTTAGATTTTTCCTTTTCTGTTGTAACTCTAATCTATTGTGAAACGAGGCGGAAGTAATTTTAACGCGAGTCCACATGGAACAGTGTTAGGAGAAAACGCTTCAGTTCGCTCAAGATTATGAAAATAACGACTAACATGAAATTAAAAGGAAAAAAAAAAGTCAGCCTGGCTACAGGACTAGGGGCGGACGGATGGGGTTTGCCGAACTGCTACGTTGGCCTTCAGACAGTGTCGTTTGAACTGTGGAGGAAACAAATTTTTGTAATCCTAATGTAAAGTGTGCTAAAAACAGTGGCAAATTCCCTAGCTCGACAGCCCCGGAAGGCCTAGGCTTACCGCACAATTGGAGCGACATCATGGATAGATTGGATATTGCAGGGTAGCTTGTGATCAGCACCCTGGACCCCGCCCAGCTATTGTGTGACCTCCTGGATCTGAGGACGTTACTTTTCCATCAGATAGCTACCAAACCTCCCTAACTTAGATCGAACCCGAGAGCTCCCGGCCAGCAGTCAGCAACGCAAATGCAGGTCAAGGAAATGGCCAAGTACTAAACACTAGGTAATAATTTTATTCCATAACGAATGTCCGTTTATATTGTGAGGAGATTATTTTAAGAGTAATTCCAAGGTGGTCAACTTCTAAGTCATAATGCGATTCATACATTTTTAATATCCTCACACATTAGACGAACTAAAGAATAACACCCGTAAAGACATCCATTTAATTTCTCAAGGAAAATTAAAAAGGTAACAAGTAATTTCAGAAGCTGGTGTCAGAAATGCCTGGAAAACTAAGACAGGCGGCTTCAGCATTTCAGTACGTAACAAGGATAAATATAAAACTTTTTATTAGAATTTAGTGTTTCTACCATCGACCTGATGCTGCCCACTCCGACTCTAGTGTAGTCCGACTGACCTTCAACGATGGCTTATCGGCCGATGTAGTCTTCCGCCGCTGCGTCGGTCATCAGATAATTGTATGACCGATAATAAAAAATATGGGTGCAGAGCATGGAAGAACTGAAACAAATGGTCAGAAATTTAAAGAACGTTAATAAATCGGGAAGTAATTACTGATAGTTGGCTGCCATGTGGTCTGGTTAATTTCCACATTGATTTTTAAACTTTCGCAATTGTCAACTCCAGCACGCAATTTAAATTATTCTGGGGCATCCTAACAAAGTTTACTAATAGGAAACCGTCACCCGGACTTCATGGAACAGAAACTTTTATGTTGACGGCTCCCGCTACATCTTTTCTTTTTTCTTGTTTTTGTGCATCTATAATGCATGTCGCAGCAGCCATTCGACAATCGCTGAAAGCTCATTATGTAAACTGTTTCAGTTCAGCTTCTCTTCTTTCAAGTGCATCGGCTGCTGGAGAGCAGTGTGCAACAAAATGAGGCCTTCATGATACATTTTGTTGCTTTGGCACAATACTACCTTTGCTGACATCACCACTTGGTATCATAGGAAGATTACATCAGTCCACCTAACTCGTGCCTGTACTGTGCGATGTTGCCAGATTTTAGACATTCTGAAGCTAATTGTAAGCCAAAATCATTCTTAAATAAACATTGTTTGCGCCTTTAAATGGTCAAAAATTGAGACACCCAGAAAAACAGGTGATATCTTTAAATAACATTTTTAATTGGAGGAATGTGTACGACTGGAGAGGAAAACATTCATTATGGTGAAGTAGAAGTTTACAGAGTATTACAATACTGTTTGCTATAGTTTAACGCCCCTCATAACAACGGTCTAAAGACTCCATGAATTAATATTTGATGAATGAGTCGGGAGTCCACAACGCTGAAAGTTTAAACAAGAAAAAACTCCGCAAAAACCCTTACCCAGGCAACTGACCTTATGGGATTCAAAGCCGGCAACTCTGGCTTTGCAGGCACATAAGATAACTAGACTGTCGAAAGATAAAATGCACATGGTTGGTTCATCAACAAACTAAAACTGTTGCAACGTCTGCAATGTTCTCACGCAGCACGTGTTGATGTTAAAACAGTACCTTGACTTAGCTTCGTGTAATTAATGGCTTCCATTCACTGGCAATGTTTGCTCAGAAACGCGTCCTTGCGCTTGCGGTAAATAAAAGACTGGGCGGACACACGTCCTCTACTGTGGCGCGGGCTTTACTCCGTAGTCTGTGAATTGATTTTCCGATTAGGGGCGGCCATGTCGCTTGGGTCATGGGAAAAGTGTGACGTCACGAATGTCCCGGAGTCCGATTACGATCTCGGGCAACCGCCACCATTTCACGTTAACCTGCAATCTGATCAAACGGCGGCCGTGCTTTATTGACGGAAAGTAAAAACTACTCCATTTCAACTGCAATCCTTCCAACGTTACAAATTATTACAAAATCCTGCACATTTCTATTTGTATCTGGCGAAATTAATTAAAATTATCCTTTCCATAACCACGATAGTAGTTTTTTTTTTTTTTTTTTTTTTTTTTTTTTTTTCCATAGTCCTTAGACACAATAAATATCCTAAAATTAAAACGATGTCCCTTTCTTGTTTGAGCCTAGAGCACACCGTAACAACTGATTATTTCCAAAAACCACTTGTATCGACTAAATGAATTCTTTTCTTTATTTTTTTTCTTTTTTTTTTTAAGGGTTTTAGTTTATTTAAAAACAAATTACAAGTTTGTCAGTAACTGTCACAGGAGGCTGTTGATCTCTTTTAGCACATTTTTCCTACAAACAGCTCTTTTTTTTTTTAATTGTGTTTAACTGAGGCATCACAGGCGGTGGACACTGATGATATCAGCATCTATGTATGCTAAGTCTAAAGTCTTTATCATCATGTGCACAGGCTTTAATAATATTGTCCTTCAATATAAAGCAATTTTGAATATCTCTTAAAGTATGTGTAATGCTAATATGGCCAATTCATTTGTAAATAAAAGGTTTGGAAAAATCAGCCCAATCTATTAAAAAAAAAAAAAAAAAAAAAAAAAAAAGCGGTTGCTGGCCGGAAGTTAAAGAACAAGCACATTGAGTTTAAGCATGCGTAGGGAGTTTCCATTGTGGTGGCTTAACTAAATGCGCGTTTCAGTCAATAAAAGTCGTACAAAGCATTATTTAGTTTTGTTACAAGTGAAGCACCTACCTCACCGTAAACACCCGCGATGAGAAAGGGTTGTGTATGACAAGTGGGTGTTGCGGCACGTGCCCACGCTAATTGAAGGGTAGTAAAAGTCAGGTGATGAGAACGAGATACACGGTGAGTAACGTCTACCACAAGGAGATAGAGAGCATCGCTCGTTAACGTTGTCCAGTCCTTCCGGCACACGTTGTCAGCCAAGCGAAATTTGTGAGAGGGACGAAAAAGCTACACCTGTACGATAACTCTGTATCGCTGACAATAGCACGAGAATCCTGAAGTGACACATTTACTTCTGATTTACTTTGACACTGCCCAGACGATGAGCATTTCATTTGCGCTCTTATTTTACGAAGATAAAATGAAGATAGTGTGAAAGTGATACAGAAAGGAAGAAAGAAAGACAGAAACTAAAAGGGATATAGTGAAAATAGTTTGAAGAAAATCACCTTTAAAAAAAATACTTAATCCCTAAATTCTCATAACCCGCATTAAAACATTATTTTGCGTACCAAATTAGTTCAACAAATATTTATAAGGCAGTTTTTATCAAAATAACATTTCGCCTTTAAATTTATATCGAAAAATTGTTTTTATATCAGGAGAATCGGGTTTAGTAACCGATCATTTTTTCCTTTCCCTTTTAAATGAAGCAGTGGTAACGCTAGCCATTGAGTTGCTACTTTGTTCTGTTACCACACTATTGACTATAAAGTTGCGAAACATGATGTCTGTCTTCTCGTTTGGTTGTATGACGGACACGTTGAGATTCTTCACATCTATGTATTCGTCCTATTTCTATTCTATTCTATTTCTATTCTATTTAGAAGCATTTCTTCTAAAACTATACCAGGGGTTGGAAATTACTTGTAACAATAATTTTTATATTAGAGATATTTCCAGCTTCTGTTTGATGAGTTTAGTCCCTATTTTGATGTACTGTTCCATCCCCCATTCCAATTTTAGCCCCGATTGTACTTTCAGCGAAATCATTCTTCTGTGCATTGCGCAATTGCCTGCCACCTCTCCATATCCCTCAAGCGGTTTCTAACCGTCCTCTATAAATTCTTCCCATTCCCTTGGCCCGCCATCTTATTATTTCTGGTCCCTTTCTTAATTTGGATGCCCATGTCATGAAAATATTTAAGTGGTGACGCGCCTTTGATAATCAATGAGTTATACCTGTATAGCCATTTGCAATTTAAAGTATCATATTTTAACCTACATTAATGATAAAGTGCCAACATTTTAGGGGGAGGGGTTCCAAAAGCGCATTTGCGTATGAAAGCTTGTGACGACTGTATGCTTAGAACCTGAAAATGAGTTGAAATGTTTACACATTCAGAAAATTGAAGCTGCTCTTTCAAATATTAAGAAAATAGAAAGCAGCCGTAAGAAAAGGTTTAAAAACACTAAGCGCAAATAGAAAAATCGATAAGCAGTATGGAGATGGTTTGATATTAAACAAAACTAGTTTAGTATTGCAACGTACTTTATTTTTCGACACACTCTCCTCAAAATTCAACGCACTTGCTACAACGTTTCTCTAGGTTCGTGATCCCCTCGTGATAGGGTTTCTTCGAGAAACCCTAATACTCGTTTACCTCTTGTATGACCCCTTCATTTCACTTAAATTTGTGTCCAGTCAGGAAAGTTTTCATTTCGGGAACAGGTCGTAGCTATTCCCGATTAATTTGTCGCAGCTTGAATGCACCGGCACAATGTCATGGTGAAACAACACTTTTGGGGGGGGGGGGGGCAATACCCGGACGATCGCTGTCTTCAGTCTTTCCAAAAGTGAGGCATGGTATTCTCCAGTAACGGCTTTCCCCTTCTCCAAGAAGTCAATCACGAGCTTTCCTTTTGCGTTCCAAAATACTAAAGCCATCACCTTTCTAGTCCATGGAACCCGTTTTACCTATTTCGGAGCCGATTCGCCTTGTGAGTCCACTGCTTAGACTGCTGTTTCTTTTTCGTTGATAGTAATCCATCTATGTTTTTGATCCATGTTCACAAAATAACGTAAAACGGTTGGATTCTTCTTTAGCATTTCTAAATAGCCGGCCGATGTTCCCATTCGATGTCGCTTTTGCTCTGGAGTGAGCAGACGCGGCGATCATGTTGTGCAAAGATTTTCATGTGCAGTTTATTATACAAAATGAAACGAAACAGCTCAGGTGAGATACCCATTAACTCTGTTAAATCGCGCACTTTCACTAGTCAAAACAATTTAATGGACTTTATAGCTGATTTTGGAGCTCCAGGAGGTGGCGTGTCTTCGATACTTGTTCCATCACGTTCAAACTCATTTACCCAAAGTTAAACGGTTTCATACTTAGAGGGGAAAAGAAAAGGCTATGAAAAGCATTATAAGTCTAGCACTTTGGTTAAATTGCGGACTTAATGAAGCCATCACAAAACGCAAAGTTAAAACCTTGGAAATGTTAAACAACACGCCATACACAATGACAATCAGTGCAAGATAGTAAAGCGACCTTGTTTGTTTTTGATACGAGTGAAATGTATAAGCCTATCTCCCGGAAATTATCAGCATGTTCGACTGTCTTATCAAAGTTGTGTTAAATAAAAACTTATCTAATGTAATTAATATCTTAATTGCTTCATCGCATTTGATAGAGATAAACTACTGTATTTATCTGCTTCATAGATCCGACTAGCAACAAACGTCTGCAGAAGGTGAAATGCACCAAGCTGAAAGACGGCGACCTTGAAATTCGCAGGTCTCTTTCTTTGTCTCATCACACCCGAGTGTTTCTATTCACTTACACTCTGAAGTATAATTCATATCATTGTTTATTGCTAGATAGATCTTGGTGCCGTATTAACCATATCGTATCATTGCTTTTAACTGCAACAATAAATAATGCAAGATAGAGCCAGAAAGTAATGCCTCTGTCAATGTTGAGCGGAATAATAACTCTGTTTATGAATAATTTTCATTTAAATTTAATCTCTCTTATTTTGAACAGTTTTCGTCTACTTTTTTACAAAGACGCATGAATCGCTTATTTGTGAAATACCTATTGTCATACAAAATAACTTTTTGGGAAATCGAGGAAAACTGATTATCTGATATAAATACATATTTTGCTTCAAAAATGCTAATTTGTGTCTCAAACTAGAATTTCCTGTTCTAAACATTTCTTCACGAGTAATTTGTATTTTATGTATAGGTAAATAAAATTGTCCAACACGAAGCCTTTCAAAAATAAACTTAAAAAGCTACAAACAGGTTTTTAGTATATACATATGTTTTATGTTGGATAGATTATACAAACAGCTTCTTACAATTACATTTAATAAACATGGGCAATAAGCTCAGTAAAAGACATAAAAATCGTTAAACAGAAGCTATAATTCTAATTTGAATATGAAGGGTCATGCCAACAGTTCATAATAAAAGTTATTGTAGTCCTATGGCATGTATTGCATTAGCTTATGGAAAGGTTAGCACCATAAATTTGCCTTTTCTCTTTATAAGACTCAATAGTGACAGTGATACTTCAACTGGAGGAACGGCTTACAGTTTGAAGGTTTTGAGCATAAGTTCATTTATATTGTCTGATACAGTAACTAACTGCTCCTTTTTTACTGCTCAAAGAGAAATTCATAATAGATATAGTAAAAAAAAAAAATCCTTTTTCCTTTATATATGCATAATTTTGAGCTTTTGTCTCTTCGAAGCAACACGCATTTTATAAAAGTTAGACACTAATTCTGAAAATCTTTTATGTAATGTGTTTGCACCAGATCAACAAGAAATGTTTCTTATATTTGCAGACGACATATTTCTGCCAGTTCCTTAACAGTATAATGCCTATCTTTATTTTTCTCTTCAGTAACCCTGTCACATGGTAGGTGTAAGTGTATTTTTTCAACGTCCAATATCAATTAATGTCATTAAAATGTAATCATTACTTGTGTTTTGTTTTATTCTGGAGCATTGTCACTATACAGGCACAACTCGTCGATTTTCAAATACACGTTATCACTTAAATATTTTAAGACATGGGCATCAAATTAAGGAAGGTGCTAGAAATAATAGGGATGGGCTCCATTTGGCTGGCGAGCCAGGGGAATAGGAAGACCTTATGAGGAAGGTTAGGAACCGCTTGAGGGATATGGATAGGCAGCAGACAATGCGCAATGCATAGAGGAATGATTTCGCTAGAAGTACAATCGGGACTAACAGTATATCAATGCAGGGATTAAGCTCGCTAGTCAGGGACTCGCGTTCCTGAGATTATTGAGATCTCTGACGAACTGGACAGAGAATTTGTTCCATCAGGGAGGAGGGAGAATCGTGGACACAGATTCTGGCTGGATGTAAAGGACGGAAGAATGGAGGGAAAAGTATCTACCACACTGCTTTACAGGATGGACATGCTGGGCTTTGCTGGCAGCCAGTCAAGGAAGGAGAGGAAAGATTAGGTCAAGACAGCTGAGGTCTGAAAAAGCTGATATCCAGGTAGGGTGTTGGGGGAAACAAATTGACTCAATCCAGCTGGGTGTCATCCCTAATGAATATTCTTTATGTTTGATGTGTATTTTTAATATTTTAAAAAGTTATTATTCTAGTATTTCTTATTTTATTTGTTTATTTTTATTTATTTATTAGTTTGTATTGCTGAAAAATATATTTTATATCTTATCGTGAATATCTAATGTACTTAAAGAAAAGCACGTTGGACCCTTTCTCCTCTTGAAGTTCTTTTGTGATTTATTGGTGCCACTATAATAAACACACTGCTGCTGCTGCTACTACTCCTGCTACTAAAAACGTCGTTGCTCCCTTTTTGAGCTATTCCTTCGTGGTACAAATAAATAGGTGTTGTATTATTTTTACTACAATGAATTCTGAAAAGATAAACTGAGATTTGTCTCATGTAATACATTCCTTGTGCTGGAATTAATGAGCAGTGATATATTTTGCATGTAATAAAAACAAAGTAACAGGGTATTTTCGTGAGTGAGGCAGTATTCCTTTGTTTGTAAAATGTGTTGTTTCCTTGTACATGTAACTGAGAAACGGCAACCCCTTTCGCAGTATCATTAAGCTTTGGGTTTCTTAGTCTAACAGTTAATTCCTCACATTCACAGCATGTATCAATCTGAAGCCTTCGAATTCTTAACCAATATATGCCTTGTATATTTCGTAGTACAAACTGTATTTAACATAAGTTGCTGTAAGTGCATACTTTTCCAAAATCAGGGAATACATTCTTGTAATATCTAACTTTAACTTTATTCGCTTATAGGCATAGCAATCATTTTATAGGAAATGACCGGAAATAGCATTTTATCTGATCAGTTTAGTCCTGTGGATAGGTTTTTCGATTCTCTTATCTTTAGTAGATTCACCTTTCATTAGAAGTCTTTTCCCCAATTGCATGTAAGGTTAGTAATCCCATTTTACATACTGAACTCTTTTTTCTCTCTATAATCAAGGTGTAGAATTTAAAAATGCTTGGGTGATCAACAAAGGGCTAGAACGATTTGCACAATATGCTCTTCATTTTCTTTTAAGTTTGCTTTAACCCTTGATCTTCACTGGGTAAGCCTCAAACATTGGTTGGTAATATGGGTATTGCGCATTTTTAGTTTTTTAAGGATGTCTATTTGAACCTCTTCATTGATTTTATATAAACATTTCATTCTGCACCTAAATAAATCAATAATACCTTGCCTCAGTTTGAATAAAAAAGTTTATTGTTAAGCAAATGAATGACTTATTACATTTTCACAGCAGCAGCAAAGCCTCAAGACTTTCCTTGGAGAATAAGAACAAGTAGCCGGTAGTAAAACCTTCAACTAGCCTGGACATAAGTCTATCTAATATTAAAAAAAAAGAAATAAAATACCTCACTATAATTATAGTTTAAAAGACAGTAACCTGGAATAATTTCCCAGCAGTTGCGAGCCCAAATTTGAAGTAGGCTTAACTAATGATCTTGTATTGCATTTCCGACAGAAAATGTTCGTTTCTCGACTTAAACTGTCGCTGCGTGGGCGTGGAAGGCAACCGTTCTTTCTTCAGTTTTCTTTTGTCCCAGGGTTTCCTCTGTCTTCGTCGTCTTCTTCAGACAACAGAGAGGTGCACAGGAAGTAAGCTCGATATTTAAATACACGACAGAATGTAACTAGACAGGTGTATTTATTGACACTGTTCTCTGTATACAAAGGGGCGATTGTCTGACAGGTGTTTCCTTTAATTTGTTCTCTTGTGTAACAAATAAAACCTAAAAACGCTACTTTGGCATTCATTTTCAGATTTACATATAAAATTGCAATTTATGTTTACTATTTATACTTTAGTAACGTATTAGAAATCACTGATGTTTATAAAATTAAATAGAAACTTCTAGTTCCTCGCTGAAACAATAAAATTAATGTAATACTTATATATATTAAAATACCCTCTGAGCGTCGATTATAAATTCTGTTACAAATCTTCTTCCGCCTTTCAGTTGGATTTCCAAGCTTAACAATATCTAATATAATTAAAATTTACGTGCGAGATACTCGTTTTCCGTTCTACAACATTTCCTTTGTAATTAACACGTTTATCGCTTTATAATATCTGGTTTATTCTGTTTCCTTTGTATGTTTTAGGCATTCGTGCACTCTCTTACGTTTTCTGAGCCTGTTTTCTTGTTTGTCTTCCCTATCTCTCCCTTTTTCACTTGAAGCGATTTGGTATGGCTGCCTGCTAGGTGCCTCAGGTTGGGTACGCATCTTGAAGCGATTCGAGTGGCCTCACATAGTGATGCCAAATTTTGATTATAGGTCGCTTCGGTGTTGTTGCCCACACTTCAATAACAACATTTTCCCAGAGTGAATTCTGCTATTTTGTTGACTCGTACTCAACAGAACTGGGAAAGGGTTTCTATTGTGTAAATAAGCACGCGATGCGACATAATTTTTATTACGTTCAAAAAAATCGCGACCTCTAGTGTTTTGCTTACGATAGACTTAGTTACGCCAATACAAACTTATTTGCCGCGTGTGAAACTTACAGATGAGTGCCGCTGCGCGTGAAAATGAAAGTCGCACTTATAATGAGTACTGCGAACTGCGTGTATCTTGCCGCGTGTAGATCTTATTACTGCGCGTATCTTGCCTCTTGGGTCAATTTTATTTTGCTAACATTTCATTTGCTAGATTTACACAATGAGAGCCAAACCTGACCATTGACCTCCCTTTAAACTTTAAAAAGGACAGTCTACGTTAAACGTTATCGTACTCTACCGCTCGTCTATTAAATTCTCACGCGTGTTTACGTCTCAAAGGGAAAGTGTTCCCTTTCAACTTGTGCTTATGTTTTATGACCAAACTACGATTCCAGGTACCTTAAACGAAAGATACACCATAAGAAGACCTCTACATACAATTCTCATTCTTGCTTATGCATTATGAATAAACGTTAGTATTACATACACTATTAATTACATTAATCAACTCTGATTATATGACTATAAAGAAGAATCTACATGACAATGTTACATTTTATTAAGTACGATTAAATGACTATAAATAAAAACACAAAATAAGTAGTATATACCATACATATTAACTATATTTACATTGGGTGGGATGAAAGGGACAGTTTCAATGCTCCAGTGGAGCTACCGCCGCCTCATATATTAAATTCAAACCAAAATTCCTTGGCTATGAGACTCCAAAAGGCACGCGCAAGCCTCTTGTCTCTCTTTAAAAATTTGAAACGTACATCTATCATTGGCTAGTTAAAGTTCACTTCTGTTGTTATTTGAAAGTTTAAAACTTTTTGTCAGCATTGGCCGGTTTAAAAGGTTAGCTGTACAACCACCGGCCGGGGTCAGAGCCCTTTAATGAATTTAAATTCCTTGAATTTACTAAACCTGCAGTAGCTGCCCTTTTAAAAAGAAGAAGGGGCTTCAAACAGCGACCTTCTGATTACTTCATGACTCTTTTGTTGGCTTTCTTAGCTTCCCTAATAAAACAGCAAGGAGTTTTCTCTTTTGTTGACAAATAATTTACAGATTTCAGTTATACCGTATTATAAATATATACATACAAGGTATCTACATCACTAACTACAATGCATTAACTATTATGATTATGAACATGCGCTGTTCACTTTATAACTTAATAGTTCACTTCACGGTATAGCACTAACATCTAATCAAAATAACCTCAAAATAAACCGTAAAATAAAGACATAGAGTACAACACCAGGCAACTTCAGTGTTGCTACCCCTACTTTATTTTTGAAGGGTTGTACGTAGTAACGGGACATGAAGCCCTTCATGAACAAACTATGTGTGGATAATACAAATTGCATTTGAAAATAAAATGAAAATGGAAAAAAATGTGACAGGAGGCCTTTCATAAATAAACCTTTTGTTAGCATCCTCCGGAACAAATAATGATTGATTTTAATTTACTTTACCTCAATAAATACAGATCGAAAATTTGTGTTATTTTTAATTTTCTCATAAATCATGGTGTGTATATACCTACACATTCGAGAATAAATGCTGTTAACAGTACTGTAATGTTTTGCGAACCCTTCGCGGGTCACCGATTGAGATGCGCTTATTTACGGTATTGAAACTGAGAAGGCATTATGATGATTTTTATTAATGTCTTGTAATATAGCTGCTCCTCCTTCATTAAATTTGTTAGGTGAAATTGGTTTAATTAATAGAATAATGAGATGGACATAATATATTATAGTGTTTTAAATATGTTTATTTATTCCAGACTATGAAATTATAAAGAAACAAAAGGCTTTAGATTTGAAAATCAGAAATGAAAAAAAAAAAACTGTCTATTATACATATTCTTGGATTAGTTTTCTGCAGGTACCAATCACTAAGCTTGGATTCTTATGGCTGTTAGACTTCATTTCACTGTATCCGTTACCAAGAACATAAAATGCCAATCGATGTCACGCTGTTGATTGTCTGATACTAAAGTTACAGGCTTGGAGATAAGATAAATGGCGCCAGTCCACGGTCTTTTTGCTTAACTTGTACAGCCAGAGAGACAAAAAGAAAGACATCACAACTCTTGAACAGATACCTACTCCATTGTTTGTAATACGCCCGGCGTTTCAAAGGATTCAAATTGTAGAAACATTATAAACATGTCCATGATCACTTGCAGCAAACGTTTCCAAAGAAGAAGCAAATTTAACAGTTGTTGTTCATTTGTTTTATGTACGAGCTCTTTATCATCTCAGGTCATAGCGTCCCATTGAATCCGGGTTGTGAAACGGCCGATAAATTTTGCCCAGAGGCCTTTTCTTTCTTCGTAAATCTACAAGGGTTTCACGGCATTACTTCCCTAGGAAGCCATCTACCCTGACCCGATTGAACCCGGGATCTTGGGTCTACGAGGCAAGTATTGTCACCACTAGACAACAGGACCGACGCTGCAGTCAAAGAGAACGTTGATCTAAGGGAAACTAATTTTTCAAAGTTAAAGAAATAGCTGAATAAAAATGTACTACGTTTAGGCATCTAAAATCGTGTCCTAACACTCTTCAATATGTTTACCTTCACAACAATCACATGTCTCATCTTTTACGTAAATGTCTTCTTTAGCTTTGTGACAGCAGAAATCCATGATTCTGGGGTGACTTTCACTCTGCTTATTTGGCAAAGAGTGGCAAAAAATATAGCAATATGCATGAATATGTTTTTAGATAACTTATTTCGCTTTAAGACGCAATAATTGGCAAGGTCGCTGCAACAATTTCAATGAACGTTAACCTCTTAGCAGTGGTTTGTTTTATTTACGGATGCTCTTTAATATCTCGGGTCGTCAACGCCCCATTAATTCAGGGCGGACCGCCACGGGTGGCCGAGGTCGTTAAGGTGACTCGTGATCAGGAGATCTGCCTTTCGAATCCCATCAGGACCGTCCTCCCTGACTGAAGTTTTTTCCAGGTTTTCCTTAGTCCTCATAAATAGCAAATGCCGTGGAGGTACCCTAAAATTAAGCCTAGAACGTTTTCTTCCTTTAAAAAAAATCCTTTCCCCATATATCATTTCATCTAATGTATCACCAGTGTCCACCGCCTGTGATGCCTCAATAGTAAAAACGGGCGTTAAACACTGTTAAAAAAAATCAAGGCGTGAAACGGCCGATAAATTTTGCTCAGAGGCATCTTCTTTCAGGCTTGAGGCTCTTTTTCGTACCGCAAATGTACGACACGGGACCCACGGCTTTACTTTCCTTCCGAAGAAAGCCTTACTTTGGATATTTACACGCGAAAAAATTCATCGATCCTGGCCGTGCTTGAACCCCAATCTTGGGTTTAGAAGGAAAGTATGTTAACATTACACCACCAGTCGGTGGTTTTACCATAATTTATATCCGAACAAATACCGTACTTCTGAAAAGAACCCAACTCACGCTTTGTTTTTATTTCATTTTTCACAAACATTTTTCGTTACATGATTGTTACTAGCCACAAAAGAAGCAATGTACGTCCCTTGTGCAAATGTAGTAACGCAACTAAGAAGGCATGCCTCCTTACATATTTTTCTGGGCCCCCTTCTCAAGCTGATCACGCAATAATAATAATAATAATAATAATAATAATAATAATAATAATAATAATAATAATAATAAATATAATAATAATAATAATAATAATAATAATAATAATAATAATAATAATAATAATAATAATAATAACGGGGTTTCCTCGTCATTTTCCAAAGCGCCGTTGCTTCGTCGACAGGAGCTCGGTAGCGTATTCGTGATGTAAATATTCCTGTTTTCTTCATTTTCAATGAAGCGTACAGATGTACAACTCAGTCTCATTTGTGATATTTTCATTAATTTTACCTTACCGAATGAGAGTTCGGTCGTTGTTGTTGTAGTCAGGGGTAAAAAGAGGAAAAATTGTAGAACTGTACACAGATTGGGAACACTACTGGAAATGGCAGGATTTTCAACAATTAATAATTGTGCCAGTTATTTTGTTGTTAAAACTGAATTTCTTCCTTGTTGAAAACTAATCAGTTGCTGAGGAAGAGTGGAGATCGTAGAATAATTTTCGCTAGGTGTGTTGACTTTTTTAGTCATTTCCTTTTCAACTGAGGTGCTGAAGTTTATGGTTGGAGCACAAGAATTTAGCTGAGATGACGCTCTTGCTTTCAAAATGTACCTTATGCTGCTGAATTATGACGTCTAGGCAAACGTTAGAAACAAATATTCGGGACCTTTCTTCTGTATTCGTTTGTCAGCTGCCATTTCACCAAAGAACTTCTTAACCTGGCGTTGCCCTAGTATGTTGTCTAGGAATTCGAGATTTCCTTTGCGTCCTTTAAAACAGTACTTGAAATTATTGTATTAACTCCGTCATATTATTTCGGGCTTGATTTATCAGTGATATGACTGTCAATAATTCAATGTACTTTTTTGTAAATATTTTGAAGCAATATTTTACAGTGAAAAACAAGTATAACTACAAACTGAAAGAACTTGAGCTCTTTTTTCAATGAAAGGACTGTATTTTTTTCAGAAGAATTATTCGAGATCTGAAGTATATTCTCAAGGCATAAAGTCTGATTTTGAAAGCGAATAAACTGTCAAATTGTAAAGGCCATCCTGTTAGACAGAGTTTTTTTTTCTCCCAATGTGCTCTTTGTTGTCCCACTATACAAGGCACCTGCCATCGCAGTAAACATTCACAAAAAACACATAAACTTTCTCTGCAGTTGTGTTAAAGTACCCTAATTTTGAAATGTCACTAACGTAGTATTATTATTGTGTAGTTTAAATTCTATATCGTCCTTTGGTGTTCTTTCGTTGCGGAGGTTGGAATTTAAATGTCGCGTGTAACACTTTCAACGCGAACTGAGATCTGGTTAACTGGATTGTGCCAAACTGAACCGTCACCTTTACAACGAATGTACCCATTACGAGTTTCTTTAGCCAATGTTGTTTCGGAGAGACGAACGATAATTGCCTGAACTTGACTTGTGAAAAACTTTGTCGACTTGAGCCGAGAAACTACGCGGACTGCCTGCCTTGACTGCTTGAAAACTACATGCTTTAGTTTTTTTTTAATTTTTTTCTTTTTTTACCATTTATAATTTAAACATTCCATATGCTACAATAGAACCGGGAAAATCAGTAAAAACTCACATTTATGTCCTGAGTTGTATCTAACAAGATGGAGAAAATTGAACTTATTTAACATTTTTAAAATTAAGTTTAATACTGAGTGAGACAAGAGTGAAATTAGCTCGTTTTGTATTTGGGGGCTTAAATGTTTGGTCTTGTTTTTTTTTTTTTTTCAATTTCATTGGGGGCTTTTGGTAATGGGTCATATATAGCAGTAGTTCTAAAATACTTAATTTTTTTCTTGTGTTATCTTTCATCATGACCCCGTAAAGGTATATTGCCACAAAGTAATTTAATATTACGTTCAATATCCGCGACAGTATATAAATTGCTTTAATAGTTTCACTCTTGGAAAACCTTTGACACAATAGATTTACTTTTCTTCCATCTCTCGTGAGTTAAAACAGGATATAAGATTATTAGTTGGACTTCCATGCTTTTCTACCTTTTTTCCAATTGCCTGACAATTTTAATTGTGCCATTACATCATGCATCTGCAAAATTCTTGTTGCTTCTGTCAGCGAAGAGACAATAGATATGACATGCGTTTAGAATTAGTGAGTAGCGTAACCAAATCTATGTATTGTTTGTTCAAGTTTTGGCTTAACTTTATAAGAATAAGAGCTGAAAGATTTATTTGTTAGTGGGGCTTTCGGAAAAGGATCTTCATTTTTTTTAATAGTGTTTAACGCTCGTTTTTACTGCTGAGGCATCACAGGCGGTGGACAGCTGATGCCACATAAGACGAAATGATAAACTGGGAAAGGACTTTTTTAAGGAAGGAAGCGTTCCAGGCTTATGTTTAGGGTACCTCTCCGGCATTTGACATTTACTAGGACAGAGGAAAACCTGGAAAAACCCCAGTCAGAAAGGACGGTCTGGTGAGAATCGAACCCTATACCTCCCGCTCACAAGTCCGCGCCTTAACTGCGGAACCTTCAGGTTGATAGGGCTCTAAATTAACAGTTTTCATTTTTAATCATCACTTAACTCTTCAGTAATGCTACCAAGGTTAATGTGAATTAAGTGTATCACATCAGTATGGGAATACCAATCTGTCAGAATATTTTGTGTGGAAACTTTCTCAGATTAACTTACTATATTGCAACTCAGATCCTCAACTGCATCATGTTCACTGTCAGATCTGCTACCACTAGCACAGGGAATGGAACCCACTTGTGCTTAAGAATACATTTTTTCAACTTCCTGGTCGATTTTTCTCTTTCACGACCTGACTTCTGCTTTAGAGCGCTGGTTAAATATTTTAATTTATTTAAACTCGTTTTCCTAATTCTCTGAGCGCACTTATACAACGGCACCTATCCCACGCTCAAGAGGAAAATAATTTTCTGTGACTCATGATGTCTTTGCATGCCATTTGTGCGCTCCATAGTCATTCTTGCGTATACATATTAAAGCTAACCAATCAAAGATTATAAACTATGTATAATATTAATTATAATGTATATATTACCTTTAATTCAGGGACTTATTTAATATCCCCATTTTTTAAATTTTATGTTAGAGATCATTATAAAAATAATATTATACACCTGCCAGACATGGACATCATTGTTGCGTATGCAATTTGATAATTCGTGCGAGACGGGGACGGAAAGAGCTGAGCACATGTTGGAGAAGCGGGGTGGGAGTAAAGTTTAACGTTGCGTTAATTACAACTTGAAAAGTGATTGTTGAAAGAATCTAAATTCAGTAAGAATATTGTAAATAGTATTTCTTTGAATACATGATGAAACATGTTATTTAAAATCGCAATATTTTCTATATGTCTGTCTATATTATAGAATTGTTTTCGGGGCCTCCTGAGCCCATGCTCGCCCTCAAATCGCGGGCCCTAACGCCTCTGGCCCCATGGCTGTTGAAGTTGGGCACAATGCGGAATACCAGATAACCAAGACTTAATTTATTACTACAACTTCACATGGAATGATCGATTCACTCGGGCGAACAATAGCCACATTTTGCGAGCAATAGAATGGCAGTGCATCATTGCCGTGTTAGTCGATACCGGAAGCAGACGCGGACAAGTTTGAGTGACATGAATTCCGGTTCTAGTTTCCGTGGCGACGCTCCTGGCTTGTTTCCCCTCTGTTTGTGCGTCCAATTCGAGCAGAGACGCGCTTTTTGTGTGACGCTAGCAAAACGTTTCCGATCAATCATGCTTGACCAGTATTTCAACGTTATGTTTATGATTCATGCTATCGCCCAAATGAGCAAAATGCTGCTCGGATATTTCTGTCTTACTTGTCAAGTTGTAATGGATTTTAAATTTACTGATACTGATAAATTAGAACATTCCAATTATTAAACATATGATGGTGACTTAGCTCGAAATAATATTTGAATTATATTAAGAACAAATCTAGCATTTTCAAAATAAATGTATACTTTTGATTAAAATGTTCATTCCTACATTATTTTTGGTTTACAGAACACAGAATATCGTTTACTATTATTGTTGTGCGAGTTATAGCGCTACAGACGTTTTAAATGGCATCTTTATATAACCCGAAAGAGTTTTTTTACAAACATTTTTTCAGCCAAACCAATTACTTGAAAATTAATTTTCGCACTAGATTACCATAGTTAAATTAGGATTAGTCCTCCCATAGGAATTAAAACTTTCAATGCTTTATTAATTCCCCTTCTTAATAAAACTATTCTTTTAGCTTCTGGAAACAACCTAAGAAGGGGGATAGTCCCATAGAGATATTATAGATATAAAGTATTAAATGAGTTATCAATTAATTTGCACATACAAAACGTAAAATTCGATTTAGAAATAACATTCTCCAATGCTTATTTGTATTATTGATATAGTCCGCAAATAAAGCAATTTTAAAGGCTGCATAGCCTATAGATAATCTTTCATTTCTTTATCGCGCAAGTATATATTTCTAAATATATCTAGCAATCCTCTCTGCTGTCTTACTGCACTGATGTAAACTTAATTCCTAGATGAGAATGTTTATTGTTATATCTAATAATAGCCAGAGATGAAGAAGTGGGTAATGTTATCTTAAAGGCGTAGCAAAAAATTGAGGTTAGATTGCGCAGGCATGCATTTATCTACTTGTTAAACTTAAAACTCGACACATTAAGCTTTTCATAGTCTGATTGAAGAGAAATATCGTGTAGTGAAGAGAAATATGCGTAGTTCCCCTCTCCTGTTTTTTTATTCTTACTGCCATCATTTACCATTCCCAGAATTACTTACCTTTATTGTGTGGTAGAAGTGTATTCTGATTTGTTGTGAGTAAAACCACCTCATGAATAGAATTCTTCTCTATGAACTGCCTTCTGATAGATTAATTTCCCCCATTCACTCTCTACAAATATGAGAAAACCGCGTAATGTGCGAATTTATAAAGTTTACCACATTGACTTATGCTGTAACTTTTACCGTATGATTGATCGATAACAGAATCGTCATTTCACATCGAACATGACCTATTTTCGACTTGACAATTGACAAAGATTTCCCACAAATCAGAGTACATTATTTTTCTGTAATAAATTGTGATAAATAGGGAATGTGTAGTATATTATGTTATCATTTTTACTTCTTGTTGTACCTAAGAACAACATCGTTGAATACTTTCTGAAACAAGTTTACATAATATAGTTTGAATACAAAAGCATACAGCAATGTCTGCCTACATTTTTGCTTAAATTGTTTAAGCGCATTAAAAAAATGCGGCGCCAAAGATCGTGCTTCGTGCTTTGAGGGCCATACACTGAAACTGACGTCATTCCTGGTGGTCTAGTGGTATACATTTTGCCTCATAGACCCAAGGTCACGGGTTCAAACTCTGCCAGAATCGATGGATTTTTAGGGCGTAAAATCCTAAGCATGACTTCCTTTGGAAAGGAAGTAAAGGTTTGCCAGGATTTACGGCATGTAAAAAAAGCTCAAGTCTCAAGCAAAATTTATTGAGCGTTTCACGCCCTGAATGGAATGGGACGCTGATGACAAAAGTAGTTAAAGACCGTCCTTCAATAAAATAAACCTACACTAAGCTTGATATGGTCCTAACAAAAGCAAAGGAATGTTGTTCCACTAAGCATAAGGAGTTTAAATGTATCGTCTTCCTCTATTGTACCTTTGTTAGCATAAGTTCTAAATGTTCATATTTCTTTCCCCCTTAGTATAGAAAATGCATTTAGGTTTGTTATCATATCATATTTCTAATTTAGTGATGCGATAACTCTCTTCAGAAAGGTCTCTATAGCCCAAATGCGAACAAAGTGTTAACGACTGAAATGGGGGTAATTTACAAAATACGATTTACCTATGTCAAATAGAACTGCATTGGACTGGCCGGGATAAAGGAGGTTACTTCGGCACTTTTGTCTTGCTGATGGCAGGCCGTTTATACCTACGCCCCCAATGGGGTACCTTTGGCAGGAAGTGAGGTAATATCAGGCAGCCAGAATCTGTGTGCTTCGACTGCGCGGACGCAGACGACGATGAAACCACCCTCCATGTAGTTCGAGTCCCTCATAACGTACTTACTTGATTTGGTTTATTTACGGACGATCTTTAACTTCTCAGGTCATACGCGT
The DNA here is from genome assembly GCA_030762175.1 of Metallyticus violacea. NCBI lineage: Eukaryota > Metazoa > Arthropoda > Insecta > Mantodea > Metallyticidae > Metallyticus > Metallyticus violacea. The sequence goes on from CM060845.1 coordinate 69,422,567, forward strand.
CCCATTCAATTCAGTGCGTGAAACAAAATTTTGCTCAGAGGCCTCTTTTTAGCCTTGAGGTTCTTTTACGTGCCGTAAATCTTCGGCATGGAACCCACGGTTTTACTTCCCTTCCGAAGAAAGCCATACCCATCCATCGACCCTGGCTGGGATCGAACCCGCCCCTCATAAGGTATAAGGTACACTTCCATACCAGAAGCCAAGGCATAAAACTTTATAAAGCGCAAGCCACTGTCGCGCCGCGCCGCGCCATCATACTCGCCCTCGGAATTTCCACCCTGTAACAGAACCAACGAAATGAAATGATATGATGGGAGAACGGAAAATTCGTAGAAAGTAAATATCCATTCCAGCATTCATCTAATAATCATGGAAAAGCATGAAAAAACCAAGTTCAGGATGACCAGCCGAACGTGAACTAAACCCGGGACCTTACTAATGCAAGTCTCAAGGTTTATCGCCTGAGCCACTCGGTATATAGTATATTAATTTATATACTTAATGTTCAATACTTCTCCCACTAAAGATATCAGGATAATGAAATAAGTGTACGTGTTTAAGCAATTGAAGTCTGTCAGTGGTTATCTGATATTTCTTTAATCATATACATTTTTGCCTCCAAGGCATAAAATATTAAAAAACACCATAACATTAAAAATAGCTGTTTTAATTTTCAACTATTGAAACAAGAGAGGTTTTATATATCATGTAGAGTTCGGAGTAGCAGCATAATTAAATGTTTAAAAATTAGTGTTCTATTTCTTTATTAATAAGCAATTTAGTTAACACAATTGCCTCATACTACAGATATTTTTGTAATAGAAAATGATTAGGTTTTACACAGACAATTCTGGCATCATTTTCTTCACAAAAGTAGTTTAGAAAGAGAAAGGGAAAAGATTTAAAATTATACATAAACATAATTTGAATCATAACAAATTTAATTTAATGCTATTTTTAAAAATTAGCAATAAATTTAAACAATGATTGAGCTCGATGGTTACATAAGCTTTCCTCTTAAAGGACAGTGAATGCTTTTGTCATTTCATTTTGCCCTGTCACACATCTTGAATTCGTTCACTCAATTGCCAATAGCTAATTGGGCGCATTGCAATATGCTGTTCTGAGCTTGTTAAATTTCCTAAATAAGATGCAACTATTTTTTGTTAGGATTATAACAAACAAATAACTTTAATATAGATTTTATATTAAGAATATAATATCTTGCATTCATAATTCAAGTCATTAACTTCTAACAATAAATGTTTTAATTTTTGTGCCTACTATGCAATTTCTTAGTGACGTTTCTGAGGTCGCAATACTTTCGTTCATAAGGCAGTGCCATGACCAAATGGTTAGACTGCTCGCCTTTCACCTATGCGACCTGGGTTCGATCCCGGCGGTCTTAAGTGGGGTTTGTTGAGGACAAAGTAGGTTTACTCCGGATACTTAGTTTCCCCGTTTCCCCATAATCATCTCATTCCCATTTTCATCTTCATCATTCAGCATAATGTAGTTCGCCGATTCTCGATGCCCGGGTTACAAATGTACTAAACTACGGTTCTCCGCTGACCGTGTGCGACACTTAGACCCAAGTGAGTTGACATTAAAACTAAATCATATTTCCCTCTATTGTTGTTGATTGATTAAATGTTTTGCGAAATCTTGGTTCCAAAATGTTGTGTTATAGTATTTGTCAACATTTTTAAGGCCTACAAAGTGTGTGTATCGTCTGTAAATTTAATAATATTACGCTCTGTACATCTAACTGAATGATATTTCCTCTATTTTCATATTTTTGAACTCAGCTCATATTTCAGTTTTTATGATTCATTAACAGTACAAACACCATAACAGGATAATATTTTTACACCGAACGAAACATGAAAGGGGGGGAAAAAAAACTAGAGCAGTGTTCTCGTAAGGAAGATGTTCAGAGACTTGGCACCGGTTACCATGGTGACGCAGCGGGGAGGAAATTGACTGTGACCTGAACATAAACTAGGCGTCTAATTGAGTGCACGCTTTAATGAACACAAATTAAAACATTCGAGCCGCTACTTCACGGCGTTTCTCTCTCTTACATACTGTAGAGGGTGACTTAATTTTCTCTCGTTTATGTCTTCTGCTAACTAAAGTGCTAATGTGAGGCTATTTCAGTAAAAAGATACATTAGAGAATGAAACCTTTCGCGCCTATAAACAGAAGTGTTATGTTTTAATAAAGAACAACAAAAAAGAAGTGAGACGAACCTTGATGTCAACTTGCATTTTAAATTCTAGTGCTGTAGCTAAAAATATGTTACCAGCAAAGATATGGGAAAAAAAAAAAAAAAAAAAAAAAAAAAAATGATACATTTTAATCTATTTTACCACTTCCAAATTTATTTTTAATGTTATGTAAACATATCAAGTACCAATTTATGAAATATATTTGCACACCACATATACAGGATGGCCCATAGAAAGTGTTACAAGCCAATATCTTTTAAATAGAAAAATAAAACCAATTGACTCTTTGTAAAATTTATTTTAGGAAGAGCAAAACTTAAGTGAGTCCCCTTATGGGGCTCGGGGAGGGGGTAACTTCAGAATTTTAAATAGAACGATGGTATAACTTTTAAATATCTAGATATTCCTCAACAAATTAAGTAACTTTGTTTAAAACATTTGTAGTAAAATTAACTCTAGAGGAATTATAGTGCGATGAAAACATATTTTTAGATAAAAGATAAATGTTAATTAAATCAAGTCATTAATTTGCAAAATGCTATTAAATGCTGAACATAAGTTCCATCTTTAACATTTCTTTTTCGGAGATTTTATCCGCAATACCTAGGAGTCCCTTATTCAGTGCTTCATTTTTTTTTGAAGATGTTGTTGATAAGATTTTTTGTTTAACATGGCCGCATAAACAATAATCTAAGGTTCTTAGAGGAGGTGAGCGCTGTAACCATATAAAACAGGCCCAGGACCTCCAATCCATTTATCGTGAGGTTTGTCGTTTAATAATTCACATGTAAAACTTGCAAAATGTGGCCTTGCTCCATTTTGCTGGTATCACATTTATTTCCTTACACTTAGAGGAACATTTTCCAATAGTATATGGCCCCTTTTCGGATTTATAAGCTGCATTAATACTATTTTAAGCACAATATAAGTTATCAACATTAAGTTTTGAAAAAAAAAATGCTTTAAATAAAAGTCGTTTCATTTGTTGATGATTGGGGCTTTTTACGTGCTGCCGGCTGGTGTTGTTAACGGCTAAGCTTTGCCCTCCAAATTTGTGGCAGCGTTGCCTCTGCTGGTGATGGTTGCTCGTAGATGACGCTTCCTTTCCAGAAGAAACAACAGTTACTTAGGGTATTTCCGCTTATTTTTGTTGATCTAAAATCAACAAGGCTTAGGAACAGGTTCTGGCGTTGTTAATGAGCAGGCATACTTCTAATAATGATTTATTCAGCGTCCCTTTCAATAAAACTTTGTGCTTTACCGTTGATAGAGTCGACACGCTGTGTATAATTATTCCACGTTGCTTTATTAATAGACTGTATGCCCCAATGAATTATGTTTACTGAAAGGACGACTTGGCAGAAGTATATTACTCAGATATAAGCTTCAAATTCCAGTTGACTGAATACGCACAGTGAGAATCGAATAAAATAGAACTGAGAAGCCAATAGAATGAACAGACAACGAATGAAGGGAACACATAGAATAGTACTGAAAAACCAAATAAAGCACGACACCTACACGCCCTTATATATGTAATTCAAACATAAATTATTGGGGGGAAAAGACCACGCGAAATGCGTGATAGCGTCGCGTCTTTCTTTCATAGTTTAAACCCTATCGTAATACTGACTATTTTAAATCTGCCTGTCTTCATCTGGTTTGCTAGCTAGCAAGAACTTCAAAAATCTGCCTTACGATACGTTGCTTTAAATTCTAACTGTTTTCAGATGATCAGGTCATCCGTCATCCCAGGCTTTTAAACCTCTTGGTTGAGCAATTTTTTTAAAGGGAACACAGACTTTCTCCTGTCTCAACACATCTTGAGTACAAAAGACTGATCTTGGCTTGCTTAGTCTTGGCGAACAAAATAGTTACGCTCACAAAGTTCCATTGCGATGTATGCTCAACGCTATTGTAGGCAAAGCACTGAGTTTCCTGTTTTTACAAAGACGTCCAACAATGCATTATATGAGTAGAAAAATGAGAAGTGAGAAATATTCATTAGAAAGAGAGAATATACATAAATTATATTAATAATAGGGGTGAAACCGTATGAAAGCTTCATGATATTTAAATATCTAAACACACGATCTGAGTATGTAAAATTATGAAGTTATCCCCCCCCCCCCCAAGCTTCATAAAGAGTTTCACTTAAGTTTGGCCCAAGACGCTGATCTGAAGTCCCTTTCCTGCAACACGTTTAGAAAATGCCAGTCAGCAATTGATTTTATTGCTACATTTAATACAATAAATTAAATTAAATGTATCGCTACCCTGTATAATGGAATGTATGAAAATAGGTAATTATTTTAAAATTAGCAACTTTTATGGCAAAAAGAATGTATTCACATGTTCATAACTGAATCAAATAGAAATGGATTATGTATAGAACCATTTATTTTATATAATCACCTTGTTGTAGTAACCCAGTTAGTGCTCGAACTTTTCCTCTTACAAGTTACAGAGTAAGCCAGAAAGAATATACCCGAGGAGAATTGATACCTACCAAAAGACTCGTACGTAAATTTTTAAAACGTTAACTTAGTCATTTGACATCGCTATTATTCGAATTCTTTGAATTGATTCACGTTTCTGTTGAACAATGGCAACTTTTCCTTCCTTTTTTCACATATTAGATTTCAGTCAGAACAGAGAGATTCTTTACTTTTGTGTGTGTGTATGGAAACAGGGCCGTCGGCAGCGAAGTGATGAAACAATAAACAAAGCAGTGATTTGTATTTCTTCAACTGCGAGGGTCGTTACAATGGACAGGGCTGCTGAAGGAAGCACGGACGCAATAAAGACCGAAACATGCGCTCATCTCAGCGTAAAGCAGTGCTGCAGGAAATGTGGAGTTTTATTAGGAATATCCGGGCTACTGGTCCAGGGCATCATGCATTATTACACAAGATAGAGATGAAAGCTAAAAAAACACGGCCCAATGCCGCGGGACCTCCCGCTCGGGGGAAGAATGGCTCAAGGACCATCAAGTAGTTAGTTTATGGGGAGTCCCCAGTGATGTATGCATGCAACACAATATACAGAACAACGTATGCTGTAAATTAATGCACAAAATTTCAAATTATATCTCAGCTTTAGAAAGAAAATGTAAATAAACTCCAGAAAATGTATGAATGCAATTACCTGAAATCGCTTTGGAACTTGTGACATTTTTTCATCTTTCAACCTTACCTGGCTGTTTACAACATTTTACTTTGCTTCATTCGGACTGTTGGGAAATAGCTTCCGGTAGGACCTTTTAAACTCTCTGTATAATCTCAGGAAATACGAGGGACGTTCAGAAATTATTTACAGTAGTAATTTTGTATCTTATTTATTATACAATATTGTTCATTGCATAAAGGATCGCTCAATGTATTCCCTACCAAGTCAATGTACCTTTGCTGTCTTCCTGATAGCGTCATTTTTGCGTCGCGAAACCATTGTTTTAGAGTACTACGCAACCACAGATCGATAGCTGCCTGAATTTCCTCGTTGCTGCCAATTTTTTAGAAAATATTTTGTTATTATTTTATTTATTTTTGCCTCGCAGAGTTCTTCATACTAGGGCATAGTCAAAAGGAGCGAGATCCGGTAAATATGGTAGGTACAATGCATCAATGAACACCAGTGAATCCAACATTGCTGGCGTAGTGATGCTGGTGTTGGTCCGTGCATTGTCATGTCGGAGGAACTCTTCCTTTCTCGCCGTTGCTGAATCCTGCGCCTAAGGCATGTAAGGGTCTCGCTCTTGACAACCGTTCCATTAACACTATTCTGAAGTGTCCCAAAAGATAGCTAGCCCACAGATGGAGCACCAGGAAAGTTCTTGGGCCGGAGACTCCCTGAATGTTTTCATTGCATGAACTTTTTCTGCGGTATGTGGTAGTCACACCGGACTGATCACCAGCCACCGGTTTCTCCAAGAAATTCGGGTCTTCATTATGCATTTCCAATAGCCGACAACAGACTTAAAATCTTTGGTCATTCTGTGCATATGTTAAATCCCATGCAACCCAATGTGCATAACTTTTTGCATATTCAAATCGTTGTTAACAGTGGTGTAAAGTTGGGGGCTGAGGCCAGTCTGTCATTCCAGTTGATCAAAGATTATGTACCCATCAGTCATGTACAATTCAGACACAATGTTCCTGAAAAACCGCGATGTTGACAGAAGACCGGTGTTCACATTCTTGTGTGCAGATTTCCTATCGCTAGCGAACTCATAGACCCAGTTGCAAACAGTCTTCTGTGCAGAGCTCCTTGACCACATACCACAGTTAAACGTTTATGAATTTCTGCAGTTTTAACACCTTCCTTCCACAAAAACCACGTAGTCCATTTTGTTCGCGACAGTCGCCCTCCATCTTGTCTGCGTCTTTCTCGACTCGTAAAATTCCGCTATTGTAAATCATTTGCGAATTCTTCCGGTAATTAGAAGAAAATGATGGAAGGTTTATAGGTAAAACTAGAGCTCTACTCGGCCATAGGTCTTTCAGTATTATTATTCGGAATAAGATTAAGTAATTTCATCTATAAAATGCAATAAATCTTTAAGAAAATTTTAAAAACACACAAGTAGAGACAATTGAAAAAAATGCGCTATTAGAAGTGGATTATAAATATTATACAAAATAAAATAAAATAAGCTGCCCAAAACATGATTTATGAAGCAGGACCCCCTTCCCGCTCAAAAAATACCAGAAATGCGAGCCTACTCATAAAATAAAGGAATTATCTAGCGGTGTTTATATTTCTGTAATTGTTGGCATGACCTTGAACAAATGTTTGTTGTGTTACATCAGCATTTAAAGTCATTTAAGCTACATATTTACAAGCTAATTACAGATCTGTGTGTTTATTAACCCTAGCTTAGATTGTTGTTGAATAATGTTTAACAACCGTTTTTACTACTGAGGCAGCATAGTCGGTGGACATTGATGATACATGAGATGAAATGATACATTGGGAAAGGATTTTTTACGGAAGGAAACGTTCCAGGCCTAAGTTTAGAGTACCTCCCCGGCATTTGCCTTTTATGAGAACTGAAGAAAAGTTGGAAAAAATCTCAGTCAGGGAGGAAGGTCCTGGCGGTATTCGAACCCCAAACCCCCCGTTCACGAGTCCACGCCTTAACGACGTGGGCCACCCGTGGCGGTAGCTTAAGAGTAATTGTCATGGAATTTATGGGACATTTTAAATGCCACATTAAAAAAAAACGTTGCTATTAATTCATCTAAATCAATAAATATTAGATATTTTGCTATCTTGTTTCATAATAATGAATTCCTTTCATCCAGTGAAGGTATTAACAGTTTCTTTAAGTATACATTTTAAAATCCGGTTATTTCAGTACTATTACCGCTAAACGAATGGCGTGTTAAGGAATCTTATTGAAACAAAAATAAAAATCAATCCCAATCTTTTTAGAAGGTATGAAACTCTGGATAGTTTCACCTGCAGATTTTCAATATTGTGTTCACAGGTAAATTTGAAATGTGTTGCACCTTAACATATTAAAAAGCATTCTTGTTACTATTAGATGTTAGAGGAAATATTATTGTAAATATTAACTCTTACGTTTTATTTTAATATTATCGTTTCCTTTTTAAGTGAAGATACTTATGAATGTTAAATATTATAGTGCCACCAGCATAAAGTAAATTACTTGTATAAATGTATGATTAATGCTATTTATAACAAAAGTAAAACGGAACCGAGGAGACCAATTCTTCAGAAATACTATTAGAAATATTCAACATGCTATCAAGAATATGTTATCGCCTTTATTTTACATTTTCCACTTGTCCTGAAAAATTGAATAAGAGAAAATTTTGAACTATTAGTGGCTTGCCACTGCACAATATAGTTCTGTGTTTACGCCGTTTCTGTAGCTATATTTAAATACTATGCATAGGCAATTTTGTAATTTTATGTAGTAAGAACTGATTATGAATGTAAGATTGTTTATACGTTGTTTTTTGCATTCACCATGCCAGATATCGACTTTAAAAAGAGGATACAGGGTTCTATGGAAAATGTATGTAGAGAACAATTTCCAAGATATAACGTTAATATCATAACTCATGATAATCTATAATTTAATATTTCTTTCTCTTCTAAATATGTTTAATGTCTATCATTAATATCAGATTTAAACTTGAAGATAGAGAGAGGGAGAGAGGGAAAAAAGGGGAATTCATAGATTTGGTAGTATGAAAAAAATATATATACCGAAACAGTGTAATATATTATGTGATATAATAAGTGTTACAAATGACAGAGCATTATTTTATTCTGCTTCTTCTTTTACACAAATTCAACCATTCTGCTAGCCGTGAGTATAGACTCGTTTCTTAAATCAAATTATAATCGATCGGTATTATGACTGAAAACCAAGTCAACCAAAAAGTAAAATGATAACATAAGTTAAAAGAAACATCAAATGCATTATTAGAGCAATACTTTTAGTTCCGAAAGTTGCTTGAATCATACATAACATCATTATCCTCAGAATTAAGCCTATTAATCTTTTAATAATTAATAATTTTCGTTTTCCTCTTTGTGTTCTAAGGGTTTAATTATATAAGAAATAAAAATATGTATAGTGAGAAAGGAAACTGAATAATCCCTTCTAAGATATTATTGCTTTAAACACGATAAATTAAAAAAAATCCTAGCGTTTTCCTTTTTGAACAGTTACAGAAAATGTCATATTTTGTGTTAAACTTTTAATATATTTTTCATTAAATAGTTTTAAAATAGTTTAAATTATTATCGCTATAGCATAGAGAAAGCTATTTATGATCATATTTTAGCATTAATATGTAAAGGGCCCGATTTATTCCTTAAAAAGCAATTTGTAAAATTCACTCATGGGACAAAAATGTAAGAGTGGAAGTCAACAATGTAGCCTGAAGTGCTTAATCAAACTATGCATAATCTAGGAAAATCAGTATTTTTTCCAGAGACTTATATCAAGAACGGGGGGGGGGGGGGGGGGGGGGCGAATGAACATGTGAATAGCAAAAATGTTTAATTTTCAAGCAGGCGCACTGATTTAGCCTTGCAGCAGCAGGCATGTGGCGCGCTTAATACACAACAATGTTCAGTTAAGTATTTCTTCTGATTATATGCACGCTTACATTTTAATTGGACATTATAAATACCAATACTCTTCAATATAGATGGAAATAAAACAAACTATTTATTATCCATTATATTTTTTCCCTCTGAAAGTATATTTAAAAGAAATATTGTGAAAATAAACTATCATTAATTCTTTTTATTTTTTCTGGTTACCATATGTGCTTACAGTTTTGTGTCATAAATTTTCATTTATGATTTGCACAATTTAAAGTAAAGCAAATATAATTTATGATTTGTATAATTTAAAGTAAACATTATAATATAATAATCGTGCTATTTTAATTTCTTTTAAATCTTATTTTCAATGATCATTTATTTGTGTAATTGGCATGCCTATCTAAGTTGAATATTTGCAAACTACATTTTGCATAGCAACGAAACATTTCGCGTAAAATGTAAAGAATCTATAAGAAAATAATTGTTCATAATGTTTTTGACCTTATTCGTTCTTTCAAACCATTAAACATTTTCAGTAAAAAGGAATTTAACTAAACATAGAATTTACCTCAATGAAAACATAAAATGTTACCGTTGAAAATTGACATATCACAGAACGCCTCCGTGGTCTTATGGTCAGCGTATATGCCTGTCAATATATTGGTTCCGGAATCGAATCTGGTAAAGTTATTTTGGGTAATGTTTTATAGGAGTTTACTTATTCATAAAAGGTGAAAGACAGGCAACTCTTAAGCGTTGTGGGCTCCGGGTTAATTTTTTAATCACCTTCACTGTCTCTTTAAATCTTTGTTATTAAGAGACCTGCCTCTGGTCACTTTAGATATACTTTGTTCGTCAATAGAACCTTCGCTTTGAACCATACAGTGAGTCAAAGCAGTTCAAGCTATGGTGCAGGTTTGTTTATCGAGTTTAGACATTTCCATTTGCCCATTTATAAGAGCCGCCAAGCAATACTCCATACACAGTTTCATTAATGCAGAGTGCTTGGAGATTCTCGGCTTTCAAATGCAGGGGTTACGGGACTTAAACGACTAAAGAACTCATGATAACATATTTAACAGTGCTACCTTTAAATCTCTCCTTTGCAACTAATTATAATTAGTATAGCAAACGACGAGAAAAAAGTATAGCAATAAGATTTTATTTACTATTTTGCCCTTAGTATAAAATAAAAAAAAGAAGAGCATTTATCGCAAAATGATAGCACTAATTTTACTGTCAATACATACGTTTTGAGGCCCATTTCAGAAATTATAATAGGTAGCAGTTAAAAATGTGTGACATTTCGATGTAGAAACACCAGTTCCAGATAATAAATTACTTAAAAAGTATTAGAAGTTTGCTCAACAATCATTGTCTCGTGTTTACCAATCGTTTAGCACTCAACTTGTAGGCATTGACCATGGAGTTACATTCGTTATGCATGCAATGGACATGGTTACAGTGAAACTCATCGTGGCATGTGATTCAAGGGGTGGTCATACGAGGAAGAGCGAGGGGTCCGCAGAAATATTTGTGCGACCTATTTTTTTCTTTTTTCCCCTCTCCTTTCACCATCCTCCCTGTTTTTTAGTCAGTTCTGCTCCCCCAGGAAAGGGCACTTATCAGTAAGTAGGGAACATATCTGAACATGTATAAGTATGATGTAATCCACCCATGAGTATAATGGGAACAGTCTTGCTTCATTTGATGCGTTTAAGCTTCTTTATCTAAATTGTGCAGACTAATGCCATGCAGCTGGGTTGAGTGACTTAACTGTCTGCTTTTAAGAAAGACACTCAAACTGTTCAAGTACCTAATCAATAAAACAATTGAAACATTTCAAATTGAGAAACAATAATTAATGGGAATCCTACGGTTCAGTTCTTGATTTTTTATTATTGGAAATTTACATATATGATCTATCAATATCAATTGTAAAAATAGCAAATGAGTCATTCCATGTAATACAAACATACTCGTCAGATCTCGTCTCAGATTTTTTGTAAAAAATGGTGTAATTGTTTATTAAGAGGCAAAACTTATAATTTCAAATTGAATAAGTGGAGGGAAATTTCAGTGTGTGTGTTTAAAATTTATGTTACGTGGTATAAAATCTTAGAAAACTTCGTCGGTCCTGGTAGTGTAGTGGTAACCACACATACCTTCTAATCCTAAGATCGTGGGTTCAAACCTGGCCAATATCGATGGATTTCTTCGGGCGCAAAAATCCTAAGTATGACTTCCTTCGGAAGGGAAGTAAAGGCGTGGATTTACGGCACGAAAAAGAACCTCAAGCCTGAAAGAAGAGGCCTCTGAGCAAAATGTGTCGCCGTTTCACTCCCTAATTTGAATAGTACCTTGATGACCTGAGATATTAAAGAGCGTCCTTAAATAAACCAAATCAAAATTAGAAAACTTCTAAAGTATACAACATAGAGAAATTATTTTATTTTACATTAAAAAGTATAAAATGTCTTTCAAAGTCCTATTAATTTTTTTTAATAATATCAACTACATCACAATAAAACAATGAAAGGTAAAATATGTATTTATTTTCTATTATTTTACTGAAATTTTGTGGAATTATTACCAATTTAAACATTTAGGATGGGACAGCAATTTAAGGGAATTATTTTATTGTTGCATTCCACACATCATCATTTTTGGTACTGTATATTTTAAAATATTTAGAACATTCGACTCTTAACTAACCAGAAATGCAGTGAACCATTGTAAATTCTTCATTAAATGTTATTTTACATTTACGGTTAAGTTCTGTAACCTTTTAATGTATATTGGTTGCCAGTTGCTTTGTATAATTCTAGAGATATTGTCGATTATTTACATCAGTTAAAGAACGATGTTAGGTCATATAGCTGGACTTCTACCCTTTATCAGCTACTGTGCAACAACTTTATTTTTAGCTAGTGTTGTTACAGGTGAAAGATGACATTCCGTTCAACTAAGTTTCCTGTATCGTTTATGTTTTGATATTCTCTTTTCACATGGTTGCAGGATGTATTGGCTCACAATATTTCCATTTAGTGAGAGTTAATGAGCATTTAATTTCTGTTATTACTTGAAGTGAAGACTTAGAAACTTTTATTTTCTGTGGAAGTCCTAACTCCCCCCCCCCTGTATCTAAAATTGTCTAATATTTTCTTTAACACTTATGTTATTTGAATATTGTACATGTATACCACAAATCCACAGTAATTAGGTAAATAAATTAAGTGAAAAATATATAATTAATTAAATGTCTTATCCTGAAATGCGGATAGGATACCAGCTATTGAAACTTAATAAAATAGCAGCATTGTTACATGTGAAGTTTGTATTTGCTCAATTTTAGTAATTGTTCAGTTGAATAATAAATCACAGTAGATTAAGCTGTTCAAATATATTACCCAATGTTGCCAACACTCTTATAAATTGAAATGTATGAAAAGATTATACATAGAAAATTATATAATCTTTGTACTCGTATGTCAAAGTCTCTATGACATGCAATGAAGACACTTATATTTCAGTAGCACTGATGTATGTGCACTTGGAATTTTACAATAACAGTGGAATTAATGGAGGTCCTTGGATAAGTTTTTGTGTGTTAATTGAGGAGAATGGGAGCATAATTTCTGCCAAATTTGAACAAAATTTAAGAAGTTACATAAAAAAAGAGATTTGAAATATTTCAAATATAACATATACACAATCTTCGTTCGGACGCTTGACCGGTTTAACGGGTAGTTGCTTGGCACCGAGAGATACGCTGTTTGCCGGCGGATACGGATGTCCATAGCCCCTTAAATGCAAGCCATAGATTTCTACAACATACCAAACACTTTTTGGTCATACAATGGCATTTCATATACAAGATCGGATTTTCTGCATTCCACTATCTATTGTTTGTGTCGCGACATGAGCATATAAATAAAACCATGCTTCGTCCGTAAAAAGTGAATAAATAAATGAAATAAGGCGGGTCAATAGAGTGAATATTAACATTATCCAACATCCAATTGCAGAAATTAACTCTACTCACTGCACATGGTTGCAGTTCTTGAACTACAGTTAACTTACAAGGTTTTAATTTTAAAAGCTTAGTGACATTCCAAACCGAGGTTTGCGAAATTCCTGACTCCTGTACAAGCTTTCTCAGAGATATCTTTGCACTTCTTTCCATTTTTTTTTTCTCCGATGTCATTGAGTTATTCCTCTTTAAGAACGCGGCGTTCTACTTTCGGTTTCTTATCAAGAACAGATCTCGTTTCGCAAAATTTATCCACAAGATTAGAAATCGTTACTTTGTGAGGCGACGGACAGCAGGGATCTGGTTAATAATTGCCGTCTCACTTCTCTACACGAGTTTGTTGTCACATAAGAATCATACATAAAGCTTTTGTATCTAAAGTATACGAACTTTTTGGCAGTATAGCAGACTAACACACTATAACATTGAAACACTTGGTTTCACAACGTTCAGCTCCTGTACAGCACAAAGACTTCGCATCAGCACAAGGACAAGCAAGAAATTGGAGGGGGAAACAGACCCGGTTAGAAACAGGGCAGGCTAATCCCCTTTAAGCCGGTCACGCGTCCAAATTAAGGTTCTTGTTAACACACAACTGCTGGGAACTTTGAACATTTCTACTGTGTCAAGTGAAAGGGTATTTTATGTGGTTTAAAATTGTGTATATACAGTTCAAATATTTAAACAATAACAGTATAACTACACAAATTTTGCACTTACTCGTAGGATGCTCAACTTTTACACCGTGTGTCGTGCATACTAAAACAAGAAATGCAAATTAATGTATGTAATATTATCTAACAATGGAAGAATATGTACACTAAATTTGGAAATGATGAAGATAAATTTGTGTTTTGGGCATGTTGGTTTTTTATAACATTGATCGAATGTTATATAGGGTGCAGGTCACACCGCTTTATTAGTATCTAGTAAAAATATAAATGAATTGGGATGTAATTTATTAATCTTGGATTAAATCAGCAAAATTTCTCTCTTTAAAACAAGCGTGATTGGACTGCTTACTTACAGATCACCAAATCTTTGTTGCATATGTTAAATAATGGTTCGTTGTTAACTCACATCGAAGTACCAACGTTTTTGGCCAGCAAATCGCTAATCACTGAAACCGAATATCACTTACACACATAATTTGCCCTGACTGCTATCTATTGGTTTGGGTTGTTAGGGACGGAAGAGGATATTTCGGTTACTTCAGCCCTGCTTGTGCCTGCAGGGAGGGCACCTCCGGAAGGAAGGGATGATTTGAGGGAGACGCCAGATAGGAAGGATCCATGAGCGATAAGGGACGAACACAGATATTGTTTCTAAATACAAATTCCGATGCCGGCGGTGTCTTTCCTCCTCCCTTCCAAGGCGTTTGAGACCCTTCAGAAGAGTAGCTTTCATACCAGAGTCCGGGGCAGAAAACTTTTCAAAGCACAAACCACCGTTACACGGCATTATCCATGTCACTGTGACATTTTCGACCCTGTAACAGAAATATGAAATGAAATGAAATGAAATGAAATGAAATGATCTGAAATGGAAGAGAGGAAATTTCGTGGAAAGGGAAATTCCAAGGATTCATCTGAGCGACCAGGGAAAGCCACGGAGGGACCTCCCAAAGGCGAGTTATGGTTATTGTCTCAGCCAACCCGCTTGGTGCTATGTTATGTTTTCTGTAGACATTCTGTTAGTATCTGGCAGAAATATTCTCCCCTAATAAAAACATTAAGATATCGCTCTCTCATAAGTCTTTTGCAATAATTTTTTTCGAAATCATAACGTCCTAATACTGTTAAAACGACGTTTATCTTCCATTCTTTATTATAATAGAAATACTTTTTATTTCGTTTTTCTCCATATATGATATAAAAAAACAGGTACAATTTAGATAGCACATTAAAAACTGAAAATTAAAGAGAAATAACGTAAGGATAGGTTCCTTGATACAAAGAGTTATTTTTGACTTTCGTCCGCAGATAATGTAAGCCACCGGGCTAGATTGTGGTAGTCGATGGACAAGTCCCCCCCCCCTATTGCTGCATGCACTACTACAATTTTTATCAATAATAGTATGCATATAATATTGGTTTTATTTTATAATAAATATAATGTTTACAGAAGTTTTTTGAGGAGTGTCCGTCTGATATCTTTTAAATAAATTTGCAACCACTCGCAAGAATTCTGCTTCTGTAATTCTTTCACTTTCTGCCCTGATATTTTCTTAAGTTCGTCTACTGTATGTGTTTTTTCCCCCCGTGTAGAGGTTATTTTTTCTCTGATCCATACTATAGTAAAATTTACTCCACCAACACACTGTATGTAATAAACTAATAACTGGCGCACCAGTAGCGTGTAATAACACTTAACCGCAGACTGAGTTTTAATAACACGAAGACGGAAATAGCGCTTGCCCTCGTGAGCGTATACTTCGCCTGCTGCACCAAGAGTTATTTTTGGCCTGATTCCGCAGCTAAGCACAGCGCACGCTGAGCTAAGGTCACGCCTAATTCCGGCGTTGTTGGCTACGGCAGACAATGTGAATTTATAACACACAAATCGGTGAATGTCCATGGAAAGGATGGTCTGAAGGAGTTGAGGAAAACTGGGAAAGTAGTTCAAGGAAATAATAGTGACGGGAATGTTAATCCTAACTTGTTGCTGACTTAGAAGTTTTGTCCTCTCACTTCATGTGCGGAAAGGTCATTTTTATACACACGTCTAGGAGAAATAAATTGGGAAGGTATTATTGTGTAACAAAGTTTCAATAAATGCATAAGGCGCAGATATCGGGCGTAAAAATCCTAAGTATGGCTTCCTTAGGAAGGGAAGTAATGCCGTGGGTCCCGTGTCGTACATTTACGGCTCGTAAAGTAACCTCAAGCCAGAAATAAGAGCCTCTGAGCAAAATTTATCGGCCGTTCACGCCCTGAATGGGACGCTGATGACCTGAGATTCAATAAGCGTCCGTAAATAAACCAAGTAAATAAAATGAATATGTGCTACTACCCGTTGGGTCTCGATCAAGGTCGACTCCCCTCACTCTCAGGCCGTCTGCCTACCTTCTTGAACTTCCGAGCAGTCGCCAATCTACATTCCTTCGCGAAGAAGACAAGCCAGTGGACTCTAGAGCAGTCTGAATGTTGTTATAAATACTAATCAGCTCGTTGCTCAGCTCATGATCAATTTATTCGAAAGTTGCCTGGACAATTGCAGCTTGCAGAACTGCAATTCACGATACTGTGAATAAATTTGATGCTAATGCTTTAGTGCAAAACAGAAGTACACGAAAAGACGCGTTGTTTGAATAGAAGACAAACTGACAAAATTGGCGCAAACCTTGAACATTTGCCAACACAATTACTACCGAAATTAGCACAAGTTGGAGGTTCAATGTCTTTTGCACATACAATAACAAACTTGTTAAAACTCAAAACTTACAAGTGTACCCGTATCCATTATTTACGACAAGGTGATCCGGTAGCACGTGTGCGTTATTGTCAGTGGTTTCTTTCATCAATGACTGAAGAGTTAATGGCACAGCTTGTGTTCTTTTCAGAAGAGGCGTGCTTCCCCTAAAATGGTCGTGTGACACAACACTCGCTATTGGTGTCTTGAAAATCAAACCTCTCTGTATGATAGGAAAATGGGAGCCTGGTGTGCCATTAGCACAAGACGCATAAGGCGCACGTGCCCAGTAGCGAGACATAAAGCCCCCTTGTAAGCGGAAGTCTTGCATATTACACTGATTTACTGGAAATAACTAAGAAATACAGATTTATTGTTAAACCTAGCAATTTTAATGTTTTCTTTTATGATTCTTGTCAACCCTATTCCTCTTTCTTCCTCGTGGGATCTAATGAATTAAGTTCGCAGATTCTCAAGCATTTAGTACATAAGCTAGGGCATATTTTGGCATTACAGCACGCATATTTAAGGATTTTAAGTACATATAATTCTCAACACCAATAATAATGAAGGTATTATCCTGCATCAGGAATACGCATCACCAAATAGGTGGATAAAAAAAAACACTGAACGGCCTTTCTAACTGGACATGGAAAGAAGCTCTAAAGCTGCAGTGCAATATTATTTCTATCAGGGTACTTCTTGGGATTGCAGTATCTTGCAACCAGCTCGAAACATGCTCTCGACTTATGTCTTTGATCACTGAGCACACTTGGTTAGAAATAAGCTGCCACAGAATAAGAAGAAACATTGCAACTGCGTTTTCTCCGAAAGTCTGTGAGGTAGATCCGTATCACTGACGGAAGTGGGAGCATGCCTATCAACAGGGCACTACTGGTTCAAGTATGAAGTGAGCTAGATGTCGATCAAAGGAAACAGTCAGTATATGAACCCTCAATTGTCTACTTCAGAGAAATATACAAAACACCCAAAATAAAAACAACATGCTGTATATAGAGGCGTGCAAGATCATTTCCAGCACTTTAGTCAATTTATTTAAAAACATAAACATCCTAAAATGAACATTTTATATATAGACCTTTTAGAAGTGAAAATGTTTCTGAAAACAATTAGAAACTATCTTTACAAAAATGGAAATCTACTGATGCTTTTTAAATTCTATTTATCTTATTTGTAGTTTATAATTCATGTTTTATATACTCCGTTAAAGCCGAAGTTAATCAGCCTGCAATTGTAGGAAACTTTAATGGTTTACCATACAAAATATACGAGCACAAATGTGTAACTTATAACACAAGACTATATAGCTGTATATGTCATCAGTAACCTTAACATTGTATAAAAAAGCGATTAAAGGATGTCAAAATATTTCTATATTATATACCATATTAGAATTATGTGACAGTTATGTTTTATTTAAATGTTATTTCTAATGTAATAAGACATATATTTCTGCGGGAAAAAGCTTATTAAGATATACTGTGAATAAGTCTGTGTATGCTTAGTGGTAATGTGTAAATATATATATTTTGTTATATATTGGTGTCGATTTTGTAACTTGTCTGGGTCTAAATTCATATGCAGATGTGGCACTTGTATGAATACAGAAAGTTGAACAAACTAAACTGAAGTTATAAACTTTCCGTACATGTTACAGCGAGAATACACCATCTTTCTGCAAATACTCGCACGGATAGAAAATTGGCTGTCATAGTAAACAGTTGCAAACATCTTTTACCTCTTTTTCTAAAAGTATTAGATTCTGTCGGTCTGCTCCGCCCTCTTAGAGAGTAAATTTACTGTACCAACGAAACTACCATGGCGAGTGGCCAAGATCGTTAAGGCGTGGACACATGAGCGTGAGGTCTGGGGTTCGATTCCTACTAGGACCGTCCTCCATGACTGAGGTTTTATTTTCCCAGGTTTTCCACAGTACTCATAAATGGCAAATGCCTGAAAGGTACCTTAAACTTGGGCTGGAACGCTTCCTTCCTTAAAAAAAAATCCTTTCCCAGGGTGTTATTTTATCTCATGTATCATCAGTGTTCACCGCCTGTGATGCCTCAGTAGTAAAAACGAGCGTTAAACACTATTAAAAATACCAATGAAGTACTAGACTTTCTTCTTATTAGTGTTATTTAGATGTTTTTCCTCTTCTTGAAGTACAATTTTTCCATAAGGTTCTACAGGATGTTTAACATTCAATATACAAACGTCTGGGGTTCATAAAAGAGGCTAAAGAAAGTGTTTTTGTTATATAACCATAATAATAAGCCATTCTCTATTCCAGCAACTCCCTGCACATCCACTGCGTCACTTCCGGTCTTGTAATGAGGTTAAAGTCACTCGTCTTTAACTTTTCTGCATATGTTTAACTCTGTATTTTAAAAACTCATTCTAATAATAGATTATATCTTTCTCCATTATACCCCCCTTTATTCTCCCATTTAACATTTTCTATAATTTAAAACATCGTCATTTACATTTAAAAATTTAACTCTGTCATATTTTCCCTCACTTTGTCAATTTATATAAAAATATTCTAAAATGCATTTCTGTAGTTTCTGATTAAAATTATATATAAATAAAATTCAATTTCCTTTTTCTTTCCTTTTCATGTTAAATATTTTTTTCATTGTAGCACACATGTGAACTGAATTTGCGTAATTTTATTTCTATATTATTATTTGCGTATACTCCAATGTTAAAAATGCGTATCTTTAATTTTATCGCTGAACCTGTTCACAGTTGACGTTGCAAGCTGCTCAGTAGTAGCATGCCCTCTTTATTCCAGCTTAATTTTAGAAATGAACGTCTCGGTGATCAAGGGGTAACGTGCTCTCCTCTTGACCCAAGAGTCGGTCCTCGTGGTGTAGTGGTAGCCATACTTACCTTCTAAACCCAAGATCGCGGGTTCAATCCCGGCCAGGATCGATGGATCTTTTCGGGATTGAAAATCCTAAGTATGGCTTCCTTCGGAAGGGAAGTAAAGCCGCGGGTCCCGTGTCGTACATTTACGGCACAAAAAATAACCTCAAGCTTGAAAGAAGAGGCCTCTGAGCAAAAATGATCGGCGTTTCACGCCCTGAATTGAATAGGACGCTGATGACCTGAGATATTAAAGAGCGTCCATAAATAAAATAAATGAACAAAACCTAGACCCAAGATTCGCGAATTCAAACCCGGCTGAGATTAATAGATTTTTCCGTACGCAAAATATTGAGGGACGGACTTAAAGCCATGGTTTCCATATTCGTGATATATTTATGGTACTTTGAAGAACCCCATACCTGGATAAAAGTTGTCCCTGGACAAAATGACTGCTATTTCAGGTTAAGTAATACTTAAGCGTTGCACCAGAAAGATAGGCCTATTATTACCTATCCTTTTGAAATTTGTGGGTGCTAAGTGCAGCTAATTAGAATAGTTCATATTATCCGTTGGGGCCCAAATAAGACTCTAAACCTGATTCTTGCAAGTCGATGTGATTCAGAAAGTTTCTGAAGTAACTGGCACAAAATGTTCATATACGAATTTTATCTGTGAAGCAAATTTTACAATGACTGACTAATAATTATCTTAGTTAACATATTACCTTCAGAAAGGGAAATATCCTCTGGAAAGATTAAGATGCTGTTTTAACACTCTACGTTTTAATTTTCTTTTTGGCATTTCGTAATGTTTGTGTCTGACGCAGGAGTTATTTCTTACGTGCATTAAATATTATATTTCATCTTCATACGGCTGCAACGCGTTTGAAAATGTATAGAAATATTAGTGGCATGATGATAAAGCAACATAACTGAAACCACGAATTCAAATATGAATGTCGGACTTTTGAGTCAGCCTGTCCTGCAGTATTTAGGTTAAATCTCATGTATCAGCATTGTCCATCGCCTGAGGTGCCTCAGTAGTAAAAAGGGCGTTAAACACTAATAAAAAAAGTAATTAATGCTGCACATGCCATTTTAAGGTGATTATGAATTTAATTTCATGATAAATGTTGAATGTTAATGAGTAAAAAAAAAAATAAATAAATAAAAAATAATATATCCAGGCATTTCACATTGATTTCGGTTAAAACTAAATTAGTTTTTTTTTTTCTTCACAAAATTTTAGTGTAAGCATTTTAAAAGGATATTTTTATTAGAAAAAAACATTTGACTATCATTGTTTTGCGAGTTATAATGTCATTGATAAGACTTTTAAACGATATCATATTAAGTTTTAAATACCAACTAAAATATGATCTTTAAATAAAGATTCTTTAAATAAGTTTGGAATTTTTCTTAACTAGTTTAAAAATTTGTTACTGCAACATTTTACATTTTAAAGTTTAGTGTTACAGTTTTACGAACTTCTATACAAAATACAGAAAAATACTCTAATTATTTATACTTAATTATATATTGAAAATGTTTCTATAAATAACTATTACGCAGCAGAAACTTATTTTACAAAAATTTAATTACCATTTTTTATATTTATCAACACGCTTGACCGTTGCGTTGTTTAGTAGTAGCATTCGTGCTTCCTACACGGCGGACCCGGGTTCGATTTCCGATTGAGCCAAAAGATTGACTGCTCTTTTTTTCAGAGGTTTTCTCTCAGGTCTTAAGGCGAATGCCTGGGAAACTTAGGCGTCTCTTGAGCTAATTCGGCCTAATTATTGTAATCTATCATCCCAACGTCAGAAGTCGGCTACATTCTTGCCGGGAGCATTCAACTATTTCGAATGGACAGTGATGCCATTGAAAAAAAAAAAGAACATTTATCAAGAATCTCATTTTTTCCTAAAATCATTATTTTATGTTTATATTAATAATAAAATATTCTTTATAGCATAAGGATTAAATAAACTGATCAATAAAGTATTTTTTGGATTTACTAATACATATTTTGTACATAACAATATGGAGAAAAATAATCTCTCTCCAAAATTTTGAAATGAATGTAATATAAAACGTTGTCTATGATGCTATATAATTTGTATAATAATGAATTTAAAATAATTGTGCTTTCATAAAAATTCTTTCAAATTATGAATTAATATGTCTGAAAAAAACTCCTTTAATTTTAATTGAAACTAGCTTTGAAAAAATATGCAATATAACTATACTCTCTAGGTGATAAAACAAAGAAATCAATGAGAATTTAAACTGTTTGGAATTTCAGTCACAGTAAAGCACTGTAGGAGAACTTCTGCAGAAACTGGCAAGGGCTAACAAAGAAAGGGGGCGTAGAAAGAGTAAGGAAATGAGAGACACAGAAATAAGGGGAGAGATGCTGATGCGAGCTGGAATCTGCCAAGAGCAACACACGAGGAAAGGGTGGTTCAAAGAAAGGAAAAGAAAGAAACGAATTGCGGGAAATTGTGAAGCGAACCGCATGTCCGATAGTCGGATGTTTATACGAGGGACCAAGTACAGTCCTTGGAACTACTAGCTGTAGCCCCTCTTTTGTCTTCGACACAATGAAGGGTGAATTCTGCCTTTCAAGTTTTTGTTTTTACACCCGGGACTTTTTTGTGTTCGATAGTTTCCAAAGCTATAAAAATGAACAGAAACATGAAATTAGTGAACCTTGCAAAATAAAGTATTACTTATCCAAATTCGCTTGCATTTCCAAGAGTGTTTAAGCATTCTGATATAAAACATTAAGGCTCTTTAATTAAACTTTAGCAATCTGTTGCATTTCGTTGAGCAATTGATACCTAATGCATCTGTTTCTTTACGTGCAGAAATATAAATACCAAGTCTTTATGTGAATTAAATTAAAAAGTATCCGTTTTATACAGAAAATCAAATAAAGGACGCAAAATGTCTTAACTTTATTATAAGTTGTAAATCAACAGTTTAATAAATTGCACAGGCTGCAAAACTAGTTCATAAAACACATTCTGTAATAGTTAAACTCATATTTATATAGTTTGGTGTGCCAAGTTCAATATTTATATAATTTTTGTTTTTCACTAATGAAATATTCACAAAGATTAAGAATATTAATTAAAAATACATTCTGATAGAAATATATGCCTACAAAGCATTATACATTTTTTTTTCACATGCCTTTAGAGTCACTTAGGGAAGAGGAATTTAAGATTGAGCGAGATTTAAGATAAAGAGGTTATATGTCTTTAAAAGGTTTCATTAGCTTCCTTGAAAATATTTAAAAAGACTAGAGAAGAGAATAGTGTAAGTATAGATGGTAAAAATATGTCCAACACATGATCTTATTCTATAGCAACATTAACAACATTAACAAGCAAACGTTTATAAGCCAATAACTGAGCAAAATTCGTAAGTATAGCATCTAAGTGGTTCTCGAAATGAATACTAAGAAAACTAACTCTTGACAAACCATATCAAAAAAAGCACAACAGTAAAAGATGGATACATATTCAGGAATACACTAACCTAGAACAAACAGCTTCCTTCAATAACAAGGAAAGGAAATGTTCTCTGGGGACTGATGTGGAGGATTAAATGGTGTTAAACAAAATCACAAGGAACGAAATTAGTTTCAACACAATAGATTTGCAAATAAAGAAATTATAATCAATTAAAAATAAGGTATGATTTATCAGGCATATTATAGTTTCAATTGAATTCTTTTAGAAACAACACTGTAGCAATTGTTCATTTTCTGGAATGGTGTTCTATCTTAAATGCAGATAGTTAATTATTTATTTGTTGATGCTGTATAATGATTTTGCAAATATAGAAACCGAAAATCTGCACTTTAAAAAATGGGTGATAGAATTTTTAAATTCTTTTAAATGAAAACAGAACCCTAATATTTTTAAAAAGTGGGTATTAGTTTTCAGACATGCAGGTCTGCGCGATAGTTGTTATTAAAAGATTTTTTTTGTTTAATAGCTATTTATGACTTATGTTTGTATATTTAAATTCCATGACTAGATAAAAGCATTGGTTGAGCATTATAAAATTTGTGCTTATTATTTTCTAAAACCTTTATAATAACTTTGAAATTTTCGTATAAATTCTAACAATTGATATTTCATTCAAGTTATAAATATATATATATATATATATATATATATATATATATAATTGTATTCGACTTTGGAGCTCTGAAAGCATATTATTTCTCAGCTATATTGAGTAAAACATTACAACTTTTTTTCGCAGTTGGCATTTAGGCGAACATTTGAATAGATCTAAAATCCACTAACATCTCTAGTTAGGTTTTTACAAGATGTTTATATTTGCAAGAATAACCAAAATAGTCGTACTAGCTCAGCTAAAATAACAAAGCACGGCTGAAGGGAACTTGATTTCTACAAGGAGACATCTCTGCCTGTAACACGAAACTGTGGATTACTTTATTTCAAAACATCCCTTGAAACTTTAAAGGAATAGGTCTTGTACAGTGCGAGCAGTTTAACAGTCCCGAAGCATAGTTCAGCAGGTCGACGGCTAGATCCTGCGTTGGCGCCGGTATTTAGTTTCGCGGCGATCAAGACTTCACCGTTTTAAAATTACGTACAGCATATCAGAATTTGGTACTCACATTCCTTGAATAGGTGCTGGAAATGTAGCCGATTTTTCCTGGCACACAATTCACATCTTAGGAAGTTATCACTGACACTGCGTCAGTTTCCCATCACTAATACAACTATCCTCGTTTCGAATGTTAAGTTCCTTCAGAATGTGAGGATTAATTGAATGAACTCTACTTTTCAATGCCCCTCAAAGATAAAAATCACAAACCATAAGATCTGGGGAACGAGGAGACTCTAATGGAAGCTTTTATTTCATCAAGTTTTTCTTCTGTATGCAAACGGAGTTTTCGATTTTTTCGCCAGTAATCACAGAAGATGTTTCATTAATTATCTGGACTAACTTTGATGATTTTTTTTGTAAGAACCGGACTGCCAGAAGTTTACGCTTGTCTCGTTCTGGCATACATCTCACTGTATCTGATGTATGCCTTGAAGATGAATATACGACTGCAGTAAATATCTCATCACTGCGCAACTACTGTGCTATTTCATGAAATCTCAATCTTCTCTGCGCAATACAACTGCCGGACTATCGAAATCCCGCAAGCAACTGACCGGAAGAGAGAATGGCGCTGCGCGTGTCGTTAGGAATCTCTGTGATTGAGCGGGCTAGGTCCGCTGGTCGGTCGATCTAAGTTGCGGAACTTTTAAACTGCTCTCTCTGTGGGGGAGGGGAAAGCTGCCATTTTCAAATTTAAAGTTGTGAAAACTATCTGTACTTTTGATAGAATTTGGATTGTGCCTGGAAAAAGCATCTAGTATTATTTCAGTTATCCGGCACTGGATGCTCGTTTATACGACCCGGTTGCATTCACGCTGTAATTTTAGAACTTTCAAGGAATTTTAATTGAGCTTGACTGAACGGTTTATCTGTATGTGCTTCTTTTATAATTTTCAACATTTTCTTGAGGAAGCAAGTAGCTAGGCAGTAGGATTGGGCAGCCTATACTGAAAACAATAAAATCGGCAAGTACTTACCTAGCTCGTTATCTGAAGTTGAGAATATGTGTAGGTTACCATATGAGGCCGAATGGCTGGCGCATTGCCACGTAAGGGGGTGATAAAAACTTGTGTGCCTCGTCCTCACATTCATCTGATGAGGGTGAGATGATCCGGAAACCTTAGCTGGCCCGGTTATCTCATGGTTTCCTCCCCACTGCCTCCGCTGCTAAAGAACTGACCAGAAGATTTGGAGCTGTACATGCAACTCCTGCTCCAAGTGGGCCTCTTCCCGCTTTTAAGGCAATTGCCATTAAGTTATCTCTCGCTTTTTTCCCCAGTCTTTTCTTTCTTCTAGAGGAAAACTTAACGTGTTGTAAAATACGCGTAATAAGAACATTAAGAGTGTCCTGAAAAAGAAACATTTTAACTTAATGAAATCAATTTTATTTATGCATTCATATTTATTTTGAAAATGTATTTTAACAATAAATTTTTTACCAAGAATTAGATTTCACATTAGTGCCGAGAAAACTTCAATTAGATATATAAACTTTACAATGAACGTAAGGAGATATTTTTCTCATTACTGTAACAAGTAAAATGGTGTTTCGTTTTCAAACGAAATAGTCAGTCGTAATCAAACGTAATAGATTGTGAATTACCTGTTTTTTACTTTATAAACAAATTAAGGTTTTAAAAATCTTCGAGCCTCAGTGTACCTTTAGACATGACATATCCCTTTCTGGTTCATGTGCAGAAGAAATTCTTTCGAAGCAATCAAAATATGGCTGAAACATTAAGACCCTTCCTTATTCATTCACTTGAACTTTTACAGGAATGGGAGATGCAGAAGTTGTTAACATTTGCTGTTCATGCTTCTATTAAAGGTAAAATGAACTATTTTGTAAAGTATAATTCTGTAATTAATAAACCTAAGCTGATTGGCAAGTTCTGAAGGATCAGGAAGATTCATTGCTGTGATTCAGACATACATGGAATTCCTTCAGACGTTTTTCCTCACCCTCAAAAGTCGAATGCAATTAACTTAGATGGTGATGGACTAATTTCTAATTTAAATAAAATTAGAAGAATAAGAAAGATGGAAAACTACTTTGAAGAAATTTTGACTGTAAACTTTAATGCAGCTTTTTGTCCCATTGGAACGATGTTTAATTGTCACAAATCAACAACGCAGAGATTACATGGTGTATTGATTACTGAATGGGACCTATTGATTATCCAAGGGACTCCCTTACAATCACTGGGATTTTAGAAATAAAAACAGAATTAGAATCTAACGATGACTGAGTCAGCGAACAGGTTCAAATGGTTTCCTCCGATAGTACAATATTTTGTGGAATCTCAAACATCACAACTATCATCATTATTATTGTGGTCCTTTCTGGTGATCTATTACGTTGTCAGAATGTTTTTTTTTTTCCTCCAATTTCTCCTCCTCCTCCTCCTCCTCCTCCTCCTCTTCTTCTTCTTCTTCTTCTTCTTCTTCTTCTTCTTCTTCTTCTCCCTCTCCCCCTCCCCCTCCTCCTTCTCATTCATCTGTTCTTGAGTCATCATTGACTTCTTCAACTTGTTTCTGCATCATCGTTGTCAGAACATTCTTCTGTTGTTGATTTTCTGTCACCTCTCACTTTTTTCTCTTTCGTTCTGTTTCTGCCCTTCTATCATCATTGTCAGAATCTACTTCTTTTGCTGGTCTCATGTTATCATGGCTTGATTATTATTTCTTTTCTATTTTATGTTTCTGCTCTTCTAGCTTCATGTCAGATTATTTTCACCATCACCAGCACCACCACCATTTACTTTTACTTCTTTTTCATCAGTTGTCTTGCTGTTCTCTATCATCATTACCTACTTTTGTTAGTATTTCTCATGTCATCGTTAATTATTCTATATCTTTTCTATTATTGTTCCTGAATGAAACTGTTGTTTTGCATAAATGTATCTTCCTTCCTCTTTTTGCTTTTTTGATACATTCAATTGCACATACTGTTCTTGATCATACTCTTTTTCACCCTCTTCTTTATTTATTCTGTTGCCATTTCTCTTTCGTTGTTATTACTATATACCTTGTATTCCTTTGCTTCTGCCACGGGTGTTCGAGAAAAATATCTTATGCCACATTTAAAAGAAACCATTAAGAACAAGAGTTATTTACTTAACTTAAAATGGTTAGCTATTCATGAGAGACAAATAACTGGATTATTCTTGTATTATTATCTTTAACAGCCATTGTTCCCAAAATAATAAGACGAAGTCATTATTCGCTTCTATCACAGAGACCTACGAGAGCCAAATTACAACTGAAAGCATAGGTGCTGAAATGGAGAAAATCTTGATGCATATTGAATGCTTTGTATGAATATTCTGAAATGTATTTATTATATGGATCTATTTAAAGAATTTTAGTAAATAGTAAATAAAATAAATAAATAAGACAAAGATGCAGCAAACTTCAGATAGAACATAAAAAAAAAAAAATTAGAAGCAGATGATGGCAAGCTAGATATAACTTGGAATTATGGGAGTGTAAAGCTTTAAAATTGAAATTGTATCGGTTTATATAAAATGGCATTGTATTGGTATTATTTGTAGTCGCATTTCTACTCCCATAGTTAGTTTTCAAGGCGCAAAAGAAGCGAGGCAGTTTATCATAATTTGAAGGAAATTAAAGCTGCACATTTCCCACTCTACAATCTCTATCTTTTAAAAAATGATTACCCGCGTTTTATTTTTATTACGAAAAATAAACAAGGTGTGTTAGGAAGATAGCTAATCTCCTGTAATGATTAGAGGAAACCTACTGAGCAGATAACATTTAGTTTGACATCCCTAATGTATACAGAGGCGATATGTAAGAGAGAACGATTTTCATCATGGAAAAAGAACGAACGTACGTTCTACTTGCACTGAAGTGATTGGAGCATATTTAAAACAAGCTATTTCGGAAGGACTCATACCAGTTACATCAGAACATTTATCCTTCAGGACATCATGAAAAAGTTGATAAGGGCAATTTTAAGTAGTCCTGGCGAATGAGCAAAAGATGCACAGTGATTTGTGGTCGAGTTCATTATATGTTTATGCGTTTATAGGATGATTAGGTTAGTATCTCTCTTACTTCCGTACTGAACACATTGTAGGGATGGTTTATTGCACACTCTCATCTTTCTCGTTCGCAACAGTTTGTTACATTTATGCATAGAAATTACCCCCACCATAAATTTTCTAGAATTGTCCCGCGCAAATCGATACAAGTTCATTCATCAGGACTATTCAAAACTACAGTACTCCTCTCATATTCTGTATTTCCTGGTATTCGTATGCTCGAAATAAACGCGCGGTCCTTTCATTAATGGAGGTTCTGCTATTTAATGAGCTTCAGTGAAAGGTTAAAAAGAAAGTTTTTGACTGCCTAAAAATAAATAAATACATAAAGAAATCTCAATAGATTTTTTGCGAGTTTTATGACTTTTTTTTTCATTTCGCTTTATTGAAATTCTTTGTGTACTCTTTTTAAAATAAGTAAATTATCACAGAAAAAGTCCATAACGATCCAAAACGATCCATAACGATCCGACAAAAGTCGGTTTTAAACCTTAAAACAGGTAACAGAAGCAAAAATGGGCAAAATGATGATGATGATAATGATAATAATAATAATAATAATAATAATAATAATAATAATAATAATAGCAAAACAAAAACTGGCCTTGCCGACCCCAAATGTACAGAAATATTTTCATTTCTACCTGACTCTTTAAATATATCCACTTGGATAGATTTTGCCTAACTTCCGGGCTGTGCTGATCAGGTAATGACACTACATGTAACTGGTACATCATTGAAAGTGCGAGAGATCTCATGGGGAATACTATGCAGGGAACTAAGGCATCAATATGCTTATATTTCATTATCAAATACTATAATCTGCATATACCGGAAGTTAGTGAACAACGCAGCAATAATTTCAGAGATTGTAGAGCGCTCTTAGCTAAACAATTTTGGGATAGGAAATCTAAGATCCACGAAGAAAAATAATGAGTTATATTGTAATAAAGAAATTAAAATTAGATGCCGATAAACAGGTGTTAAATCTGAAGAAAATCGAAAATGTTTTGCCTTAGAAAGTGACTTTGCGAGCGAGAAAATCTCGACTTTCAATAGCCCATCAATAGCGTTTTCAAAATATAATTTATTGTTATAAAATTCTCTAAAATATCAGCACAAAACAACGGTGATTTTCAAAAGCGTAGGTTAGAGACGTTATTATTTGTAGTGATCATCGATTGTATCAAAACAATAACATTACTGTCACATTATCCAGGGTATAATAAAAAAGTAAAGGACAACTGATGAGGTGGGAGTTTCGAATGAACAATTTTCAGAGACCAATTGTGCAACACCATAGAGCATTTAAATGACCACTGACGTAGTTTTACTAATGTATGATGATCTCTACAGAACTTTTCTGTTCTAATTGTAGTGAAATGTTTATTATATTAAGCTTTATTCCAAAACACATATAAGAAACTGTGTCATAATATTAAAATAAGTGATTAAGTAACATAGGTGCACAAATTTTTCTTTAAATATATATATTTGCTTGCAATGTATTTAACTAAAAAGTTCATACAACTTAAAAGTAGAAATTTATGCGCGCATACACGAAACTGTTCAATGTTACTGTGCAGAGAGTGTAGAGGGCTTATCGCCAAGACTTGGCTAGCCACAAACTTGTGTACGCTGTTATGATTTATGACCAGTACCGACGCATCATCAGCATCCTCATCGCCACACTCCAGATCATATCTCACCCTCTCAGTAAAAATGTGAAGCTTTTGCTTGTCATGGTTGGGTTGTACATGCATTGCCCATAGCATGGCACAGTTTATTACATCAGCGCTTTAGCGTGTACATATCTACAACTTTCATCACTTAGCGTTTTGAGCTGTAAACTATCTCCTGACTTCCAAATTTAAGTCAAACAGAACCAAATAGAAGTTTCAGAGCTATAAACAGTCACTTGGAAGCAGAAAACGAAGTCTTTTTCAATAAATCGTAGTCACTCAAAATACTTATATCTTGAAGCAAAGTCGGTTCCTGCGGTGCAGTGGTAACCATACTTGCCTCCTAAACTCAAGATTTCGGATTCAATCCCGGTCAGGGTCGATGGATTTTAGGGCGTAAAAATCGTAAGTATGGCTTCCATCGGAAGGGAAGTAAAGCCGTGCGGCACGTAAAAGAACCTCAAACCTAAAAGAAGAGGCCTCTGAGCAAAATGAATCTGCCTTTTCACGCCCCGAATTGAATGGGACGCTGATGACCTGAGATGTTGAAGAGCGCCTGTAAATAAAACAATTCTTTCTCTCCACTTGAAGCAAAGGGGCAGCAAATTCTTTTGCTTGCGTTACCAGTAACCCAT
Source organism: Metallyticus violacea (assembly GCA_030762175.1). Classification (NCBI taxonomy): domain Eukaryota; kingdom Metazoa; phylum Arthropoda; class Insecta; order Mantodea; family Metallyticidae; genus Metallyticus; species Metallyticus violacea. The sequence continues at coordinate 69,453,262 of CM060845.1, forward strand.
TCGCAGTCCTCAAAAAGATCTCTGCTTTATTTGCCATGCCTACTTTTTAAAGTGTTTAACCTCCTGCCAGTTACTAAAACCTTTTCAGTCTAAGGTTGAAGTCAATGAAATGATGTCGCATATAATTTTAGTGGCTCCTAAAGTTATTTAGTATTTATCTTCTCGAAGTAAGGAAAACCCCAGAAAATATCCTTTCTCAAGCAATATGCATAATCTGGGATGAAACCCGTATTGGATGATAATTAAATACAGTATTAATGTGCAACGGCGGCGGACTCGAGGTTATATTAGCCTAAATGTCATAGATGTTTAAAAAAATACAACACAATCACCTTTTATCTCTATACATTTAGTACAGCGAGTATAAAGTACTCACAAATGTTTTAAATTTATGTCTACCTACTAATTAATTTAGTTTCACTGTTTTTGTCTTTTTTCTCTGGAATGTCATCGCCTTGTTTTCATTTTTCAGCTCATTTTTCAAAAGTATATTTTGCATCTAATATAGTTCCAAGTCTTTCACAACTGCAATAAAACCACAGCACAGCTGCCCACACCGCCACGGGTGGCCGAGGTCGTTAAGTACTCTGGGCAGTCTGGGGTTCGATTCCCACCAGGACCGTCTATTCTGATTGAATTTTTTTCAGGTCTATCTCAGTCCTTATAAATGGCAAATGTCGGGAAGGTACCTAAACTTAGGCCTGGAAAGCTTCCTTCCTTTAAAAAAATACTCCTTTCCCAATTTATCATTTCATTTCATGTATCAACAAATTCCTTGATAATTTCTTCATTCCATTCGAGGTGCACCTCTGACGTCAACAGAAGTGATGCCACGCTCATGAATCAGTAAACAATCCAATTAGAACATCAGGAATTCCAACCAATCACAGCTGCCCATTGCCACAATTTTATCATTCCCTTTTTATATATTTAATTTTATGGCACACACGTATATGCAAATTCATCAGAACAGCGTATTGAAGTATCCTTGTAGGTTCTTTGGTCTAAACATCAGTGTGCATATAAATCAATATCAACATAGCTAGCGGGCAATTGAAAACATTTGGGCGAAACGTCAGATGCACAAATTGGCAATATATTTCAAAGTTCCAAGCCAAATTACGAAGCAAAATAGAAACAATTTGTGAAACCAGTTTAATCAATGTTATTTTACTTTCAAAATGTGCTTTTAACAATTGAACATTCAATTAGTGCTGTGGGTTTAAATGCTTCAGTTGTCTTTAGTTTGTTACCAAAGAGTTTAATGAAAAAAATAAAACATTATATCTCGTAATGCCTTTTCATTTCGACCTTTATGTGTGCTGTAAGCGCATGTTATGGATATATTATATGCTTTTTATAATTTTATTCGCTAAACAGTAAAAATGAATATAACTGAGCCCCAAATTCTTTCAAGATAAAATTTGAAGATCTCGTTATATTACTATTGATGAATGCTGGGAGCCATTCTCATAAAGCTGCGCAACGCTTCTTTTGTTTCGCATCGTTAATAATAGTAGCTGTGAATCATTAGCTAAGAATAAACTACAAAGTAATAAACCTTAAAGAAAACAAAAAAGTAGGCTTAGCATGTAAATGAACACATTAAAGCTGTAACTGAAATAGTTCATGAATGTTACAGTCAGTAGATGAAATAGGTAAACGAACTAGAGCACCTTTCATGGTCATGTGCACCATCTTCGATTAATCTTTGAAGACGGACATCGGCATTTGACCGCGTTCAATGCGAATTTTCAATGATTAAAGTTAAGCGAAGTTAGTTGCTTATAGTCAATTATGACCGGGGATTCTGGACCGATCAACTCCTTTGATTGCGGCCAAGTTACATAAAACGACTGCCCGTTTCGATTTTCTTGAAAGTATTGAGGACTAGATAATATATCTGGATTACTTAAATCAGGACCAACGTCAAAACTGAATCATTGTGGAAAAAGGTGGCCCTTTTGAATAGGGTGGAAACAGGAAATTTGAAAAAAAGATTCCGGTTATCAAAGGATAGTGTGATGGCTAGTAAATGAAATGACTGAAAGGTTAAGTTTCCTACTAACCACAATCACCCTTTTCAGCCATGAATAGAATGTTACACTTCATGTCTCACGCTGTTTTAACAAGTAGCAATTTATTGATTTATTTGATAATTAGAAGTCAACTGTTGCCATGTTGAAATTCATTCCTGCTTCCTTCTTTTCCTTTAGAGAACATGAATGATTCTGTTTATTTTCCATTTCATTGGCGTATGAGATAGCTAGTTCCAATAGAATTTATCTCATACTGAGTAAAATTTGGAGACCTCTGCTTGTTTTCCATTTTCGTTTACGTACATAAGATAAACACAAAACAAAAACAAAGCGATATAGACAAGGAGATTGTAATTGCATTAAAACCTCTTTCCTATAAAGTTAGATGCTTTCCTTTGAGCAATTATCATAGAATCGTGGTCGTTCAGTAACCTAGCGCCAGGTCAGCAAATGGCGGTTCGTTGAACGAGAATTAACTATAATGCACCGCGGTTAAAGTTTGATCACGTTTCATTGACACTCGATCAGCACGAATTTGATCGAGAATGGTGTTCAGGGCCATTAGCATCATATCAGTAAATTTGTTTTAGTTGATTTGATTTATTTATGGACGCTCTTTAACTTCTGAGGTCACCAGCGTCCCATTCTATTCAGGGCGTGAGACGGCCGACAAATTTTGCTCGGAGGTCCCTTCTTTCAGGCTTGAGGTTGTTTTTCGTGCCGTAAATGTACGACACGGGACCCATGGCCTTGCTTCTCTTCCGAAGGAAGCCATATTTATGATTTTTACGCCTGAAAATATTCACCAATCCTGGCCGGGTTTAAACCCGCGATTTTGGGGCAAATATGGTTACCACTTCATCGCCAGGACCGACCCATATCAGTAAAGAAAAGACTGTTTTTGTTAATATAATAAACCTGTATTAAAAATAAATTTGATGGTGGTATAGTATGCACAATGTCTTAAACCTGCATAAAATAAATGTGTGCCGCTGTTACAGATGAGTTTTCAAAAGAACTTATTGCAAATTATAAAATACGGGCTATGTGTGGCAAACGTTACAACATTACAACTCTTTTTAACAAATCAAAATATTCATGCAGTGATACCAATGAACATATTATTTTGCATTTATTTCTCTACCGATCCACAATCAAAGCAAGCCAAATCACTCAATCATGCCTTAATGAATAAACTAAGGAGGAGACAATAAACATCCTGTTATGTTTTATAGATTGCATTAAATCGTAAGAAAATTTTCTTTTTTCTAGTAAATCGCAAAAGCATAATTTCAGGCAAGAAATAGCCGGTAGTATGCTAACAATGACAACAAACACACATGCACAAAATTAGAAACTTTTATAACAATAGGTTTGTGCAAAAATATTTTTAATGTTTTTAAAAACTCACTTCTAGATAAAGTATTGGCATTTAAATTATATAATCTTGTTCATAAATGTCAAAAATTATTTAAATTAATTTTGAGGGGAGGAAAGATTTTTTTTTTTTTTTTTTCGCCTTTTAACTTTCCTTAAACGGAAAAAATTAATGCAATTTGAATAATTGTGTTTTGTAGTTAAGTGATAATACGAGCACATATTTTTAGTTCTGCTCTAAACCAATGGAGTGTTTGCTATTCTTCTTAGGGTAAACCAACACAACATAATAACATGTTGCAGATCATTGTTGAATGAAACCTTGAGTGGTTGAGACAAATGCGAATCACAGATTGTTTGCGAAACAAATGCAGTTTTCATCTGAGCCTAGTAGAGGGGCAGTGAACAAGACAAGAGACATCCGGTTCCCCCTGCAAGGGAATTGGCGTCCCGCTGGGTAAATTTTTACGTCAGTGAGTGACCAAGCCCCGTTCTATTTACTTTCCTTGCAAGCCAGTTTACTGCACACGGAGGGGGCAAAATAAAGTCCTAACCCAGTACCAAGCCAAATCCCAAGAAGAAAGCAATATTTATTACACGGAAAATGCATGTTTTCAACCCCTGCTAGCTTCTGATCAATTCTGTAACGATGGATCACAATAAACAGCTTTAATCTCGCCCACAGAGCTGAGCTCCAGGTTTGAATGTCCTTAAATGCCCCCTTTGTGCGAAGATTAAGGCATAAGGTCGACAGCTTACTTGCACAAAGGTGCTACCTACCTGGCACTGTTTAGGGTAGGAATTAACAGAAAAAAAGAGAGGCAGTGTTTAGGGGATTTTCACACCTCCACACCAAGGCTAAGTTTTCTGCAATGAAGAACCTTTTGTGGGGTGGGAGACTGCATACAGAGGTTTGTTAAAATAAACCCCAGGTCTTTGCAGATGTGGGACTTTCTTGAAGGTGTCCGAGGAACGGGATTTTGCTGCTTCTAACTTATTTTTGTATGTACAGACTTGTAATTTTTAACAAGGGAACATAACTCAGGTCACAAGTATATGCAATATAGGATTTCTTTACTAGGTGGGACAGCATTATCTCCCTTGGGGCATTGCCAACAGGAAATAATCTAGAGATCATTTCTTATGCACCCTCTTCCTCTCGTTTTGTATATCTACTACCACTGAACAGTTAGAGACACTGTAGATACTCGATTTTTGTGAATTTCCCCCATGTCGTATTTACATTGTTAATAGTTGCTTCAAGAAAGAATTGGTTTTTAATACTCCCTTGAGCAGAGAGAACTAACCTCCAGAAAGAGGGTAATATATCAAAATGCGTGCGCTTCAAGTGGGACTCATTAAAAATGGTACCACTAAAATTATAGGTATCTACGATAATTTTAAAACATTAAATAAAATGCATAAGTTCGAGTTAAATATTTTGTCACTTAAATTCATTTGTCAAGGGAGAGAGGAGTGCCAAAACAGTAGGCATCCCTCAGGAAGATGCCACGAAACCGGAAACGCACGCTCGAGCCACGTGCAGATGCCACGCGCGGCGTCCGCTAATGGCGCTCTACACAGTGTTCACGTGCGCACGTAGTTAACGGCAGGTGGCGTCGCACCGTAAGATGTCACTTTGATTAGCAGGCTCCAGGTGTGACCTCCTCCTCCAGGGCATGAGAAAATGTTCCGGAACGAATCAGGGACGGCACGCCTGGCCAATATTACGTTGAACAGATAGCAACACCGTCATGGATACTGCCAATCTGAGCGTTGGGTTGAAGTAACCCAACCGTGGCGGTTCACGGTAGTAAAAGAACTGCTATACGTCCTCAAACGACTGTCTCTGCGGGACAATGAGAGACATTGATGAACTCACAAGTCTATTAGTACCGTGGATTTCCCGACCTTCGCTTTTTGGAATGTTAGAGTAGATCTTATTGCAACCGGCATCGATCCTGATCCCATTACGAGAATACAACCACTTGTCATCTAAGGTCTCCTATTCTCAGTTCCATCAGTAAACCTAAGAAGACGCATCTTAAGTTTGATTTAATTAATTTTAAACAATAATAACTTTTCAGTAGATTTTGTTCATTGAATGTTACCCTAGTTGTATACGCTCAGCTAAGTTTGTGTGCGTCCTTGCTCCGCTAGTAACCTTGCATTTCTCTCGTATCTTCAAGACGTTTTCCCTTTTCTTACCGCTGGGTAGAGCAATGGTTTCCTATTTATTTTTTTAGTCGCCCCATTTGCCGGCATATAGCAGTAGCCTCTCGTCCTTGGTATGGACAATTAAACTAATTGTGGGCTCCTAACTTGTCTTTACTCGAGGCTGTGGTCTAGCAGGGTGGGAGCTCCGTCGTTCTGTAACCACACCCTTCAGCAAGGCTTGTACACAAAAGTATCTTTGAATTTTATGACAATCTGGAGTCTAACTCATTTTCTGTGCTGAGAGCAGTGATGACGTCAGTAATTGACTAATTATTTATTACACGTATACTTTTCTTTACACTATATTGCAGTATTGTAATTGTGTGTAGGCGTTAGTCTGATTTGCTGTTGTTATCCTCCATATTGGGGCTGTTTTCTTAACTAATTATTGCACCATAGTTTGGATACATGTGGCAGATTTATAAAATGTTGTGTGTTAAATACCCTTTGGTTGTTTTGAGATATTTTAGAACCTTGAATTTTATTCCTACATAAATAATTGACCTTTAAAATTAATATTAGTAACATTCTATTAAATTGTTTATTTTGTGACTTTGTTCTATTAATATATTAAATATATTTAGCATACGAATTTGTCTACCCTCCACAGCCTATTCTTCCCCTCCCCCCTTTTTTTTTTTCTTTTCTAGTTCCTTTCCTCCGTTAAACCTTAAACCTTTGTCCACACTTCGCCCGTGGCATTCTTAATTAAAATGTTAACAAGCACGGTAGATTAGGGGAATCCAGGGCTATTCCAAAGCCTGCTTGAATGCTAAGTAGACCAAGTTATTGACGCTTAGTTGTTTTATATTGTAAATATATAATTACTGACAAATAATTAGCTAGATATTGTAATGATTTACTTAGTATGTAATTATAGAGAAAGAAACAATTTCTTACCTTGCGCTTATGTAGTTAACGTCGGTCTGAGAGCGCAATAAATGAAATAGAGAAAAGGAACTGAGGCAGAAGATATTTCATGACACAACATAAAATAATAATTGATACTTTTTTAAATTAAGAATTTAATAGACTAAAAACAAAAAGGATGTCTTTAATATCACAAAAGATGTGCATAATCTATTAAGAATCTATCACATGCTAAATGACCTGTTTAATTTAAAACGAGATATCTAAAGTGTCGATCAAAAGCACACTCTGTTGTTGCCAAGCACTTGAAATTTGTATTTTTTTCAGGCATTCAGACTCAACACTTAGTGAAATGAAATGATTTGAGCAAGTGTGGTTGAAATTTCACGCTCCTACGGCGTAATTTTCCCAAGTTGGCTTATACACATAGTATGTCTTTTGCACTAAACATAAATATCAATGTTAGAGGCGTATGTAAGGCGTAAAAGTGCCCAGCGATCGGATTTTGCTGAAAGCTTTGCACACTTTCATGTAAATGTGGTCCTTAGTATTTAATCCAGTTTTATGGGTTTTTCATGACACAGAAATAAACATTTGTTCAAGAAAGGTATATATACAGTGCGGTTATTTGAGTTATGGGCAGGCATTGCGTGGCTGCTTACTGGGAGAATCCAGTAGTTATTTTCAGCGAGTTATTGACGGCGAGTGTTTGTGCCTTTATGCTTATTCGGTGCTTTCGTTGTGTGTAAATTGTATGCTAATTAATTTTCGTTACTTATTACAATACATAAACGTAGTCTTGAGGAACGAGCTTTTATGTGAAAAACGGATTCTTATGTAGAAGCGGTAAGACTTTTCCTAAGGAAATATCCTGGCACGTGTTCCAGGTAGAGGAACTGTTTGCCAACCTGTTAAAAAGTTACGAGTGATAGAATTCCTTAATGACAAGAAAGTTTTTGGAGCTGCTATGTTCTTACGGAAGAAAAGTTAAATGAAATACAGGAATTTCCTACTTATGTCCGACAATGTTTAGCCTCATCACTTTCAACATCACTTATAACGTATATTAATGCTTTTATTATCAGTTTTAAGCACAGTATGATTGTGTGCTTTCAGTAAAAACATAAATACTAACATGATGCGCGGCGATTCTATCTGCTTTTTTCCGGGAGTAGCGACTGAGCTTCCTCAGTAAGCAGCAGCGCTCAAGCGGCTCCTAATTAAAATACCTCACTGATATTTGAAAACCATCAATTTCTGTATCTCCTGCAAGTGGATCAGTGCGTTGCTTTATCAACAATTTCAAGGTTAAGTAAATAAAGTTTTTTTTCGGCTGGGTATAAATTGATATGCTTGCCAACACTTTCGGATAGTAAAACCTCGGGCTTGTAAATTCGGGACTTACTTTGTAACTGTTTAATTTAATATAATGTAAATGTGTTTGTTAAATGTTTTCGCTCCGAGTCGTAAAAGTGATAGCTGTGTTATTATGGAACTAAATAAATGTAATTAATTATATCTGGGGGTTTTAACTTATAAATCCATTCTTTCAACACAACCAAGACAGAACACAGTATATACACATCTTTGTGTTAGAGGGGCATTCAAAAGTTTTGCAACCAGCCTATCCACTGTTGGACAGAAATGTCTACAAAAATGTAACTAACTCAGCTGGCAACAATGAACTTTAAGCAATCAAAATATGCATAATTGTAAATTTAAGCTTACAGAGTCACTGTCATACGTCTGCTGAGTTCAGTCCTGTGCCAACAGGAATCATGAATGTTTCTAAAGAAAACTTTAGGTTCTACATTTTCACACGCTATACGAGGGATGGTGCATACGTTTTCGGCCTCGCTGATAGGGATTATTGCCTTCACAAAAGCCTTATCTGGTGCCATACCTCGCCTATTAGGTAAATAACTGCAGCTGTAACTTCCGCTCCGCTGTGTTCAGTTGTTCAGATATAGTTGCATAAAGAAGGCTATGTGTAGATGATTGTGACATGTTCAAAATGGAGTTGCGAGCTGTTGTTAAGTTCTTCACAAAATAAGGACTTACTCCAAATGAAATTAAACGGCAGGTGGTCAGTGTATATTGGGAAGCAACCCCCTCATATTCACCGGAAAAGAATGAGCCAAATTTTTTCAAATGGGTCGAAAAAGAGCGTGCGGGTCGGCCCTTGGAGGTGCTCACTCCTGAAAACATCGCTCTTATGGAAGGAGAAAATACGGAAGACCTGCGGCTCAAATTTACAGAAATAGCAGCAAGGTTGGACCTTGCTAAAACAGCAGTCCGTATTATTCATGAACATTTAAACATGAATAAAGTTGGTGCAAGATGAGTGCCTAGACTTCTTTCCTCAGTCCAAAAGCAGCAATGAGTCATCCGTTGTCAGGCGTTTTTGGAGCTCTGCTGTGGCAACGAGAGAGAAATTCTGCAAACCATTGTTACAGGAGATGAAACTGTGGTCCTCTACTATGATCCCTTGTCCTAAAGAGAATCAATGGAGTGGCATAAACCTGGCAAAGCACAGCCTCTAAAGACCAAGGTCACTCAGTCAACCAAGATCATGGCCCCAATCTTATGGAACTGTGAAACACCACAGTAAATACCGCTACGGGTGGCCGAGGTCGTTAAGGATCGGACTCGTGAGCGGGAGGTCTGGGGTTCGAATCCCGCAGGGACCGTCCTCCCTGATTGGGGTTTCTTCCAGGTTTTCCTCAATCCTCATAACTGGAAAATGCCGGGAAGGTACCTTAAACTTAGGCCTGGAACGCTTCCTTAAAAATATCCTTTCACAATATGTCATTTCATTTATCATCAGTGTTCACCGCCTGTGGTGACTCAGTAGTAAAAACGGGCGTTAAACACTACTCAAAAAAAAAAACCCACAGAAAATGAGTATTATGCTGGCCTACTGCACAGACTACGTATTTCCATCAAAGAGAAAAGGGAGGAAAGCTGAGTGGTGGTATGCGCCTTCTTCACGACAACGTGTCTGTGCACACAGCTCTTGTTGCAAAGGAAGCTTTTGAAGAAATGTGTCTTCAAGGAAATCGACCATCTACCCTAGCTCCCAGTAACTATTTTCTCTTCTTAAAACTTAAGGAGGACCTTCGAGGTAGGAAATTTAAGTGTGACGAAGAAGTGACGGATGCTGATTATGCCCATTTTGCAGACAAGACTTCCAACTATTTGGGGGGGGGGGGATTGAAATGTAATTAAAATTGTGAGAAGTATATTATAAATAAATGGTAACTAGTATTGAAAAATGAAATATAGTTTTAGTCTTTATCATACTTAGAAAATGGTTACGCCGTAAATTTATTGACCTAACCTCGGATATTGTAAAAATCATATCATTTCGTTATCATAGTAAGACAATTGTTGATGCTGTCCATACCAGAAAAATGGACAGCAGTAAAACTGAAACGAATATAGCGTTTGCCTTTAAAGAATTACAGAGAATATAATATCAGAATGGACAGTAGATAAATACCATCAAGCTTACGTAAGGCAAATTGCATTGATCTCACACGGACATAAAATATTTTTTATTCGGATTGATATTTTTGTGTAATATTATAAAATAAACTTTCAAAATAAAAAAGGAAAGAAACTAGATAAAAAACTAGAAATATATGACGAACCAATCTGCTCCATACATTTTTAGCAAAAATATTCTACGAGTATGCTATAAATTCCGTAACAAAGAATACATCGGGAGAGAACAAGTAGCCTGATCTCATTGACCCTTGAACCCCGTTGTCCTTTGTCTACCAACTATCTGAGAATGCCAACGTTTTAAAATATGTATTAACTATAAAGCTCTGAGCTCCAATCAGTGATTTCAGATGATACGATGAAATGAAATTTAAAGATACGATTGTAATTACATTTTAGAATTGGAAAAGCATTACCTGTTTGTATAAACCAGTGTTTTGTTGCATTTTCTTAGAAAGCACCCTGTCCTTTTTTTCACATTTAATGTTGGCTACACTGAGACAGTTCCGCAAGCAACAAAAACTACTGAAGTAGGTGAGTAAGGTTGGCAATGAAAGCACAGGAGACGGGTATGTGACCGCACTGCTCTCCAGTACCAACAACCTTACAATATAGTTATCATGGAGCGTGCGCGCAGCTCACTTCCTGGAGAGAGTTACGCCCTGCTGGCTTGGAAACGTAACAAAGACGCTCCCTCGCTTCCGCCCCTGACTCACCCACTTCCCCCTCGCAGTAATTGATTGCATGCATCCACTTCTTGTATACTCCGAGACGTTCTCTCATCTATGTGTGGTTGGCAATTAGCGTGGAAATTACAATATTGTGCATTTGCATGCTTCGTAGATTATGTACCTCGACAGGCTGTCCTGTGTATTCAGAAGCGTTTTACACCTCGGTAGCTTAAGAATGGCAATATCCTGATGTTATTTGTAATTTTATATAAAACTAACTTACTCCTAAGCTCTGTAGAAAGTTTTGAAATGGTGAAAATTGCGAGGATTTAAATTGTTTAGAACTTTAAAGACATAATTAAAATGGAAAGAAGACAAAAAAAAACAGCAATTTAGGCTAGTAGATGTTAATAACTTTATAAAATACACATGTAATACACTATATTTATATAATTAAAATTCTTAATGCATGGAAACTGTGTAACTAATTATAAATGTTTGGATTGTCATTTTGTTTTAAATAAATATGCAATTATTTATAAATTGAAAAAAATCGTGTCACTAAAGCAAAATCTATTTGGTGCTACTACAAAGTATAATAATTAGGGACCTGCATTTTTTGTTTTAAAATTGGGTTATTTTTTAAAAATAATTCACGTTATTTATTTATTTATTTATATTTATTCGCAGTGCATTGCATATTTTTACATTTTCAATTGTACGAAGGCGGTCTGAAAAGTTCTCAGTATAGCAATGAAGAAATGAATTACTGACTTGAACTTATTTTTATTTTTCAACATAATCTCCTTGAGATCAATAAATGTATTCCAGGGATGCTCCAATGTCATTATCCCATCTATGAATTGGTTTTTCTCAAGGTCTCCAAAATTCTCCTCTACAACTACAATCGCCTTGTGATTGGATGAAAAATGTTGACCAGCAAGTAAGAATTTCAGCTTTGGGAACAGATGGAAGTCAGAGGGAGCCAAATCTGGGAAAGAGGGCGAATACTTCAACAATTCATTCCTCCAATCTCTCAATATTTCCATTGATAAAACGCTTTTGTTAACATGTGCATTGTTTTGATGAAAAATGGTTGTTTTTCTTCTGCAAACTGGGTCATTTCTCACGAAATGTTTCATACAGTTAACTTAAAAGGTTGCGGTACTACTCTCTCTGTTATAGTTTTACTTTTCTGAAAATAAATATCAGTAAAATTTGAAGGTCCCAAAAACTGATGCCACAATTCTTTCCTGCAGATGCCTTCTTTGGCACTGAAAAATCGGCTTCTATCCACTGTTTTGACTGGAGTTCCCATTTTAGTGTGTGTTGTTGGTTGACTGCCTCTAAATAGATGCAACATTATTAAGCTTTTGGAACTTACCTCGTAGTTTATAAATAGAATAAAACTTCCCCAGTTTTATCGTTTGAGTTCCAAGAAATCCTGGGACACCTGTGCAAATGAAGCGACGAGGAGGCTCTTTATATTCCCTGTTAATGTCAAGAAACACACGCGAAGACGTACCGTTTCAACAGAGGACAAATTAGACGAAATAAATCTTGAACCTTTGCCAACAATGTCACACTGAAACTTGCACAATAAGTTGGGGTTTCAGTGTCTTCTGAACATACAGCAACAAACTTGTTAAAACTCAAATTTTTCAAGTGTACGGGTCCATTGTGTATGACTAGGTGATCCCGTAGCATGTATGTGTTGTTGAGAGTGGTTTCTTTCACCAGTGACTGAACTTGTGTTCTTTTCAGACGAGGCGTGGTTCTACCAAAATGGTCGTGTTGGCTGTGCTATATGCAGCTCTCGAGACGCAATATCCCGTGCGAGCGGTAAGGACATATTCTGGAAGCCCTGTAAGTCTTTAATTACAAATGGATTTATTTAACACAGTTCAAAATTATTTGGAATGGTAGTACCATGAATCGAGCAGTCATTTGTTCTATGAAGTTAATATGCAGAGGTAGCATCTTTCCCTCCTCGTGGAGACAATTTCCTACTTAAAGAAAAGTACAAGGTGAATGTTGAAGACAAAAGTCCTTTGAAGACATCCATTCAACTGTAAATCCTCCAATCCCGCTAGCGAATAATTGTAATACTTAGAGAAGTTCAAAAAAAGTACTGATGAATGCATAAAAATTAATATTTATAAACAATTCTTCAGAAAAAAACAGCAAAAGAATTGTCTACTCTTCTTCTAGTGAATCGCCCAGCTATTATTCTCATAAAACGGTTGAAGAGAGAACTGAAGATTTCTGTGTTGTATGAAAAGGTAATATCTGAATAACAATCGTTTACATAATTCATTTCATAGAAATGTGCTGATAACACATTTTGACAGTTCAAGTTTAATATTTTAAACTTTATTTATCAAGTAATGCTTTTGAATTATTTTCAAAGAGGTTTTATTTACCATTCGTTAATAAGAAATTTAAATCAACATTTTTGTACCGTATTTCTCAATTCTTAAGTTCTGCTCAGTCTTTGCACAACTTGCATACCGACACTGGTAGTCGTAGAGTTGTGAACGACAAATGTACTGTTCAAATCTCGTCAGGACCGTCCACCCCAAAATGTCTTGTGCACACCGTCTGTGATAGGACAAGTGTAAAAACATGAAATTCTATTAAAATTACAAGATTTTTTTTTCACAATAGGTAATTATGAGTGGAAGATACTAATTTTACACGATGATATAAACTTTCCAAATTAAAAACACTTTGTGCAAATGTTTAGGTTAGCTATATCATCATCATCATCATCATCATCATCATCATCATCATGTAAAATTCCAAAGTGTCGTTAATATTAGTTCGCGCATGTTTCTTAACTTTGGCATTTTACTGGAAACTGAAGTTAGGAGGAAGCTTAGAGAAATGGAACTCTTGGTTCATCTACAGAGCCTTAATCTTTGTAATATCCCTAAAGCAACCCTAATGACGTAACTAGCAGCAACTGTTTTATATTTTGTTCATTGTATATAGCATGGAGAGTTTGTCAAAGCCATCTCTAACTTATATTCTCTTGCTAGTAACTAGATGATTAGTTACTTTTTATTTATTCGCCAAAATGTAATTAGATGTTAAATACAAACATCTCCAACATATTGGGGCAAATCTTTTTGCTTACTCTTAGAGTAAAACAGCACAAGATTTCGGGTATTGAGAAAACAGCAGAGAAGTCATGCTACAGTTTGTATAGTTAGTTAATCCCTGCAGTTATGTAGCCATATGCGAATGAAAACAAGGGACGCGGTTCTCTCTGGTTTTATGATAAGTTGATATCTTGGTAAACTGTGCGGAACAGCGACAATGCAGCAGCCAACAAGGAAGCCATCAATAAGTTAGAACGGCAACCCGGAAATCCCAGCGGCGACGGCGTTCTGCAGACGTCATCCATTGTTTTGCACAACTTGTAATAATAATACTAACAAGAGACGGTTATAATTGTGGTATCTCTGGTGCGCACGAGTGGCACAAGTGTCTTCACCCATTACAAAAGGTTTCAAACACTGCCTTAAGACCTACAGGTGGCCCTTTCATGATTCGTAAAGCCTTCCGTCTATTGCAACAACCTAGTTATGACTTTATCGGAAACTTAAGTCTTTTAACGTGCAAGAGCAATACACTTAATTCTTTCTGCTACGTTCTTAGACAATTATAAGAATAATGTAATGTCTTACAAACGCTGTACAGTAAGAGCATTTACACATCAAGTTTTATATCCAATTTCTAGAAGAAGAAGGGAAAAAATGTAAATATTTTCTTCCTGCTAAAACATAACTTACATAACTAAGATATCTGTTCTTTTAAATGCTCATTGTATTTGTGAAACGACAGAATCTTCAGAACCATCGCCTGAATGGAAAGAGACCGACCACAAATAACATGGGAGATGAGAATTTTAGAAGCTGTGGAATAAACGCCTCAAATTGAAGAACTTTTAAAAGAACCAACAAAATTATCTTTGAAGGTTCGAAGGAGTGTAAACTTTTTTTTTATCTATTAATATTTGACTTTCAGAACCTGGTTAACCATTAGAAGTTGAAGTAAATACAATTAATTATTTTTCATCCTTATTTGAATATTTAAAGTTAGCACTTTATTTATTTATTTTAGTTTGGAAGGGGTAAATGAAAGAATAAACTTCTAGAATCTTTGGACACAGAATATGTTGTACATTCCAGGCCTGATTATGTATAAAATTATTGTTATTATTTTAGAGTTTTGTATTAATATAGCATGTAATACTAAAATTCATACTACAGAGAGTTACTTTACCCAGAGCATCCACAGTGAACGCAATTCTCTCAGAGTTAAGCTCATACCATTAGCCTGTCGTAAGTTCATAAACAGACGATTCTCGCGTTGTTCTGTCTTTTGTGTTATAGACATTTGCGGTTAGCATAACTCAAGAATTTTTATTATTAAGGGCCACAGGAGCGTGGGTTAATCGGAACTTAGTGAAGAAAAATGTACTGTAGTGTAATGTATTGTAATATTGTCATTATTGATGGTACATTTTCTACCACGAACGCGAAGTTAGCTTAGCATCAATTATACAGGGTAACTGACCCTGAACACTGCCTTGCGTTCTTATATAAACAATAGCAGATTTCTACATTGTAGCCACAAATCAACTCCCACCCTCTGACATCAAGCTTATACTGATATCTTTTCCATCTCTAGTTATTAGTAAAACAGAGAAAAATTAAGGTCTACTGGAAAAAACTCCATTAATTAGGGGAACGGAGCCAACTACTGACGCCATTTTAGCCCCGCACTTCTTGGGTTCATTGCGGACGCAGGAGAAGAATAACTCTTGTGTTAAATGCTAATTATTTAATTAATAACAAACATGAAGCTGTAGTAATATAAATTATGGAATAAAATGTATAGTATTATAATAGCATTACCACCGCCGTGTCGGTACTGGTGGTCTAGTGGTAACCATATTTGCTTCCTAAACCCAAGATCTCTGGTTCAAACCCGGACAGGATCGATGGATTTTTTTCGGGCGTAAAAATCCTAAGTATGGCTTCGTTCTTAAGAGAAGTAAAGCCGCGAGTCCCGTGTCGTAGATTATCGACACGATGAAGAACCTCAAGGTTGAAAGAAGAGGCCTCTGAGCAAAATTTGTCGGCCGTTTCACGCCCTGAATAGAATGGGACGCTGATGATCTGAGATGTTAAAGAACGTTTTTAAATAAACCATTGCTGTTAGTTACCAAGTTATATTTCGTTTCTTGTTTCTTCTATTATTCTTTCTTTTCCCCCGTTTCTTTCTTTAGAATGCAAGGTAGCCTCTAAAAAGAGGAATAAAACATAACCCAGTGCGTGAAATGGAAGGGGGCTACCTAGACTCTAAGACTTAAAGCATTTACTGCTTCACAATTCCATGAAGATCTCGTTGACACTTTGGATGGTGCTGTTGGCTGATATCTTATCAGCGCAAAGAACGATGAGGCGCACGATTGAGTGTGCAAATATTGCCAGCTTATTCGAGATGGTTGTTTCAACAGAAGTGTTAACAAGCTCTAGAACAGCTGCATTTGCAGACACTCCCAAACAGCTGAACTTATCAGCTGATCGATTCTCCTACAGATCACCTGCCCTCGATATCACGCCCCTTCCATTTCCTTTGCTGTCCGCCCTCAGTAATAGCCCAATACCGTACATCACACAGTTAATAAACTAAATGAATTTACATAGAAGAGAAAATAAATAAATGAAAATATCTCCTCAGCAATTGATTACTTCTTAAAATGTCCCCCCCCCCAGAATGACTGTTTGAAAATCTCTTCATAGTTCTGTGGTGTCCTTTCTGTAGTTATGGTAAATATAAATCAGAAGGTTAACCTTAGCGAACAATTCTTACTAACTTGCAAGACACTTCTGATTTATTTTCAATAATAGGCTATGCGCTTATATATTTTTAAATTAAATGTTCGTGGTCTGTTTTTACTTACATGTGCACACTTACTATTGAAATGCATACATTTCCCTTCAGCCAATTTATTATGTAGTATTATGAGCAGTTCTAAACCTTAGTAAAGCGGTTTTATGTGATATAAGGTCTTTACATTTACGTAAAGTATCCTATAATCCGTAATAATTGAATTATGAAACCCACGAGAGGGTCTGAGATTACCGATATGGAAAATCCTTATACTCGAGTGATGTTTATTAGGACCATTTCACGAATAAAACAAGAATTTAAATATAATTCCTCTAAACTTGGCTTACAAATTTGTAATAATTGTACATTTGTATATTCAAGTAATCTTGCGACAGAAGAATACTGATTGTCGGTAATGCCAATAGAGAAAAGTAAAATACCGGTTTAGGACTATTTCATGAATAGAATATGAATTCATAAAATAATATTTAATACATATATATATATATATATATATATATATATATATAAAATTCGCATACAGAATATTAGCACTATATGTATAAAATGTTATACTTATGAATATCTATTCTATTCAGAAACTGTGAAACTGAAATGTGCAAAAGTCCACTATTGCAATCGCTACAGTCCGATTTTCTAATACCAAACGAGAGAGGAAAAAAAAAATACAGTGTCTCTATTTTTCTTTGTATTCTGTGGTTTGAAGTTCCTAATGATAAGATCAATTTACACATTTGACGCGTGACCAAAACGCTTTGAATCATAACCCTCCATGTTGTGTTAGGATTGTCAATTGTCCATGCTTTTGTTGCTATCAATAACTCCTCACCGCCTCTACCAAAAGTGGTCAGTGATACGTGTTCAGGAATTATATAGTAGAGGTATAGAGTTAGCTACACCGGCCACAAGACAAATGCACGTCGCGTGATAAAACGGATTTAATAATTTTTATCTCAATAATTTCGCTCCGTAATCCGGCTGTGATTGGTCAAAATTTTAAATTTTGTTTTGTTTCATTGATCCATTTTAAGATGACGTCACATGTCATAGATAAATTTTCTGAAAGATAATTGGGACATGAATACTTGAATATTTTCCTTAAGTCAATAGGTTGAGCCATAATTCAAACTCGATATAAATAAGAAGGAATTTTAGCATATTCGATCTAATTCGAGTTATCGTATATAACCCTTTATCTGTTACTTTTTCATTTTTATATACTACTAATGCTCTCAACATCGATTATAAACATATTCTGTCACCAACCTTTAAACTGAACATTCGAGATATATCCAATGGTTTGATGTTAAGGCCTTTAGTAATGTCAAACCCTTATTCATTCACACTTTTCTCAGGGATCGTGAGCTACAGTATTAAAAGATTGTAAGCAACGAACTTGAGACAGTGTAAAGTATCTTGCTGACCGTGGCTACTTTTGTGTTCAGGTGCTAAGTAAGAATGCACGATTTAATAAGCTTATTGGTAAGCTAATACTTTTCAAAATTGTTATAAAAGCTGTTATGTAAAACTTTATATTTCTTTTTCCTTGGTTTAGGTGGAAATTAACATTTAATGTTTACTTAAAGATCTTGAAAGTCATCAGTATATAAATTACTCCATATATTTTGTCTAGCACATTAATAAAACACTGATTTAAGTCACATTCTCTTGGATACTTCCATAGTTTCAAGAATTGTTTATTTGAAATGGATTAATGCGATAGAATGAAAAATTTATTAATTGTTATAAGCGGAATATCTACCACATAACACAACACTCAATCTTGAAACATGTAGCCCTTAAATAAGATTTATTTAAGTAAATAGTTTACCTCTAAAACGTTAAGTTTCAGTATTGTAGGAGATACAGGCAAAAGCATTTTGCATCTTACTCCTCATTTTATTTATAAATTAAGATAGTTCATATTTTTATATTTATCAGATAAATTGAAACTACATAAATACTAGGCGAAATTAATTAATATTGCGGCTTATATGGGGATGACAATGTGAGAAATGCATTGTAAAATTAAGTTCGTTAAGAAGCAGAAATGACAGTTGCGAAATATTACGTGTATGAAAGGAAAATTAGAGGCTATGTGAAGCGACAGTTTTTAACGTTTTTAACGATTTTTTGTTTGTTTGTTTGTTTTTTTTTTTTTTTTTGAGACGAGTGTAGAAAACGGAAGTTGCACCTTCGGTCCCAAGATGGTCACCTTTACGAGTGTATAACTATACAACGGTATTAAAGGTACGATTTAAATTAGAGAAATGTTTATAGTTGTATCATACTTTGGTACATTACTCTTTAAGTTTGATTAGGCTGGATAATGTTGCAGCTACGCTCCTTGTCCGGCCCATGGACGATGAATGATTACAGAATGATAATTATCCGGTAAGCTCTACAAAGCTAATGCTATGATCTGCAGTGAAAGTAGTAATTTAGTTCGATCATGTGCATGGGGGTCCATCTCTTTTTCTGCATTGCAATGAGAGTAAAATTCTGAAGGCATTCATGATAGTGAAGATAAAGTAAATTATTTATTTTATGGCCAATTGTAACACAGACTGAAGTGTAGAGGTTAATTGAAACAGGGAACATTTATAGATCCATAGTAAGAAGGTATATGGCTTCGAAACCTGATACTTTGTCAAATTATAATAAAACATTAATTTGCATACTGAATATTCCAAGTGTTCTTGAACTACAGCAATCAACGAATGGAAGAAAGAGAAAAATGAACTTGAATTCACACATTCGATAAAGTGCTGTATATTTCATATTTTTTAAAAGTTATATTTTAATTTGAATTTCACTAGGAACACCGTTTGCATCTAAGTATTGACTGACAGGAACCGAAAGTTATGCAGTGAAGTGAATCACGTGAAAGGGGAAACTTTGATGGGTAGGCAATACAAATTCCGTTTGAACTCCAAGTTACAACTTGACTGCCTTAATGAATCAAATGGGAAGATATAAGAACTTGTTTCAAACACTTGATTTCTATAACTTTTCAAGCCTGAAGTAGAAATATAGAGGGAATCAATGCATTTACGAATACTACGAAATACCTCATTCACAGTAGTTAATAAGAACACAAGGAATTCGTTTTGTGATAATTAAATATCATTTTTACTATACTGCAATTTGACTAGCAAGAGGCTATTTGGCGGTGATATTAATTAAAATATTTGTTAAAGTATTTTTAATATTTTCTTACGTCTAGATTTTATTTTCTTATTCCATCTCCTTCATAAATGTTTACCTTTACCCTTTATTTTGTCACATATACGTGCGAGGGGCAAATTGCCTAAAGCTTTACCTAACTGGCATTTTGGGATTTTATACCGTAAAATGGAACTATATAACAAATCCATACAAACTTCCCTACTAAGTCGGTGTTAAAAGCGATAGGTTTAACCAAAATTGATTCGAACCAGAGTGGGCGAGAAGGCGTTTGTCAAATGTTCAGACCCAAGAGATTTATGAATTACTGTAAAGATCTTTGTATAATGAAAATAACTCGAAGGAGCCAAGACTGCAGTTCACAATATTTTATTTGCATAATGCCCTTAGTTACATATTTACTTTGCCACTCATAAATTAAAATGCTACCTAAGGTTATTATATATTTATATACATGAATTTTTCAAGGGAAATTTACAGATTTTTTTTAATAAGCTAGGGCATCATAAGTCATCTCTGTACATAATATGTGAATTATTTTTGCAGTGTTGAACATTACAACACTCGAAGTTTAACTGTATCTGATACAAGCACACAACATGTACACACACAAACACACGTACGGACATATGTACATTATACATCTCATTTTTTATGTTGTTTTGTTTGAGAAAAATTCAAACTTTTGTACTAGTAACACATCCCTTTTGTTTTGCTTTTTGAACACTTTTTAAATTCTTAAATATTTTTACAATATGTAAAGGGATTTCAATAAGCATAATTATTTTCAACACGCACTTCATCATGTCTCTATCATAAACATTTTTATGACATTCAGATATTGGTACTAAAATTCAGAATGCTTCTGTGATAAGTGACAGTTTATTACAATTCACAGAAATTTAGAACTTAACACTTAATTTAACCGATTAAATTCTTTAAACGTTTGGTTAGTGAATTTATTCTTCCACTAAAATGATCCAGAAAGTCGTTTTGTTTATACTTGAAACTTTTTCAAACTTTAGGATATAAATCATTAAACTAAGAGATAAAATTATTTTAAATTCTCGTTTCTCTCTGATGTTATGTATTCTGTCTAGGATTTTACGGAAATTAATTGCTTTATAACGAAGATGTTGCCACTTGCAAAACCTCACCAAGGAACTTTGTTGGAGTCTCTAAGTCGTTCTGCAAAATTAATTACAAAACTTTTAGCCCATGAAATAAAGACATTAATTTCATCAAATAGGACTACTCAAAAACACCTCGAATGAAGGAAAGAAAGAGCGAGAGAATAAAAAAGACATCGTAATTGAAGTGCTAATGGCACTATGGATAAACTTCCCCATCGTTAGGGAAGCCAAAATGTGTAGAGTTGCGGCTTGTAACATTCGCTCCAGCAATCGCACACAGAAGTGAAAAAGGCCTTAACTTCGTTTATCTTAGCCCCCATATAACTCAGAATAAAGTTGTTTGATATATTTCAAGTGATAATATGTCTAAGCAATACTTCTCTTTTCTGCCACACCATCTCGGTTGAAAAGTTATGATAGACGTACATACCTTTGATAATTGTTCATCGCCTCATGTTTTATGCACTCCACTGAAGACAGGATGGCTTTTGGATACGTCCGTGAAAAATTTAAAAGGTGACCGTTTTCAAAGTTATCTCGACAACTGAGGGATGACATACATGGTTATAAACACTTGTACGAAAAGTTCGTATTTTAATAAAACATTGCAAAGCTCGCAGAAACTATGGCAAAATTGGACAAACATCACGACGAATCTGCATCTTCGCTTATAATGGTGTATAAATGCTTTGGTGTTTTAGATACGGTCGAACGAGCACAAGCGATGCAGACCATTCCGGGCAACCTGTCGAAGTAACATCTTCCGAAATAATTTTAAAAAATCCACGAGCTGACCTATCGAAGACTGAAGCTGTGTGCATTTCTGGAGATCGGATATGTAATATTTTGCACCATCATTTACAAATGAAAAAAAACTATCAGTGAGAAGGGTGCCGCGTTTATTAAAGTTGTACCAGAGTACAAAACGCATTGTCACTTTCGCGCAGAGTTTGGAGCTGTTTAAACGAAATACAAGACATTTCTGAGACAGTGAACGAAACTCGCCAAAAACAAATGAAGGCAATAACAATTCCCTAAGCAGGAACTGTAATGGCCTCTGTGATTTTGCAATTTCCATGGCGTAATCTTAATTGAATATTTGTAAAATGGAAAAACAGATGAAAATTACGCTGTGCTACTGGTGCTATTAAACGACGCGATCAAAAATGAACACTGTACCATTACGATATCACGTCAGATCACAAATCTAAGATTGCAATCTCAAAATTATGAACTTAACATATGAAATCACACTTCATCCTCTCTACTCTCCGGATTTGGCTCTCTAGGACTACTTATCGTTCCCCAGCATAAAGAAATGGCTAGCTGGTTATCGCCGAAACAAATGCAGAACTGAAGAAATCGCATTTTGTGGATGGAATAAACTAGTAAGAATATGCTGGAAGGGATATTATGTTGAGAAAGAAATATTTTTAGCAATTATGTTTTCTTACATTTTGCACGTACTTATCAAACATCCGGTGTTATCTGTTTACTTTGTGTCGCGTTAGTTCTGAGGATCAAAATCCCACCAGCCGACTGTTAACCTCAACTGGATCTTAGATTGAGACAGGGTAATTATGCTGTTGTTTGCTATGAATACTTTTGCAACTACAGACTACAGTCCCCAGATATCCTTCAGCTATCCAAATATGGCGCGTCATAGGTAACACGAAAACATCATTACATAGCTCTGCTTATCAATTGTCTTAGGGAGATGTGTGTCAGCTAAAGCTTTGTAATTTCATATGACCCCGGATGAAATTCGCGACTCCCGAGTCAGCCCAATTCAAACAGTCAAAAGGGTGACGATTTAACCCTCTAGCAAATCCGAAACAAACACAGATATGCCAAGCACTTGTTAATTTGTCAATCCTAATCGTATGCACGTTCCGGAAAATACTTTTTTTTAAGGGTAGAAAGTTGTATACAGTTTGGCAGTCTCATCTGAATTTATAAAGTTTAACAAGGGTTAAAATTTACAGGTGCAGCATGTCTACGGTGTTTTTATCCTGGGGAATTAACCCACAATTGGAGATTACTCCACATTCCAACACTATAATGTTTAAATCAGTTTTTTTTCTCGATTTACTACGCAAACAATGTTAATGCAATACATCAAACATTGCTACCGTTATGATATTTTACTTTGTTGTATCCGATTGGTATTTTCGAACATTGCCTACAAAGGGCAAACATCAGCTAGTTCTCTGTTATCGATTTAAATAACATTTATGTCAAGTATCGGACGCCATATCCGAGTACATTGTGATTTTAAGCTACTCCAAATTAGGCGGTGTAATGGTTTAAGTCTGCAAGATTTTTCTATGAACAAAACATGCCTTATTGTCTGGGTTAGTACTCTATCCTCGTGTTTCTTCCTTCCTACTT
Source organism: Metallyticus violacea (assembly GCA_030762175.1). Lineage (NCBI taxonomy): Eukaryota > Metazoa > Arthropoda > Insecta > Mantodea > Metallyticidae > Metallyticus > Metallyticus violacea. The sequence goes on from CM060845.1 coordinate 69,476,581, forward strand.
GCTCTGAATAATAGTCGCTAAATCACTTCTATTAGCACCTTAAAGACATCTTTGCGCATTTTGCTTTGCTATCAAATGCTGTCATCCAATTCTTCAGAGAAGTGAAACATCTTATATTAATTTGTTTTACTTTACAGAATTACGTAAAACTTGTAACACCCTCTAATTGTTTACAAATGGTTCAGAATTTGCTCCTTAGTCCTATGCTCTCTACCTTTACCATCTACAGTTTAAGACATTTTCTTCCATATTATTTCAAACATTTTTGCCTGAGGTCTCTGGCTACTTTTTAAGCCCTAACTCCCATTAACACCCTCTCCATTTGTTTAACATATAATTTCCTACGACTTTCATTCGTTTAATTAATCTAAACCTCACGTTTTGTTATTTAACGTTCGTTCACAAGCGCTCAAAGCACACGCTAGAAGCTGAACCATTAAGTGTCAATAGCACAGTGTTCCAACAGGACTTCACCTTGACACTGACAAATTTTACACACAGTCGTTTCTCTTGGTATATAGTCGCTTCTTGCGCAAACTGTGCACTCTCCAAGTCCTATAGAGAGCTGGGAGGAAATGTTACCACCATGCTCGTTGTGGGGGTATGAGAGGATGCGAATACGAGGGCATGACGAGATGAGGATGGTGCTGATCTGGCGGTGCCTGTTGCTGTCCCTTTGCAGGGCCCGTCGTTGCTTGACCACCACCACTACCGCAAGGTTTGCCGTCCCTTACTAGTACAGGAACGGCCACCCGCCTTGGAGAGGGTAGCGTCGTGACCCCGGCACCTCCATGCGATCCACCCACTCCGTGAGGATCGTGCATACCTTTCTCCTGCTGCGCTCTCTTGGTCTTGTATCGATGATTCTGGAACCATATCTTCACCTGCACAAAAGAAGTTAATGTTATTTTATGCCAGGACTCGACAGATGTACTACAAATGTTAACAAAGCTTTTATCATTTCTATGCTATTAACATATTTGTGACACAACTGACCAGTGTGAAACATTGACTCTGATTGAACCATAAAGACAAATATATTTGGGAATGTTCAAACCTAAGCATGGTGTTAGCAAAGAGGGAAGTAAGATAGGTTTGTTAGTATCAGCAAATGGATGCTATGAAAATTCTCTCTATGAAAAAAAAAAAAAAAAAAATGGAGGAGGGTGGATAACTATTCAAATAACATTACTATTTTCTTAACCCTGCTGTTTTTTATTTATTTTTTTTAATTTTAGATTGCCGATAGGTTTGCGATAGTTTTCCCTTATTAACTATTTCCACACTTATACTCCTCAGTTAATTTTCGAAACCTTCTACACGCCTTGAAAATGTTTATTTCTCCTCTGCTAATTTAAATTTCTTAATTTTCTACAAAATACGCCATTGCATCTACGTGTTCTACTATTTCCTACCAGGGTGGCTCTGTACATCACATTTTTATATTCATCCACTGTTTTTCAGAGTAGCCAACTGCTACATAATATTATTGTAGGGAGCAACCAGGACATTTCCTTGCGCCGATTTATTCAAGCAAGTCCTGAGAATGAATCTTGCGGAATGAAATTCGTAAACTTAAAGTTAACCTAGAGGTTACATTTTAAGAATGTAAAATATAAAATGTAACTCCTTGGTTAGCTTTGCAAGGATACCTTTAAATACGAGTATCTGCCTTACGTGACACGGGGACCGAGGTGGTTAAGGCGCGAACTCGGGAACGGGAGGTCTGAATTTGATTCCCACCAGTACCGTTCTCCTTGATTGAGATCATTTTAGGTTATCCTTAGTGCTCATAAATGGCAAATGCCGGGAAAGTACTCTAAACTGGAACGCGTCCTTCCTTAAAAAAATCCTTTCCCAATTTATCATTTCATCTCATGTATCATCAGTGTCCGTCGTCTGTGATGCCTCAGTAGTTAAAATGGGCATTAAACTATATATATATATATATATATATATATATATATATATATGTGTGTGTGTGTGTGTGTGTGTGTGTGTGTGTGTGTAGGTAGAGAGAGAGAGGGAGAGAGAAAGAAAGAAAGGAGAAAACATTAGGTTAGGTTAAGTTATGTGTTCGCTATTTGCTGTAACAAACTGCCCTATATCTGTCACACACAGCCAGTCTCAACAGCGCTGCAATACAGTGCGTTTCTTCCTGCTGGCAACAACAGTGTGTCACGTTGTTCTCATCTCTCAGACGCTATTTTTTCTTCCTACTGTCAAAATCTGCTGTAAATTAAATGACTTTTTGGGGGGCTGGGTCTGGGTTAATAACCCAACGAGCTCACAATTTCTGTAGTTTTGCCACCTTCCATTTATTTTTAATACTATTGGGGGACTACAGGTGTTACACCCGAGTAAGTACGAGAGCTGATCGAAAAGTAAAAATACAAGGTTTCTTTGTATGCTCTACCTTTCTCTCTTTTTGATACTGCAACCATAATTCAGTAGATTACCATTAACGTATTTGGCAATCCTGAAAGAAGCGACTCATAGAGCTAGAGGCAACAACAGCTGCAACTTTATTCGGTTTCTGTGGGCGAAGCATGTGCCTTCAGCGGACTTTCACCGTAAACGTGTATGATGTAACAATATTTAATAGCAATAATGTGGCGATAGACTGTTCCCGGAGGAAGAAAAAAACTGGTGATTTAAAGCGCAGCGGTCGACGTTGAATATCCAACACAGATTAATCATATTCTGTACTACCTAAGATAATTAATCATATACACAAAATCTAAATTTGTTGCACTTTGGTCTGCTAAAATAGTATTTCAATAATTCTTAAAATTATTTTAAGTAATTTGGTCCTCTCGTACTAAAATTCTTTATTTGATTAAAGACAGAAACCAACCTGAGTGCTCTTGAATTCATTATGTGATGAATGCAAATGAATTTTAAGAAACTTCTTGGAGAACGCCGGCTTCACTTGGGTAAGACTGTAACTTTGATAACAGGAACAACAAATAGCACCTAAATTTATATGATAAAGACATAAATCTCGTGAAGCGCCTGATCCAGAGAAGTGATTATAGCATCCTTTCACGTGAGTCAGCTCACCTAATAAATCCAACTGGAATTTACAGAATTTGTATTCTTACTTTCCGATCCATTCTCTAATGAGAATCAGTCAATAAACAAGTTTCCCCGTTTTTTTTCTGTGACAGTAACAATAAAATTTTAAATTTGGTTGGAATGATTAAGCATTTATGAGTATAGTTCATGGAAGGTCTTGAAAACATATATGATGAATAATATAAATATGGAGCTATTGCAGTAACTCGGAACAATTGAAGATCTCGGGTTATAATTGATATGACTAGCCCCTGTAGAAGGGTGGGTCAGGGGCATACACAAGTGGTGCGGGGGAAGGTCTATTTTGTCAAGACTTATATTTCCTCCCCAACATTTTCTCATACTGCAGCGCCATCATCCATTAGTGCTATTAACGTTTGGTTTATATGGAACTCTTCTAATTCAGCTTTTGAAGTACGCCTTAAGTCCTCTGTAGTCAATTCAGAAACAGAAATGAATTTTAGGAATTTTTCAATCAATTAACCCCCACTAATGCATTGCAATATCATAATTGTGGCATGCAAGTAACATCTGTCCTTTGTCAGCCAAAATGTTTTTTTCCAACTATACAAAAAAAAAAAAAAAAACAACTTAATTTTATTACTCAGCAGAGTAAGCTCCTATAGCTTTCGATTGATGAGGTTCAAATCGTTTCATTTCCAACTTAACGCTTAAACTTAGACAAATGGAGTCTTCAATAAAACATCCGATTTATTTATTGCCACAAAAGATACGCTTTTATGTAACTTACCTAACACTTAACACTGTGGAAGTCAACTGACAAACTGAGGAAATCACCCAATTTAAAAAACAAAACGACAATACAACTCTTAGTCAGCTAACTCGTCAACATCTGGTTCCTAAGAAAAGAGAGAATACCGAGCGCTGGCCTTAGACCGTCTTCCTGCTGGCCCAAGAGAACGCAGAAATAAGCAGGAGAAAGGCTTCCTCTTGGAAGAAGGCAAATATATGTCCAGTAAATCTTTGATACCCCATGAAGGGACAAGTTTAAAGCTTAAAATTTTCCGGGCTGCCCCTCTCTAACGGAGGACCCGCGTGCTACTACAGTAGAAAGGAAAGAGCTCATTGCGTAAGATGCAGTTAAGAACTATTCTGTTATACATCGCTGTTTTCGTGTATTTTTTGTTTTAACAGTTGACCAATAAGGAGAAAATCGCGAATAATTATAGCATTTTCTTTGGGAGTGAGCACCTGACTCTTATTGATGGGTCACCCCTGGTTGATATAAAATTAATGCATCTCTCTCTCTCTCTCTCCAGGAGTTGAATTGTGGTGTTTCTTCAACAGAAAAAGTCTATCGGGCCATCAGTATGGCAAACTCTACGTGAAATGGGTGCCACATTTGCACACTGATATTTACAAGCATGATGGTTTCATGGGATATCAGTCAAGCATTATCTTGAATATCCATCTATAGCCTTGGGCCTTCTCGACTCCATTCTCTTTACTCCGGTGACAGGCTCATCCATGTGCTCTGACGGAACCTATAATGTTACAAGAATTTATGTATAAATAAAGATTCGATTAAGCAAATTGATTCAGTATCGTGAGGGAGGTCACGGAAAGCTAGGTGAATAATCCAGAAAAAGCTCGACTGCTATCCCGTGAAACCATCATTCATTTCCAACTCCGAGAGAACCTGAAATCTTTAATAAGAGAATGAAATCGGTGCTTTAAATACACAGTTATTAATGATAAAGTCCGCACGGTGGCTGTTTGATAGTTTGATGAAGCGAAATCTGCAGTGAATAAACAGCTGCGCAAACGTCAAAAACTGCTTTTACTTATTGTAAATGTTTGTACACAAAGGGAAAGCGTAGAAATGTAATAGCTCAGTTCTTAAACGCATTATTTCAAGCTAAACAAATTTTGTTTAACACTTTTACCACGTAAAAACTGTATTTATTATTAAGTTCCTCGGAATTGCAGGTCAAAGATCATTAGAATTTTCTAAACAAAAGTTTTCTGAGCTGCAACCTATTTCCCCTACAGGAAACTCTTTCGCACTAACGCATTAAACTAATCCTTTCTTCCTTTCTTTGTTAATGTTTATCACAATCATCGCACATCTAATTCGAGTGGTCTATGCTTATATGGCTTTTTCTTTATAGATTAAAAGCCCACATAACCGTTGCAACTACTGCAGTTTGTTCATCATGAGTACATCTACATAAAGATTAACTTTCTTGAAAGTATTCACGTGAGAGTATGAAATATTTCCCAACCGTCTAAGTAAATGTGTTAGCCTATCCCCCAGGAGGCCGGATTTCTGAGTGTTTTCTTTATGCTGTGGCGTATTCTCGAAATAGACATAAATTAGCTAGTTAACTTACGGGGGGGGGGGGGTGGAGCCCTAAGCCATCTAATCCAACTCGAGTGGCTGAGGTCGTTAACGCATGTACTGGGGTATAGGGTTCGATTCCCGCCAGTACTCTCCTCCCTGACTAGGTTGTTCCAGATTTTCTTCAGGTATTACGTGTGATGCCACAATAGTGACAAGAACGTTAAACGTTAAAAAAAGTGAATTATCTAGGAATCAACAGGTGTCAACTCTGTCTCAAAAACGTTTGAATGTTGCATAAATAATATAACGAATTACTTTTATTACCATGTTGTATTCGTATCAAAAGAAGACGTTAATAATAAGAAAATTAAGCTAAGAACTGCGGCAGTTCGTTATGTTTGCTATTTTCATAATGGAGCACTTGCAAATAATGACAGTCAGAAGGGCCAGGTGGACCTGGCCCTCCGCCCCCGCAAAGAAAATGCTTTAATTATTTATACTTTTCTCTTCTCCTGGTCAACTTAAAAAAAAATACATGAGAGCAGCAATGTATGTATAATCGATTAGTTCCTACTTCTATCTTAAGCAATAAGCAATTTTTCTTTCTACTGTAGTAGCAGTAGCATGCGGGTCCTTCGTTAGCGAGGGAGACTCATGGGCCACCCCGGAAAATTTTACGCTTTAAACTTATACCTTCATGGACCAGCAAAAATTTGCAAGGACTTGTATTTGTTTTCCTCGAAGATGGAGATTTCTGTATTCTCTTCGTTCAGTAGGGAGGCGTCTCATGGCCAGCGCTCGGAATTCAATTTTTTCTTAGGAACCAAATGTTGACACCACTATAGCTGACTTTGCACTTTTTTTTAAAAAAAATTGGGTGGTATCCTCACTGTTTGTCAGTAGAAAGTTGGTTTCGCAATGTTAACTGTTAAATTAAAAAAAAAAAAAAAAAGCATATCTGTTTTGTGGCAATGACTAAAGTGTTTTATTGAAGACTCGATAACTATTTACTATGAACTGAAATAATTTGGATCTCATCAATCGAAAGCTATAAGAGCTTACTCAGCAAGAAGGCTAAATTTTAAATTTTTTTATAGTTTGAAAAAACATCCTGGCTGACAGCTTGTGGAGCGAGAAACGTATCTTGTCTATAAGAATGAGATTAGAAAAGAAATATAAAGGGAAATGTTGTTTCTGTGCAGGCGGAAGAAACGACAGTAATTACTTGCATGTCACAATTGATTGTGTTATTACGATACATCAATAGGTGAAGAATGATTGAAAGATTCATAACATTCATTGCTATTACTGAATGGACTGCAGAAGGCTTAAGGCGTACTTTAACAGCTGAATTAGAAGAGTTTCATATAAACAAGAAGTTTAATACAAACGTACAATGGCGCTGCAGTTATGAGACAATGTCGGAGAGGAGTATAAGTCTTGATAAGAGACCTTCATCCGGTGTCATGTTGTTATGCACCTGGCCCACGCTTCCACAAGGGCGACGACCGTGTTAGTTTGCCTCTTTACAACAGTGCAGTATTTTTAACTTTTGAAGGTCAACACTTCAAGGAAACAGAGAGAAGTAGTACCTGAGTAGGCGTGAGCCTGATGATGCTTGCGAGGTGTTCCCGTTCTGGCGCCGATAGGTATCTCTGTTGCCGAAATCTTCTCTCTAACTCGTAGGTCTGTGCCTTGGAGAAGAGAACCCGCCGTTTGCGTTTCTTGTGTTGGGTTGTAGCCTGGGCAGCCCCGGAAGTAGAACCGTGTTCTCCAGGATTGGCACTGCCCATCTCAGGGTCCTCCTCTTCGGTATCCAACAGTGGCTCTTCATGAGGCGCGCTGGAAGAATCCGGACCCGGACTATCCAGCGAGACATCGTGCGCTAAGTCCGGAGCACCAGGCGACGTGCTGTCCGGACTCACCTGCTGTTGAGGCTGCCCACCTGAGGAAGCATATCAGAGCATTCAGTATCTCTCAGCAGCTCCGAGAGTTTGCAACACAATTGGCATTATGTCTAAATTAGCTATCATTGATTCATGGAAATGAGATAATATATGTTGATGTGTGACTGTCCAAAGTAGAAGCGATAGCAATAATAAACAAATCCAGAAGACCTGAAGGGGTAACTTGATGAAAACAAGATATCCTCACGAACAGATGTTTATTTTGAAGTAAGTGCTATTCTTCATAAGATATGACTCGTTGCGAAGACGCTCTATCGTTTTTACCATGTCCTAGCAATTCTACATTTCGCGTAATTTTCTTCTGCAAACTTGAATAGACCAGTTCTTATTAATTTGAACGTTGTCAAAAAGACTACCTAATATTGTTTCTTATATTCATCAACAATCTTGTATATTCTTATAAAACGTTTCAAGTCTGATTTGATTTTGATTTGTTTTATTTATAGACGCTCTTTAACATCTCAGGGCATCAAAGTCCCATTCAATTCAGAGTGTGAAACGACTGATAAATTTTGCTCAGAGGCCTCTTCTTTCAGGCTTGAGGTTCTTTTTCGTGCCGTAAATCTACGACAAGGGACCCACGACTTTACTTCCCTTCCAAACAAAGCCCGAAAAAATGCAATGATCCTGGCCGAGTTTGAACCCTCGACTTGGGTTTAGAATGCAAGTATTGTTACCACTACATCACCAGGACCGACAGTTTCAAGTCTGAGTTAAGGTTTTATCACAGTGGCTTATTATTTAAGCTTCACTTTCGTTCATTTGAAGTAATACTTTTTGTGTGTTTATGAATAAGAAAATAATTGTAAATGTTATTGATAGTGTTCAGCATATTAAAAGTTTTAGGACCTGCATATATAAATGTGAATGCAGATATTTCATAAGCAGTTTGCTCCATGGGTTATGCTAAATACATGTTTTAGTTATAAACAATAATTTAAGTATGTGACATACTTGAACATTATATGTCTCGTCGAGTAACAAGTGAGAAAGCGGCAAAGGGACTTCTCTAGAGCAAAGAATCATAAAAAGCTTCCAAGTCTAAATAACATAAGGAGCAATAGAGAACAAGCTCACGTGTGATAGCATTTAATGATTCACTTTCATGAATCTAACGTGGCTGATAACCCAAAATGCTTTATTAAATAATAATATACCTTAATGAAGATCTTAAGAGCACATAAAATTGTCAATGGTGTAATGACTATAATTTTTCATTACGCTGCATTATTTTTAAAAATATTATTCACAAAACTTTTAAACCATTGTATGACCAGAAATAGAAGTATATGTGTAATACTGCCCACATATTATGAACATATGTTAACATTTTGAAGAAAGCCAATCGAAAACATTTTTAGATGTTTTAAAATATATTTAATACCTAAGAGTGTCATTTAAGGCAAATTCCAGTTTCGACTTATCGGCAACTATACCTACCTACGAAAGCTGCTAGTTTTCCGCTTTAACAAGGCTTAGTTTTGAGCCAGAATTCTTAATCTCTGATACGGTTACGTCTTTGGTAAAACCCAAAGCTTTATCATTTAATATCTTATGTTTTATCTTTGAACTCAGTACGTTTACCTGTATCATCAGATGCTCATTACTATTTTACAGGATTAGAGCATAATTAAACAAATTAAATTTTTGGAATTATTGCATTCACAATGTAGCTTACTTCTTCGGGTGCAGTTTAAAAATGCTGCAATAGTGTGCAACATGTTTCAAACAGCATCAAGTTTCTGCACAGTGTGTTAAAATGTTATACTTCCATGCCTGTAGCTACAAACACTAAACACGTGGATAATAAGCATCACAGCAGTTATTGTTCCATTGATACATTTCGATGTATGATATCCGTTACCTCTGTGCTTGTGACCACGTGGCATTCTGCATGTGCATCCTCTCTACGTGCATGGTTTTCCATTAGTAGCCCTTTTATTTAAATTAAATCTGAATGAAAATTGAGACTCCTTCAATTTCAATTGTTAAAGCTATGAAAATGTATTGTCTCTAGATACGGCATGTCGGATGTCCCGGTTTCAAATACCTTGGGGCGGCCGTCTTGATCTTGGGTATTTTTTGTGGTTAACTCTTGTCGCTTAGGCGAATACTGAGGTGGAACTTTACTTTCCACGAATTTTCCGCTCTGCTATTTCATGTCATTTCATTCCGTTGGTTCTGTTACAGGATCTAAAGTATTAGGTTAGGTGGGCTAGTGCGGGTGACGGTGGCTTGCGCTACGGAAAGGTTTTTGTCCCGGCATCTGGCATGGAAGTGGTCATTCTGAGGGTCTCGAACATTTTATATGTCATTTGTTATCGATGACCTCATTGCGTATACAAATGCTTTGAATTAATTAAAATTCTTTTCAGAATATACGACGTAGCAAAGTTAGTAATCTCAAAATATCCCCCCATTTAATTCTGATTAAAGGATTGCTTTAGTACTTCTAAACATTAGAGCTTAGAATAAAGTATATCGAAATTGAATGCATTAGATTATTTATGTAACCTTGTACCGTTAATTGCATATTACATATGTCTAATGTACATGTGTTGTAAAAACTGTCCATTATTTCCTGATGTTGATTAAGGTTACAAAGGGGGTACAAAAAGTTTTAAGTCTAAGCTAAGAACTGAATTCGAAAACTTTTTCTCACAATCCTTCAAAGTACTCTCCATCTCGGTTCACATACTTGTCAAACGCGCTATGGTACTCGGACTGAGATATTGTCAACAGAGGTGAATTTATATCTTGAGCAAGGTCGTGCACTCGTTTAAAAGGTTTTCCAGGAATGCAAGATTTCACTCAAGAAAACAACCGGAAGTCGCACGGAGCATGTCAGGGCTGCAGGGAGAATGGTCAAGAGACTTACTTTGGCGACTTCCATTTCCCTTAAATTTGCAGCTGTTCTGTGAGGAGATGCACTGTCGTGCTAAAGTAGTCGCCTTGAAGTTCTTGTCTTTGGACGCAGCCTCTTCAGCTATTCAAATAAAGGAACCAAAATATAAGAGTCATAGTATCTCCATTCATTGTCGTTCCTTCTAATATACAGTTAACCACTAAAGGTCCTCCATAGTTGAAGAAATCAGTGAACGATCGCTTCCGAGAGCGAAAATCTTATAGAAGAACAACTGATCTTGGTTCATTCTCATTTATCCACACGCAGTTCTGAGCTTTATTTGGGGTGGTATAATAATAAAACCAACTTTCATCACCAGTGCATACAACTTTTAGATCATTTGGTGGAAACATGATAAGCAGCTTCCTTACACATTTCTTTCTCCTCTTTTCTCTTCATAGCTTAGGTGATGTGGAACCCATTTTGCACAATTTTTTCGCAGCTTTAAATGTTCATAGAGTATACTGTCAATGCTGCCAACACTGATACCCACTTTCATACTTAGCATTTCAAAAGTAATATGTTGATTTTCCTTCTCCAATTCCTTCACGGGGCTAGCCAGAGTGCGGGTTGTCTTTCAAAGTCTCTCGCCCTTCTTCAATAAATCGAATCCATCTGCAATGGTATCAAATGAACACACTTGTTTGGAAAGATACGAAGTCCTCGTGGGTTTTTTCCGTTCTTTTACCTGGTCTATATCGTGTGAAAATATAGATGCTGAAATTTTCTTTAGAAATGTTCATGATTTTTCACCAGCTATTGACACAGGACGGAACTCAACAGACTGTACAACAGTGACTATTAAAGTTTAAATTTGCACTTATGCATATTTTGATAGCCTAAGGTCCATTGTTACCAGCTGTGTTAGTTACATTTTTTAGACATTATTGTCCAACAATGGATAGGCTGGTTGCAAAACTTTTTGAATGCCCCCTCTACTAAACATGTTTTTATTGTCTCTCTGCTTATGAAGCGAAGAAATATGAGCTGAATCCTTAACGACACCTCACAAATAGGTGCACATCAGAAGCGTAAGGTGAGAAAATAAACCGCCCTGAAAAGGAAGTTACTGTTGTATAAGTGACGGTGATTCTCGTACTATCTTATTGGAAATACTATGAACGGAGAGGAACGTTTATACTAGAACAAAATCTTTTCAAATACAATTTGCAATACCTTTCTTAATTATTTTTCACGATTTCAATGTAAATCTTCGGTAGCTACCAGATATGGCATATCAAATAGTTACTGTCGCTGAATGAGAAGGTGTTAACAAAGTCTGTGGAAATTCATATCTAAGAAGTCTAATTATTGTTGTCGGAAAACCAAATGTTGCGCCTTAATTTTGTTAAATCTTATATAAGAGTTCCAGCACAATAGATATGCCCTTGGTTTAAATAACCTTAACTGATTTATATGCGGTAGGAAATGCACTCAATTAATGGATTATTTGCTAAACTAACGCTCTCTTTAAGATAACCAGGAAGTGTAAATCTAGCAAATAATGCAGCAGTATACATTTTACACTGTATCTCAGAAAGTTTTAAAGCTATCAATATGAAAATTTTGAGAGATATTTAAGAAAACTTAGCAAAGCTTTGTAAATTTTAATTCTCTAATGCACAAAAAGTTGTTCTTAAAAAATTTAAACCAAATAAAATCTTGTTAAAAAAAACTGAAAACAGTCTGACATAATAATGCACTTTTCCTATAAACTACTGGTGGAATTGGATTTTTTTTTATTCTGGGAAATGAAATACCATGTGTGTCCATGGTAGTTGCTTGAAAGGAAAGTAATTTTCAAATTTTGAAAAAAAAAAAAAAAATAGAAATATTTTTCATTTCTTATTGGTCTTGATTTTTATGAACTAATAGTGATATTTAAATAATTCTAGTTACCACACTTCAATTTTGGATACATTATGTGTATGCAAATTTTCAATAAGATTGATCCAGCCAAACCCTAAGAAAAATGCACATTTATGTCAAAATTTTAAGTTATCGGTAAATAAGATTTAATTCTGTTTAAAAATTTTTATGTGCACTAGAACATTAAAATTCACAGAGCATCTTTAGTTAAGTATTCTTAATGTTTCATAAAACTTTCATATTAATAGCTTTAAAAATTTCAGAGGTACAGTATAAAATATATGCTGCTGCATTATTTAGCTAGATTTATACTTCCTGGTTACCTTAAGGTTCAGTTCTCCGGCTCTCTGTAGCTGTTTTTTTCTAAAGACAGTGAAAAACTAGTTTAACACCATTCGCATGTTCACATTGTTTGTTGGTGTTCTTCTTCTTTTAAAAACTGAGTCATTTCTGTATTTATTTATCAACAATAATATCGTTCAATTTAATTGAAATTATTATTGATAAAGATTACAAACAGCTTTCGCACTAGTTCCTTCTATAACTAAGTTTTTCAAGAACTTCTTTATGAACACTGAAGTAACATGACACATTATTGATATATTTTCAGCATTCAGTAATTTTACTACAGATCATTGAGGGTAACGAACGCAAATTTGCTTCCCTATAAGGCAGTTATTATGCGACACTTGTATATCATTTTCAATTGGTCATATGTTCGTACCTGTAGGCAGCGGTCTAAGTAAGTCCACAGTATGGAATTCTTTTTAGCTGCTTTTTGTTAATTGGGGTACCTAATGGTTATAATGAAAAGTTTGGTGAGCCTGTTCTTTTTACAATTGGTAAAGCAGTAGCAATATTTTTTACCATATGGTCCACCCCTAGTGTTTTGTTCGATGCAGTACTTTAATGTTCATTTATTTCAATTTTGAGTTTTTTGAAATACTTCCAAAACGTTTAATATCAAAAGAAAAGTATAATTGTTTATATGTACCTGAATTACGTAACGGAAGTGCGTATTTTGTAGAGTATTCATAAATATCCATTTATTTCATGATAATATATTTTTAAAATATTTGTTTTGTGTGTCTGTTTTTCCATAAAATGAAAAACGGGGAAGGAAGAACTGTCTAATTTGGTCAACTGGAGTATACAGTTTTAGATTTTACTTGGCATTAGCAACAAAAGCCATTATTTTCCAAGCGGTCGTTTTTTAGTTTCTTACAAAGTATTTAAAATTATTTTTACTTTCCAGTCCTTTTTGGTTTTAGCCATCTTTGGTGTAGTACGCTTATTTGACCCTCATGAAAAGTTGAACAACTGCAAAATTCAAGTCTTTTAAAATGGGAGCTGCTTACTAAGAATACTTTTTAAGGTTTAAACTATAAACAAACGAATAGTGAGATTTTTTTGAAGGAACTTGGTACTGTATCTAGTGGTAAGCATTCTTGCCTCGTAGACCCAAGGTCGCAGGTTCAAATCTGGACAGGATCTATGGCTTTCTTCGGAAGGGAAGTTAAGCGTGGTTTCCGTGTCATAGATTTACGGCAGGTAAAATAACCTCAAGCCTGAAAGTAGACATCTCTGAACAAAATATATATTCCGTTTCATGCCCTGAATTAAATGGGACGCTAATGCCCAGAGCGTCCTCCGAAAGCTCAATTCTTTATTGTGCAGATTCCATTAAACTTAACCGGGACTAAAGCACAAACTTATTATAAAAATAATCACACAGATCTTACCATTCAAATAGGTTTATGAGTATTAATATTATGTGAAAGCATATTAGATAAATACGAATAAAATAAGATTAGAAAACTAAAACAATACATCTTGCAATGAAGTAAAAAGCTATAAAAAATCTTGTTGAAATACTGGCTGAAAACAGGGCAGTCAAAGTCTTGCAAACAGTACAAATGCTGAATTCGTAACAGTTCATATTTAGGGATGGTAACGTGCAAATACTGAAGCACTCCTTGGTAGCACTGAATGATGTTTTGTTGTCCGGAAGAGGAACAAGAAGCAATTCTCTAGTCAGGTTTTTCATAACATTTTACAGGAACATTTAAACGCTGTACCCCTGTCTGGTAAAATGTCTGCAGAGTTCGGAAACAGAAAGCAGTACAACTCTGACACTCGAGCATTACACAAAATGATGTGAAACCTCTGCCACAATAAAAGGAAACGAGGGCAAGGAAGTTTCTTTACAGTAGCGAAGAACCCCAATTTGAAGAAAAGAGGTGTGTTCAGCAAAGTTGCGTTTAATGGCGAATCACAATGGCTTTAGGGAACCCGGCATCTTGTGAAGCTGACATAATAAGAGTGCATTTACCTTAACGCGTCCCACCGCACGCTCCTTTGTTAGGTAGAATAAAACAGCCGGCGGCAAGATCACGCCTTGGGAGCGACGTTCCTTGTTCTCTCAACAAAGGCAGTAGCGAAGCTCCTCCCCGGTGCCGGAACGTGATTGGACGGGCTCTAGCATTGTTTGTGCCGACGACCGGTTTAAATTTGTATTCTATTAAGTGCCCCCCCACCGACAGCTGCATGGAGATTCTGCTCTTGGCTTCACTGTCACAAGAAGGGTTGCCAATTTCCTGACCTTTGTCACCAGCTAGGCCCTTTGGGGACATCTAGTGTCAGAGTATGAACCTAACCAATCACGAAAAGACTGCCAATTTTATACGCTTTTACCATAAAGTAGATTGTATTACCAAGCCAGACCAGATTTGACTCAAATTCTTCAACATTCGGAGACATCATTGACTTTTGACATCAACTGCTTCGTTTTCTCAGACGCTGTTCTCTCAAATAGAAGTGTAGTCATTTTTCTGATTATAGAATCCAATTTAATGTTGTTTTTTTTTTTTTTTTTGTTTTTTTTTGCATTATACAGATATGTTTTTAGTTGACTCTAGATATAGCACGTGCTGAAACTTCAGTGATTTCATAAATGAGGTTTGTTGAAGACTGGCTCACGACTTACTTCAAGACTAGTCTAATTCTTCCATCTTGCCTTATGATATTCATTTAGCAGACAATTTTTGGATGCACCGTTTTCGATATCTGTACTAACCCAAAAAACTGGGCGCTATTTTTATTGTGTAAATTTCTTTTTCCTATCTATGGGTTCTAAAATGAAACTAAGAAACTGCATTAGTGATATATTTATATGGAACGCTAAATTAAACTAAACGTTTACTAACAGCTTTTTATTAATAGTGTTTAACGCTTAACGCCCGTTTTTACTTTAGAGGCACCACAGGCGGTGGACACTGATGATACGTGAGATGAAATTATATATTGGGAAAGGATTTTTTTTAAGGAAAGAAACGTTCCAGGCCTAAATTTTTATGATACCTCCCCGGCATTTGCCATTTATGAGGAGTGAGAAAAACCTGGAAAAAACCTCAGTCAGGGAGGACGGTCCTGGTGGGACTCGGAACTCCACACCTCCCCTTCACGTGTCCGCGCCTTAACCACCTCGGCCACCTGTGGCGGTACTAAGATGTGAACATAAAGAATCACTCATGGGGTCTTTTGTCAAGAATTTTGTCCATTAATATTCCTTTTGGCATGCCTTATGATTAACGGATCTAATTACAAACTTCCAGTGCTATATTGTTGCAAAATCATACTTATCAATGTTCAGAAATGCCTTATTAATATGTGTGGATTTTTAGAGAAAGCTCAACCAGAACTCGTACAGTGAAATTAAACATTAATTTAATTTTAATTGAAGATATTTAATTTAATTTTAATTATTTCATTTTATACTTCTCTGAACAATAACATATAAAGCATTATTCTTATATATTTTATAGGAAAGCTAATTTATGGTTTTAAATGTTTTATTTTCCCACGTTTTTTGGATATTTAGTATTAAATCATAAAAAAGTAATAAATAAGTGATCTTATTTTTCATTTTGACATTTTGTTTTACCATATGACTAAAGAACTTATATATTGTCTTATTTTTGGTGTTAAGGTTAACATTTACAATTTGATGAACGAACTTATAACAAAGTATTTTTAACCTCATTCCCCCGAAAATTTATTAGTTTATAAGTTTTTTTTCTTCTTTCAAGTTTCTCTTAGTAATATTTCTCTGTTGGCTTTCTTCGCTTCTTGCAACTCGTTTCTCTAAGAACATATTTTTCACTAATGTAAGATAAAACACGATACCTTTGTAACAAAGTATAACGTTTTACTTTCATTTACTTTCATTTACTTCCCTAGAAAGAATCCTAGATATTTTGTTATTCTTATTTCTCAAAAAAATCACCAGTTTAAAAACCTTTTCGACATAATATTTTCTTTTAGAAATAGTGTCAATTTGAATATTGATTATTTTCACCATAATGAAGATCCTTACAATAGAACAATGTGTGCAAAAGAGTTAAAATCACTTACCCTACACCATTTTTTGAAAGCAGATCAATAATTATTTCTCACATTGCTGCCGAGACTTTTTTGTAGCGATTTCTTTGGCCTTAGATGAAGTTTCTTCTTGGATATAAATTATTTCAGAAAAAGTAAATATTCTTTTAGGTAACGAAACTGGTTCACGTGGAAACAATGAACATGGGAAAAGTTTTAATTGACATTTTCTTTCACTTTCAACAGTTTTTAAGTTTCTCCTATAATTTAGAGGAAGCTTACTAAAAGTATGTGTGCAACACGTACGCAAAAAACCTTATGTAAATATTAAAATTCATTCCATAAAATTTTACTATCATTTATTGATACACAAATAACTAAACCTCTGTTTCCTTAATCAAAATACGTCACTTTCGTCTGTCACTTGTTTCAACGTTGACAGTCGTTTGTTTACTTTTATCATCGATGTTATAGTTATTAGTTCTCTTATCTCATGTATTCAAAATTAAATACGATTGTTTACTCTCAGCAAATACTGTCTAAAATTTTGTTTTGCAATTACAGAAAGGGGTGTTAAGGTTAAGTAGAGGACAACAGGTTCTAACGATATATTTAAGTATTTTAAGAGAACTGTAAATGCAGAAATATTATTTAAAATTTTTTCATTGTGATTGTAACAGCGTCAAAACCTAGCTTTGATCTCAATTGTAATGGCGACCCATGCTTTGCTGTACAGTGCTGATCACTTTACTTCGAGAGATATCAGGTTAAGATTTGGGACATGTTTACTTCACATTGTGAAGGATAATATTGGTTAACGTGCAATAACGGTATTAATTAATTATAAATAGGAGTATAGTTGACTTAGAAGCTTCAGCATTCACTTTATTTCAAAAGAGACAACAAAGGATTGTTGATTTAGTTCATTTGTGCGTGGTTCTGAAGAATAACGGATGTTCAAAGAAGTTCCATAAATAAAAATCGAGCAGTAAAAGAAGAACGTATTCAATATGTTTTCCCAGTACGAAGAGTTCAAGAGTTAAGCTAGGAAGCAGGGCCCCAATTTGGAATTGGTGTCATGGAAAGAGAGTGAACATATATAAAGGATACACAACAGTACATTCAACTGGAGCATATACATGTGTTTCCCAGATTATACTCTCCAGCCATACAAGAGAGAGAGAGAGACAGTGGGTGTAATCACAGTGCTACAGGGCAGAAGAGATCATGGCTTATTAGTTAACTGGGTGCAGTACCAACCCTCTAGCGTGCATCAATACTCCCCACTGACTGAATTAATTAAGGGCGGTAGTGACATGCAGCTGTGCTTGGGGCTGTTGTTCGTCATTAGAATGCGTAACAAAACAATCTCCATGTATGACCGCTTGAAGATTTCGCTGTTCGCGTTTCCCTTAATGAAAACAAAAGTTTGTATTTACTTCGTAGTTGAGAATTCTTCAATTTTATTGAGGGCAAGTAGCCGCATTCAACATCGATATAAATATTGTCTGCATTAGAGGTCACAATATTGCCAGCTTGTAAGAGTTATCATGTTCCGATCGCTAGAAAACTTGATTGCTAGAGGAAGCATGCAGCTTGCTGGCAAAGATCATATTAAATATAACAATACATAAATAAAAAACTATCATGATCTGGTTACATCTTGAAAAGTGGTAAAATATGTTTAAAATTGAATGTACATGCTTCTGACAAGTAGTGTTTACAACGGAAACAAACAGCTACTGATGTGATCTGATGCGAGGTTTCACCATATCTCAACGTCACTCATTTCGTTTCATTTTTCGTTCTATAAGGTAGAATTAATTTTGTAATATTTGATGAAAAATGTAAGATTGTAACATTAAGAATAACGAAATTGTTTCAACATGGTTGCTATCAGTTATAAATATAAATACACTGTCCACTATTTAAAGTACTATGAAAATATGCTGTATCATTTTACGGGAAAGGAAATTATGAATTAATTAAGCAAGAAATTCAGGAAAGGTAAACACGAAAACAATACACATAAATTTATGATGTTATAGTATTGGCAGAAAACAGGTTGTAAAATCAGTTTGTCAAACTTTTATTTTTATCTGATTTGATTCCTCATTGCCCAAATGTAGTTTGTAATTAATTATGATCACTGAGTTTCAAGCTCAACACTTATACGTAAGTAACATTTTCATCAACCTATGTTCGAGTAAGTACAGGGTGTTCACAGAAACACTCTGTTATTATAAACATGTACAGTATCGCTCTTGGTAGTGGCAACCAGTGGCATTAGAAAGAAAAGCTCAAACATTTTAGTGCCAATTTCACAAATACTCAATGTGTGCTCTTATGTGACGATATTCCCACTGACTCCATATGCGCACGATATTCCCACTGACTCCATATACCGCCAGGACCGTCCTCTCTGACTGAGGTTTTTCCAGGTTTTCCTCAGTACTCATAAATGGCAAATGCCGGGCAGGTACCCAAAAAACTTAGGTCTGGAACGTTTCCTTCCTTAAAAATAATCCTTTCCCAATATATCATTTCATCTCATGTATCACCAGTGTCCACCGCCTGTGGTGCCTCTGTAGCAAAAACGGGCGTTAAACACTGTTCATTCATTCTGGACCTCCGAGATCCTCTCACAAACTTTTCGTGAGATCTAGGCATGCATTCAATTATTCTGACAGTTGTGATTTTCTTTATTATTGAATAATTTCTGGTCAGTTAAAATATTTTTCCAGAGGACGTTATTAGCGTAACATTGTAGCAGTCGTTTGCAACTTAACACTCTTTGCTGCTTCAATTCTGCAAATATCCAGCACACGAAAAGCTTTTAGTCCAAAGTCTCGTCTACGATGCTTATCTGTAAGCATTCTTGCTATGCATCTCCTGGATGTGTTCATTTTTAATGTTTGTGTTACACAGTATGACTTAACTCGGGTGTTCAACACTATTCAAAAGAGCATCACTTACAAAAGAAAGAGGGAATCTATTTTCTTTGTCTCTCTTAAATGTGTAGTATGACCTTTTCATCAATTTACCACAACTTAACGACACGTGTAATATTAGCTAAGCCCTGAGTAAATTTATTTGAGTGTGTAACATACTGTACATTATACTAACGTTAAGAAGAGTGTATAACAGCGCTAGTGACATTTCTTTTACTTTTCTATAACCAGGTGATGGATTTACACCTTTCTCACATGAGGTGTATTTTCAATTAAATAACTGCTCTTATGTCTTTCCAAGTATCTTGCAAAAGTCTGAAGAGTTTCGTCTATGGTAGCCCCAAGTTGAAGCGTTTTGGTGCGTTCCTGTTTAAATCTAGACTGAAGCCAACAGTATCTCAGTGCCATTTTCACTGTTTATTGAGCACCGCTCAACAAAAGTAACCTTGACCCACATTCAATCCTTTAACATTACTTTGCGACAGAGATGGTAGTTAGAATCTGACTTTGATCACGCGACTGTCCTCGCGTTTGGGTCATCCGCCGTTTAATTACGTAAACTTTGCTCTACTCATGCAGCACTAGAAGTATTAATTTGTCTAAGCGAACGAGCCATCAGCAATTTAACTCTCAATTCTTAAGTTACTAAGATTCACAAACACCACTGTTTAATAAATTTTATTATAGGGACCTTTCATTTTAAAACTTGCCAGTATAAACAACTACTTATTTAAAATAAATCAAACTAAAAAAAAAAAAAAAACACGCCAGTTTAAATATTGAGGGGAAATTTTAAAAATAATTTCAGTTACCAAATCAAGTGGTTCTTGCGTCGAAGTGTTTTGAAGAAGTAACTGCCCAAGTGTCCTGAAAAAGCAAATAAGTGCCCCAGTATGTGCTCCCAAACGAGGCGAATTGCCTCCTTATATATTATCCGAAAATCACCTCCATGTGGCCTACAGACGCCCACCGGGCTCATAAATTTAAGAAATTTAAATATATTTATGAATTTTTTTTTCAACAGAGCTAACTGTGTGTTATACTTTTCGTATATTTTATTATGTATTTTGGGGGGATTTTAATTTGTTGTCTTTTTATAAATTAAATGAGAGCAGAGTTTTTATGTTAACTCCCGTGTCCCTTGGCGCTGTAAAAGTTCAAAATATACAAAAAGGTTTGGTGGCCACAGTAAAATCATAATTACCCTCCGCTTGATACTTGCTCATTAAAAAGACATAAAGCTTGTCTTTCGTGTTCACCTTTTGTTACATATTGCTATTCCGTCTTTTTGAAAGTCTTTCCTGTTAGCACTGAGCTGTACAACAAAGTTATAAAAATTGATTATCCTAGCATTATACATTAGGATTACTGTGTAAATATAGTCTACAATAAAATATTATATATGTTACTTTAAAATTATAACGGAGGCATGCGATATAAACTACTTCAGGTCGGAGAAGAAAACTGTCTTTATTTAGCACGAGAACGCTGCCAAAGTGTTTTATCCAAAGTTTGTGAAACCACAATAAGCACTGAAATAAAATTTAACCACTCACCAAATATAAAAGATGTTTGAAATTGCATAATTCAACCATTTAGAAATAGCATCCCTATCAGCCATGTGCTATTTGTTGGCACAAATTTTACCCTTATTTGAAAAAGTAATTTCTTCAGCCCACTTAACACCCGATGAACATTTTGAAACGCTGTGAATTCTGTCTTCTGGACTACAAGTGTGAAAAATCTGTGAGGAAAGGACCATGGATTCATAGGAAAGAGAAATATAAATCGTAGGCATCTCGGAAAAGAGCTTAGTGCCACAGCAAAGAAAGGCGTTTACGGGTGGGAAAACCCGTGGGAAACTGTATGGTATATTTCTTATTTGTTTATTTAAGTACACTGTTTAACATCTCTGGTCATTAGCTTCCCATTCAATTCAGTGAGGCAGCGATGTGCAATGTGTGATATGATAATTTTAGCCTTAATATAATATACAATAGTGCCTGTGAGATAGCAATTCGTATACAGTAAGTTTTGCATTTTTTCTTCAAAATTTACATTAGAAAGAAGCAATTATTATGGTTTTTTTTTCAACGCTCCCGTAGCTTGTCTGACATTTATTTTGTAACTGAACGTTGTTGGTCATAGCTGGCTTATCGATTGTTTACGTCTATTATAAAATACGCGATAAGGTGATGAATGAATGATGTTTAGCGCCCGTTTTTACTGCAGAGGTACCACAGGCGGTGGACACTCATAATACATGATAAATTGGGAAAGAATTTATTTTTAAGGAAGGAAACGTTCCAGGCCTAAGTTTAGGGTACCTCCCCGGCATTTGTCATTTATGAGGACTGAGGAAAACCTGCGATAAGGTGATGGAAATCGTTCTTTTAATATAGACTATTACAGATAATAATATAATAATTATAGTAATTTATTTAGTTGAAAAATGTAATCAAATACATTGCATCTCGTCGGATTTAATTTATAGTACGATATAATTTTTATATTATATTTGACATATTTGTAAGTTATAAGAAACAACTAATTGTCAACATTTGTGAAACAGGTCCCAGGACCGACAAGGACTGGTATAAAATTAGTATTGCTGATAATATAGGAATATTTCATTTCTAATTTATTTAAATGCGTAGTTTTGTTTAAAATATATAAATAACTGTGAAACCCCTGGCTTGGGATTTGTTTTTAATTCTGTTTAATGACTATTATATACCAGTGAAAGTCAAATAGATAATACATACTATTCTATTTCAAAAACCGCCACGGTTGCCCAAGGTCGTTAAGGCGCAGACTCGTGAGTGGAAGGTCTAGGGTTCGATTTCCGGCAGGAATCGTTCTCCCTGACTGAGGTTTTTTCCTTCCAGGTTTTTCTCAGTCTTCATAAATGGCAAATGCCTGGGAGATACCCTAAACTTAGGCCTGGAACTTTTCCTTCCTTTAAAAATAAATCCTTTCCCAATTTATCATTTCATCTCATGTATCATCAGTGTCCACCGCCTGTAATACCTCAGAAGTAAAAATGGACGTTGAACACTATTTAAAAAAAACTGTTTCAAAACGTTTTATGCCCATAAGCGAAAGTAATCAACGAAAGCTAAAGGCTTTATAACGTAACCCTCTCTGTGATTTTTAACGTATAAGATTTAATTGTTGAAGCCTACACCTATTGTAATTTACACATAATGCAAGTCAAATCTTCGCTTTAAATCTTAGAAGTTCGGGAATTTATTTTATTTTTACATACGTTTCTGTTTATTTAGTTATTTATTTGTTTCCTAGAGCTGTGTATTCGACAATTGTTCTGTCACTCATATCTGCACATATTGAAACTGCATAAATGTTTAATGCCAGTCATAAAATCTCTTGAGGATGCAATCAAAGTGATACATAGACGCAAGCGCTCGCCCTAATTTGTGGTGGGTTATTACAGAATCACGGGAGTGTCTTCCTGTAATCGATGCCGTACCGATCTCTACCCCCCTCTCCCTGCTCCGCGGGAGAGGGTGCGAATCTAGCGTTAAACATCGTTTCTGTGTCAATAACAATACGGCTTTTATTGTCTCCCTCTGTTCCCCCGCCTGCAATAACAGGATGGGGTGCTCAGAGGGTAGCTAAACTGTTCTCACCCCGTACGGAGGTCAATTTGCTCCTGCAGCTGCTCTGTGCCTTAACAAAATGGCTGCAAATCTTCATCGCTACTAGGAGGGCGTCATCGCATGGAAAGAAAACAAAAAAGCATAGCCGCCTAGCTATCATTTATCTTTCGCTTTTATGTGAAAATTGTTTCTATGAGTGAAGGAAAGTGATATTAAATTACGAAATGGCTCCGATATCTTTATTACAGCATGGAGTTTATAAGGCATTAATATAGTAAAAACAACAAAAGCAAAGAATATATTAAAAACGAGGAACATGTCACCATTTCATTAATGATAAAAAGAATGGACAAAGAAATTAATTTGCATACAGCTTTATGTGAAAGCAGCTGCTTATCAAGTTACAATAATAAAAACTGTGGAAGGACTGCAAAGAAATGTATTTCAATAAGTATAATAAAATATATGTACAGTGAAATTAACATATGCATGTGAAAAATGCATATGTTAATTTCCAGGAAAAACAACATATTTGGCCAAGAATAATAATAATTTCATAGATGGAGCAAGGTATTTTCGCATCTGGACTGTGACATCTCATTTCATTTTGGTAATCAAGCATGCCATAAATAATAAAAATAAAAATTAATTGCTCTTTAACAGTTAAGTCTTGCTTCCACATTACTAGCAAACTTGGACACCAGTAAAGCTACATGTAACAAAATTACCTAGAAAGATTTACTGTAAGATACCCAAAACAAATTAGAGAATACAGACGAAGGGGTCATAATATGAAGTCCCAAAAGGTCTAAGATCCGTATGCATGAAAGTAGAAGAGGAAATAAGAGTTCATTACGCCATCTGGAAGATTAATTTCTTAATATTTGTATTAGGAGTGTTTCTGTATTGCCAGATATAACGACGTGTTGGCTGGTACGGTTTACTTGTTGATTCATAGTCGCCCTGAACAAGAGCTCCAAAATATAAAACATCATTGACATCGATGATCCCAAAGCGTACTGTAGGAGAAATCCAGTTTCTTGACAGGTTTATTTACGTAAAGAAAAAGTCTTGAATGTTAGGCAAAATCAGTTCAATAATGTAATTTGTGTGTCTTACTTTGTTAAATACATGTGCTTGCTTCAAGATGAGAAACAGTAAGTGGTGAAGTCAAACTCTTGATTTGGTGGTTTCAAACAAAGGGAATTAGAGTTAATGCGCAAAGATTGTCGTAAGCGTTGAAAATTGCGTTCTCTTTCCTATGAGCAGACTGGGTTTATTCTGACATTTCGTACTAATGGCCAAAGATGAAAACATGTTACTGTAGTATGAAATTATATTCACAGAGTATAGAAAATGACGAGCAGAAAGCAAGGTTGCGCTTGCTTAAACATTTGCTCGCGCCCCTTAATGGCTACCGTAATGTAACCAGCCAGTAATGTAGCATCAACCGTATTATTATAAAATTAACAACACGTTCAAAACGAAATTCTTTACAGTTGTGTATTGAACGGATGTCCGTAATGTTGAATACAGTATAAGCGTTCATTTAGCCTTCATTGTATGTATTTATTAACTGCTTTTGGGCATACATTCGTGGCAGTGAAAATAATGAAAATATAATGATTATTTTGCAGAAAAATGCTTATTAAAGAAATCATTAAATTAATTCAACACATGCCAACCTAGAATTAAATAAATCAGTCAAATTTAAAGACATGAATTAATTTTACGCACATTTATATGCCAATTAACTTAGCTAAATATATTTATTTAACTAAAGCCGGCACGGGTGGCCGAGGTCGTTAAGGCGCTGACTCTTGAGCGGGAGATCTGGCTTTCAATTCCCGCCAGTACCGTACTTCCTGACTGAGGTTTTTCCAGGTTTTCCTCATAAATGGCAAATGCCGGGGAGGTACCCTAAACTTAGGCCAGGAACGTTTCTTTCCTTTAAAAAAAAAATCTTTCCCATTTTATCATTTCATCTCATATATCATCAGTGTCCACCCCCTGTGATGCCTAAGTAGTAAAAACGGGCGTTAAACACTATTAAAAAAACAAAACTAAAAACATGTCAATCTGGTTAGATACACATCAACCTGGTTAAATATGTCAAACTAATTAAATACATGTCAACTTATAACTTAATTAAATACAATTCATCTTACTATAAACATGTGAGCTCAGTTTATAGGTCAACCTTGCTAAATATGTAAAATTAATTAAATATGTGTCAACTTAATTTTACTTAATTACATTTCACCAATCTAAAACATGCCAATCTAGTTAATTATGTTAAACTAATTATATACGTATCAAGTTAATTTTGCACATATTAAATAAAATACATTTCATCTATCTTAAAAAAAATGTCAATCGGATTAAATACATATCAATCTAGTAAAAAGCAAGTGCATGTCAACTAAACTTACATTAACTTAATTAAATAATTTCATCTAACTAAAAATATGTCAATATGGTTAAATACGTACTACCAAATATGTCAGAGTAATTAAATACATTTCAACCTAATTTTACCCATATTAACTACATTTCGCTGAACTAAAATATGGTAATATAGTTAAATACGTCCAATTAATTAAATGCATGTAAACTTACTTTTACACTTTAACTTAATTAAATAAATTCATCTAAGTAAAATCATATCAATCTAATTAAATACACATTAAACTAGTTAATACGTCAAATGCTGGTCAACTTAATTAAATATATTTCATCTAACTAAAAATATAATAATTTAGTTAAATACGTAAAAATAAATAAATACATGAAATAACTATATGTTTAGTAATTATTCTCATATGTTACTGCAACAAACGCATAACAATTAAATTTAGTTCTACATTTGGGTATTTTAACGCACTAGTATAGTCGGAATTTGCAAGTATTTTATCGTTTCTGCTATAAATCATGCAAATTGTGCAAATTTTGAATGTATTTCTCTACATTAATTCTTGCAGGATTACTGAATACTTGGAATTTCTCAGAGGGGTAATAAATACATAAATACTTACGTAGATATAACACGCATATATTAACCATTTGTTGCTTAATTATCAGCTTCAAAGAGATTAATATGAAAGAAGCACAAGTATTCAGTTATCCAATTCCACTATGTTGTTTGGAAAACTTCCTCAAGGTTAGTGAATCGGAGAGAATCATTCTTTTAGATGGCTCAGAATACAAACAGTATCAACTTTTTGTTTTCATTGATTTGTTATTCTTTAAAATTTCTGGCTAGCTTTAGATATATAAATAGTACGTGCTGCTATTTCTAATTGTGTATACATTATTTTTACATTTGGAATAACAGTTGCTTGAATGGAATAAAGAAAAAATAAAGAAAACTACATTAAATGTTGTTTTATGTATCTGTGCATATCGGATAGGAATATATTAAATTTGCTCACTAACATTTTAAAGCATTTTTTCTCAAATTTAAAACGTTGACATTCATAATCTCTCTTTTCCTCAACTTAATAATTAGCAGTACCTTTTATAGCATATATAAAAGATATATTTAACAAGTTAGTGATTAATACTTCGACCGCTGTGTCCTTTATTCCCGTCTTGCGAAATCACTGATGGAGGGCAGGTGACAGACCATCATCACGCGGCTTTCGCGATCAAAGAGCGCTACCTCTTTATCAGGCAGCTCCCCATTCCTCACGAGGCTGGCAGACCCCGTTCCAGGCCTTCCTGACTTAAAAACGTTCTTAGCTGGTACCTTGGATCGAACCCGGAATCGTCAGTCAGCTGTCAGCAAAGCTAACCTCAAGAATCGTAAAAAACGTGTTCTTCTCTTTTTGGCTAAATGTTCAGGTTCGTTAAGTAACAACAGGGATTTCAGGTTAAATTAACATAGGAAAGTAAATATATGAAAGAAGTGGAACATATGAATTGAACCATTGCTGAGAAAAAAGTAGGCTAACCTATTTTAATTAATTAAGAGATTACTATCCCCCTTAATTAGGCACTATTTATATCTCCGTTTCTCTCCATCTGAGATTCACAACTATAGCATTGTTAGTGAATCTTTCATTTTATACTCAAGAATTTGCCCCATGTTCGTTAACTTATCATGAAGCAATAGGGGGAACGGTATTAACGATATTCGCAAACAGCAATTCCCACCTCTAAACGTAATGTCTTGTAGTAAAGTATGTATTTTACCTTTAGATGCCATAAAATGACTTCTTAGAGATCGATATGGCTCGGTATTCGTCTCCGATATGAGTTTCTCTCTCATCTTAACGATTCATTAAATGTCTAATGTCGGTTTTACGTGTAGTCATGTAAGGGTCTGTTTTATGCGCTAGATGTAGATCAAAGCAATCGGAGTGCTCAAAATGCTTCTCAGTGTAATGCGAGCAAACAAGGGGTGAGAACACCAGACAATCGCTGCTATAGCGTTCTCTGGGAACCTTGAAGATCTGCGCCATTACAATAAATAGACAGTTTTGGTTTCAGGCCTATAGACTTCGAAAAATTCAATGGTTTGGAAAAATAAGCAATGGCAACACATTCGTTACCTTTCATAGTAAACAGTGAGGACCCTAATATTGGAGAGGTACATATTCAATGCACCTAATGATCTATTACAGAGCTTACAGACTGGCGCATACAAAAGTGGTGTGAAAGAACGTCTCCTAAAGATTGTTTTTTTCTAAGTTTAAACAAGGAAAGGAGTTTTACTTGAAATGTGTGGCTATCATGCGTTGCTAAATAGGACGGTGGCACGTTAGGTGTCCGTTTTTCGGCAAGGATCTGACACTGCAGCGCATTATCTAGAGTTGGTTCATTCTCTGCTTTGATGGACTATGGGGGAGTAGACTTTAGAGGTAGGAATAACACATCAGACAGTGTGCGAGTGCATGGGTAACGCAAATCATCACCCAACCAGACTAGAGCCTCTGAAACTTCGATTTCTTCCCTACACTAGCAAAGCGTTTCCAAACAAGACGAACAATCCTCCGATAGTAGGCTGCTCGTTCGCTGAGATCAATAAAGACAGTACTGCTATTGGTATTAAGCTCTTCCGAAGTATGGCATTGGTAAACGTGGTAGGGAAATATAAAGAAAAATGGTGATAGTATGCTGTTTTCTTAGATATGGCTTTTATTACTTTGTTTGCAATCTGGTATTTAGTATCTGTGGTCCTCAACTATGGGCATATTTTAGGTGTTTTAAAAATGAAATAAGATGTATTTTCAAATAATCTTAGTTCTTAAAAGTCTGCCTTTTAAGAGAAAACATGCGTGTTTTAAAAATGTTTTTATGCTGATTTGTTCTGTTCAATATTTTTTCTACCTCCATTCTAAAATGTGTGTTATTAGCTTATTTTCGTGTTATGTCGATCATAATCGCTTACAGTATTTTGTTTCCCATTTTTTTAAACTGTGTTCATAGTTGCACATCGCCACTAAAATTCAATTCTCTAAGGCTTACTTCGTGCTTGTGTTTTAATAACCATCAATTATAGTAATATATTTGCGCACAATGATTTTAATTATTCTTATTAGTAAAATTAAGACGGTCACAGAAAATTACTATAATTGAGATTTTCTGAATGTTTATAATTGTAGAT
This sequence comes from Metallyticus violacea, assembly GCA_030762175.1. NCBI lineage: Eukaryota > Metazoa > Arthropoda > Insecta > Mantodea > Metallyticidae > Metallyticus > Metallyticus violacea. The sequence continues at coordinate 69,505,264 of CM060845.1, forward strand.
CAATATTCTTGTACCGTGCGATCAGTTTTGTTTTCCCCCTGAGTGTTTTGCCTATGGGTGAGTGTGTCACTTGTTAGCTGGTTATCCCGCCAGCCGATCTTGGTGATGTGCGGGAGGGTAAAACAATAAAACAAACCAACCATACAACAATACACAAATCAATTTAAGAGTCTCATTATTAACCAAATTATCAAATGGGGTGTTGAAACTGACCGCCTTCATTCTCCACACATTTTGGCATCTCTTTGGGAAATTAATTATCACTTGCTGCAGTTTATTTTAAGAACTCCTAACAATTTCACGACGAATATTATCTTTGAGTTCTTATGCGGTGTGCAGTTCATCTTGTACGCGGACTTTTTTAATTTACCCCAGAGATAATAATCGTAGGCTGTTAAATCCCCACTAATAACTCTGTCTTGTGGAAATACATTGTGCATTTCTCTCATGGAACTATTCGCAGTGTGAGCAGTGGTAGGGCTGTTGAAAAAATGCATGGTCACGTTTCTCTGAAAAATGGTGTTTGCGTGGTATTCACATAAGTAACAGAATCAATTGTATGCTCAAAATAATTTATCCTAAGATTCTTTCATCTCTGAGTTAGCACTTAGTGATCTACATAAAGACACATTGTGCCGTTGTAAAAGCACAAGGCATAATGCATTTTATGTATAATGTCGAATTAAGAAATGAACAATACAACACACACCCGGGAACAATTGCGCTACAACTGCGATAGTTAGCAAGGTCAACAAGTAAATAAGCAAGCTGGCTTGCTATACCCTCCGCGGAGAGGCAAATAAGTGCTGGTCTTTCATAAGAAAAGTCCTTGCCACGGGGGAAAACATCACTGATCTCACTGTAATATTGCAGAAATGAAAATGGCACTACACTTTCTACAACTCAGTTCTAGAATGTTCCATATTTCGGACACGGTTCATAAATTAAAAAAGGCGAATCCGTGTTATTCACCCTATTTATTTTTCTGTCTTTCTCACGTACGGCTTTATAATGCAATGTGCCCTTATCTCTGATACCAATCGCACGACGCTAGAGTTATGAAATGTTGCAATTTCTTCAAATCTTACATTTAAGGTTTAGAGTTCTGTTTTTTCTGATAATTAATTTCTGATACATTACTGACAAATATTAAGGAGCACAAACTTACTCACTGAAGTCAGAAGTGCAAAGAATGTTCTCCGAATGAGTCTCAGGTTTCAAAATTTCCCAATCGCCTTACAGCGAATGCTGTTTATCGAACATGTAAAGAGATGAAGAGTATTAGATATAAAACTAGGCAAATCTTAACGTATTTTAAACCTAACGTGGTGGCTCAGGCGATCAGGCTTGGGACTCACATTCAGGAAGTCTCCGGCTCAAATCCTTTGGACGTTTTCGTCGTTTCCCTTGGTCGCTTAGGCGAATGTTAGAATGGATCTTTCCTTTCCACAAAATTTTCGTTATGCCATTTCATTTCATTTTGTTGGTTCTGTTAAAAGATCGAAAGTGCCTTGGACTGGTTTTGTAAGCGGTGTTACAGTGGCTTGCGCTTTGGAAAAGTTTCTGCCCCGACTTCTACTATTGCATTTTTCTAAGGGACTAGGACTCCTTGGGGGGACGAAGCAAGGTGTTATAAGTATGTAAAAACAATGTTAAGGAACCGGTCTATATCCTTGCCTCACCGCTCCTAGATCCTGCCTCCTAGATCCCGCATCTCATCTCTTTATCTTGGACACTCGGAAAGTAGGCAAACGGCGAGCCTTCGAATAATCCAATCCAAAGAAATCCAATGTATTTCAAAGGAAGCCAACCTGAGTCAGTGAGTATTAACGTTTTTTAATTCGCTTATCTTTTTTTCTTCTTAGGGGTGCTTAATAAAAAATATACATATAAAATTATTGGCCTTTTTGTCATTTCTGTTTTGTTTTACTTCACCATTTTCCTTCTCCAGTGTGAGTTCATTTAATTATTTCTACTTTTCGCAACGAAAAGCAACACATAAAGAGCGTAAATACATTTTAAAACCTTGTTCATCAAGATATTGCATTTAACCATGTGAAATAACCATGGTAACGGTTCCCATTATGTCGATTTAGATGAGTACAGCTTACAGAGCTATGCATGGGAATAATGCAACATGGTGTGAGAATCAAGTAAACACATAACCGCCACGGGTTGCCTATGTCGCTAAGGCGCGGATTCGTGTGCGGAAGGTCTGGGATTCGATTGTCACCATAACTTCCTCCCTGACTGAGGTTTTTTGTAGGTTTTCTTCGGTTCTTATAAATGGCAAATGCCGGGGAGGTACCCTAAACTAAGGCGTGGAACGCTTCCTTCCTTAAAAAAATCCTTTCCTAACTTACTATTTTATTTCATGTATCATCAGTGTCCACCGCCTGTGATGCCTCAGTAGTAAAACGGGCGTTAAACACCATTCAAAAAAAAAAAAAATTAAATTAGGTACACTGTATTTTGTAATATCAGTAATGCCGATTGGCAAGTTCTAAATAAATAGCAGGGTCTCAGGTTCGAACTTTAATTACTTGTTTACTCACCTTGATGTGGAGACTCACTGCAAGATGTGCTCCAGGGGTGACGGGGGTGTGGCGGTAGGAGGCAATGAGGGTCCAATCCTGGCATTCCACTACCGGGCGCCCCAGGAAACAGAACCGTGGCGTGGTGACCCACAGCGGCCGCATAACTAGCCGCCAGAGATGTTAGTTCCGGTGGGCCTGGGGCCAGTGACATAGGCCCTGTAACGTAAAAAAGTGCCATTACTAACATTAAATACACAATTTTCATCACGATCAAATATAAGTTAGAATAAATGTCCTACTCTGCTACTGTGCTGTGTCATATCAATAAACACGTTTAGTTATATTAACAAATTTATGTAGTGCATACTTTGGTCATATATTGTAATTATATTTCATTTATCTTGAGTAAGTGTTCTATTGCTGCTTTTTACGTACATTTAAAAATTTCATAGCTTAGTCCTAGATAATTTGGAGTCTTCAAACCTTACGTTGAGACTCTAAATTAATGTTTCTGTGCTGTAAATATTCCTTCATTAGAAACTGAGTTTAAGAAAAGTTAACTGTTGGCTTCTCTATGCAACGAACATTTTCTATTAAATAAAACAAAAATTTCTACTTTGACAACAAGAAATATTTGAATGGAACAAAATCAAAGAGCATGAAATGAGTAATAAACATTCAAATCAATCTACATGGGTGTACTCTGTCAGTCTCGATGAAGCAACGTCTTCTTGCATCATACCCACACTGTCCACCACCTTCATATGCCTCCTTGCGAACGTATTTTAGAGAAATCAAAAAAGTGGTTTTGACGACTTTTTTTTCTTTCCATTTTCAGATTTTTTTTTTCATATTTTAATTTCTCAGCCTATTTTGGATTGTGTTTTAAAACCGTACTATAATATTCTAACTGTTTTTAAACTTTTTTTCAAGTTATATGTTAAACCTTTCTTTTTTATGCTCTTATCCATCATTCACTCAGTTAAACATCGATGATTTGGTAAATGTTTGCTCTGGAGAAACAGATTAAAATTTTGTTAAATAAATAAATAAGAAAATTACATCAGAATTAAGAGAACCGGATGGAGGGCTATAAGCCTGGATATTTTTGAGATTCTGTTTCTTCTACAAATGTGAGGTTTCTTTTAATTTTTGTGTTTAATTGAAATATCAAATAATGCACTTTCCCATATAAATACCCCATTATATTAGAAACCTGTAAGAATAAAAGTTTCCTCGTTTACAAACGTTATTAACAGAGTAGTATTAACTGCTTTAATGAAAAAAATGGAAAATATTACGCACAATTATTTTTAAAATGCTTCATTGTATTTAAAAAAATTACAACATTCTTTACTCAATGCAACTTCTTTTTTTATCAGTTTACATTAAATAGCATTCATAAGTGCACAATGCAATAAAACTAAATAGTTCCAACAGTTTCTGAGAAAACGGGCAAAGAATTTGCTAAATTTAACATTGGCAGGTACGGAACATTTTGACTTATCCAAATATTATTACATTGATAATAAATAAAATTGCGTTCAAAAACAAAAAAATATTATATATACTAATTTTTTCTAAATATTTGTCATTTTTCCATCATCTCTGCACTCATAACTGAGCAAGAAAAACGAAATTCGTGCAGTTTGCTGTTTAATATTTACTACAGAACTTCGAAGCACCTCTGGTACAGTTAATATTCAAAACGGAAATGAAACTATTGAAGAATTTACACTACAAGACAATAAGAAATAGTGCCATGGTTTGGTGTCAATTTTCAGAATTTTATGCAGAAAGAAATTGTCTTTCTTCTGGAATCAGTGCTGATCGTTTTCCGGTATTTACTTGTGCTAACAACGAAATGAAATTACCTCAGGAAAACTATCTGCTTGTATGAGTTGTATTCGGTAATATAATTCCAGAAAAACAATCTTGGCATCTAATTTTATAATAAATTATAATATGTTTGAGAAAAACAATCATATCGAAGTAAAGGTGATGGAATAAAAACAACTGAGCAATTATAAATTATAACAAGAAGTAAAACAAAAGAATGTAAGAGAAAAAAAAAACAGTCGCTCTATTAGTTTTTTATCATTGTGGCATTTACAATCAGTGTAATTCGATTCTCGTAGATTAATCGAGTATCAATGAGCTAATTTACTGGCTGAAAGACAATTATCTCAGAAAGTAACGTATTCAATCCTTTGGACATCTGAAATAAACATGAAAGTAATATTAAAAGAAAAAATAAAGCAAAATGCAAATGTCTTAATACATTGAAAATGGAGTTGACAGGAAAAAAAAGTTCTAGTGATTGGTAAATTCTTCTGGAATATATTGTATTGAAGACATTTGAGGAATATTTAAAAATAGTTGTTCAAAAACCGAAATACTAAAATTAGAATCAGAGAAACACACATTACAGAGAATAGCGAATGATACGTTATGCATTTAAATAGAAAATCTGTTTTATTCCGCATAGTTGAAAATTCCCCTATAAATAGAAGTAGAAAGCTGCTGGCAGGAATTGGGTTAACTGTTAAAGCTTCCGCGTGTGATGGAAATGGTTCTATATCGAGTTCCTCCATTACATGTCAAAAAATATGAATTGCCTTGGAGTTGTTGGTCACACAAAGTGGCTTGTACACGGCCGCTTGCCGGTTGAATCCATTACCGCTATCGAGCTTGGTAATATCGACTTATCATCTTTGTTGCAGCGAAAGGCAAAGTGAATTATGTGCTTTGAAAGGTTTTTCAACAGTTCAACATATATTTAATATTTTTTCTGTAGCTAGTGCTTTCCATGCAAATAATATCCTATGTGCCTAGCGAGTTTCCCAAAGCCATCTTGACTACTTCACGTTCTACTTGTAAAATGTAATTTTAAACTTTCCTCTCAATATCTGAGTACCAAATAAAAAACCAGTAAATGGGCTATTGGTAAGGTAACCTAGAAGTACTGCGATCTTCAAGAAAATTCACAATCAAGAGATATTAGCTATAGCAATCTTGGTAATCACACGCGAGCGCCTTTCAGCCAATAAGCCGTCTCAATGATACCTTATTCACCAATCAGAATGGAACTTAATCGATAGTTTTTTTCCTCCAACGATCATCTTTATTCCTATAATCTCTGCTTGAATTAGACTAGAGATCTAGGAAGCCTATTCCCATGCATAAAATTAGTGTTTGTTTTCAGAATGATCAAAGAGTTAAACCGAATCACTCCATTCTCCATTGCCTCATCTCGCTTCTTACCGCATTCCCCTCTTGCTTACACTTTTTCTTAGGCAATTTAATTGAGCTTTCAATCTCACGTTTGTTGGTCATTAGAGACAACCGTTGGTCTCGAAATAATTATCATGACAGCAAACATTCGTTAATCTCAATTAAATTGCCGATAAATGATCAGCATTAGTGATATTACTGAAGAAAGTATCCTCATTAATGGCTATTCAGTATTTACACCCAAATTAGACGGCTCGTTTGAACTGGTGCTACCTTCATGTCTCTCATAGCTAGAGCCCGGATTTTAATCAAAATAATAACTAGGTATTACACTTATTATTGTTTTTAACCGCCAGAAAAGACCAAAACGTGTAAGAATGATATTCGTGAACTATTAAACATTAGGAAATATCATTTATGCCTTTTTGGTACTTTGTTGCCTCTCTCTACATTTTCTCAATTATTTTTGCAGTTTCTCTGTTATTGTAACGCTCCAATGAGTGAAAATAACAGTAACAATTTGTTGCAATGGATCTGTTAATAATAATGATTTGCGCAACTTTCTGTGGTTAGGGATGATCTTCATCAAATGTTTAAGTTGGAGGAGTAGTTCGCTGTATTCGTTTGCGAACTGTTGATCTCAGTTTGCATTATAAGAATAATCACTACGGTTACAGCGCGGCATAGTTCCGATTACAAAGATTTAAACAGCAACAATACATTCGCTATGGTAAATTAAAACATTATTGCCTCACAATTTCTGGCTGCAGCTTTTGTTAGTTTCAACAAGGGATAAGTTTTCCTTTTACAACTTCCAAAAATACAGAGAAGAAAAGTCAATTTTTTAGTCAATGTTTTGCTTATTTTTGTAGTATACTTTAAAAAGTATATGTATTTAAATTGTTTTCTTACTATAAAAAATAAGAATTACATACAACTGCAGTCAAATAATAATTTGAAACAGTTATTTTTGCCTATTTAATTATCACGGTATTTAAGTTAATTTTAGTTAAGTATTACTTTTAATGTACTGCCTCTATTGTACATTTTAACCGACTTTTGCCTGTATTTTTCTATTTTTTTAAATAGCTGAATATACATTCTTTGCTCTAGAATAAAATAAGTAAGCGATTTAATGAAGAAAACAGAAAAAAAAAGGTGGAAAAATATGTTAGAAAGCTGAGAACAAATAAGAAAAAAGAGGAATGTGAAGAAAGTTGATATGAAGAAGTGATATAAGCAAATTAGACGAGAGGATTATAAAATAATAAACACGAATGTATTAAATTACACTGCATTTTGAAATGTTTTCCATAACTGCGCACACGTTATAGAGGCAGATGGTAGAATACTCGCGAAATCTGAAACCAGTGTCGGCCGACTTCATCCTCAAGGGAATATGCAGGAGAGTAACTGTCCAGAAACTCGTATGGATGTACTTGGGACAGGTATAGAAATCTGGACCGTTCAGTCATTTTCCAGAAATTCTTAAATGCATATTAAATGAATATTCTCACATTCCGTAAGGGAATAAGCATTTATTTTCATATTTGCATTAAAATATAAAAACTCCTGTCTTATTATTATATTTTTTTCATAGTCTTCTTGCAAAGTAACGTTTTGTGCAACGCCCATAAGAGACGCGTAAATCGAACGCTTATTTTCTCAGAGTATGGTTCGTCGAAAATGCGATAGGTTTCTGAATTGGATCAAGGAATATCTGGGGCATACAGAAAGTGCGGAAAGTGCTGCTCATGTTCAACGAAATGATTTCACGGTGAAACGAATCAGTAGATCGAGGTAGGACGAACACACAGACGTGAAGGAACCCAATAGTCCCATCAAACAAAACGGAATGGGAATACAGACTTCTCATGGTTATTATGAACACGCACAATGTGTTGCAAATTTAATGGCCAGTAGTGTATAACACATGAACATCATTTAGGAGAATACAGAGACTGATTTCTTGTAAATTTTTCGAACTATTCTAATGAAACATTCAGCCTAGTTGTGCACCATTGTAGTAGCGTTTTCAACACTTTGCTCCTCTCTTTTCGCATATGACAAGCATTAATTTATTAAGTTATTGATTTACTACCTCTAGTTACAGTTCAGTTTTTTGTACACTCATTATATCACTGACTCGGTTTTTGGATTATACTTATACTATTTAATTCTTTCATAAATTTGCTTTTATAATAAATTAATTATTTTCACAGAAAACACAGTAGCTAATCTCTATGGTAACATTTAATTATAAAATGCCACAATTCACCACCATACGGTTCTTCGAAAAATTATTTTGCAAAAAGAGAACAAAGTGATAAGCGAAACGAGGTGATAACCAAGAAGAAGAAAAAGAAAAGTACCTACAGGGCGAGAATACGCAAATATATAAAGCTTTAAGTAGCAGGCACATGGAACATTTTTGCTCTAAGGTCCTTTTTGACAATGGAGTGGTAGGAGCAGTACATCAAGTCCACTCTCAGGGGCACTCCATGGCCTATATCCGAACACACACGCAGCAGCACAATGTGCTGATATAATCGCTAGGTAACCGCTAAGTGCTGCAGCACACTAACTCATAACTTGCGTTTACGTCGCATGAAAATGGGTCAAGAGGCTTACATGCGACGAATGGCTGCAGTCTTTGTTTTTGTGTTAGCATTATTCTCATTATTTTTGTATGCCCAACAACTGATAGCTTATTCATCTGGGAAAGTCGTCATAAAGCCCTTTTGGAAGAATTTTAAAAATTCCATAAAAATCTCTTAAATAAAATGTTACGTGGAAACTGCAATGATTCCACGTAAAACTGACTATTCCACGTAATAATGACTCTGCTTATTTTAAAATCACAATAAAGGATAGGTTTAGAAAGAAAGACGCAATGTGAAAATAAATAAAAATTATAAAACTATTATACAAAACTGATCAAAAGATATAAATGAAAGATGTAGTAATAGACAGGGCAACTCTGATCAGGATTTGAATCAAGAAATGAAAAATAAAAATTTATATGACAATTCGAGATTAAATGACAGGTGTGATTATAAAAATATTGCAACAATAGCACAGCACCGATTTATGATGCTAGAAAGTATTGTATACCTATAAAAGACCAAAGATTGCTATGTCGGTCCAAAACTGTCTAACTATTAATAAAATGCAAAAAAAAAAAAAAAATAAATAAATAAATAAATAAAAAACATATTAGGAGTGATTTAAATACATATCCACATTGAGAGCAATGTCAATAAGTACAACTTGAATTTCTGTTGAACACCATGCTATTAACACATTTTCCATCTGAGATGAAAGGATGACCATATGTCAGCATTTATTCCAACACTTTCGATATGAAGTCTTATTCATTAATTTTTGTTTCCTAGACATGAAGGGCGAAATTCAGCATTTTATCTGTGCTCAGTGTTGATTTATACCTCGCGTGAATGCAGACGTTAGCTATAGACCGCTTGAATTAACAATCGAATCGATGTTTCGATGTTACCAGTTTCGAACTGTGATGTGACGTAATACCGCGATATCCAATAGCGAGGTGTACAAATTGATGTAATTTGAAAAAGAAATCGTTAGTTCTAATGAGTCAAGCGAAGAAAATAGTGTGGCTATATTAAAAAAAATGTTCTTTTATTTATTATCGCTTTGGATGTATTGGTATTCTCGCGATGTCTGTACATTGTTGACAAAATTCGATGAATGGAATGAAATGAAATAATGATGCCGCAAATGTGTTCGGAGTTTTTTTTTTTTTTGAATAGTGTTTAACGCCCGTTTTTACTACTGAGACACCACAGGCGGTGAACACTGATCATGCACGAGATGAAATGATATATTTGGAAAGGATTTTTTTAAGGAAGGAAACGTTTAGGGTACCTTCCTGGCGTTTGCCATTTATGAGGACTGAGGAAAGCGTGGAAAAAACCTCAGTCAGGGAGGACGGTCCTGGAGGGATTAGAACCCCAGACCACCCACTCACGAGTCCGTACCTTAACGACCTCGGCCACCCGTGGCGGTGAGCTCGGAGTCCATGGCACCTTAAAGCTATTTGGCATTCATCTTCTCAGGGCAAGGATAAAAGCAGGAAAATACCTTACACAGACAACTTGACCTGGCCGGGATTCGAATTGAGAGCCTTCGAAAACACTACCAGTATACCTCAAAGGCGGTCTATTAAATTTGTAAAAGCGCGGAACAGTATGCAGATGATTTATTTACTTTTTGCAATACCTGCTACATTGGCATTGTGAAAGATTAATTTATTTAAAACAATAACAAATAGCCAAGGAAAGAAATAGACTTAATCGCTTCTGTCAAAATTTTAGTAAAATTTAGTAAAATTTAACTTTAGTAAATTGAACTTCATATATTTTACCTGCAGACTTATTTTTGACTATTTATATAAGAACAAGGAATTGTCACAAAATAATAATAAGCCTTGTGAAATATGCAGGAGACTGCAAAGCGATACAAATGATGAAATTGGTACATGGAATGCATTGGTGAAGGAAAAGGTGTCATCAATTTCCCAGTTCTTTAACAGGAATGTTGCCATGTGGCAGCAATTATTAGGACACTCTGCTATTTTTCTAACTAAAGTACAGCGAAAATATCATTTTGAAGACGCACAAGTTCATTTAAGTCTTTTTATGTTAGATATCACATATAGGGAGCATTATATGCATATATTGCTGAAGCAGAGAATCTTCTCCTATAGTTAGCAGTTGCAACAAAAGAAAAACTTCTCTTAATCAGATTTTTATTATAGATGCTTGCTTATTATTATAATATAAATAACAAATATGTTTTACATAATAAGACATAATAAGCATTTCTAAAGTTAAAATTAAACTAAATAATTAAATTTTACATTAATAATACTACTTTCATAGTTTTTTATCGTGTTTCAGTTGTTACTTTTATGTTCGGCTGAAATAACAATAAGCTAATAAGCTCTAGGTGGTGTCTGTAAACAAATGCCTCTCTAAGATCGTATTTTGTTACATCGAAGAGGTCCAAATGTGAGAGAATATAAAAGAGCATAGCACATCTGAATGCCACTTAGCGTTGTACTATTTTATCCATGACATTTCTGATATAGATTAGGAGTAGCCTAATTTGGGGAAGGCTAATATTTTTGAGGTAAGTAAAGAATGTTTATCATGGAATTCTGAATTAGATGCATGATGTAAACAAAATTATAGCCAAATACTTCTAATAATATACATTCAAACTTATAGTGTACTAAAAGAAAAACAAGTGTGTTAAGTGTTGTTTTTTAACAGCAGAGAATGTTTAAAAATATTTGGCTTTGGCTGCATTGGTCTGTAGATTGTGGACTGAATACTGTAGGGTGTAAGGATGAATGAAATGAAATAATGATGACGCAAATGGGCTGGGAGTCTTTTGCGTCTTAAAGTTATCAGGCACTCACTTTCTCGGGATTCGAGTCACAAACGCTACCACTATACCATGGAGGCGTTCAAGATTCTTCTGGTGGCTATGACTGTATCTGCTTCTTGCTGTTTCGAGAGTTGTCGTTTCTCTTATAAGAAAATGAAAATGGATCTTTGATTTATTGTTTTTCCTTCTAGGATGGATCACAGCTGAAGCTTTTAATCATAACAATGAAGATATTGTTAATTTTTAGCAAAATGTGAGCAATATTTTCACTCGATCATTTGCTTTCACTGCGTTGTGCCACTAATCGGGGGAGAAAAGAAGAAGAAGAAGAAAAACGAATAATTGGAACCTTTTCTTATGTTTCAGAGAAATGGTCTGATATTCAGTCTATTCTGTTTTCTGAAATTATGGTAAGCTGAAATCTGTGAATCGACCTACATTAGCATTTTGATACGAAATTTTAAATAACGATGAATACAGCAGATGTAACACCTCACTTTACTACATTTTCCAGGAAAACAGTCAGGTCTAAAACTCATCTTGATGTTTTAGTGCTGTCAGAAACTAACTGTAATACTATAGAAGTGCCGATTTTCTTGTAATCCTTAGGAGCAAGGTTATGGCACGTTTCGGACAGGCAGGCGCCAGCCACAGTGGAGATAGGATCTGAGAACACTTGTACCTTTACCATAAGTAATAAACAAGGTTTAACGTTGCGGCGCGTTTGAGTCTTCAGGCGCCGTTTCCTATTACCTGAGGACCTTAAAAGTTGTCGGAATTAAGGTAAAAAGGTCTTCAAAAGACGGACGAATTAGGGAGGGGATAATGGCAAAGCTTTCCTTCAACGTGGGAAAATATAAAATGATCGTTCTATATTTATTTTACTTTTCTTTCATTTGCAGTCTTTATCTTTCCTATTTCTTTAAAACTTTAATTTCACTGCCCATACTATGAAGATGATGTACGCTAAATAAGTTGAAAATAACGTATGGAAATAGTGCCTGAGTATTAACATAAAAAACTGATCACAAAAATCAAACCATTAAACATGGCTGCATTGCAATACTGAACGCATTAAATTTTTTGGAACTTAAAGTGAATTGCTGAAACATAAGAACATGATATACAACACATTCCTGTTAGCAATTAATGTAGCAATACTGTTACATTATATTACAGCACAAAATATATTGAAAATTTACAACAGCATGTGAAAAATATATTGTTACAGGGAAATGAAACGTGTGCATTGATAAATAAATAATAAATAAATAAGAAGCGGTTCAGTTTGACAGGGTGCCTTTACCTGACAAGATAGGGCAACGAACACAATGAAGTTATATCATAAAAGATGCCTGTAACACAACCATAATTATATAACTTGAAAATAGAATACGTAAATAATGGGAATAGAAAAAAAGCCCAATAATCTTTTAGAAGGAGCAATAGAAGCAGATGAAGGTGTACGAGGGTAGATCGATAAGTTTCCGGTTTAACCATTTTCTAGGTATGACAAAGACAAATAATATATTTCACTTTTCAATATAGTTAATTGCAATACACTTCTCACTTCTTCGAATTAACATTTCAATTCCCCCCCCCCTTTCAAATAGTCAGAAGTCTTGTCTGCAAAATGGGCATAAACAGCATCCATTACTTCTTCGTTACACTTAAATTTCCTTCCTCGAAGGTTCTCCTTGAGTTTTGAGAGGAGAAAATGATCTGGCTGTAGGGTGGATGGCCGATCTCCTTGAGGGCACATTTTTTCACAGCTTCCTTTGTAATAAGAGGTGTGTGCACAGGCGTATTGTCGCACCCACCATTCAGCTTTTCTCGCCTTTTCTCTTTGATGGAAGCACGTAGTCTGTGCAGTAGGCCAGCATAGTTCTCCCCATTCACTGTGGTGTTCCTCTCCTTGAAGTCAATGAAGAGTATTCCTTCACAGTCCCAAAAGATTGTGATCATGATCTTTGTTGACTGAGTGACCTTGGCCTTTAGATGCGGTGTTTTGCTAGGTTTACGACACTCCATTGATTCTCTTTTGGACAAGGGACCATAGTTTCATCTTCTGTAACAATGGTTTGCAGAACTTTCTCTCGTTGCCACGGCAAAGCTACAAAAATGCTGACAACAGATGACTGGTTGCTGCTTTTGGACTGAGGAAAGAAGTTAGGCACCCATCTTGCAATAACCTTATTCATGTTTAAAAGTTCACGAAAAATTCGAAGGACTGTTGTTTTAGAAAAGCCCAACCTTGCTGTTATTTCTGTAACTTTGAGCCGCCGATCTTCCATAATTTCTACTTCCACAAGAGCAAGGTTGCAAAAAAAAAAAAAAAATCTAGCAGACTGAAAGAGCTGACCCATAAAAGACAAACATGTCGGAGAATGAGAAAAGGAAAAGTTCGTTGTGTTATTTCAAAATATTTCATCCCTTTCATTGACATGTAAAGAATACCATTTATATCCCGATACTTATTTTTTTATATTAATGTTATGTTTGGACAGCAAACATTTGAGGGTTAGCTACTTGCAACCTTTGGGGCATCCACGGGTGGGGTCTGTTGTTACTTTGTATGTATTCCGTAATTTTTCCTCGTGAACGAGGCCGCCTTGGGGAGGTTGCCATCTAAATTTATTTTAACAAGGCCAGCTCTGCATTACCCAGGTATTTAGAATGTATGTAATGTTTTAAATTGTGTAATTGGGGATTTTCTTTCCCAAATTGGGTAAAATGTGCAGTTCCTTTAAGTAAACTATTTTTAATGTTTGTAGGTGTTAATTTGCTTTTGATGGTTTTGTGTTAAATTGCTGAAATGTTTTCATATTTCTTTCATTTTTAGAAGGAAGATATATAAGATATTCTTATTTTCATTATGGTTAAGTCCATGGAAAATATATTGAGCTACCCCATAAATTTTAAATAATAATTTTATGAAAGTAGGTAAGACATTCTTTTTGTGTATTTAGGAAGAAACTATGGAATAATTCCTGGCGTTTGAGTATGTTGTATTGTAATAATGTGATGCTGTATTGTGTCACACCTCCTGGGTACCTGTCCTTTTGGAGAAACACTTCCTAACTCTCACCATCACAGGAATCGTTCAATTATCACAGAGGAGCTCTAGAGGCCATTGAAGAATTTCACTGCCTGGCAACTAAAGGAAGCTCAAGAAGAATCAACACGATTACCATCCCATCAAACAACAATATGGGTTATAGAAAAGATGCTACAATTAGATTTGAAAAATATAAAGTTTAACCTCAGGAAATGAATAAAGGAAAATGTTAATATGTTTTAACACCACGGTGCCGTGCTTAAATGAAACATATACCCCTTCAAAACAGAAGTCATTAGTCCCACGGTGGGTGGTTTTCTGTAAATTAAATCTGTACAGCGTGGAAAATGTTTAATTTACAAGGAAACTAAGATAGCTGCTCAAGCAATAAGAATCCTCAAAGAACCGTTTAAAATAAGTTTTCCATTTCTTATGTAATACAATCATCCTCTCATATGTTTTACTATGCTCTGTACATTTTGGCAGCCCACATTCAGGGAGCCATTATTTATTTTTTATTTACTTTGTTATTGACTGTCGCTTTGAATGCATTGGTCTTTTCGCAACATCTGTAGATTGTGGATGTGTACCATAGATGTAATTCTGTAACTATGAACGAATTGAAATTAGTTAATGAAGGCGCAAATGAGCTTGGCGCCTTAGCATTCCCCTTCTCAGCGCAACGTAAGGAAAAACTCTGAAAAATCTTGCCTATACATATTTACCTTACCGGGAATCGAAGCCAGGACCTCCGGGTAAGTCGTCGCAAACGCTACCAATACACCACGGAGGCAGTCCGTTATTGTTTTGTCTATACAATATAAATGAAAAATAATGTAACAATATTAACAATGTGACTAAAATAGCAATAACTAGAAAAGGATAAAACACTAAGAAAAAGTCACAGAGTTGAAATTGCTAATTTCGAACTACTTGAGATCTTCTATGGCAAGAAGATATATATGTATATATCTGTGTGTGCTTTGTTATTTGTTTAAACTTTTAATGTAGGTAAATCATTATTGGTAAAAGCTCTTTGTGTTATGTTGTGTTGTGGGAGTACATTTTTTAAAATGTTATTATGGTTCAATCTTGTTGAATAAATTGAAGAATGTTGTTTTAAAATTTTTCTGTTCTTCTCCCTTTTATTCAGTACTCTGACCTTTTCAAGAGCACATACTGGGGCCTATTTCTTTATTTCGGTACTCTTTCGCGCATTCATGCTGCACTGTGCCAGCAGGAGAGAGGCGGTGAAATAATTAACAGTTAATAACGAAATGAGATCGCAGCAGCAGACCTGCGGTTGTACACAAAGAAGTTTATGCTGGGTATAGGTTTAGTGTAACACTCGCACCAGGCTCGGACCCAACTAAAACAGAACTACAGCAGTACGAGCTTTAATGATCTCTTGATGACGTAACCATTACAGACATAGCAGACACTTCACCGATATTTCCCATGCTGACGTTTGCTTTCTCAGAAGTTAGCAGACTGTAAATGAGCATCTATGAGAGAAGCAGCCTTTCTTGAAGAAGAAAAAGCAGAACTTTTACTTCCTCTTCTTTGTGCTACACAAGATTTTTATAAAAAATAACACGATTTAGATTAAAATTTAATAAGGATTTTTTGAGATAACACCCAAGCAAAACTTATATATTTATTTTAAATGAATAATTTTATATTTTTAATATAGTTAGGTGAAAATTATGAGGTCAACACGCCAAATTTGTTATTCACAATAGTACTTTCATATATTAAATGGGTGCCTAAGGAATTTCACCTTTCTGTGCATGTTTTAAAGACGAAAATAAGACAGCGTACACATAGTTTTGTTAAAAGAAAAAAAAGTTTATACTTCAGAATTGAAATGTTTACTTTTGATTGCATTTGTCTATATTCCTTTTGTATTCATTACCAGCAGTTCTGTCCTTTTCTCTACAGCAATTATTTTGTTGCTTCAGCAATCACTCTTCTATAAACAAGGTATTTATTGCATAGTGCTGCACAGTAGAAAGACGTTCTTTTTATACAGGATAAAAATATTCCCGGTCAATAATAAATTAACCTTTAATAATGATGATGATGATGATGATGATAATAATAATAATAATAATAATAATAATAATAATAATAATAATAATAAATAACACAACTTTTCATAAAGTTTGGATTAATTTAATGTTAGCTTCACAAAGGCTTTTGTTTAGCTATTAGAGTAGAGATTTTGTATTGTTGTATTTAAGTAATAATGGGACCCTTTAAAGATTCATTTGTTTATTGTTATAAAACTTAAGAGCAAATGTTATTATAATTGTTATTTTCATATGTTTTACATTAAAATTTAATAATGATATTAATTTTAATATATATTTTTAAAACATAATGTGTACTTAATGGTGTTCATATGAATAACGTATGGCAAATTAACGTAAATCGCATTCTACTTGCATTGGTGGTTGAGATTATTCCGTTACAACGGAGAAATAAGTACAGACAGATTTATACTTGCAAAACCCCTTACCGGAATGATGAGGGTGGGTCTCAGGGGTCGTATCTCCTACTCCTGATGGCTTCCCACCGGCAGCTGCGGCCTCGTTGAGGTCCAGGATATCGCAGATGTGAAAACCTGATGTGCGGGCCGGCATTTTTAAGTTGTCTAGTAATCTGCAAGTAACGAAAATTTAACAATAATTATTTTTGTTTTCATTTCAATTTCTTGTTTCAAACGTTGATAAACAACTGTATGAAATGTTACAGAAGAGGAAATGTTTCTCATATCGGTAATAAGTTTATACCTACAGGAACAATACACGTTTGTTCTGAATACAAGCCCATTAACACACACTAACTGTAACTCTTGTATCATACATACAAACGTTTCTATGTCTAAGAGTATTTCTGAATAAACTTTTACATCCGTTATAAGAATATTTGGAATGTTTGAGTTGCAAAAAATGAATCCAGAATCTCTTCTGAGTGTCCATAAAATGAATTCCCAGAAAAAGAAGGAAATGATACTGTAACTCTAGTCTTAAAGTAAAAACAGAACTTTTCAATGTTCCGTTAGTTCTATTTAAGCTACCAGAAAAGATGCTATAGGTAGTAATATCTAGAGTATATTTAATCGAAGATAACTTTCACATACCTTAAAACCTGGTTCTTCTAAAACATAATATAAATACTGTAATATGCTGAATGTAAGGTTTGTAGTACTGTCCAAAGTTAATGAAATGGAAAAGTAGAATACAATGTAGGATTTGCAACCATTGTACATATGCGCAAAGTTACAGATCAAAGTTTCGAAGATTTTTTTACAAAGGTAGAAATTGCTTAAGTGTTCTTCCTTGACGTAAACATGCAGCAATGAGTAACTTTTATTTTTTCTTTCTGGAGCTCAATCTTGCCAATGGGCAGTCCCATTATAGTTCGTGGCTACTCCTGGGATCTTGGGTTCGATTCTTGAATATGCCATGGGAATTTGCCTAGGTTAGGAAGATCCACATGACGTTTTTAGTCTCACTAGGTTTAAGGAACAGCCATAATAATATCATTTTCATCATCATCCCTTCTGGGTCTCAGACAATATCGTCCTGACAAGGCAGACAATGCGAAAGAAAAATCTTGCCAACGTGAACAATGATTTCAAAACCCAAATGTTGGTGTAGTTTAGATCGAAACAGGTTACTAGTAGGAATCCAAAATAACCCTAAATCCTCTCTATAAAATGTACGAATATTGCACTCAAATTATGAATATTAAATTTCGAAAACAATTAAAATATGCATGCTGTGTTACAATTAAGTTAAATATGAGTAGCTATATTGGAAGAAGTTGGAATAAAGGGTTGAGACTGTATACAGAATTGAAAAATGAATGGAACACAGAAAAGTACTAACAGTAAAAAGGAAACCGAACTTTACCTGGTTCCTTCGTGTTAGGCAATATTTCTGCCCTGCCTACTCAGCGCATGCCAGACTGCGGCTGCGCATGAGTAGTAATTGAGCGAATGCCACTACATCATACAGTAAGGACCTTTATTCCTGTCAATGAGACTTATTTTAACATTCTTAGGCGTCTTGGTGATGCAATGCGATGAAAAAGTCTTCAATTGTGGTAAGGAAAGTATTGGGTTATCCTCACGACAACTACAGATGAATGAATTCCTCTCGAAGCATAACATACCTGTCCGAAAGTCAAAAACTTGTTCAAGGGGCGGATATTTGCTTTGCTTTGGTTAAGGAGGTGAAGACATACGTGATGCGGAAAGGGACAAAAATGAATTGTAGGACGCTTTCAAAAAGTGATACAGACACTGGCAAAGTGGCGTCACTCCCCAAGGAGCTTACTTTGAAAGTGGTGTTGTGTAAAAAGTTCAATTTCATATGTTCGGTTTCTTTTTGACTCTACAAGTATTGGTTTGTGCGACGCTTTGTGAAGGAGGAAGCTGAAGGGATTAAGAGAAGATAATGGAAACCTTTTCTCTGTGTAAAGATTGGCTTTGCTTACTGGAATGTAATGAAATTAAAATAAATTTAGTTAATAATTTGGGATAATTTTCTATTGAAAACAATAGAGATTTTTGCATAAATGGATCTGAAAACTAACTAATACGAACTGAAACTTTGCGACATGAATGTAGGAAATTCAAAGGAAATAAACTGTTCTTTTCTACTTCACCTATTTCTCAACTGGATTCAACAACCATTCTGACTGCTTAGCAAGCGTTCACTTGTAATGAATCCCTTTAATTTGTTTCAGTAATGTATAGTTTATGTGAACGCCCCCTCATTCCAGCGCCACTGTCACGTTTGTGGCCGTTAAGCAAACACCGAAGCCAATTAAGTGTACTTGACACTCTCTTGCTCAAACATCGGAAGCCCTCGAGTGGCACTTGAGTTTGAAAGCGCTACGAGAAATCAAATAGCGGCAGTGAAAGGCTATCGAGAATCTGGGTTTTGCATTGTTAGGTCACGTTCGAAGCTTTGTCGCCGCGGAAACCGCTGGTCAGGTGCACACAATACCAGGTAGAATGTTTCGGAATTTCCTGGGAACAAGTGGCTGTATGCGTGCAAAGCCATATCTGCACTAGCTTGAGAGTCTGAACCTCCGTAACACTCTTCCGCGCACGTCTCAAGAGGGAATCATTGCTGAATGAATGTCCTTGGTCGAACTCTGCGACAACCGCCCTGATGAGAAAAACCACCAACAGCAGTTATTTGCTTGGAAAATGTAATTTCTTTATAACAAGAAATAATGATGTGCCTAAAATCAAAGTTATGTGAGATACTGTCCAATGATATGCAGTGAAGACTTTAAAACATCTCTCATAAGTAAGAGAAATCTTTTAAGGTTAGATAAAATGTCAAGTTTAATGGAACCATTTTTAATGAGCAATGTACTTCACCCAAATTGCTCGAAAGAACACTTTTCAGTAGAAGTTTAGCGCCCCTCATCAACAACAAATACCGTACAGGGAACCTTCAGAAGAGACTTCTATAATTCAGAACGTTGACTTCATTAAAGTTGTTCTGAATTTTGTGAATAGAAAATACGAATAATCCGTACATAATTTTTATGTCTTTTGGAAAAATTCACTTTTTTCTGTACTTTACAACCAGAAATTATTATTATTATTATTATTATTATTATTATTATTATGTTCATTGTGAAACAATGTTCAAGAATGAAATGCTCCAAAAACTGCATGAGAGTCTCTGAGCCATTTGTAACAGAGCAGGTGGTTCCGACAAATCTCCTCTCTCAGCTACTACAACTGTCACTCAGAATTTTGGCTATTTGCAAATGTCGTCGAGATTTGAAACGCTGTAACCAGCTAGTGGACGCGGAAAATGGTGTAGTAATATTAAGTTGCTCATTCATTTGCAGCATTCCAGTTTTTTTTAATACCTTTACTCCGTTTTTGTTGAAAGAACTTAAATAAGACAGCGTCTAGTGTCTTAAAAACTTGACTGCTTTGTGCTTTCTTTTCTGCATTAGATTGTTATTGTTTTTAATGTGTCCCATACTATTGTGACACCGACACCACATCCATTACTCAGTTACCAGTAATCACCATTTCAATATCATCAAATCCTTTTATAGTTTTCGCTTTCGTTCCTACAGAGTGATTTGTATAAAACTAACACGTTTCTTTCTTTATTTATTCGGCTGGAAATTCGCTCAATATCCCGAGTATAATGTCAAATTAACCGGGATATTTGGGAGTTTTTATTCCCTGTTACAAGTTGTGAGATGTTTATTCCTTAATGTTGACTTTTATGTTTTGCAGCTGTTTTCGATATTTCGCTGTGAAAATGCAATACACTTCCTTGTGAAACAATATTGAATTACGAATTTAATCACAGCTACTTGAAGGGCATACCAGAGAGAATTGGTGTTCGCAATCTCCCCTAAAGAAACTGGCAAACAAATTGGAAACAACTGGATCTCTGGTGAATGAAAAAGGCAAACATGACTCATATGTTGTTGTGGACGTCCGGCACGATTGGAGCGGCCACCTCGTAAGTCATTAAGACGCTTGTTGCAGGAGACGGGTACACCTACTCAATGTGTCAGAGAATTGCAGAAAGTGCAAACCTAAAACCATATAGGGCTACAGTTGCATGAACAAATAAGGATAAAACAGTCAAGTATTGTCATTGGTTTTAGGTGTGCACTGCAAAATCCTGTCATACTGTACATCACATGGTTCACAGATGAATCCATGGTTCCATTTATGCGGCTATGTGAACTCACTGAACTCACGCTGTTGGGCCGTCCAAAGTCCACGTGTCATTCATGAAGCACCTTTGCACCCAGTTAAAGTCGAGGTTTGATGAAAACATCCGCACAGAGAATAGTAGGACTTTTTTTGATCAGACTGTGGGCACTACAGACTACCGCCGAATTTTCATTGAGTTTATTGAGCAATTGGACGATATAGATTTTTTTTAATAGTGTTTAACGCCCGTTCTTACTACTGAGGCACCACAGGCGGTGGTCACTGATGATACATGAAATGAAATATTAGAAAAGGATTTTTAAGGAAGGAAATGTTCCAGGCCCACGTTCAGAGCACCTCCCCGGCTTTTTCCATTTATGAGGACTGAGGAAAACCTGGAAAAATACCCAGTCAGGGAGGACGGGCCTGGCGGAATTCGAACCCCAGACCTCCCGCTCACGAGTCCACGCCTTAACGACCCCGGCCACCCGTGGCGGTGACGGTTTAGAGCTGGATAATTTCAACAAGATGGCGCTACATACCGTACATCAAACAAATCCATGGCCCTAATTGAAAGTTTCTTTGACGACTGGATATTCTCCAAGAACCGTGGCCACCGAGATCTTCTGATTGACAACACCGGACTTCTTCCTATGGGGTTATTTAAAAGGCACAGTTTACGACACACACACACTCCAAACGTTGGACGATCTGAACCACAACATTACACTAAAGATTAATGGTATTGACCACATAGCCCTCCAACGAGCGACCAATAACATGGAACGGCGTGCTGAGATATTCCTTATGCAGGAGTAAGGACATTTTCAACATTTTCTATAGAGGTTAATAATCTTCCAAAGATACTCTACATTTAATGTACAATAAGTTGTGGCTAGCATCATTTGTTTTGAAATAAAGAAAGAAACGTGTTAGTTCTATATAAATAAATCTGTATATCTGTAAAGACATTCTGGGACGCAGTTCCTCAACAAAGTGAGAAAACATGACTTACAAGCTTCAAGGTTATGGCCAAATTGTTAACAAAATGACGTTTATATGCTTTACGAGTTTAGGGTTATACCTACGTAGCCTCGAACTAGGTTCCTTGCTAGACCCATAATCTTCAAACACACACATCGCATTAGTTCGGTTTTCACGATTAATTCCGCACAAGAATTAATGAGCAGGAATACCGTCGGATAATTCGTTTATCGAGCGGCAGATAATCGAGATTCTACGGTTACATCTAATTTAAACAGAAAACATTCAGTTTCAAAGGGTATTGGTTTTGGAAACAGCACAAAATTAATTTATTCACAATAAATGTTCCTCCGAAGAACACATCGCCAACTGACACTATAAGATTGCAATTACAATACTTCATTATGGCAGTTTCCTGTCTTTACTTTCTCTTCTTAAAATATTCCTAGTTGCACCATAAAAATCCTTACTGAACGTTGTTCATTTCTTATTTAGTTTGGTAAATTTGTCAAGCTGATTGAAGCTTCATCACGAGAAATTCTACACATCTGCAGATATGTGTTTACTGTTTAATTGTTACGAAATTCCTCTTTATACAGGACATGTGTTCAGTACTGTAGTTTTGCTCAATTTAATTTCCGTATTAAATGATTCCTTTCCGCTTACTTGGTTACTGTACTGCACACGATTAATGCCCCTCTCCGCACTGCTTTTTCTTCCTGGATTACTAAACTTAAGACCAATAACTTTACCTTTAACGAGTTAGAACCTTACATCCAATGTCATGCATGCCCTAGCATATCTCTGAAAGACTTAACACATGTTTTGTGGTTAAAGCGAAGGAAGTATGCATTTTCTTTACTACAAATATTGGCAATTTTTCAGTCATAATATTTAAGTATTATAGTTTATAGTAATATAATTTAACAAAATAGATAGTTAAATAAAATATCTTGGTCTTCGGTTGACGACAGTACCTTGTAGTTTTAAATTGCCAACAGAGTCGTCTTTTATTTAATGAAGAGGGCCTTGGAAGTTTATCACTTTACAAACAGTTTGCACATTTTAAGATTAAAGAAGTCCCTCACGCAGGAGCCGTGTAAAATAAGCGGATTCCTCAGCAAGTCGAATTTGTGAACAGCGCTAGAGGAGAGAAATTGGTGCCGCTAGAGCGTTTTTTAAATTTTGGTTTTGAGATAAACCCCCCTCTCCTAATAATCTGATTTCATCGATTTTCAGAAATTATTTTTCATGTTTGATTCATATGGTATATATGGAGTTTTGTTGTGAAAAACAAATATTGGCGCCGCTAGAGCAGTTTTTAAATTTTTGCTTTCGGGCAAAACCCCCTCTTAATAGTCTGATTTAGCGATTACCAGAAATCATTTTAATTGTTTTTTATGGTATATACCGAATTTCGTGGAGGAAAAATAAAAATTTCGGCCACTAGAAGGATTTTAAATTTTTGCTTTAGATTAACACTTAAAATTTTAGTTTTCAGGTATAGATACATCGCTTTCCTAATGACCCTATTTTCAGAAACTATTTTTCTTATTTTGTTTATATGACATATAAGGAGTTTAGTTGTGAAAAAACAAAAACTGCGGCGGCTAGGGCGTTAACAGATACACATACAAACACACATATATCTCAGTCATTATTGGTGCCTAGTAGGTAAGATTGCGTGGGCACCTGCAACCTTCGGAATTTGCTAAAATGAGCACATCTATGTACCTATTTAAATTGAAACATTAATCATCCACACACACAAAAAATAGGCACTATATTGTAAATAGGTAGACAATATGTAAAAGTGAATTTTTCTTCCAAATTTTAGATTCGCTTTCTGACATGATTTCATCAATAGTTCAAGCTAAAATTATGAAAATGTAGCACGTTTCACTATAATTTCTCCTTGCGAAACCTAGTTGATTTTTAATGTCGTCTAATTCTCGCATAAAACCTGCACGTATATTAGACTTAGAATACGGTTAACGAGTGAGAAGAGAACAGTTTAGAGTCAATCTTAAAGCACGTCAGCCTATATGTGTAAGAATGAATGAACCCTAAGGCACCACAAGTCCCATTTACCAGCCGTCCACAGACAAATAAGCCATCTCTAGTGTACCCAAATAATAAAATACTAGGTCTCGATCCTTGCGGGAGTTGTTTCAGTCCCAAAATGGTAAGAGAAAGCCAGAACTACATGCTCAAAAATTTACACCTGGGAACCAGTTATTAGCATAAACAGATGGGAGAAAGAGGGAAGTAGAGTATGGTGGTGAAAGCCACTGTGCAAATGGAAGAACCACGGGAAAAAATCCTTTACCATAGATGCCACTTCGCAGAGTGATTTTCAACTTTTGTTTACATTTGTGTTTTTAAAATGTTATCGTCACTAATATTAAAATCGTTTAATATTGTTTATTTCGTCTGGCACTTTACCTTTATTCAAAAATGTAAAAAATTACAAAAATATGGATCAAGTTTTACTTTTCCAACTGTAGGTATATTTTAACTCGTTTATTTTTTTTAAAGTAAATTTATATAAGGAATCACACCAGGTATGAATGTGTCTAATATATACTGTTTGGGAAACTTTCAAGCAGAGAATACAGAAATTTAATTATTCATACTATCGCATTAATTTCCGCTGTTTAATTACTTTAAAGGGTGGAGTTGATGCATGATAAGTGATGCTTATCTCTTCCGGAATGACCTGAAGTTAGGTCGATATGAACATCTACTTACGTGAACAGATTTATCCTTTCTTATTTTCTACATTTTTGATATTATGTAAGAAATTAGAGCGCAGCATTTTCACGTAACTAAACAATTCTAGGCTATGCTTCTCTCGAATGAATCTTACGAAGTTGCAATTTCAGCTTTTATTAGATTAATGTTTCCATTTTGATACTGGGTGACTTAATAAACTATTTCAATATATATCACAAATAAATATTGATGGTTAAATTACACTCAATTTACTCTTAACAGACTAAATGTTTTAGTATTACTGCAGATATGCTTACATTAAAAAGTTGCCATTATTAGTTTATGTCTAATTTCCCAAGCTTGGCAACAGTATGTTAGAACTGCCTTTCTTATATCGCGTAATAGTTCAAAATAGACTAGCATTAAAACTTTAGAGCCATTCAGTGAGATATTATATAAAAGCACTGCACAATAAAAATAAAACATGATAATTGTGACGAGGTGTAACAATGGAATTCAGTTGAACTTGGCGTTTCTCTGAAACGTTTTTAAGTTACGAACTTTTTAGCAAAAGATTTCACAATGCTGGCCATGGAACATTTTTGTTTTTATGATTGAAAACACATGCTTTTCAAAGGTACGTTTGAGGCCTCCTGTACATTTTGAAAAAAAATTAAATTAAATTACATGCTATTTTTGAAAACTTGTAACATTTATTTTTGCTGTTTCCTTTCAAGCAATGACTTGGCGAACTCTTAGCTACTTTAAACCTGCAGTAAAGACTGCACATTTTTGGAAATAGTAAAACATTCTGCGATTCTTATACATAACTTTATTATTATTATTATTATTATTATTATTATTATTATTATTATTATTATTATTATAACAGAAACAAAAAAATTACCCCGTTTAAAAAACATGTCTGTGTTATAGGGTATATATTAATTTTATAACCGGTGATTTGATGGAAGTGATTGAAGAAAATTGTTCTTATATAAAGCAACTTTTGTCATAAGTTTTGTTACAATATTGCTTATTGCAAGACCTTCAGTGGGTATATTTGTTTTCCAAATTACATAAAGCTGGAAAATTAGTTTTAAGTTAGATACAACTTTTTCAATATAAAAATAATATCACAATGAAAAGATCGCGTAGGATATATACTTATCAGTAACATTCTAGAGAATTTGTGGTATTCAGGAGATATGTAAAAATACGTAAAATTAAAACCTAAAATACAGTACTGAATAACCCATGACCTATTTCGTCCTTTTAGAATAAGTGAAATAATATCCGAGATTTCACATTATAAAATATTAGTTTTAAACGTTTGAAGGTGAAAGCTGTTGGAAAAATAATACATAATGTTTAATAAGTTGACAGATTAATCGTTTTATACACTTGAGTTATATATCGCCTTGTGCAAAATACATCTTAGAATAAATATAGTCAATGACATAAATGGAACAGTAAAAGAATAACTGCAAAACAAAAAGTACCTTTTATTTATAGTCCAAAGTCTGACATCTTATTAAAGCCAATAGTAAGGATTTGAAACTATGCAGATAAAATACCTTAAAAATGACCATTAATTTATTTTTTAAGTTGAGTTTAGGAACTCAATTGAAATTTGAAAGATAATGCCATACATGTAATGGAACCACGACCTGTGAAGCCAGTAATGAAAACGGTCATTAAATAATGTTAAAATAAATAAATAATAATAATTATAATAAAACCTTCATAAGTACTAAGAATTAGTTGCCTAAACCAACATTACAAAATTATAGACTAATAATATGGAAACAAAACACAAAGAGAACTATTAGGTATTTAATTACTACAAGAGTTTGAAAGCAACACTCTTTAAAAATAGGCGGTGGTAGTAAAAAGCTCAAAGCCCTACAACGTTATGTGCAACCTTTCATTTTGCTCCATAAGAAATTCGTTTTATGTTATGGCAATCTTTTAATGTTTATACTTAGCAGATTGATGTATAGCGGACATTTGTTTACTATGTTCTTATGGAGCTATTTCACTATTACGACCAGTACGTAGAGACATCTACAAAGATTAGCATGGCAGCCTTAGCTTGTGAAATTAGCAACGGAAAAGGTCTTAATGCTTTCTTCTTAACTCATAACAAAATACAACCAAAGACGCACAATCAGATATTGCGTTTAATATACCATAAATATGTTCTGCAGATCATAGTTTAAATTTTTTAGTCAGTGCATAATAAAAGATATAGCATTTCACTTAATTTTCAAGAGCAAAAAATATCAACTTCCAGCTCTAGGAAACTATTTAATAAAAACAATGTGGCGTTGTGAAAGCATATGTTAGAACCTTTAAATATTTTTATATTAGAAAATGTTATGATAGCAGGAAGGAATGCTTTGAATAAGAAGAGAGAGGAATGTAGGAAATAAATAAAGTGCGAATAAAACGACTTTATAATTAGAACTACTCATTGTATCTTCCTTTATAAGACAAAAATTCACGTAATATCTAAAATCTATATGCAAGGAAATAGAAAGTAATTTATTCTTACCAAAATGCAAAGAAAGGGGAAAATTGAGAAATAAGAACTACCTAGTTATAGTAAACTTTTGGGACCAATATTGATCTCTGAAAAAACACATGAGTGCACAGATGCGAACAAAGACCTTACAGTACAGCATAGAACGAAACTTTTCTAAGCCTTGTAAATAACGTTTATACAGTCCTGAATGCAACAACTCGTTATAAAATATTATTACTCTATTATATCTGTGCAAGAAACGAAAAGTTAATATGTATAGAAAAAATTGTGTACCAGAATTATAAATGCGGTTAATGAAATGTTACATGCATAAAGTAAGCACAAACAATTGCGACATTAAATTGTGTTCACTGCTAAAAGGTTGCCATTATCTGAATATTATATTACGACACTGCTAAACAAACCGTTTTAGTATTACTGGAATAAATCAATCATTCATCTTCATTGTAAAATACATAAATATTAATAAAAACTAATAAGTTGATATTAAACTACCAATTGAATTAGTTGAATCTGATAATACTAACTGTTCTGAAATATACTTAACGTTTCTTCTCTAGTAACAGTAGAAAAACGGAAAAAATATTCTCCATTGATAAGTATAATGAATGAAGGCATTGACTTCAGAGTTAGTTTATGAAAAAAAGACATTGATAATAATTTTATTTTGTAATTCTGATATAAATACAAAAAGTATCGTATAGCACCCCGTTATAAAAACGTTGTCGTTGAACACGTTTCTTTCCCTGAAGTTTAATTTTTGTTAGCTAACTGTCCCATCTAACCTAAACTAGTTTTACGTTTTAATCTTAGCCAACTTTACTTTGTGTTTTTAAATGGAATTGTGTATTATACACCCAGAAAGTGTGAATATGATTTACATTAATACAGGATAGATTTTATTAAATAAATTGTGATACAGCTTCTTGGAAAACCTAAATATGACATTTTTTCGCTAACTTTTTTTTTTAAAAAATTTTAGAAACGCCTACATAAACTTTAATGCTATTCTTGGAAGCAAGAGTGCAGCTTGACAGAGATTACATGTGAAAGTTCGTGGTTTGGACCTGATACAGTATATTCCTATTACACTTCTCTTAAGAGGGCCGGATATTGTAGCATACCTTGAGCTTAGGAACAAAAATTTGAATGGGATACTGACCCAGGAAGAGCGGTCCTAATAGCAGGACTGCACCAGGCAGCTGGCAGCAGAGCAGGACACCAGGGGTACCAGGCCAGCAAGGGGCCTGCAGGTCCGGGGGGCTGCAGGATGGCGGCGCGACCCCCTGCAGGGCCCACGCGGCCCTTGGGTTCCGCCAGTGCGACAGACGTCCCTACCTCGCCGCCGTCGATGCCATGCACACTCTCACCACCTCACGCTAACCACTCGGACACGTCACCGTTGCACTTCTTGCGAGCGAGGAACTTCCCGGATGTCGCGGACCGAGTTTACAAGAGCTCCTAACCTCCCCCCCACTTTTTTTCGAGTGGCGGCCCGTCGTGGAGTGTCCGGTTGCGGCGTTTTACCCCCTCTCTCCCGCCTCTCGAGCATCCTCATCCATCTGGAGAGCTCTCGAGGCGCCGCACTAGAGAAACGAGTGCCAGCCAATGGCGGGGCCATCCCGGAGGCGTGGCTTAGACCTCCGACCAATCCCAGGACGGGTTCAGGGGGGAAGATTTAGGAACATCGATTGGCCGACCGGCCCGCACCGGTTCCACAAGAGGTTCTTATTGGTGGAGTGTTGAAGGGATGTGAGAGGTTATTTTTTTTCGCGGCCTCCTTTTGTAGGGGTGCATGTAGGTATCATTGTCGTCGAGAGGGTATGTAAAAGGAAAGAAGTTTGCTTGTCTTGCGACTTGGGGTAGTGAGGGTACTCCAAACCCTCTTGTGGCTCTTCACTTTCGAGGGTTATCTTGGGCACGACAGGTTTAGTAGGGGTCACTTCTTTTACTCACAACATGACATTTTCTTGTCCAGAGCAAGTGTGAAGCACAAGAGGCTATTAATATGCTCCATGATTATCATCAGGCAATGCAAGAGGGGGAGAAGTGTGGAAAAGGCTTGTTGCTTTCATAAATAAATATAAACATTACTCACATAATCCAATCATAAAATTCCTGAAAGCTTCTCAACTCTGTTCAACATGTATTTATTATACAGATACCGTATCACAACTAATGTCCCTTTTAAGCCGATCTTTATTTGAAATGTGCTCTGATAAGAAATTAAACTAATCTTCAAAGTAAAGGTCATTAGATTCTATAGTCATCTTTCAGCGAGGTTACCAGTTTCTGGATTTTGCTGCGAAGAATTCGGTGATATCCACTTCCGCGGCTTCAATTATTTCGAAATGTATTCCACACAAGAAATAGACGGCAAGATCAGGGTTATATGCTGCGTGTGTAGTAGTTAGATCCCTTCCTATTGTTGGGTTTTTCTCTGGTTATTGTCCTGCTGCAAGATAACTATTTCTATTGATTAATACTGGGTAACTCTGTCTCAAAGGTTCTTTCAGTTGTTGACACTAGACATTCGCATCGACTGAACGCTCGTTTGGAACAAAATTCCCATTGAATCAGACCTTCAAAATGCCACCAGAATCATGCAACTACTTTAACGCCGAACCGATTTTGATTAGCGATGACTTTCAGGCTAACGGGGATCGAGCCACTGTTTCGAGGTGTCAGAATTGCGGTAATATGTCCATTTTTCATCACAAGTGACAACTCTCCTGGTAAATATATCAGCCAAGGTATTTGCGACAAGCTTATGACTGCTTTAGGCCTGTTCAGGTGCCAGTTTATGGGGTACAGATCTACAACTTCTGAATGATTTTTAAGTGTGTTAATGAGGCGATGTAGGATGCATCAAGTTCTTCTGGCAGCCTACGAATATATGTTATATTTTTGCGGATTTTCTTCCAAAACTCTGCGTGTAATTTCAGTATTGCATACCTTAGTTCTTCTAGGACATGGTAAATCTTTAATGTTTTCGTCTCCATTATTGAAACGCTGGAACCATCGTTATGCTACACGCTCACTAGTGACATCTACTGTTAGACTCGCAGCAATAACTTTAATAGCCATGGCATCCTGCAAATTACATTGCCAAAGAAAATAAAACCATTAAAATCTTAACAAAACACCAAACGTAAAAATCGGCATTTCTTATGAGACAACCTAATATATAATTTGTAATATATTTAATAAGTGGAAGAGGACACAGGAATAAGAAAGGAGCACAATTAACTATGCATCTACGCTTATGTAATGTTTATCAATCTTCCTCTCTAATACAAATATAAATGCCACAGGCAAAGAAGTATATAACAAGACAATTATGGCTTAGCCAGTCTTAATTTCAAAACCAAATTATTTGACGTAAATGTAATTTCCAGTAAGTGCCAAAGTATTGATGAAAACAATGGTTTCAAATGAAAGAATGGGTATATACTCTAGCATAATGTTTTATTTGTTTTCTCTTTCATGTACGACCATACACGTTATGAACTAAAAAGCTTTCCAAGTTACAAAACAGTATGATGTTTTGAATATTTTGTCAGAATATTAATAGTCCCTTCAGTTATTGTTGTGAGAAGGGTGTTTATTCTTGTAGATCTTAGTTTTTTTAATTATAAAAACAAGTAAATAAATTACTTACATAGGGTGGATTTGCAAAGAACACATTAGCTTAAAGCTACAACATTTCTTAAACTGCAGTTAATTAACCTGAAAAAGAGTTTGCATGTACCGATATCATGGCTTCAGTCAAAAACTCTTGTGATTTAGTGACAAATGGACAAAATTGTTCCGATCCAGGATGAATTTATGGTTACAGATTTTCTTCCTTGGTGGAACTTATGAGACTACTGAAATTGAAAGTTTCATCAGTTTATGAGGCCCTCACTTATGGACGCTGCTTACGTTTCATTTATTTATTTTTAAAAGGTTGAGGAATTTTGTTAACAGATACTGAAAATACTGTATGAGGGCGTATCATTGTTTCAAATAGTTTATTTAACACAGATGTCTACAGCGGAAGTGTTGTGGGCGCTTATCAAATGAATATAGTTCGCTATCGTGCAGTGATAACATTCTTTGTGCCAAAGTAAATTCATGCCTCCTCCTCCTCCTCCTCCTCCTCCTCCTCCTCCTCCTCCTCCTCCTTCTTCTTCTTCTTCTTCTTCTTCTTCTTCATTTTCAACGATTAAATACGGGCTGCTGATCTTAGGGGAGTACGAAAGGCCTTTCCTTGAAATTTTAAATTTACCAACTTCAGTTCACATTTTCTCAAGGAATATTAAAGCTAATGAAATGAAACTTTTATAGCACACAAATGCACATGATTGAAATTTACTGATCTATATTCACCATTGTATATGAACTTCGAAGCAAATTATAAATTATTTTCAATTGTTTTCTTTTTTTTTTCTTCTTCTTGTTCTTTTCTTAGCATTTAATTTTTTTACATCAATTTGTCACATTTTGCCCTAGCTTAAACATAATAGATCCACATCATCACAATAAATCTGTGAATAACTGGTTAAAAGTTTTAAAGTGATAGCTTATACACATCCTAGAAAAATGGAAAACTTTAAAAAATGTAGTTTTTCAATAATTACAGCAAAAAAAATGTTTTACAGAAAAATTAAATTTTCGAGGGAAACACCAGCTAAAACCATCCAGCGCTGTAAAACAACAAAGGATGATGTCATGGAAACAAATGCTGTCTACTTATGAAATACATTTTCTATCATTCAAGACAAACAAACCACACAGCCTTCTAGAGCAAATAGTTCCAGAGTTATAAAGTTTTTGAAAAAAAGGGGGGGGTTCTTCAGTGACATAAATAAAAAAAATTATCACAATACTTATAACCAAAGAACATCGATGAAAAGCATTTCAAAATAAACAGAACAGAAAATTCCATTAAAAGGTATTAAAAACAAAACTATGAATTGTGACCTCCCTCCCTTTTGCTTCAATACGTCTTTTAAACATGACCAATCGATTTTGAAAATGAGCCACGTTCAAAAATGGAACAAGAGCAGAGTTCACTGAACAGATGCTTGAGGATATAAAAGCACGTGAAATTACTGAGACTAGGCTTTTCAAAGGAACGAGTTGTTTATGTTTTATATGAAGAATTGCACTCGAAAAAACTTTGCCCAAGACGAGTATCCCACTTTCTAATAGATCAAAAATACATTGATGTAACTGCACTTGGAGCGATTTTACTTATAGCGATTAAGACCCGGTAGTCAAGAGAATGGGCCGGCTGGTTGTTCACCGTCAAAGTTAGTACCAAAGTATTTTGGGGCACTAAAGTTATTTTTTAGTTAATTCTAGGATTTACAAGGATAAAGTCATAACCGCAGACTACCATTCTAATCTTTTAAACCAACTTACACGAAATTTCATTTGCGCCTGCTCACACTACAGGAAAACTAGGGAACTCATTTGCGTCTTTATTTAATTTATTTCGTTCATCGTCTCAAAAGACCTTGGCAGTTAGCAAGGCAATGAAGGCTTACAAATAAATAAAGAAATAAAATAAAGGAATGACAATGGTATAATGATCCTTTAGAAACTTAATTAAATAAAGTTGAAATCAAAATAGCCAGACCTGTTTTGTTTGTCTCAGAATACTCTACAATCTCTGAAACAATTGCCTGCAGTACATAATACCCGATGTATAGCATCCTCATTCACACAGTGTTAAGATAAAATTTAATGTCTTTCAAGTGTCTAATAGAAAGTTCCCTACCCAAAAGGAAAATTATTTTTTTTTAGATAAAGTAAACAATTTTGTGTACTTGTGCAGGGAGAACACTGGAATATAAATAAATAAGATCTAGCGCGTTAATGCAGGACTGGGTTCGTGCACCTTTGAGTATTTCAGTGATACGGCCAAAGAATTTTGTGATTTGTTTTTTTATTTACTGACGCTGTTTAACGTCTCAGGTCATCAGCGTCCCATTCAAATCAGGGCGTGAAACGGCCGACAAGTTTTGCTTAGAGGCCTCTTTTTTCAGGCTTGAGGTTCTTTTACGACACGGGATCCACGGCTTTACTTCCATTCCGAAAGAAACCATACTTAGGGTTCTTACACCCGAAAAAAATCCATCGGTCTGACCGGGTTTGAACCCGCGACTCTGGGTTTAGAAGGCAAGTATGGTTACCACTACACCACCAGGACCGACGGGCCAAAGAAATATTCCTATTACAAAAATATAACAGTTATTTGAAAAAAATGTTGTTCAATTCTGTGAATTATTTGCAAAATGTGTTAAGTGTAATCTGTGTTGGAAAATACTATTCTTGTAACTGTGGATGATAAAATATTTAGCCAGATGGGAGGCGTAGTTAACGTTTGATAGCCTCTTCTGAAGAATGTTTACTTCTGGAGGAATGAGTTGAAGCGTACGTGCACCGAAGATGAAGAGTGCTGAGTGAAAGTGTGCGAGATAAGTGTGACTGTAAACACCTCAACTAAACGAGTACGCAATATCGTGTAGGAGCTATTGTACTTATATGAAAAAGTTGTGTGCGCAATGGGTATCGCATTTTCTGACTGTGAACCCAAATCACCATATCATGTTTGACGATGTTTAAACACAGTCAGTAGAAAATTTCCCGTCTTTTGGGGACCGTGGTGGAAATTTGAATACACCATTATATATTCGAGTTGAAGAGAGAGTTAGAACAGTGAAAGTGCGCCGAAGAAAGCTAATATAATTTTGTATTTTCAGAAAGTGATAGCCAGTGATTATATATTCCCAGGGAATAATACTGGTAGAGTTCTAGGAAAACTATTTTTAAAAAAGTACAACAGCCTAGCATTGTACACTGTTGTGAGATGATTCTGAGAACATACAAGCAAGATTGTCATTACAAAATACCCACCAAGATAACATGTCGTCCCATGCAACGGTAAAACTACACAAATTGTTAAATAATCCTCATCACTAGTCTTATTTAGCTCTTAACAATTTCTTCCTGTTCCCAAACTTTAAGATTTGGCTCGGTGGAAATTTTTTTCGTCGAATAGGAATATCAACTATTTGGTAGTGTTTGAAAAATTTGGAAACTCATTAGACAAAAAAATTGATGTCCCCCCGGCCATCTATTTATCTATTTTTTTTAAATCAAAACTTTCAAATGATTCTCCTAATTTAGGCTCGATTATTATATTTAAAAATAGCAATCTTGATACAAAATAAACGCGAAAATAATTAAAAAATGCGGGAAATTGGATAACTCAAAAAGTTAGCCCAAATAGTTCGGTATTTCCGGAGAAACACGGTTTCATGATTTACGTGTAATTATTGTAAAAAATTTTTTTCAATATGTTTTTCAGAAATAATTTCGAATGTTTTTTTAATATTACTTATCTTTTAAATTAGTTTTTATTTTTTTATATAGAATTTCTAGGATTCTATTATTGATATCACAAAACTTTAAATTATTCTTCCACACATAAGCATTAAAGCTTTAAACAAAGCTTTTTTAGAGATTTTAACTATGTGCGGCTAATAGCATTGCAGTCTCACACTGTTCATTCTTGAGCATAAATCAAACAAGAAGCTAAATCGAACTGCAGGTACTAAAAACGATTTAATGGAAAACAAACTAAAACAAAAAAGGGCTGGGAGCAGTAATAGGTAATAAGGTAGGAATTGCGATTTATAGAAATGAACTTCTGGAAAATTTCATATAAGCGCGCTTGTCGATTTCGTCAGTCATTTGTTTTCATTTTGTTTACAGTCGATTCCCCATTATTCCATTAATGGAGGCTCGGCAGGCAGGTTGTGAATGTAGCAAACAATAAAGAAAGTTGTCGTGCTACTACAGAACGGAAGTACGGTATGGGATAGATTCCACGGAATCGGATCGGTGGATAAAGACGGAAGAAGTGGATTTAAACAAGTCACGCAACTACTTGAGTCGGCCCCCGCAAGTTCAATAGAATATCACGACTCGAACTGCCTTCCACCAGACATCGATTTCTACTTCTGCACGTTTCGGGCTTCTGCGTTCTTTTTAGTTCCATGTTAACGTTGAGAACCACGGTGCATTTTGGGGCACGCTGGGAGCTGTCACTTCTGTATATAGCTCTACATCAGATTATTAACCTTTTCTTGTTTCCTCGTCACTGGTGGTAATTTTAGGAAATTGGGGGAACATTATCATCATTTAATATTATTCATTTTAATTGTTTTACTTTATTAAATTGTTATTTTTCTTCACTAATTACTTCTCAACAGTCGGGATACTGCCTGAAACCGCGGGATAAGGCCTGGCGTGTTACCAGTATGCTGATTACATGTATAGATATCCTCTTGCACTCTTGTAAATTAGGTCGCGAGACGAATAGAGGAAACAGCAGTCGGCGGCCGGCCTTGGCCTTCCGAGAGCTGTCGCCAAAGGAAGGAAATAGTTTTCAAAACCATTCATAATTAATGTTGACGCTTTTTTGTTTACCGTCATACTTTTTAGTCATCCTCCAACTTTTTATGGTCTCCACCATTTGCAGTTCATATATTGCAACTTTTCTGTCATCTTCAAAGTCGTGCTAGAATGTATTCTTTGACAGGGGCTTCAGAATCTTAAGGACTTTCGGCAGGATGAAGAACATACTTTATGTTTACTTTAATGACATATTTCATAACTGTAACTACATTTGCCATTATGTAACACCTGCTCTGTAGTTTGGAGATGGACGAACACTTCTTCATTAAAAACCTGCTTTTACTGTTGTCTTGTGGTAATAAAGCATGTTGTTGAACCATTACTTGAATATAAGAACATGATATGACGAAGATGCCAGCATTTTGTTGAAGTTGGAGATTTATTCTCAGGGTTTAATTATGAAGCGAAGTCTAATTTCCAATCGTTATCTTCTTACCTCCTTCCTTAACATTCTTATGAACTCCACACGCGAACATAATTTTGTCTTGAGTCTCACTGTGCTTATCTCCGTAAAATGATCTTGAGCATTTTATAGATCCCTTTTATTATGATTTCAAGACATAATTTAATAATTTTAATCTAATTAAGAAGGGCATTAAAATTCAATTTTCAATCTCATTAAACACTCTTACGCTAAATCAAAATAAAAATTTCAATAATATTAAAAACAAAATTTAAATCATTTATAATATAATAAATCCCTAAAAAAAATATTAATAAAGATAATAACAATAAAAAATCCAATGAAAACCAACCAATGAACAGTACACCGCCACGGGTGGCCGAGGTCGTTAAGGCGCGGACTCTTGAGCGGGAGGTCTGGGGTTCGATTCCCACTAGGCCCGTCCTCCCTGACTGGGTATTTTTCCAGGTTTTCCTCAGTCCTCATAACTGGCAAATGCAGATACCCTAAGCTTAGGCCTGGAACGCTTCCTTCCTTAAAAAATATCCTTTCCCAATTTATCATTTCATTTCATGTATCATAAGTACCCATCGCCTGTGATGCCTCAGTAGTATAAACGGGCGTTAAACACTACTAAAAAAATGAATATTACTTAAGGGCAGAACAGATTTCCCACAGCCTATTGTAGCACTGCATAAGCCACACGATTTCTTAGAACAAACTAAATTTCAAAGCAGTTTTTCGCCCTTCACCGTTAAACTCTATTGTGCCTTATACAGTGAGATAATTTGAAATACGAGCCGATAGGGCGCGGTACATTCACTGTGTGTAAATTGTGTTTAATTCTTCGTCACACCACTACATAAATAGTCTTGAAAAAAACGGTTTTTATGTATAATACACATGTAAAACGGATAGGAGAGTGGTAAGGCGTTTGGCAAGAAAATATTCTGCAATCGTGTTTTAGGTAGAGAAACTGCTCGTCCACTTGTTAAAGGAAAAATAGGATCTCTCAATGACAATAAACGTGTTCCGAATGAAATACAGGAATTTCCTAAGCAGATGCCGACAATGTATTACCGCTGAGGGGCATCGTTTCCAACTTGCCTTTATAACACAGTTTAGTGCTTGTTATTATTAAACTTTAAATACAATATCAGTAAAATATAAATAAATACTAACTTTGTACGCGGCGGCTGTATTTCCCTGTTTCGAATTGCGGCTGCTGCACTAGTAAGCAGTCGCGCTCTGGCACCCATAACTCAAATAACCTCATTGTACAAAGCGGAATATGTGTAAACTTAATAGCCCTGCATTAAAATAAATGAAATCTTATTACATAACAGCAGAAACATACTGTAGTACCAAATTGTGAAAATAAAAAAATATTATACATACTGAAAGTAATAATATTTAAGATGGCATAATTTGGCATATGCTGTTAACTTATTTCGACACTAACTTGAGCAACAGGGCTGCAAAGTGCACATAATGCGTGCTTCCGCTATGTTTGTTTGATCACATACCCTTGTGATCTGAGACACTTTTAAGACTACTCGAGAGCTTCGTAATGTGCATTCTCTCTGTTTATTATGCCAAATTCTACACCACGACTCCAATTTATTTAGCTTCTCATTTTCAATCTATCCTTATGGTCCATTGCTGGTTTACACTCGCTATCCGCGCATGTGCATAACCAGGCCGAGAACCTGTAAGCAGTCAATAGATCATGCTTAAAGAAATTTTACTCCAGCTTCTGAAAACATTTTTGGATCCCTACCCTCTGAAGTTTGTGTCGTGGAAAATTTAGGTTGAATTCCATCTCATAATGCTTGTTTAGAGGAAGTACATAATAATAATAATAATAATAATAATAATAATAATAATAATAATAATAATAATAATCGGTCCCATGACGAACCAGTCATCTGGTGTGTGAGTTTTTGAACGTGAATATTGTTCGTGTTATGCTGTAGTTCTACAATACATCAATGTAAGATAAAAAATAACAAACAATTTCATTAACAAAGAATAAATAAAACAACATTGAGATTTATCCCCAAAATCATGACTGAATAATTAAGAAGCTCTTGATTAATCTATATTTTTCTATTTATTTTCTTAATCTGCACTGATTTTCTAACGTCTGTAAATTGTAAACAGAATACTATATGTGTAAGTCTGTAAATAGATTATATAAATGAAAAGAAAAGAAATGAAATAATGAACTCTGAATCCTTGGTGCCTTAAAGATAAGAAAGGAACTCCCAAAAATAAAGGGGAAAAAAACTTTACTCAGCTTCACCTGCATTTGAACCCAAGACCTCCAGATTAATAATCACAAACGCTATCACTAGACCACAGAAGTGATTGATTAATGTTGTCATTATATTAAACCAGAGTTGCAAAAGCTACGGTACAAACAGGCATGTCATTAAATTTGAAAAATTCAAAAGTTTGATTATCCGCTATCCAGAGATGCTTAATGCTGATACTTTTGGGAATACAGCACATGGAAACTACAGTATGTCGACTTCTAACCGGTATCAGCGGCAAGTTCAACTCCCGAAGATATAAATAAGTATTTTCCATATTAGCTGTCTTAAGTAAACAGAGTCTTTATATGCTGCCGAACTATAATGGTCATTACAGATTGGACATGGATTCACATTGAATATATTTAGGTATTATGCCCCATTCACAATGCAAATTAAACGTAACGTAAACGTAAAAGCTAGATGCTATGCAATGTAAAGGAACCATTCACAATGAATCACGTAAACATTAAAAACCTACAATTAGACGTAAACTTAGAAGCTTGCAAGGTCAAAGGTTATGCGTCTACGTCTAACTTAAACTTAAGAAATCAGCCAATCAGAACACAGCTTCTCTGTTTGTAGAGCTCTATGGTAGAATTTATCTATACA
Source organism: Metallyticus violacea (assembly GCA_030762175.1). NCBI lineage: Eukaryota > Metazoa > Arthropoda > Insecta > Mantodea > Metallyticidae > Metallyticus > Metallyticus violacea. Next base: position 69,544,290 of record CM060845.1, read on the forward strand.
CGGAGCACGGAAACCAAATACAACTCTTGCTGCTTGCTGCTGCAAGTCCCGAGCGTCGGCGGAGAGAGCCGAAGATAGTGACTTCCTTAGATATGGTTAGATAATAAGGCTTTCAAAGGAATAGTACCACGCACAGAATGCGCTATAAATTGATATTTATGCTTTTTTTCCTGCTGCAATCAAAGGAGATTTGCCACCATTATAGTGATTTATCCGCCCATATCAATTTATATTTATGAAAAACCACTGGGTTCATTTTATATGAATTAATTACGAATTCCAATAAGAGCAGATCTGCCACTGTTACAATATTTACCCGCCTAACAATCGCCTATCAATTAATATTTAAAATTTACGGGGGAGAACGCATAGGTTACAGTGTAACAATAAAATAATACATGCAACATTTACACTGCGGCCACGCACAGTAGTTCGGCTCTCTTCGTTGTCGCTCGGGACTTGCAGCAGCTAGCAGCAAGAGTTGCACTTGATTTCCGTGCTCCGTGTAAGGTCAAGTTATGATACAGAACGCTGAAGATCATTGACTCTATAGACAGAATGGCGTCAATGGAAAAAAAGATTAAATGTGTTATATGAAAGGTATCCTTGTTCAAATTAGTTATTGAACGTTGCATATGCATAAACGCTACCGGCGTCTGCTCAGAAGCAGCCATTTTCAACCAGCTGTTAGTTGATCTTCGCTTGTTCTTATTGTTGTTTGGGTAATACGTTTGCGTCTTTCATTGGGAATGCCTACACACTACTATGTTAACGTGTTACGCCTTATTATATTATGTTTACGTTTAATTTTCATTGTCATGCTGTGCTCGCGGTCGTCCGACAAGGTCTTCAGGACGAAAATAATTCCACACATTTTAACCGCACGCCACCCCACAACGTTCTTTCTCGTTTGAGGCTTTTCTCGAAGTCATGCATGGATTGTCTCTGGCCCAGTATCGGAAATTGCCACTGAGATAAGTTTTCTTCCTGTGGCATGAGGAGATGCTGGAGTATCAGTGCCAGCATTTTAACGCACGGGTAGGTCTTTTGTCCTTGTCAGAGTTCCTTAACCCGTGAACCATCTGAAATTTGCAGGGATGAATCTTCAAATCCTTCAGCAATCTGCCCGATGTTGCGGAGGCTCTATTTCAGCGCTGCACAATCACGCCATGCATTTTCTGCAGTTATTCTGACTCATAACGTTACCGCGACTCTCCATTGTCGGAACCACATCAGAAGAACACCGCGTCGCTCTGTAACAGAGCCTGTCTGGATAAATGCTTCCATCGCCGGAATCCATGACTGCATCCCTTTATGATAAATTAATTGCCTCGGCATGTATTGCTACCACGTAGACGCACGTTCAGTCCTCCAGAATAGCCAAATGAAATTAGTAGATGCAATTTGGAGCATCCTGTAGATAATGGATATGAATGAATTCAATACGAGGCATCTAGTTACTGATTCAAATGCCGACACTCAAGCTCAACTAACTCAACCAAACCAGTATAAGGACTAGAGGAATAAAGCATAACTCTTGACAGACTTAAAAGTTCAGAGAATGGAGGATAATAAACTCAATAACAACTAACTACACATTTACATATCTCTTATCTGCATGACTAATTATCTCAATGACAAACTATACTTAAATTTCCATTGTTTAATGAAAAGTTTGTACAAATCGGGTTAGATTTTTTATTCACCTTTGCAATAGGCAGATCTATTTGTCTGAGCATATACGAACAGCAATAAAAGCCTTCCTGAAAGGAGAAAATCTTATCATAATGACCGAGTCATTAAAAGTTTTCAACAAAGTAATTAGAAGAGTCGTCCATGTGTTTGATGAAGCAGGTCTGCACGCTAGGTAGCCAGCAATTGTTTTTATTGTCATGGGAACTCCATCATCTGTTTCTGCACCCCCGTCTTAAGCAGCCACTGCCCTGCTCTGTTCCATCCATCAGCAATACTTGCTGCCGACCAGCTCTGCACGGAAATGAGTGAGAGTAGCAGTGGCTCAAGTATCTCTTTGAGGACCTGTATGTGGGAAGTGTCCATGTGTTAATTTCACGCTTTCTATCATAATTTTATTATCGACGGCAAGGACCTGCTCCTCCTCAAGTTAGATGTCACAATGTTTTCATTGTCTTATAGTAATACAAAACAATTAAAATAACTTTTTCTGTTGTCAACACACATTTTTTTGCCTAATTGTATGGCTTTCTTCGGAAGGGTAGTAAAGCTGTTAGTCCCTCGTCCTTCGTTTACGGCACGTAAAATAACTCAAGCCTGAAAAAGAGGTATCTGAGTGAAAATTATTGGCTGTTTCACACCTTGATTTGAATGGAACGCCAATGACCTAGGATGATAAAGGGCGTCCATAAAGTAAAATAAATAAATAAATAAATAAATAAATAAAATTGTTCTAAGTAATAATGGTTTTCTACTTTTACTGCACAGATTGTTTTACCCTCACAGTTATTTCCTACGTCTTCTCATTTGCCTTCCAAGATTTCATCTCCCTTTTGATCTATAATCGCATACTATTTTGTTTATTCTTCTTGCATTTATTATTTGCCGATACCATCGATTTCGATAAGTTTGTCATTGAACATATATTTTATTCAATACTTTTTACGACTGATTAATTGGTTCAACATTTTTTAACCATTTATTATCCACAGGATGTTTGTTTCTATTCCATTTTGAACTTTTTTCGTCTTAACTCTGATTTCATTTCATAAAACCAGTCATAGTTATACATAACTTAGTTTAAACTTCTTTTTAAACTTTTGGCGAATCGCATCCATACACTCTGGAGCTGTAGGTAAAGTTTTTGTTTTTTCTCTTTCTATTTTTGTTTTCTTTACTGGTTTTAAGATTTTGTAAATACTTTAAAGTACTCGTATGTAGGTTTAAGCGAGTAAGGATAGTTCAGATTTAACTGGACAAGAAGCTGCTCTGATTATCAACAAAATGATTATAATATATACGATGTTTTCAGTTTCGTTTCTCAGTTTCTTTGACGGTCACCTAATGTATGCAGCAATTGATTAATAGCCCAATTTTACAGCCATATAATAGCAATGCAATTTATTTTATATAAATACTACATTTTTATCTTATATAGTGTTTTAAAGAAAACTGAGTTTATATCTAATACTTTTTGCATATAAACGAATTGTTTAACATAAAATAAAAATTGTCTCCTATTCTAATTCTCCCGATTTTGTTTGCTCTATTGCACAACTTTTATTTGCTGATCAGAAGTATTGCTATTATGCTGGGCTTATAATTGTATATATTCTATAACCTAGTACTCGTAAATGTAAAATTTTTACTGAATGTTTCTTTTTTTTAATTTGAGTTATGTTGATCCCAACTACATTCATGCATTGTTATCACATTACCCTGTAATTACTCGTTTGTTGTTATAGAATTCAGATATTAACTAGAAAGGTATTAAAATTAATACATCCTTGAAAGTTTATATTCCTATTAGTATTATTACAGTAATACTATTAGAAATATAATGAATTTATTTATGTTTCCTTAAAAGGTAATTTTCTTAATTATATAAACTGGCGTATGCAATAGAAGGAATTAATATTCTATATAAACTTAGTTCAGCTTTATAACTAGAAGTTTCTTCCGGGCTTAGGAGCCGTGGTCTGTTGGAGCTAAGGAGTCCAAACGTTTCATCCCCACCTGCGGAGGACATCTTCAGTGACCAGCTGGCATTTCAGTCGTGCCAGGACCTTCGCCCAGAAGACTCAGACCGCGCCACTGAAGATGTACTCCGCAGATGGGGATGAAACGTTTGGACTCTCCTAAGCCCGAAAGAAACTTCTAGTTATAAGTCTGACTCCGGCCGTGAAAGCTTCCCATTACTCATTAGTTCAGCTTGTTTTGTTTAAGATAATATGCACAGAAAGTTTCAGTTTTTCTTTGAAAATGTTAGTCATATTGGATTCTTTGGAGCGATTTGAAGACATCTAATGACAGTGATAGCAATACAGAGAAAAAAGAGAAGGTTGCGGGAGGAAGGCAAAGGTTTTCTAGCAGAGTAATGAATTTCAAGGAATTAATGCTACTACAGTACGACGTTAAAATTTGTCTGTGATGTTATTGCTTTTTCAGGGCTAAGAAAAATTGGAGGAAGAACCCTTGCCAATACAATGTCCTTTGTCAAAACGTGGGATTTGAACTCACGCCCCTTAGAGAAGACAAGAATTTTACATTAGGCAAGGCGACTTTGAACCACCTGGTTATTCTAACATTACTCGATGCTGTTGATACTTGACGTGTCTTTGTTCGCAAGTTCACTTTGATGAATGTAAAAGGACACGTTAGCGGAAAAATTGAAACATTTATTTTTCATTCTGCTGACTCTCTTCAAAATGAGAATTCTTAATCACTCCATGCAGTAACCAAAGCAAAACTTTTGCACGTGTTTGATTCTGATACTACCGAACACTACTTTTCGCCCACTCGAAGTGTCTTACTATCTTAGTTACCGAAAAGTTTTGTTTCAAGGAAGCTGTCAAAAACGTTAAACCACATCCAAGGGAACAGATGGCACATTTCTTCTTCTTTTTTTAGGCACATTTATCAAAATGCCATCAGAAGTGACGGAAAAGATGCGAGTTGTTTATATTATAGGAATTGTCTGACAGCTGTAACTTTTGTGAATGCCATTACTTATATTTGCATATTTACCCTGTAAGATGTTAGACCTTTCTTGCAGTGCTTTTTGAGCAAATTCCTTTTGCTGAAGCTTGTTGAAGAACAAATTCATTTAGGACAATAACCATCACTTTCCCCTTGTTCTTTTGCTCTTATATGAAAATCTTTGTCAGCGGTGTGTAATTCGCAATAATAACTGCTTCAGGGCAAGCAAAACCTTGGGGTTCTCTCCCTAGTGTTCTTGAACATTCTGATGAATAGTCCGGGGCGGAGGATACTTTCGGAACCCTGTGCGCCTACGCCCCCAATGGGGGGACACCTGCGGGAGGAAGGAATGGGGTGAAAGAGACACCGGGCGCTAGGATCTACAGATTGGTAGCTACGTGAGAAGTCCCTAACATGTTTCTAGGTAAAAAAAAAAAAAACCCACTCCGGTAAACCCCCCTCCCCCTAAAATGGCCGTGTCCATGCCAGAGGCCGGGACAGAAATCTTTCTAAACCGCAAGCCTGGATCTTTCGACTGTGTAACAGAACCAACGGAATGAAATGAGAGATTTGAAAATCGTGGAAAGTAGAGGCTCATCTCAGCGTTCGCTTAAGTGACAGGGGGAAACCACGCAAAACTCAAGGTCAGGATGGCTGATTCAACTGGCATTGAACCCAGGACCTCCCGAATGCGAGTCTCAAGCGTTACCGCTTCATTCACCCCACTTCTTACTGTACCCGTCGTTATTTTTTGTTTAGACCTCAAGCTCCAGCATCCAACCCACCTTCGAATTTACTGGAAGGCTATAAAGTGCAAGGGAATCCAATCTGTAAAAGACATAAGCGATTTTATGTGTAAAAATGTCTAATTTTTACATAAAATATAACACTGTAGTATCACATCCTATGCTACTGTTCTATAGTCTATCCTATCCTGCCCTAAACCGATTATATCCTAATATCATATCCTATTCTGTTCTACCATCCTATCCTAATCCTATTATCCATTCTACTATTCCATTCCATTGTTATTATTCTATCCCATCCTATCCTATTCTGCCCCAATCCTATTATATGGTATCAGTCAATCCTATCCTTTCCTTTCCTAATCCTACCGCATTCTATTATCCTGTCCTAATAGCCCATCCTATTTTACTATTTCTATCTCATCCTATTTCATCTGATACATCCTACCATCCTATCCTAAAATACTTTTCTATCCCAACCAATCTTGTCCTGATCCTATATGCCTTGTGTTCATCCTCTTTCCGCCTTCTAAACGCTACTCATGTTTGCAGTACTCAAAGAAACAAAGTCCCTTGCTAGCAATTAAACACTGCATTAAAATATTCTCCGTGTACCTACTCTTAAATTCTGACCGAAGCTATTACCAGCCCCTGTTGAGTATGTCCTTTAAAGTACTTATTACTCAACAGTGACAGGTAATAATTGCATAATCGTATAAAAGTAGAAACTTTATTATACGTAACATTTTTCAAACTCTATGCTGTTTTTATTTAGCTAAATTATTTTATCATTCTCGCAACTATGTTTTTTTTTCTATTGGCCCACATTCACATTTACAATTATCATAATTTTTACCAATTTTGAACTGTTTTAGACAGAGTATTTAGTACGTCCTTAACATACCCAGCACCGCCACGGGTGGCCGAGGTCGTTAAGGCACGGACTGGTGAGCGGGAGGTCTGCGGTTCGAATCCCGCCAGGACCGTCCTCCCTGACTGGGTTTTTTTCCAGGTTTTCCTCAGTCTTCATAACTGGCAAATGCCGGGGAGGTACCTAAACTTAGGCCTGGAACGCTTCCTTCCTTAAAAAAAAAAAATCCTTTCCCAATTTATCATTTCATCTCATGTATCATCAGTGTCCACCGCCTGTGGTGCCTCAGTAGTAAAAACGGGCGTTAAACAATACTTAAAAAAAAAAAAAAAAACATACCCAGCTGCATGATATTATTATTTACTTTTTTTTTTTTTAACTGTCAAACAATTTACTTATGAGGTTTTATCTTGAAAGGTCACTGTCTCATTTATACTCTATACTTATAATATATAGAGAAATATTTTGACTAAATAAAAAAAAATCCCACTTTATAGGGAATACTCAAAAAGACTAGCCATTATACTCAAGAACATGTATTCAAAACTTACCCAGAAATTCCAATATTAACTTTTCTTTTATGAGAACGTTTCAACCTGTAGGTATAAATTTAATTGAGGTCTTGAGGGCTAAAAAATTAAATGTACACTCTGGTAAATAAAACAGGTGCTTCTGTTTTTGCTTTATGAAACTTTAAATGACTTGTAATACTGAGATATATCCCTCATAATTTTTGAATTGGGATTCGCTATTTGCCAGAAGACTGATAGAGGGACAGGGTGCAGATAACAGTTACCTATAAAGTAGCACGGTTTCCTCGTGCAAATAACGCGCATTTAGGAATGAGAAAGAGAAGAAGAGACGCTTGTTTGTAAATTACCGCGTCCAACCTCTGTCAGCCACTTCTCAAAGTCGGTGAAAGAAGACACCTTTGCATTTGCAGAGTTGGCATCAACTGTCAGTCAGGTTAATAAAATATTAGATTTATAAATAATTCCAACAAGGAGATCTGTCGTGCCTGGCACGAGTAGGCACGGCAACTAGATGAAGATGGATTGCCCCTTGCGTGCTCGAGAGATGGCCCAAGCCAGAGCAGCCCCACCACTAAAACAAACTGTCGCTTCTCCATCTCTACGTGGAAGGGCAACACCGCTCTATCGTCCTTCACTGTTGCCAAACATAGCACGACTCACCGGAGTAACTTCCTTGCAAATATGTAAATGGACACGTTCCAAAGTGGACATTTTTAAACGTTTATCCATCTACCTGCTTGCCTGTTAAATACAAAATCACCTAAGCTGGATTAATGGTATTGAATAAAGAAGCACAAACCTCTAATATATATATATATATATATATATATATATATATATATATATATACACACATTCTTATTGCTAGCTTCATCTGTTTCTATGCATAACGTTACCTTTGCTATTCAATGTTTACTTTTATCACCTTCACTTGTCTTCTTGCCATAGAAGAACTCTAGTAGTTCGAAATATAGGGATTACAAGTGTGACTTTCTCTTAGTATTTTATCCTTTTCTGCTTTTATAATTACTGTTAATTTAGTTACATTTGTTAATAATGTTACATTATTTTTCCTTTATATATATAATTTAATAGCCTTGGGTTCTGTTCTACTATAGTATGGTGTAATATATTGCAAATGTATGGAACTGTAATTTGTAGTTGTTAGTACAATTCTGTTTCACAAAGATTTAATCTAAACTTGTATTTTACAACTCCATACTTACAAGTGTACACGTGAATTTCATGTTTTATTCCATAGTAGTTTTGCTCTTGTAATTTGTATACATTTCTCCACAAGTGTAGGAATATTGGTAACGCAACTTTTATATATTTTTAATAATTTGCGAATCAGTTGACCTAAATATGCGAAGTATTAGCGAAAGTAACATGAGAATGTGGGCATGTGTATGAAGAAAAAATAATTCAAATATTTGAATACATTGATCTTTTTAGGTTAAGTATAATTAAAGTTAGGATTTAATACTGACATTGGCCTGTTTTAAATACATGTTTCAGTCCCCAGCATCTTAGTTTATGTTGTTTTTTTACGGTTCCCGCCAAATACCACGAAAATATTTTATTTTGCCTCATTCTTTTTTAAATTAATATTTTAATCTCCTTTGACATTGTTTTTACAATGTTTGCTTACTATTGCCAAAGAATATAAACAAATGTACATAAATATAAATTATCAAATGGACTAATAAAAACTAATAAATGATCGAACGCAATCGGGAAACTGGTTTCTCCTGCCATCTGTCAACTGAATTTGATGCTACGATGTAAGTGAAACATTACTTAAATATTGACATACACAAAATATTTAAAATTATCATTAGGTCTGAGAAAAAATATCAAACTAATGTTCTAGAGATGATAATAATCCGTTCTGTATTTAAAATATAAGAATTTATCTAAGGAGTACACACAATCTAATGTGAGGTATAGCAAGAATGTAGCAAACAGCTGTTCCTTCAACTTGCTGTTATATGTCGCTTGTAATTTTTTACTAGTACTTTACAAGTGTTCTATGTTATTTTGCGGAACAGAAGGAATACTACTTCAGACATTACAAGGACCTTTACTAATATATTTGTAACTTATTAGACCATACTCTTTCCCCTACAAGTTTACCCTCCTGACCTTGAACATCGCTTCGAAGCAGTGCAGTAGCTGAACTTCGCGAAGATGGGACAGTTGACTCTATAGTAGCGCCTTTTAGTGTGTAAATGTGAGCCATCTCGTCGTGTTCGTGCAGAATTTTGTTTGCAGTACCCTAGCTAATTATCTCTTCCAGAAAAGCAATTCATTATATTGCGAATAAATTCTATTCCAATGCATTAGTACACAATTAAAAAAAAAAAAAAAAACCAGAGACGTACAGTTTTAACATAGAATAAAATAGACAAAATCACTCCCAAAATTAGTTCAATCAGTGGCGGTTTCAATGGGTTCAAAACATAAAGCAACAAAATTATTAAACTTCAAACTATACAAGTATGCAAGTGTTCATTGTTTAAAACATGGTGACTCAGTAACAAGAGTGCGTTACTGTGAGTGCCTTTTTTTTTTTTTTTTTTCCCCTTCATTTGTGAATGAAGATTTAAGGACTCAACGCTTCTGTTCTTTTCACAGGAGGCTTGGTTTCACCTGAACAGCCTTGTGAACAATTAAAACATGTCCTACTGATCGAACCCGCGATCTTGGGTTTACAAGTCAAGTATAGTTACCACAGCACCACCAGGATCGATTGGTATGAATTTCAAATATTATTTAACATTAATCGTCTAAAGAATAAACAAGTTGTGTATTAATTAAACTTTAATGCGTTAATTTTCTATTTAGCAAGTTTCTGGTTTTTTTTTTGGGGGGGGACTATGATATTACCAAATCATATAAGACTCGCTTTTGACCCAGGTACATTATATAGGTGATAATATGTAAAATATATGTAATTTATAATTTTTATATTACATAAACGTCATTACATAATCGTACGCATTTCTGAGGGATATGGTGGCAGTGTATTTAATATTTCTATGGCTTACGGATTTAAGGTTATGGCAGTATGATATTATACTTTAGTACAACATTTCAGGTTCATTTTGTTCGTATTTAGGTGACTATCGATGAAATATTTGTGAAAAAAGCAATAATAATCTATGAAAATGTAATAATATTTCACTAGAAGACATCCAACCAAATTAAATAGCTCTAAGCGAGATTCGCACTTCTTTTATTACTCAAATAAGTTTCGCAAGGAAACAGACATACTCGTGCGTTGATAAGGAAACAGCAAATGCTTAGACATCATCAGTGATGAGCATTTAATAATTAATCAAATATTCAATTGCACATCTAATTAAAAGCAGATAAATGATTTTCTAATCAGCTGTTCCCTCGTGCACACACTAGTGTAATAGCTCTGCTCAACCGGAGAACATGTAAACTAACAATGCGCAGGTACATTTCCAATTTTCACCGAAGGCGAATGGTAATTATGAACAATTTTCTAAAAAGGTGATAAACTTTAACTATTTCCAACGTTTACCTTGGACAATGTTCACATTTATCAATAATTGTTCACAATAGCCTGTTTCTACTTTGACTGTAATACTTTTACTACTATATTCGGATTGAGCAGACTTTTTATATAGACCTGAAAAGAAAATCTTAAAATTAATAATAAGGAAATTGGCGGGACAAATGCATATAATGTGTAGCAAAATATAAGAAAAAGAAAAAGTTCAAGTTTTTTTTATGTTTTATTTTTATGTTTCTTTTTCTTTTCTTTATTTTTTTTTTCTTTTTTTCTTTTTTCTTTTTTTTCTTTTTTGTCTTTTATTACGGACGCTCTTCAGGTCATCAGCATCCCATTCAAATCAGGGGCTTGAAACGGCCGACAAATTTTGTCAGAGGTCTCCTTTTTTTTAGGCTTGAGTTTTTTATCGTGCCGTAAATGTACGACACGGGACCCACGGTTTTACTTCCCTTCCAAAGGTAGCCAAATTTAGAATATATATTCCAGTATTTTTCCGTAAACAATGCTTTATTCCATTCCTTTGATTCCATATACCTTTATAAATTCGCAAAAACAAATGAGAACACATATATGAAGCTCAATAATATTTTTAAAGTTCTGTATGAACAATGCTTTGCTTTAGGATACCTTTGTTATGAGTTATTTTTCTCAATATAAAGGTAAAAAATAAAAGTACAGCGTTAATTGAGGAGAAGTTTTTAATAAACCAGTTGGATCGCTTCCACGAAAGAAACAGTTTATAATATAGACAAATAGGTATTGTAGATCTAGTTTTGAAGCATAATAAGTGGGTGGACTGCAGAAAAAATACTTTCCGCTTGAACAAACTCAGTTTTGCAGGCTTCCAAAGATAAAAAAAACAAAACGGCAGCACTCTCTCTCTCTAATTGGCTATAGATTATTGCTGGACTGGGTGGGCATGCTGCGAGAATAACAGCTGTTCCTACTCTTGTTATGGATGATAATCGAGTGGTGAGCGTTAAAGCATGCTAAACGATACAATTGCTGCCTCTCCCCTCCAAACACCTGACGGTTTCCCGCGGCATTCCAATCCAAGCCAAGTCGGCGCGCTCAAGTGCTTCACATGCAAGACCATGTCACGTCTACTCCGACACAACTCTCCCCAGTTTACCTCATCTCAAAAATATCGAAACAGACACCACTTCTCTTCGTGTATATGCAGCCTATCTTGACTTCATAGTCATTGTACCCAATTCTTGGCACTTTTATGGGATGTGATGAATGTAAATACGAGTTGCTGTTGTTGTTGTTGTTGATTTGTTTTATTTACGGAGCCTCTTTAACATATCAGGTCATCAACGTCTCATTCTATTCAGGGCGTGAAATGGCCAACAAATTTTTCTCAGAGGCCTCTTCTTTCAGGCTTGAGTTCTTTTCCGTGCCGTAAATGTACGACACGGAATCCACGGTGTCGGTCCTGGTGGTGTAGTGGTAACCGTACTTGCCTCCTAAACCGAAGATCGCGGGTTCAAATCCGGCCAGGATCGATGGGTTTTTCGGGGCGTAAAAATCTTAAGTATGGTCCCGTGTCGTACATTTACGGCATGGAAAAGAACTCAAGCCTGAAAGAGAGGCCTCTGAACAAAATTTGTCGACCGTTTTATGCCCTGAATACAATGGAATGCTGATGATCTTAAAGAACGTCCGTAAATAAAGCAAACAAACAAGAACCACGATTTTACTTCCCTTCCGAAGGAAGTCATACGATTTTTACGCCCCAAAAATCCATCTATCCTGGCCGGGTTTCAAGATCTGATGTCTAGGAAGCAAGTATGGTTACCACTACACCACCAGGACCGACTGTATTTGCAAGTAAAAACCATCTTTGCTGACTGCTGGCCAGGAGGCCCTTGTTCGATTCCCGGTATTTACTTAGATATTTTTCTAGGTTTTGGAGGCCTGGGACGGAATCCACCCTGCCTCGTGAGGACAATTGGGAAGCTGCCTGATGAAGAGGTGGCGTTCTTCCATTATGAAAGCCGCATGCTAGGTGACCGGCGGGGTGCCGGCATGCTAATCATATGGACACCTGCAATACTGCCCTCTACCAATGAAATCATAAGACGGAGATAGATGATGCAGAGTTCGCCGCGGCAGACCAAAGCTCACCCCCAGTCTGTGGCGCCAAATGAGAAGAAGATTTGTAAGTAAAATGTAACATAATACAAGAAAGATCACCGCAGTAACATTAAATTGTATGTTATAGCAAAGAAACACAATGGGGGGGGGGGAAGTAAACCTTTGCCATTCTACAGTTCGAAACGTCATACTTATCTGTTATGGTGCCCAACAGAAGACATGTTGAAGAATCCCATAGGCTGCTGTTGTTGATATTCCAAAGTATTGGACAAGACAAGCTTTTACATTTTCTCCACCATCCATGATAGCGACGTTATAAGCAAGGGTTTTTTTTTTTTTTTGAATGATTTATTTACGGACGCTCTTTAATGTCTCAGGTCATCAGCGTCCCATTCAACTCAGGGCGTGAAACGGCCGACAAATTTTGCTCAGAGGCCTCTCTTTCAGGCTTGAGGTTCTTTATCGTGCCGTAAATGTACTACACGGGACCCACGGCTTTACTTCCCTTCCGAAGGAAGCCATACTTAGGATTTTTACGCCCGAAAAAATCCATCGGTCTTGGGTTTAGGAGGCAAGTATGGTAACCACTACACCACCAGGACCGACGTAAGCAAGGGGTGCGACGTCATCATTTATGTATTCATCATTCTTTTGACTTAATCTTAATTACTGCTTCTAGCAGGATTATGAGTTTTTGCAAAAGTATTGACAAGTTTTATTCTAAAGGACATGATATGGTTCTGGATATCAATTCTCCATTGACCATGTTATCATAAGAGAGATTACGAGGAAAGCTTAACTTGTAAAGGAAAACAATAGGTTGCGTCTGTTACAGTTCTTACTTATTGCTGGTGTGCGATAATTCCATGAAATTATTTGAAAAAGTACTTACAACATGAGGAACAATTGTAGAGGTAACCTTTTATAATTATTTGATTGAATTTTTCTGGGGCAATCTGTTGAGAAACAGAATGTTTATTTAGTGCAGTGGAAAATTTAGGTATATATTTCGTTACAAAAAGTACTAGAAACGTTTTTAAACAGCTGAAACCTTGCAATTATATTACTATAGCACAGTCTCTATTCACAAAATAGTATTACTTTTAACCAGTACGCAATATATTCTTTTTAGACAGCCCTCTAGTTTATAAATAAATTAGGAAATGGGGTATTTTACTTAATTTTCTACTTTCCTTTTTAAATATCGCATCGGTTGTCATTTTTTTAAAACAATTAAAATTTGTTTGTTTTTCGCACTACTTACAAATTCAGGCATTGATTCATTTGTTAACTGTTTGAACAGTTGAAAATCGTTTCGTAAGCATTTTTAACATCTACATTTAGTATTGATTGTAGTAAGGTAACCGGGAAATGTAAATCTAGCAAATACTTCAGCAGTATGCATTTTACACTGTATCTCAGAAAGTTTTAAAGCTATCAATAAAACATTTTTGAGAGACACTAAGAAGACTTAAACTAAATATGCTTTGTAAATGTTAATTCTCTAATGCACATGATTTTTTTTAGAAAATATTAAAGCAAAATAAAAGCTTGTTAAAAATTGAAAACACTGTGACTTTTTTCTCTTCTTTTTTTACTTAAACTGCAGACAACTTGCTATCCTGGGACTAGAATAATACATGGATATTCAAAAAGAAAGAATGGATTTCAAACTTTTCTTTCTTCCAAACTACGAAAGGTAGAACCATAATTCCAACGTTCCTGGACAGACAAAAGTTTAAAATTTGAACCTTCCAGGTAGAAGTTCCAATCACGGCCGCACGGGCGCATTTGCTTGCCATGTTGATTGTCTGCAGTAAAATGGCGACACAACAGGAAAAGCATTTTGTGTGCTGCAATTAGCAAACTAGAGTCCATTATTGGAGTTCAACGTGCTTTTCGCCGTCAGTTTAATAAACAACCAACGTTACCTAAATGACACCATTCCAGGACGTTGGATTGGAAGAGGAGGAGCAGAACATCAACTTCATCGCCGGTGACCTCCCAGGTTTCCAGACCTCACTCGTTGTGACTTTTATATGTGGGGTTACGAAAAGACCGTGTTTTTATTCTCCTATGCCCGACACTCTTGAAAGTCGGCGACATCGCATTTTTGAAGCAGTGAATTCAATAACTAGAGACCAGCTGATTCGAGTGTGGCAAGAAATGTGCCACTGTTTTGATATATGTCGTGTAACACATGGTGCTCATATTGAATGCATAAAAAGTGAAAATTGAACTTTTCTCTTTTCAGGAACGTTGGAATTCTGTTTCTATCTTTTGTAGTTTGGAAGAAATAAATTTTGAAATCTTTTGAATAGCCCTGTATAACTATACTATTTGCTTGAAACGAAATTAATTTTCAAAATTTGAAAAAAAAAAAAATTAAAATATTTTCAATTTCTTATTTATCTTGATTTTTATCAACTAACAGTGATATTTAAATACTTCTAGTTAGCACACTTCACATTTGCATACATTATGTGTGTGCACATTTTCAACAAGATTGGTTCAGCCAATCCTGAGAAAAATGTACATTTATGTCAACATTTAAGTTCTTGGAAAATAAGATTTATTTCTGTTTGAAAAACTTTTTATATTCGTTAGAGCGTTAAAATTTACAGAGCTTAATTAGTTAAGTATTCTTAATATTCATAAAAATTTCATATTGATAGGATTATAAATTTCTGAGATATAGTGCACAATGTACACTGCTGCATTATTTGCTAGAGTTACATTTCCTGGTTACCTTAAATAATAATAACAACTGTGTGCCGTTAACTTTCAGTTAAAAAGACAAATCTTCAAACCTCTTCATTAGTTAACGTTATGAAAGTATAAAGAGAATGAAAGGAAAGAGGCTACTTAGGAAAGCTCTGGAAAGAGAATTGCCCTTGTAAAAGGAAAAGAGGAATACCTGGAATCACAAGACATGTACAATTGGAACGTAAGTAAAACATGTAATAGTAGAACGATGTTGCACATTTTAAACCTGGTAATGAATAAGCCAGTTATTAACCCATGTTATGCTTGAAAGTTTGAGAACTAGTTTGCTGAAGAATCAAGTAAAGTTTATTTTACAGTAAGAGCAATTCTTATTTACCAAAATAAACGATTTCAGAAGATATTTTTTAAAGTAACTCTAAAATAAAGTACATTATTTGCAAAACTATTGTCGTTTTACTGAAAAGAGGACAATAAAGTAGATTATATTACATATTGTTTTTAAGTATATCCCATCCCTAAACGGATTTTAAAAATAACACATTTTATAAAAAAATCTACAGATTTTTATTACTGTCAAAATGTTTTGTTTGGGATTGTCAGTTTAAAATGCTACTATCCTTTGAAACTTAAAACTATGCAGAAAAACAGGGAAATCGTCTTTAGGCATTTGAATGCTTCTGTTCTGTTGTATCTTTCATTTTGTTCGATCATTCTTAATCTACTCGTAACACATAACAAAATGTATTGTTTACTGAAACATACAGTAACACTTAATAATTATTAAACTTCGGAAATATTTAAAGAGAGTATCGAAGTCTAAACACGAATAGAAATTATTAAAGTAGAGGATGTTATAAAAAATAACTGACTTCCGTCCGATATAGGTACCTGCAAGGCAAATACCTGTCGAGAAAGCATGCGAAAGGCCCAGTATTTAAGCTGAATTCTGAAAGCCGGAAATAAATAACACAAAGAAAATTAATACAGCCGTGGTACTTAAATTTGAAAATCTTGCTAGTGAAAAAAATAAAGTACTGACATAAAGAAGATATTGATAAGGGTAGTGGGGCACGAACTCGTAAACGGGAGGTCTGGGGTTCAATTCCACCGAAATCTCGTCCTTTCTGACTAAGAGTTTTTCCTTATAAATGGCATATGCCGGAGAGGTACCCCAGATTTCTTTCTTCCTTTAAATAAAATTCCAAAGTTATAATTTAATACATTGTATCATTAGACTGCAGCACCTGTGTTGCTGCTGAGGTTAAACGAGTGTTAAAAGCTATTAAAATCAAAGTATTTTGACTTGTCGTTTGTGAAAATTTTGTCCTTTTGCCCATTTTTACTCTGATAAAGGTTAAATTTAATTTAATATCGACCATGTCAGTAGGTGGTAAAACATAACAAATCACTAATATCTCATAATAGGAGGCGTTAAGTTTCGTGAAAAAGTCCCCCAGAATTCGCTAATATCTTCTTGCGAGAACGAAATTCTGCTACGAGCTTCGTCGGAACCCTTTCTACATTAAACAAAAAGGAATAAGCTTACAAAAAAGAACACTAAAGCAGCAAGCGGTATGTATTTAATCCCAGCGCAAAAACACGGAATGACTCTTCATTATTTAGAAAACTCGCGCACACTTAGCCCTGTCTTGAATCAGCAACAGAACAATTAATTTAAAATGATAAAAGGAGCAATTTAAATAAGTAACTAAATCATACTTTTAGATTTAAATTTAAGTTTATAACACCTTTGAGATTGCCAGTTTATTTTTTTTTATTATTTTTTTTTTTTTTTTTTTTTTTTTATGGGCGCTCTTTAACATGTCAGGTCATCAGCGTCCTTTTCAACTCAGGGCGTGAAACGGCCGACGAATTTTGCTCAGAGGCCTCTCTTTCAGACTTGAGGTTCATTTTCTCCCTTCCGAAGGAAGCCGTACTTAGGATTTTTACGCCCGAAAAAATCCATCGGTCCTGGCCGGGCTCGAACCCGCGATCTTGGGTATAGGAGGCAAGTATGGTAACCACTACACCACCAGGACCTACCAGTTTAATGTGGCAATTAAAACTATTTGATATTCCCTTTTCAGAGAGAAGAATAACCCCTATAAAAAGCTATTCCTTTTCATGGTTCAAGACTGAGACACGGGTTAGTAGGTTATCAATCTCGCTATGAAACAAGGGCGATGAGAAATGAAAATATTTACTTTTGTCAAAGAATTATTATGTAGTTCTTTTGTTGGATTTCATTGTTAGGGCCGATTTATTGTTGTGCGTGACTTTGCTGATCTATGATGGGCTAATCAAGGGCGCTTTATTTCCCCACAAGAACTACAGCTAAAATATGAATAGAAACAGTCCACCATCCCTTCAAAGTATTTATGTAAAGTAAACATGAACTCAAATTTTTAGGGTAGAATTCGAGGTTATTTTTGTAAAGTTACTTTTGTCAGCCTGAATCTTTTGGATTACACAAACATTATCTGAAAGAGCATTTTCGTGCATATGAAACCCTGCATAGAAATCTGATACATGTTGGAAAACGGAATTTAAGTGAAAATTTGCAGTTGTGGTTAAATATTTAAGGCTCATTACCAAATCTACTTTTCAAATGACTATTCCAATTATGTTACGTCATCATAAAATCGACCAAAATTTTTAATTTTGGCCAATCATATCCCAATATCAACCAAATTCCTTTACGGCGAGAAGTGCATTTTTCTTCTGCCAGTGTAGTGACTCTTTACTTCCTATTATAATTCCTGAGCACGCAAATTGTACATTTAACTAGCTTAATGTCTATCCACTCAAGCAATTGTTTTTGGGTATTCAGCCAAACGTCTGAAATCATTTTGTAAATTATGTAATAATTCCTGCATAAGTAACCATAAATTTTAATAAACACGTTGTTCGGACTGGTAAAATGTTTTTCTCATTTGGTATTAGTAAATGGAACGATAGCGGAACGATGGATCTGTAATAGTCAACTTTTGTCTGTTTCATTATCACGGTAGATACTCATAAGTTAAGTATAGCATTTTATACAATTGTTAATATTCTGTGTCTGGAATAATTTATATATATATATATATATATATATATATATATATATATATATATCACTTTTATTATTATTCTTCATGACATAGTTCTTAGCCCGAATTTAGCTCTGCTCTATTTGAATTACTGACAATCGATGTTCGTCTGTCGCAAGATGGCTTGAAAATATTAAGTATTCATAATACATATGTACAATTATTACAATTTTAACCAAGTTTAAGGGAGTTATATTTAAATTCTTATTTTTCGTGAAATAGTCCTATGCTTTCCAGGGCAATCTCAGATTCCCTTGTGATAATACTTGTGATAAATAAATGTTTTCTTAACAGCAGTCTTAGCGCCCATTTATGAGATTTTTGTACTTCTCGTGATATACATGATTTTTCCTATCAGTGCTTGTAATATTATATTCACAATTTTTTACAGTATTTTTCAAGTTAAACGCTTTTTTTTTTTAACTTAGAACTAGATCTATAATGGTTCTAATTGAAAAAAAAAACAGTCTGAATTTATCCAGCTCATTTTATTCCAGGTGCTCCTGTTGTACAAAAAAAGCAAAAATTCTCTTCTACATAAAATTTACCAGTTAGATAAAAAAAAAAAAAAAAAAAATAGTTACTTAAGTTTGTTTAGTATATACAAGAAATTACATTGAAAACCTTTCTTCTTTGTTTTATGTTTGCAGATCATATTTATTGTTTTTAATTTAACTATGAGTGCATTATTTACGATACATTGAAGTAATATAAATTTAGAATCATTATCAAAATATTAAAAAATGTCAGTTTTCAAATGTAAAGTTACAGATTTCCTTTTGGTTTTCTGCCACAATTATCATAGGTTTTGTTAAGTGGCGTACTTAACATGGGTGCGTAGGTCATTTTCTTGCAGAGCGGTTGTTCAGGTGCTGATGAACGGAGAGCTTGGCACGGTAAAGCACAGCACGCATTGAACATCTGCAGCAGTTCCCAGCCCGCCATACAGGTACCTGCTTTATCGACACACAGTAATTGGAGCCAGAGTGTTCACGCAAAATGTTTACTTACCGTAAGTGTGGGAAAATGCTGTTAAGTTTTATGTATATATATAGAAATGTGGCCTTCAGAGTATTGTAGTAGTGTTTTCATTAAGATTATTGATCCTGCAATACATTTTTTTACTTTATATACTTCACAGAAATATTTGAGAGAGTTTTGGGAGGAAATTAGTGTCCTGAGTGAATAGCTCCGTGATTTAAAAAAAAAAAAAAAAAAAAAAAAAAAAAAACCGTAGCGTAGCGTAGTTCCACTCAACAGAATATCATACTCAGGATAGCACAGGGCGATGTAGGTAGAAAACTCGTTAAACAATTTATATACATGATTATTAAACAGTAGGTCTGTTTTTACATCGAAAGAAAACAAAATATGACGAAGGTACAGTGAGCAAATTAGGAAATCATCGAATTTGTCATGTGGTCCATATAACTCTACCATGTCCTTTCAGCAGAACATGGACAGAGAAATAAAAGGATTTAAAAAATTATGGAATTTATTATTATTATTATTGTTGTTGTTGTTATTATTATTATGTTTTTAAAAGATAGAAATTAAACAACAAGATCTTATATATGGAGCACAATCCTGGTCTTTCAAGAAAAACGACCAGATAAAACTAGAGGATAACATAAAATTAGCAAAATTAGAGGAGAAATCTATTTTGCTTATGTGATAACAAGAGCTCGAATACTCAAATGGTAGGACTGGAAATTGTATATAATATGGGCGTATACAACAAGAAATTTTAAGACTATAAAGTAATGCATATCAAAGGTACATTTGATGCGGCTTGGCGGGCCAGCAACTTAAAAATGCAAAGCATGTATGGCTGGATACTATAACATTTATTAAATAATTATATAGGGTGTTCCAAAATCCTGGACCCAGTAGGGTCCCTGTATATATTTTTTTTTTAAATATTTTCTTATAAAGAACATTGAGAAATGAGCCAGTGATAACAAAATAGATATTATCATAAAATGGAAGCTATTTTACATCGAGGAAAAGAAACATCGACATTGTCTTGAATCGCCGAAGATTTGATCAAACGGAAGAAATTAAACATCTAGAAATATATCTATTAAAATTTAACTTTAACCACACACCATAAAGGCAATTTATGAAGGAACGATAGTTCCAATCCTAATATACCGACTACCAGCATGGACAGAGACGAGGAAAGCTAAGATTTTCCCAAAACACCAGCGAATAGAAAAGTACATACCTATATATCAGAACATCTAAAGCCTACAGAACAGTCTCTTAGGGTGCTTCTTGTGTTACAGATTTACACAAATTACAGCAGAAGAGAATGTCAACAAAAACTCCTAATTTACAACATGACCCACTGGTGCTATCATTCAAGAAGTAGAAAACAATAATATATACGTAAATGAAGTTTGTGGCTTAAGCGATAACGCTTGGAACTTGCATTTGGAGATCCCGGGTTCAAATTCCTTGAGGCCAGCGATCCTGACCATGATTCTCTTAAGGAATGCTGAAATGGATATTTACTTTCCACGAATTTTCCGCTCGCTGTTACAGGATCGAAAGTTGGTGTCTGTAAAGGTGTTTTCCCCGGCTTCTGGTATAAAAGTAGATATTCTGAAGGGTTCGAATTCCTTGGGGGAAGGGAGACTCCTCCACCGTCAGGGTGTTCGACCTGGAAACATGTTAGGGACTCTGTTCACATTCGTGAATAATGGCCGTCCAGTACTACCGCCCTCTCCTAATCCTTTCCTCCTGGGACGTAGGGGCAAACGGCCAGCCTGATAATAAAAGTTGAAATATCAAAATACCTCCTCCCCCAAATCTAAATCAACCCTACTGAAAGTTTTACAAGTGGCAATAAAACTGGAGAAAACGTTAGGTTGACAGAAATTACATTTATTGACTCACTAAATGAAATTCAAACTATATAATGCATGTTCTAATAATCGCATTGAGCAAAGTGTAATCTTGAATGTTTTAGAGAAATTAGAAGGATTTCAGGATATAGAAAACAACGCTAAATGCTTTGCAATATGCACCGCCAACAACAAACCATTATATTTAATAGAATAAGTTCAAACCCAATGAGAAATAGCCAAATTATAAACAAGAGCACTGAAAAACCACTTCCATGATCTAATAATACCGTCTGCAGCTACTAATCTGAAGAGCCTGGGTACGACTCCCGGTCAGGTTAAGCTGTCTGGGTAAGATTTTTCTTTCCGGAGTTATTTCTTATCCTAAAAAGATGAATGCTTCAAGTTACCAAGACCCCCAAGCTCATCTGCGCCATCATTTTAGTTCATTTCACTTATCCCTATAGACTACAGACCAAAAGCATTAAAAATAAATATACTAGAACTTAACCACCTAATTGGATCAAACATTTTAGCTGGGTTATGGGCATGTAGTGTTTGATAGACGGAAAGGGGCTGACAAATAACTCGCGAAAGAGAACAGAAAAGATGCATACATGATTCAGTAAGTGGCAAAGCAATTAGTACAAATAAACTATACATAGCTTGATAAACGTTTATATATGTGCAAAACAATATATCGGGCTTTCACGTGAAAACTTTACCGCACGCACTGTGTTTTGATTCTCGGTAGCTGGACGTGTCGTGGCTGCCCAGGAACGTACTTTTAAGTTCTGTTCTAAAACGACGTATAACATCTTACCTCATAGAAGATGCTGGAAACGTTGTCCACCTTCAGCTAAACAAGCATTGTATCATAAGAACACATTCTGATTGACACGCTTAAGTTCGGTCACTATAAGGTTTTTCATTTGTGACATTGTATTTTCTATATCTTATCAATATCTTTCCTTTTCATTTTATGTGCATGTATTTCATCGTTAATTAAGAAAATATTCAAATATGACTTCCTTAGTCTAGTGATAGTTTACGACTACTAATCCGAATGCACTGAGTTCGAATCCCGGTCAGTTAAGCAGTCTGGATTTTTTTTTATCTCCCGAACTTTTTACTTACTCTCATAAGGTTAGTGCCAGATAGCTTTAAGACGCCAAGAACTCCGAGCCCATTTGCGCCATCATTAACTCATTTCATTTCATTCATTCCTGCAGACTTACAGCTATAGTATTCAGTCCACACTCTACAGACGTCGCGAGGAAAGCAACGCAGTCAAAGCAACAATAAATAAAATACTATGAAAAATAATGTAATACTCTTAACAATGTAACTAAATTAACAATAATTAGTTATGAAATAAAGTCTGCATAGAAAATCTAGACCTAATTATTCTACTCCACAATGGATGTTTATGATTCATTTGTCCGCATCGAGAAGATTATTAGAAGAGTAATTCCCAGGTAATTCCCAGGTAATTCCCAGGTTCCAAATCATTATATGATTCACACACTAGACGAACTAAAGAATAGCATTCGTCAAGAGATGAATTTAATTCATCAAAGAGAGGACAATGGGTAATTTTATAAGCAGAAGACAGAAATGTGCGGAAAATGAAGGCAGGCAGTTCCAGGGTGATATGGGTGTCTGGATCATGATTACATAGTGTTTTAAATGCGTTAAAATAGATTAGATTGTCCAACTCTTGCGTCCCTCCACCCGATCCCCGCCCTGACTAATGTAGCTCGGCTGACCGAGGGCAATGGCTTATCGACCGATAAAGTATCCATCGCCGCGTCGGACAACAGATAATTCGGTTACCCAATACACACTTTGAAATAGAATTGTTATCATTTAATTTCATTCAAATTTATTGAACGAAACTAAAGATAAGGCAAGGTTCTAATATAGTTAATGGGTGTAAAATAACATTACATGTTTATTGTCATGTGACCACACTTGCAACACAGAACCAGGTAGTTATGATTCTTTTAGAGAAGATACCTATCTAGCATTCTTATATTTTGAAAAAGCTTTCGATCGAGTATCTAGTCAAAAGTAATGGCAACTGTAAGAAAAAGAAAATACCCTCTTCAAACATATATGGAGATGAAACATGACAACATCTCCTATAATTCAAGCTCGTTAACAAGTGTATTTCAATATATTGTTATGCGCGAATGATTAAGTAATCGTCCAAAAGAATTGAAGATGTCAGTTTTTAATTTTTATCAGCTAAGTAAAAAATGCACACACCAAAAATGTAAAATAATGGCATTTGAGTATGAGAAGTTATTATATTGAAGATAGTTATAATAAAGGTATAACATGCAGCAATTTTAAATAGAGTATAAGCATCTAAACAACGTGTGATAGTATAAACATGGCTTACGTCTAACCACAAAAGATACCAGTTAATCTTAAGACTGTACCGTAACTTCTTTATGATACTGAAGCATGTCCCTCCATAAGAAATACCGCCACGGGTGGCCGAGGTCGTTAAGGCGCGGACTCGTGAGCGGGAGGTCTGGGGTTCGAATCCCCAGGACCGTCCTCCATGGCTGAGATTTTTTCCAGGTTTCCTTCAATCCTCATTTTTTTTTTTTTTGAATGATTTATTTATGGACGCTCTTTAACAGCTCAGGTCATCAGCGTCCCATTCAACTCAGGGCGTGAAACGGCCGACAAATTTTGCTCAGAGGCCTCTCCTTCAGACTTGAGGTTCTTTTTCGTGCCGTAAATGTACGACAAGGGACCCACGGCTTTACTTCCCTTCCGAAGGAAGCCATACTTAGGATTTTTACGCCCGGAAAAATCCATCGGTCCTGGCCGGGTTCGAACCCGCGATCTTGGGTTTAGGAGGCAAGTATGGTAACCACTACACCACCAGGACCGACTTCAGTCCTCATAAATGACAAATGCTGGGAATGTACCCTAAACTTAGGCCTGGAACACTTCCTTTGTTTAAAAATATACTTTCCCAATTTATCATTTCATCTGATATATCATCAGTGTTCATCACCTGTGATGCCTCGGTAGTTAAAACGAGCGTTAAACATATATATATAAAAAGGACATAAAACAATAGAGATATCAGATTAGGGCGATGAGGCGCTGCACGAGAAGAACGGGCTTAGAAATCAAGATATTAGAGAAGAGTTAAATATTATAGAATCAGCCACATAAAAAGCTCGCAAATTTAAGAATAGTGCAATGTGTCATGTAAATACAGTGACAGTCATTTACATAGTTCAGCCGTTCGGCAGTTAGACCCTGTATTGCAACCGGTATTTTCTTGTGACGCTCAAAGGATTTACCATTGTAAAACTTAAGTGCAACAACAACGGAATTTAGTACTTACCTCCCTGACACACAATCCACATCATTATAGCTCAAACCCACAAGTGACATTTATTAGGACTATTTCACGAATAAAATAAGAATTTAAATACAATTCCTCTAAATTTGGCTTACAAAATTGTAATAATTGTATATTTGTACTTAACCATTTCAAGCAATTTTGCGACAGAAGAATGCCGATTGTCAGTAATGCCAATAGAGAAGAGAAAAATACAGGTTTGGGGCTATTTCATAAATACAACCAGAATATAAGTCATAAATATATATATATATATATATATATATATATTTGAAATTCGTGCATAGAATATTAACACTTGTATAAAATGTAATACTTATGAATATCTGTTCTATCCGCAAATCGTGAGACTGAAATGAACAAAAGTCGACTATTACAATCGCTATCGTTCGATTTTCTAACATCAGCTGAGAAAGAAAACAAAACAAAAAGATAACATACAGTGTCTCTATTTTTCTTTGTATTCTGTGGTTTGGGATTCCTGATGATAAGATCAATTTGCACATTTGACGCATCACCAAAACGCTTTGAAGAACCCTCCATTTTGCGTTATGATTGTCGATTGTTCATGCTTTCGTTGTTATCAATAGCTCCCCACCGCCTCTAGCAAAAGTGCTTAGTGAAGCGTGTTCGGGAATTATATGGTGGAGGTAAGGAGTTGGTTACACTGACCACAAGACAAACGCACTTTGCGTGATAAAACGGACTTTTTTTTTTTTTTTTTTGATAATTTCACTCCGTAATCCGGCTATGATTGGTCAAAATTTAAAATTTTGTTTCGTTTCAACGATTGATTTTAAGTCGAAGTCATATGAGTGAAATAGTCTTGATATGCGTCAATTTCCGACTATTAATTAACCTAAATTCGTTTCGAATATTTTAAGTTCCTGCAGTGCGTGAGGGTTAGTTGAACACACTTTATTTTTCAATGTACCCAGAGATAAAATCAAGGGAACGAGGAGGAATTTTAAACGATTTTTTTTATTTCATTTAGTTTTCCTTCTGTGAGCACATGACACCTTCGATTTTTTGTTTTCTAGTCATTCACAGAACTTATTTCATTTAATGTTTCTCATGTTGGAACCGGTCTGCAGAAAACTTTTCGCCTAAACGCCTGTCTCGTTCTGCGACACGACTTTCTATATCTGATGTATGCATTGAAGATGAATATACACGACGTATTGGATATCTCACTTTACATAACACTACTGCACTATTTAATTAAACATCATTCTCGTTTGCACCAAACAATTGACCAATCGTGTATAAATCCCTCTCACAACTGAATGGAAAATAGAATGGTGCCGCATGGGATAGGTCCGCTGGTAGGCCGATTTAAGTCGCGACTTTTAAAGTGCTCTCACTGTACAATGCAAATGATCATCTCCCTAATTTAGTATTCATGTAATAGATCTGAAATCCGACACTTGGAAGGCGAAGAAAACGTTGATTCGAGGAAGTTGTAATCGTATACAGTAAAGGATGATAACGTCTATAATTTAAATACCGTTGTCCATCTCGATAGGTAGGCTAGACCTTTTGCTGTGACTGCTTTTTCTTCTGGATTTTCTCATTTGTTCTACTTTATCTCACCAACATTCTCCCGTTTTTTGTTAAAGTTTTTCTTCATGCGCATTTCAGTTCGTTTCATTTAATCGCTGACAGCCGTTTATCTTCTGATTCTATGGGTACTCCTTGGGGACACTCAAATCCCGAACTGAGCGAGTGGTAAGTTTGCCCTGTTACTTCCGCAAGTATCCCTTCCGATTTTCAAGATATGAACTCACTATAGCTGCCTAGTGGTTCGTTTAAGGACTGCTGGCAGATGGGTTTTGTGGCACCATCAGTTTCACATATTTCAAAGGTTGCTCTTAGCTTTTCTAGTTCCATAGCTTGTCCATAATTTGCGATCTTTTTTGTCCTCTACACTGGAAATATATTATGTATTGAGAAATCACAAAGTTATTCTATTAGTAGTTTTAATCCGCCACTGCAAAGCACTTTACTGTGATCGAAAGAGGTTTGAAAGGGTTTCAGTGGTCTTTTTTGTCCGTACTGACATCAACGGCTATTATTCTGCTACCGGTCCTGCGCATATTGTTCTGATGAAAGATGGTGTTTCTCTCTTGGAGCACTGTAAGTGATAAACAGATGGGCAGACACACAAAGAGATGTCCTTGGCTCCCAAGTTCCACGACCTCACCACAGGATAGCCCATCCATCCATCCATCTCAAAGTTCCACACGGCACACCTTTTCACCGACCACTTCGAGTTCAAACAGTTTCGAAACAAATTACTTGTGGCACAAAACGAGTAGCACTCTGGTGTTACAGTAACGTTTTACTTTCCTGCTAGCCCTCATTTTCCCCAGCTCATAGGAAAAAATGATGGAAAAACAAACTTTTTTCTTGCATTTATAAACAACATTCCAAACCACCTATTAACACCACTTACATGCAGCTATAAACTGTTTCAATATTCATTTCAACGCTATTTTTAATTATAGATAGTTTTTGAAGAAAACTGAAAATTGGCAATCGAAGATTGCTGTGTTAAGTGATTCTTTGTTTTTCATGATATTTCTGTTGTGAACATTCAATGTTATTTATGTATGCCTGACTCAGTAATTTGCTTTCTATAGCTTTTGTTAGTATTTGTAGTTGATAATTTAATACTTGCATGTTATTTTAACAGTAACAGGAGTGTGAATGTAAATATTATTAGCAATTAAATGAAAGCGTTGCAATCTATTAAACCATCCACTACCAGGAAAAATTGTTAGTTTTACACGTGAAATCCGACCAAGAAGGAGAAAATGGCGGCATATGTGGTGACGACATCGTTATACTAACAGCAAGAAATGCACTAAAGAGCATAATATACTAGAATGTGCGACTAAATAAATACAATAATTGTCAAAAATGGAATGTGTAACTGATTCATATGCACAATGTAACTCGGGTAAATCCTAGAAACCTTGGTTTATGGTCTTACGGCCTCCGTTCGCCTGCTGTTCATTAATCGTACATGGTGACAGTGGCAAAATTATATAACGCTTGGTAGCTCTGAAAAATAAACGAGAAACCGCTAAAAAGTATGCACAAAGCACTGTGGGGGGTGGGATAGAAAATATACACGCGAATACAAATCCTATCATATTCATCAATTAACCAAATCAGATAACTTTTGAATATTTTACTTCATCATGATTGAATTGCACAACCAAATATTTCAGTGTAAATGAAAATTTCTCTAAAATAGTTTTGATATTAGGTCCAAGGGCGGGTATATGGAACCCGGAATTCGAAATTGCTTACATCGTGTTGTAATAATGCCTCCATTTCATTCTACTGTTATTTTACGTAAGTAGGTAAGCAAGTTTAAAACTTAGTGTTGGATGATAATATTTATAAGGAAGTTTCAATGTTTAGTTTAAGGCATTAATATGAGCTTGTGTTACTTAGTGATATTTCTGAGTGGCTGCTACTAACCTTCCGTTTATATATATTCGTACTTTTCTACAAATATAACGGGTCATCTACAGTTCCTGCGCACTCGGGTGATGTACACTGTGCAGGAGAAAGTTGGTACTCTTACATTTCTGACATTCCTTCCTTACTTTGCAACCGGTTGTTAGCACGTATTTCGTTCACCGTTGCTAAGGTTTGTACTTTGAAGTGCTTGTGGTTAACTAGTATATACGCTCGGCGCGCTGTCAGTGTTGCCAGCTGAATTCGCTCCTTTAGTAAACTCTACTCTACTCAATAGCTGCGGATAGACTTCTCGATGACTCTTTATTTGCTATATGAAATCAAAATTCTAACGTAAACATGAGAAACTAAACCCTGCAAGGCAACTAGGTTCTCACTTATATTTCTGGATACTTCTAAATAAGTATGTATATATATATATATATATATATACTTTTTCTTATAACTACATCACAACTACATAAAAGTTCTTACATATTACTTTTCCAAACTTTAAATGCAGGTTTTCTTCGTTCATTGGTCTTTTTTTCTCCCTAAGAATTTATTCTTTCCTGCACTAATTTATTTGGGAAAAAAACTACAAACAAATGAAAAGAAGACATTTGTTTCAAAAGAGAGGATATAAAAAAATATTAATAAAGTAATTTGGAGGTCTCTACTTAAGCTATTCATATTTTTCATTTTACTAAGAATAAAAAATTATCTTAAATCGTTTAAGAATTTCCGAATTTTTAATTCGGTGTATCCTTTGGTACTTTTTTTCCTTCTGCTTTTGTCCTTTTAAGGGTAGCTACTTTTCCCCCCTCGTATTTCTTACTTTTCCTCCACTTAGCTCGAGGTTTTGGAGGTCTTGGACCTTATTACTTACCTTTTCTGCTCTTATCTTTTTCTGCCCTTTCTTCTTACTCCTGATAGTGTTTTATTCTACTGTTATCAAATGCCTTTTCCCATCTATTTCTCTGTAATTTTTTTTTATTTGTTCCTCGTCATCTTCCTTCTTTGTATTTAACTAGTTTATTCATTAAGTCAGTGAATCAGATACTTATTGAACAACATTTGTAACAACATTTTGACAGTTATCACAGTGTTTGACTGTTAATACTTATTTACCAGCTCATCAATCGCGAGCAAATTTAATTTTATCAACATTCGTTTAGTCACCCACTATTGCTGAGAATGTTTTCATGGTCAAGCCAAAGTAGAAACATCCTACAGCATGGCTGCCAGCAGCCACTGGACCGCCCATGGAGCATCACGGCTAACAAGGTACACACTGCAGCATTAATGATGAAATAATTACCGACATACGCGATGGAGTTAACACCTTCCACAGCTGCCTTCTCCTGAACCTCAAGTCAAGGACAAAGAGCGCATTTAGCAGACCACCAGGGTGGAGTTTTCATTTTTCAGCTTTGCTTTATTTCATTGCTGGGTGTAGCTTTATTTTCAACCTTATTAATAAATCAACTTCTGTATAACAGCTAAAGAAATGAGTGACTGCATTTATATATTGAACACAATATTTTATATTGTTTGTTCGAATCCATTCACTTAGATATAATTATGTGTTTAATCTTAAATAAATACACTATAATGGAGGAAGTTACAACTTTGAGTACCTTCTGTGTAGGCTTCTATTTTATCCCAAAACATGAAATGCATTTTTAGTAATGTTTATTCTTACAAAATTAGGGAATGTCGGTCTTGCTGGTGTAGTGGTTACCATACTTGCCTCCTAAACCCAAGATCGCGGGTTCGAACCCGGCCAGGACCGATGGATTTTTTTCGGGGGTAAAAATCCTAAGTATGGCTTCCTTCGGAAGGGAAGTAAAACCGTGGGTCCCGTGTCGTACATTTACGGCACGAAAAAGAACCTCAAGCCTGAAAGAGAGGCCTCTGAGCAAAATTTGTCGGCCGTTTCACGCCCTGAATTGAATGGGACGCTGATGACCTGAGCTGTTAAAGAGCGTCCATAAATAAATCAATCAAAAAAAAAATTAGGGAATCAAATTCCAGTTTTCAGTTAGTTTGAGAATAATTTAATCAGTAAACTATTTCTATTACAAACGTTTAACAAGGGAAGGTAAGTTTTTCAGCCTCTCTACAGGATATTTCAAGCATTCGTTGTATTTGGTGTCTTAATTGTGCTTTTGTTTCCTGCGAATCTTACAGTTAGGTCTTAGGCATTCCTTACAAAATTATTTGTTCTATTTATTAATATTAAAGTCACTTTAATGAAAGCAGTTAAGTGTCAAACTGGGTAATTGAGAACCATACTAAACAAGGGGTTGGCACGCCGAGCCTATTCGGGTTATATTCTGCCGCCAAAGCGCAGCAGCCAACGCGTGCGTTATCAATTGATGGCGTTATGTTAATGATGACTTTGGAATGCTGTTCACCATTTAGAAATGAAGCATTGCGGTTTGCAAATCTCTAGTTTGACATGGCTTTGGCAACGCCTAAAATAAACACACAACTATCATTCTTCCGAAAAAAAAAATTGCGTATTAATTGTTGCACTGAATGTATGAACCTTGCTAAGTAATTTGTGCAGACTGTTTCACTTAAGTGACGTCATCATAAAATCGACCAATCAAACAAAGTTTTGAATTTTGACCAATTACAGCCCGGTATTTCAGTAAAATTATCGCAAAGTTTTATCAAATTCCTCTACCGCGCGAAAAGCATTTGTCTGGTCAGTGTAGCCAACTCCATACCCCTAGTAAAATTCCGGAACACGCATCACTGACCACTTTTGCTAGCAGGCTAACTTAATGTGTATTCACTCAAACAGTCTGAAATCATTTTGTAAATTATGTATCAATACCTGCCTAAGCAACTATATATTTTAATAAATATGTTGGTCAGATGGTAAAATGTTGTTCTGTTTTGGTTTTTTCAGTTAGTATTAACAAATCGAGTGTAATAGTCGACTTTCGGCTATTTCAGTCTCACGGTTTCTAAATAGGTAATTCATAAGAAAAGATTACATTTCAGGCAATTGTTAATATTCTTTGCGCGAATTTCAAATATATGTTACTTTTATTATTCTTATTCTATTCATGAAATAGTCCTAAACCCGTATTTGGTTCTTCTCTATTGGCATTACTGACAATCGACATTCGTCTGTTGCTAGATGACCTGAATACGTTACGTTTTATAGTACAAATGTACAATTATTACAATATTGTAAGCCAAGTTAATGGGAATTATATTTTAACTTCTTATTTTATTCATGATACAGTCTAATAAATATCACTCGAGGGTCTGAGATTGACAGATAAATTATTCGCCACGTTCGTGAATTTATCGACAATCTCCGACTCCCTTATGATATACTTGTGAAAATATTACGAACTCTCAGAAAGCGCTAATGAAAGAGGCAACTATATTTGAATTATTTTGAAGAGAGATAACACAAAAATACTTAAATGAAAATAATAAACATTCCCGTATGTATGATAAATTCAGAGCAATTTTCAACATTCACTTATTTTTGGATATGAAAGTTCGCAACTAAGCGAGTAAGATTTTAGTACTAAAATAAAACGTTTACAAATAATTTGCGGAACAATACTAATACATTGAAAAATAATCCATTAAAGAACCAAATATATTTAATAAGCTACCGATATTTTTTAATTTGAGGTAGGAAATTTCACCCTTTTTTTTTTTTTTTTTTTTTTTTTTTTTTTTTGATCGCTGGTCGGAGGATAATTCCATTTTGCATATATATAAAAAGAATAAACAGGCATCTGTAACACTTGACTAACGCCTATCGACTCCCACAAAATAACAATGGAAGAACGATTGATTAACACAAGAATTAAGTAGTTCTACTTCGAACAAACAAAAACATATTATACATTTCTTTGAAGAGTAGCTAATTATGCATGGTTAGAACGCGGATGGAACATCAAGTCAAGTTAAAATGTTAATAATTTCAATATTACAAACTTGAATGACATACGCTTTAAGTCGAAATAAAAACATCTCTGCAAAGCCCATTTTCTTTAATACACAACATATAACAGCTAAACGGACATCCAATAGCATGTCATTACACCCTTAAACAGTTTAATTGCATCTCACTCTTGCCATGTTACAGGGATTCTTTAACAATATTTATTTGTATGTTATGCCTATGGCTAATTTTTTCAGCTAAATCCTAAGCATGTCTTTGATTAATGCTACTGTACATTACTTTCATTTCAAAACGTTCTAGTCTGAATAATCTTAACATAAATTTAATTTAAAAAAAAAGGTCAATAAGGGGGAAGTTTAAAACCAATGTTCATCAAATTTTAGATTCACCTCTCAGCCCTAGCCATACCTACTTTGAACACTCCTACATTTGATGTTTACATTTTGAAGAGGGTGCGTTTTTGTCATCACATGCTTTTTTTTTTTATCGTTACTTCGCACCTGAACTGCTGTTTGTCTACAGTATAAAATTACTGAATATTTAATGTAGGTAATATTTGTGTGTTGGTATTAAATTATTTCAAAATGAGTTATACCTACTAGAAAGAACAGGATGAAACGGATTGGTCAGAAGTTTCTAAACTGACCGCATTTCTGTAATATTAATAATGCTTTTTTCTCATAATAAATACTATTTTCATCATAAAACAATTTACTTATTTTTTATTTTGAAAATACAAAAGGTATGAGCGCTCAAACATATTCAGATTCATTACAGGAAGAAATAAAATCTTAAATACAATTTTAAAGAATGCTTCAAATTATTGTATTTCAGTATAGAAATCGCAAGTACCATTCGCACATTAAGAGAAACAAGAAACCTTTCTTTTGAGCTAAGACAGTATTTGAGCCTCTAAATGTAAGACTGACAATGAAATAATTTCCAAGATAATTCATAAAAGAATGTATAAATATGACGTGAGAAACTGCTATTAAATAAAAGACTAAATTAAATAAGCCAGTATAGTATTTTATATATTGGTATATTTCTACAATACTGCAGAGAATGGGAAGTGTACACTCACAAAATATACAGACATTCATGTAATAAAAATTCAATTCCCTCACCATAATGCTTTCTTTTACAACGTCGTAATTTTTATACAAATGGATCTAAAAATTGACTGTACTTATTTGGTAAAAGAAGCCAGAATACCTGAATCTGCCTGATAAAGAGAGGTGACACTCTTTCAATCTGTAAAGCCCCCTGTCAATGAGATTGTGTGAAACTTAAACAGTCGCCGCGGCTGGCTCTAGCACTTTGGAGTTCTCATGACGGAAGGAACGAAGGATTAAAGGATCAAAATGAACGAGTCAGGGAAGCATTTTTCCATTAAAATAGTAACAAAAACTGGTCCTGTAGCGCACTTGGTAGAACATCTGACTTGTGTGTTTAGTATCCCGGATTCGATTCCCACCTAACACACTAGCACTTTGGAGCTCTCATGACGGAAGGAACGAAAGATTAAAGGATCAAAATGAACTAGTCAGGGAAGCATTTTTCCATTAAAATAGTAACAAAAACTGGTCCTGTAGCGCACTTGGTAGAACATCTGACTTGTGTGTTTAGTATCCCGGATTCGATTCCCACCTAACACACAAGTTTTCTTTGATTAAGGTTCCTTGTCCACTCCAGAGTCTGGTGTATTGAGTGTAAAGCGTAGGTGTGTGTATCGGCGCCGATTTTAAGGACAGATTTTGGGCAAATTCCCGAAAAACATGTATTTCAGTCTCACACACGCATATATATATATATATATATATATATATATATATATATATATATACCTAGGGTGCCAAAATGTATACACACGTTCACAATAGATATCTATTTAATATATTTCAAAGTTGGACGAAAAACAGCAGTAATGTGTAGTATGATGTTCTGTGAAAGATATGACTGACATACATTATGATAGCGTTGCTACGTGACAGGTAAATCAACAATGAACAAATGAACCCAATATTACCGTGTGATGTTCTGTAAACAGATGTGACTCACGTTACGTTATGCTAGCGTTGCTACAACAAAATGGAGCCAAGATTATCGTTTGGACAGCGGAAAGCAATTTGGACAGCGGAAAGCAATTTTGAAGTGGTATTGAAAAACGGAGAATGTTGTTGCAATCCAAAGGCAATGGAGACGTGTGTGCAGAACAAACCGTCAACGCGAGTAACAATTGCACGCATTCGAGACAAATTTGAGATTCATGGTACCGTATGCGATGTTCACAAGGACAGATCTGGAGATCTCTCACAGCAACAAGCCTCGCGTACTCGGCTATGGTTTTGGAACGTTTTGAGCACTCACCATAGAAATCTACAAAGCAATGTGCACGTGAAATTGGGATTAGCAGAACCAGCGTATGTCGTATTGTTAAAACAGCAAAGTTGAAAGTTTTCATCCCAATTAGTGCTCATCATTTTCTGTTTGTGTGAACTCAGTTTTATTATGTTAACACAGTTTTTCTTTGCTTGAAGCGTATATACATTTTTGACACCCTCTGGTTTTATATATATAAAACCATAATATCAGAAAAAATAACACAAGACACCTAAAAATGTCACAAAATCAAATGTAAAAGATATTTAAATCATAACTGGCATATATAGCGAACTGCTGGCCATCAAAGAGTCCATGGAAATAGTAACAAAATACATTAAAAGTGTAATTTTCAGGAATACTAGAAGCATATTGATACATTTTGGAAAATCTGGTACAGTTAGAGGTTAAATGTATTAGAAGTTGAAATCAAATTCTATTTGTACAAAGTTTAGTATGTATTCAAGGTCAAATAAACATTATAGAAGATCACTAGAACTAAAGAATTTAACGCATACTCTCAATCTATCATATAAGATGATTAAAAAAAAAAGACGAACAATGACTCACAAATGCAAAACAAAGAGCAAGGATTGCTAAAATAAACAAAAGAACAATACCACTCCGTCCTTTAAAAAAAAAAAAAAAAATCCGTTACGTAGCAGTGGCGTAAACTAAGCGAATTCCTCAGCAAGTGGAATATGTGAAGGCTATTATAGAGCGCTAGGGCAGATAAATTACATATTGAGTTTTCTTTCAGAAATTGGAAGGAAGCAGTGACTCAGATATTAACTACCAGGAAATAAGTTGATACTGCTAGAGCGCTTTTTAAATTTCGGTTTCAGGTATAACCCCCCTTCTAATTATCCGATTTCTCTGATTTACAGAGACTATTTCTATTGTTTTATTTAAACTACATATGCCGAGTTTTGTTGCGAAAAAACAAGTGTTGGTGCAATTTGAGAGATTTTTAAATTTTGGTTTTCAGGTAAGCTCTCACTCAGAATAATTTGATTTTGCTGATTTTTGGAAACTATTTTTTTTTTAATGGAATATACCGAGTTTTGTTGAGAAAAACCAAAAATTGCAGTCGCTAGAGCGATTTTGAAAATTTCGCTTTAGTTAATCCCTACTCGTAATGGTTTAATTTTACTGGATGACGAACTCGGTGAATCGTTTTTTAATTTGTCGGCATATGCCGAGTTGCATTGAGAAAGAAATTGTTGCACACACAATTACAATATAACAGTTTTGTCATGTTACTTTTGGTGCCTAGTATGTGGGATCGGTGGAGATATTAAGAAATGTTTAAAAAATATTTTCATGGGTACAACATCCTTCGGAAATAGCTAAAAAAGAGAAAAAGCAGACATAATTCGTGTTACCTCATGAATCAGAATAAATATGGACAAATATTCTGTTATTTATATAAAAATATATATGATTCACTTGTGTAAGCTATGGAAGAATTGTTCACCATTATCATTAGTGTTATTATTACATTTATTATAATTATTGTTAGACAAAAAACTTAAACTCGAAACTGCTCTAAGAATTGTATCAGTCGAGCTTTCCTGGTTCTACTAAAGTAACAAATATCCTCAGCTATGAGCTTATAACCATATGGAAACATGTGTATACATACTTAATCGCCATAAAATACATGTTACATGAAATGAGAATTTAGAATTAATTAAATATGAGGGTACGTTATGAAGTCTAAAAATTGCCAACACGAAACTTGAACATACCCTATTTGAGACTCAGCTTCAAGGGCATGTTAAAATAAGCTAAAGAAGTGAAAATGGTAAAGTAATATGCACACGTTGTGGAAGCGCGGCGCAAAAACTCTCTGTGGTATCGCCCACTTGACAATGAACCAGGGAAATGGACTAAATAAGTAAATAAATAAAGGAAACCTTCCACCCACTTCTCCACTTGGAAGAATAGCTCCATAGAGGAACGTAGGTTTTGCCTTCAACTGTTTCCAGAGGCATTCATGGGCATAACAGGAGCACATTGTCTGAGCGACAGATGTTGACGACGATGCGGCCGTCAAGTCAAACCCTTTCATCTCCACTTGGTTCTCTTTTCAACTCGAGTTCTCACAAAAAGCCTTCCTTCATGGGTAACATCCAGTATTTCACACAAAAACAAATGACTGTTTAGCCTCTTCTTGGAACAGTTGAAACGCGGGGCTTTTATCCAAGTAGTTTGTAATGATTGGAAGAAGCGACCGGGGTGGCTCAAGCGGTGTAGCTTGCGACATACATTCGGAAGGTCTTGGGTTCAATCCTTGAAACCTTGGATTTTTTTCGTGATTTCCCTAGTCGCTTAGGTGAATTTTATAATCCACGAATTTTATGCTTTCCCATTTCATTTTTTTAATGTTTTATTTATTGTCGATTTGATTGTATTATCTTTTCCCGATGTCTGAAGATTGTGGACTGAATTTACTGAAGTCCACAAGGTGTAAGTGTGTAGAACTGAATGAAATGAAATGAAATGAATTAATGATGGCACAAATAAGCTCGTAGTCCTAGCGTCTTAATGTTCACTTTCTCAGGGTAGGGAAAAACTTCGGGAAAAAAAAAAAAAACAAAGATTGACCTGACTGTGATTCCAACCCAGGGCCCCCGGATTAGTAGTCATATCATTTTATTCTGTTGTTTCTGTTACAGGGTTGAAAGTGCCACGGCGTGGTGGGCTATTGTAATGTGATGTGACAAGGTTTGAAAGAGGCCTCTGCCAGCGTCGGGGTGTTCTACTTGGAAACCTAATTAGGAACCCTGACTGCTCGGTGTCTCCTTCACCACATCCCTTCCCCCGGAGGTTCTCCCACTGGGGGCGTACACACAAGACTGAAGATCCGTAATACCTCCGCCCCTAACAATCCAGCTCAACTGACAGCAAGAGAATGACTGCAGAGGAATCTTTCACGGACACCATTGCGATCTCTGACAACTTCTGTTTAGCACAAAGGTATGCAGAGGAAAATATCGACTTGAACATATATCCAGATATTGTTGATTTTTCCTACAACTCACTACGTTAGTTGAAAAATCGAGATAATTATTTCATTGATCAAACTTTTCAATTTGGTCTACATCTGTTGGTGCAGCGACTTGCCAATATTTTCATCCCACTGGAAAAAGTAAACAAGTTTTATCCAAATCCGAGGAGATTCTATGGCATAGGTAAATTAAAATTGGTGATATTATCAATTAGGAAACTTTAATTTTGTGTCTCAATTTAATTATTTAAGTTGATGTTAATTTTTATCCTTTTATTTTCATATTTTTTGCATCAAATTTTGTTTCTTTTTCAATTTTTTTTTATTTACTTACGTGTAAATGATGATTTTCAGATAATTCTTTTGTTAGGAAGTTGTTTACTTCCATAAAGAACGTGCTGAGAAGCGAAGACAGACAGAAATGTTAGCAATGCAAAGATAAGTTCACAGAAGCTTCAGATGAATTGGAAAAAACAACGAAAAAGAAAACAAATGAGGAATTTCACAAAATTGTGGGACACACAATCGGAAAGCTCTTGGAAGAGAAGTGTGTTCCACTTTCAGAGAATATGTAGCACAAATATTTCAAAATATAAACACATGCCTTCATATATGTGAATTAGAAAGGTAATTTTCAAAACATAAAATGATTCTGCCTGGTAGAAAACATTCCTTAACAACTGACAACCAAAATTAAATTCTTGTGACCTACTGTACACTTAATACAAAATAAAAAGTGCTGATGAAAGATGAAAAGGATTATCTTTTTGTATTTTTAAAAACTGTTTACATCCCGTTTTACTGTGTTATTGCAGATACTTGCTTTTCATATAAGCACATGTTGCGAATCGAAGTCCTTTTGATTTTGCTGAAGGGGAATCTGAATTAGTTTCTGGCTATTAATCTGGTTATTTTAAAGATTATTTTGCTGATTAGTGCATTTTAAGCATATTTGCATTGCATGCTTCAGGCCTAGAAGGTTGCATTAACTTCCTAGCTCTAATGATGACAAAATTATAAAAATAATTAAAGACATTTCAGTTTTGTTGCGTTTCTGTTGCTCTCTCATAAAACCATTAAATTAGAAATACCATACGCCACCATTTATGCGGATGTTATTTTTTATAGTAAAATATACTCGTCCACGTATCTTTTCGAAATTTCTCTAACTTGTCACCGTTTGTCATATTAAAGATCTTTGTATTCACTTTTACTTCGTAGTGTGAAGCACCTTTTTTTATTAGTTATTACCGTAGATATTTACTTCACCTTAATAATATTATGAACCACTCTTCACCATTGCTGACTAAGTATTTATATTAATCTTCTTTGCAGCTATAGGATTACATTTTTTTAATTAAATTAATTTTTCAAAAATAGTTAAATTCACATTCTCCATATTCAGCTTCTTTTAATTTTCGTAATTGGTAACATTGCCAATGAACAGAACACACATGCACAAACTGATGACAGTATTTTGATCGGTTGAAGAAATTTGTTACTTCATATGATGGGAAAGTAGAGTCAAGCGAAGAAAAATTGTCTGACTATATTAAATTTTGTAAAAGTGAAAAACAATATGCAAAATTTTTTATGCTGTCTCAATTTGTTTTTGAAAGTCTCAACTTGTTTTTCAAACACTAGGATATTTTTTTCTCTCACGAATACAAGCACAATGGACCAAGGAAAGAAACTGGCTTGCTATCGATTCTGTGAAAGGACTTGGTTTGGTAAAATTCAATTTCGTAAATTTTATACGCAGATATGTTTATTTGTATAATAAAACATAACTTTTATACGCAGATATGTTTATTTGTATAATAAAACGTAAATTTTATACGCAGATATGTTTATTTGTATAATAAAACGTAAATTTTATACGCAGATATGTTTATTTGTATAATAAAACGTAAATTTTATACGCAGATATGTTTATTTGTATAATAAAACGTAAATTTTATACGCAGATATGTTTATTTGTATAATAAAACGTAAATTTTATACGCAGATATGTTTATTTGTATAATAAAACGTAAATTTTATACGCAGATATGTTTATTTGTATAATAAAACGTAAATTTTATACGCAGATATGTTTATTTGTATAATAAAACGTAAATTTTATACGCATATATGTTTATTTGTATAATGAAACGTAAATGGTGTGGTGAGAAGTGTGCAGGAGAATACAAAGTGATACAAATTATGACTGAGGTGCATAAAATGGGTGGATGAAGGGAAGGGTGTCAATATTTTCAAATTTTAGAATACGATAACCTTACATTAAAAAAATGAAAGGTTATGACAAAAATAATGTAACAGGAAAATGAAAATTCAAGTATTATTGTTAAGTGAAGGTGCAGTATTAAGAGGTGATCTTTCCAGTATCCAGGCAGAGTCCACTACAAAGGAAAAAGTAAAAATTTACTTTCGAAATAAAACTATTTTGGGAACCTACCTCAGATGTTTTATACTTTTCTTCGTCAAATAGTCTTTTTAGTATCTTGCTTTGAGGATACGGAGATCTAACCATCTCTGATGTTACCCTTGCCTGAATACCCAGCATCCCCGAAAGCAACGACATCTATATTTCATACCTATAGTCCTCCTCCGAAGCGTTGATGTAGTCAGGAGGGATGAGATGCCAGGTGGGCTCCGGGTCCGTGGCCCCTGGACCACCGTAACAGTCCACGTCGTAGCCGGTGCTGCACATCCCGCTTGTGGGCTTACATCGAAATTTCCGGGAGCACTCTAAACGGTGCGAGTTTTAAATGGAAACTGTAGGATCTTACGAGGCAGCAATCACAGACTGCAATGTTCTTATCATATCATCGCGTTTGTTGCCAAGGCTACTGCCCACCTTGGGCCATCTTATCTCCTGCTACCATCCATCCATCCGTCTATCCGTACGTTTCCCTATCCCGTTCTTTATGTCAACATTCGGGATGTCAGGGAAGTCGTGTGTCGATGCAAACTATCGCTCCATAGCAGGAAACATCTGAACAACAATACAAAATGGGCATTTAAATCGATAGATAGCGGTGTTTATTTTCCAAACTATATATGTACATTAACTTTTATATTATATGGGTCCAGCGATCATACATGCATCTATGTAATACCTGCGGACAATAAACCTATATGCCAATATTATTTACTCTTATACAAAAGTATTAACACACAAATAATCATATTACATAAAATATTTATATACAATTACTAACTCGCATATAATTATATTACTTATATGAAAAACACACATGTTCTCTTTCTTTCATATCTGTGTTCATCACAATTATATATTATTTAAACACATACAGGCGCATTTTACGTAAAAACTCGTCCAGCTTTGACCAATTTTCTTCCTGATCAAGCAAGTTCCAGCATGCTAACCTGCCCCTATTCGAGTATGTAAACTTAACTCCAATGTTCACCCTCCAAGTTCTGCGTTTTGACAATGTGCCAGAAGGGTTAAATAGGGAATTAGAAAGAATTGAAATGGAATGATTGTGGAAGAGAGGGGTCAAGAATATCAGTAAACAGGCAGGACATGAAGCAGCAAGCAGAGAAAAAGAACTTAGCAATAAGCTAAAAATAACCTGGGGGAAGAATTTATGCATACATAACTTGAATTTTAAGGACCGATCAGGTATGCACTGGGGACTTGGAAAACACAAAAAATTATCAACGAAACAGGTGATAAAGTGGGAATTTAGTGCGTGGAGCTGGTGTACAGAAGCCCTACTTCAACGTTTCTGAAATAATAGGTAAGAATTTAATAACAGAGGCTTGTCGTAAATTATTAATAAAAACCATTACCTTCCTTTAGATTTAAGCCTTCTGGATGATCATACCGATAACACCGTTCGTCATAATTTCCATGTTCTTTCTTTCTAATGACAAGCGCTTAAAATCAACCCATCCAAATATTCATAAATACGTTATTCAGTTGTCTGTTTTGCGTTTAAGAAAAACATTTTATTCTTTCCTAATATTCACAAATTCTGCCCAAATGAATGAGTTTCTAATTCTCTTTTCAGTATGATAATTTTTTTTCAATTATCCTTTTAGGAATCCAAGTTTCCTTGCCATGTGTTTCTGAGAAAACAACACCGTCTTCTGTTGCTATTCTTCTTCACTACTCTCAATAGACAACCTTGATTTCCATGAATCTGCTTCCGCTACCTCGAGGCGTACACATAATCGGCTAGAGGACTAATAAAAACGCAACGTACCACTTAAAATTAAAATTTTCCGAAAAAAAGAAAACCCATGTCAGTAAGTTCGAAATAAAATATAATCTACTTCTATACTGTTTTATAGATTTCATATACTTTAACTCTTACAAACTTTTAATAAAAATTATCTGGAGAAATATTTTGCATTGGGTTAGTACGGACGGAGTACATTTTAGTACTTCAGCCTTGCTCAGGGTGTGTCTACGCCCCCAGTAGAAGCACTTTTAGGAGGAAGGGATGAGGTGTGGGAGACATCGGGCGGCGAGGATCCAGGGGTAGTGAGGCACAAATATAGACAGAGCACCTGACAATATTTCCTGATAGAACATCCCGATGCCAGAGGAGTCCCACTCTCCTAGGAGTTCCAGCCCCCTAGAAATACCGCTTCCATACAGACGCCGGGCGTAAACTTTTCCAAAGAGCAAGCCACCGCTAATAGCACACAGCATCAGCCCCTCACTTTCAACCCTGCAACGTAATCAACGGAATGAAACAGATGAATGGGAAACCAAGGGATTTGAACCCGGCATCTACAAAATGCGAACCATCCAGTAGGGTGGAGAACTATTTTACTTGAATTGTTAACGTCTGATAGCAAATTAATGGATAATCTATAATTATATGTGAAAACATCCATTTTAAAATACTGTCGATAACTTCAACATATAAGCTGCAATCAAAAGTTTTTTTTTCAAGAATGC
Source organism: Metallyticus violacea (assembly GCA_030762175.1). Lineage (NCBI taxonomy): Eukaryota > Metazoa > Arthropoda > Insecta > Mantodea > Metallyticidae > Metallyticus > Metallyticus violacea. The sequence continues at coordinate 69,586,568 of CM060845.1, forward strand.
GTATTTCAAAAAGACATGCGTAATTACCACTTTCACTTCTTTCTTTCATGATGATTGAGGATTAAGTGGTTGACATTCTTCTTGAATTTTAACTTTCTATACATGCTGTACATAAATATTTTAAATTAAAATGCGGTGTCACGTTTCTTTCCTGTCTACTTTTGCTAAGTCCTCGGAGATGTCATATCTAGAGACCCGAGTTTCACAACCTGCTCTATCACTTACGTTGAGCATCAGATTCAGAAAGAGAGGACAGTAGAACGCACCAAAAACTGCTTCTTTCCAAGCATTGCAGACAGTCTAATACCGAAACTCGTCTTTTACCACCGCAAAATTCATTACGAAATACAAAAAGTTATGTTCATAAGTTCAATCCTATACAACGCCCTGACATGTCTGAAGAAATGGTGACTCGTTTACTTCTTCTTGACTGCGACATTCAACACGTGAAAAGAGGCACTTTTCTTGATATTTACCATCATGTAATGACAACTGGTTAGCGTTGCTGACTGCTGGCCGGGAGACCTGGGTTCGATTCCTGTTGCCTACTTAGGAATTTTAGGGAGGAATTTTGTGACGGCAATTGAGAAGCTGCCTAATGGAAAGGAAGCGCTCTTCAATCAGAAAGCCGCGTAATAAGCGACCTGCAGGGTGCCTTCATGCTGATCACATGTTCCCCTGCAGTACTGCCCTCTATCAATGAAGTCGTAAGGCGGAGGTAGAGGATGCAGAGGTCATCGCGGCAGGCCTTGGCTCACCCCGGGCTGTAGAGTGCCAAATGAAAATGATACTAACTGGCAATTTCAGTAACAAATCTGCAATTTATGAGAGCTATATTACAAAGTATTCAAATATCTTTACACCTTTCATGTAAATGTATAAATAAGTTTATAGGTTGTTAGTATATTATTATATTATACAACATAATATTAACTCATGTAAATTAATTAAACATATAAACCTGGCCTACCCTGAGATACAACGGAGATCTGTTATTTTGAGATATAAGTAAATAAATACACGGTTACTGTCTCAGATAGTTGTTTTATATTAACAAAGGGAACTCTCTCTGTTGGTTACTTGAGCTTTTCATTCTTTATATTACCGCCACGGATGGCCAAGGCCGTTAAGGCGCGGACTCATGAACGGGAGATCTGGGGTTCGAATCCCACCAGGACCGTCTTCATTGTCTGAGTTTTTTTTTCAGATCTTCCTCGGTCCTCATAAATGGCAAATGCCAGGGAGGTACTCAAAACTTAGGCCTGGAACATTTTCTTCCATAAAATAATCCTTTTCCAGTTTATCATTTCATCTCATGTATCCATGAGTGTTGATCGCCTGTGGTGTCTCAGTAAACACTATTCAAGAGAGAGAGAGAGAGAGAGAGAGAGAATAATAATTATGATGATGACAATAATAATAATAATAATAATAATAATAATAATAATAATAATAATAAATCTTTAATCTCGAATCTCTGTTCTGTAGTATATTATAACCCTAAAGCACACTAGTAACATTTACGTAATATATTTTATAAATAAACAGATTTGTTTTCGGCTAACTCGTCTAACAACATCCAATTAACTATTATAACTAATTTAAGAGCTGGTAGGAAAACTAAAAATCACAAGTAGCTAAAAGGCAAACTTATTTTCATGAACAATTTGCGATTCCACTTGTTTCAATAATAAAGAACCCAGTTTCAGGAGAACTTTTTGTGGGCGTATATATGTGGAGAATGCACATTTAAATTATATTTGCCCGAAGGCAGATATTTTGTGTTTTAATTATTTGATTCTCTCCTTCCGCCCCTTCTCCCTTAGGTAATGTATATATGATTCTCTGCATACCAAAAGATAAATGTCGTATCTTTTTTCTTCTTTTCCTAATACTTGTGGTACAATTTGGGAACCTCTTAGCAACTGCAATCACTTCTCTGGAAGGAGAACACCATACAATGGTATAACGGGGAGGTTTAACGCTAACGTTGCATTCAATTAAGATTGAAACAGCTAGACATTATCATTAAAGGTAACTAAATGCAGAATTATTATCCAGTAATATAAAACTGAATCCGTAAAAATGAAAAGTGCCTCAGATATGGCACAGGAAAGAGATTTGCTACTTGAAGAAATTTGACGATAAGATAACCCTCAAGTGGATTACGACCTTCCTTGAACAAAGCATTGCCTATCGTTGCAGTATGAGTACCGTTTAAGCCTTAAGCTTCAAAATTGGCATACGAGTGTACATAAGTGCTTGATACTTCCGACCGTTCACTCATACTTCACACCTCTTGATGCAGTATTCGGCACTAAACATCTATTGGCTTTAACGATAAGTCTTAACGGCCATTGAACCACGTTAAGCTAATGCTAAAAAAATGCAGTTCTCTCTACTCTGATCAGCTGGAGTTTTAAACGAGATATCAGTTTATGCCTTCATTTGTTTTCATTCAACTCCGCAGTGTTATTGTTATAACGGTTTCTCTTTTGTTAAAGCCTTTAGCAAACAAAGCTTAAACCACTTGTATTCCTTCAACTTCTCTTTGTTAACTTTGTTAACTAAATATTAACTTTAAGAATAGGGTTTTCTGCAATTAATTGCTTAAAAGATTCTATTTTGTTAAAGGGGAAAAAAAAAAAAGTTTTGTGTTGATTTGTTAGTGTTTTTTTTCTACAAAATAAATAGTATAATGTGTGAAAGTTAATATGACCATTTATTTTTAATTTTATAAAACAAGGAATTATTTCTTCAGGTAAGTAGTGTTAATTGCAAATGTGCAAAGTTACTACACTCTCAACACATTATTTGCAAATTAACCAAGAGGTCTTATTTTATAGTTGTGATAGAGAGGCTTATGAACTCCATAGCCTTGTTTCAATTCTCGTTGGCAGATATCCGTTTTCACTATAGTTTTGTGTCTGTGGTTTTTATTCATGACGCGTCATTTTTTGATTTTTTAATCTTTCATCTACCTATCTTCTGTAAGAACTTTATACCACAAATAGTTCTTGTAATAATGATCTACTCATGTAAATTCACCTATACCAATGGTTTTTAACGGCGTTTAACTCCCTTTTTAACTATTGGGGGATCACAGTCGGGGACTCTGGTGATACGTAAGATGAAATAACGGGAACAATGTCTTTAATTTTTATGGCTTTTATTTAAAATAATGAATCACTGCGTGTTAGTATGTCCTGTTTCTGTTCATAAATGTAATCCATTTATCTTAGTTAACCACCAGTAGAATCAATAAATGAAACTTTTTCATCTCAAACGATAACAATTTACAAAGAGTAAGGAAAATATTTCGTGCTCCTAAGCCCACCTTTATAACCGTTAGTCTCCTAATTAAACATACAACTTTGCACTAAATACAAAGACATAAATAACTTTGATTTTTTAAAATGTTTAATATGTTTATTTGAAATCCGAATACCCATTATGAAGTTCTTTGACATCATTAAGTTATTAAATTTGAATGACACCTATCATAGAGAATTCTTAAAATCTTGAAATTCCTTAGTCAGTAACAATGAAGCTTTTCAAAACTGTGTAAATAATTTTTCTGTTAACGAATAAGTATAGATCTAATTGTTAGTATAATATTTTATTATGTATGTATCTAATTGTTGGTGTAATATTTTATTATGTATATAATTGTTAGTGTAATGTTTTAATTGTATAGGTATCTCTAAATTTATATACTCATTAGTTTTATTTATCACTAAGCTATGTATACACATTTACAAGTCTATATTATGTGAAAAATAATATTTATCATAAGTTCACTATTCGCATCTCTTCAGCAATAACTTCTTTCAAGAATTCACCATAGTGTTTGCTATTTTTGGAACACCCTTTATAATTTGTTTTCTTTGTTTTATAAATGTAGTAAATAATAACTAATGGTTTAAATTTTAAATTTAGCGTTAGAAAATCATAACATAAAATGCAAATAATAGTATGTAGAAATATTTAGTAAATAAAATTATATAATGAAGAGAAACCAACAACACAAAAATTATTATTATGGTTATTATTGTTATTATTATTATTAGCCTGGGTTACTTCCGCGATTCAGTGCTCCTCAGTTGCTTTTTCCGATTGAGTACCTATTTAAGAGAGATGTGACTGTCCTTTAGTTTTTTTTTTCCTGGTGGGGGGAGGCGATTAGATAAACGTAACGGTGTGAAATATTGGTGCATTATCTGGCCCGAGGTAGGTGTGTGTTATCTATTGTTAAAAATGAAGATAACTCTTTGGTTATGTTCCCAGGTGTAGCTCTATTCGGTAATTAAACTGCTGTGTTGAGATTAACTGTTACATATTTCAAATTCACTAAATCCCCACGACCCCCTTACCTAAAAATGACAGCTGTATAGAATTTGAAAGTTGACACTGCTAAATAACGGAAGAGATATGAGCAATCCTTTTCTGAGGGGAATAGTTAAAGCATATAGCGAACTGGGAAATTAAAAAGAGAATATGGCTGCTTTAAATAGCTTAACGTTAGTTTCAATAATATGCACTCAGTATTCATAGAAATGTTCGGAAACTTAGGGTAAACGAGTAACAAAAGTAACGATTTCAGCACTATACGTAAGTGTTTATCTTGCCGAAGAATTTTGGGAAGCTATTACCTAAGACCTTCAAAGAAAAGAAAGAAAAAGAAAAGAAAAGATCAGTGGCTCATATGCCCTTTTCAAATATTGCGTAATGGAGAACAGACATTTGTTAGAAGCAACCAGTTATGCTGAATACTGCTCGTGTATACAGAATGTTAATGAACAACACCGAAATATGTTCACTCTGTATAGAGGTTTATGTAAGTTAAGATGAGGGCTCAAGGTCATGTGGTTTCATACGTCAATGTTAGAGGATCACATCTTCAAATGGTATAAGCCACTGCCTTTACCAAGTTCTGCAAAACAATGACTGGTCAATAGACATCAAATTTATGTGCACTAAAAATATCTAAAACATGCTATTTTTTTTTTTTTTTGAGTAGTGTTTAACTGCCGTTTTCACTACTGAGGCACCACAGGCTGTGGACACTGATGATACATGAGGTGAAATGATAAATTGGGAAAGGATGTTTTTTTTTTTTAAGGAAGGAAGCGTTCCAGGCCTAAATTTAGGTACCTCCCCGGCATTTGCCAGTTATGAAGACTGAGGAAAACCTGGAAAAACCCCCAGTCAGGGAGGACGGTCCTGGCGGGATTCGAACCGCAGACCTCCCGCTCACGAGTCCGTGCCTTAACGACCTCGGCCACCTGTGGCGGTAAAACATGCTATCAAAATATTTAAAACGTGCTCTATAATTTCGAAAATATGCATAAGCTTGCACTAAAATTGTTTCTTTAAGCTTATACTTTTTGGCACTTACAATTTATATTCTTCCTTAGACATCATTCTGGTCTTTGTAATTTGACTTGCGGTATAAAATGATCATTTTCTCCAAATGCTAGGATGTAAATATATGACCTTTATCGGCTAAGACAAGCTTGTATGCTGAGAAGGATTATTCCACGTCTACACATTGAGCAAAATTTGAAAGCGTTTACTATCTCAGGGGAAATTTCTTCAGGAGGCTCTATGTGTTCATCTTGAAGATATTTGTTCGCACAACACAAAACTTTAATGTCAGGATTTCTCTCTAAAATACTGCACAATTTTGCTAATTAACTTTCCTGCTTACTTTAAAGGATCTCTCTCAAGTTTACTCTGAACCTCATTGAGGATTGGTAAAGATTCATGTACACACAAACCAGATTTTTAGAGTTTTCTTGTGGCTTCAGCTATAGCTTTGAAATGTGCCTTGATTACACGTTAATAAAAATATTCTGAGGATGATGAATTGACAAAGAGTCAGTTGGATTCAGCTACGAGTGCATTCTTTAACAGTATTGAAATTGTCTGAATAGAAGAAAGCAGCTTCATTCCACCAATAGGTAAGTACGAGTGAGTATTGACTCTGGGGGTAATGGAAGCACTAACTCTGGATGGGGCTTTAACACATATCTTCTTAATACTGGCTGGCTATTAAACGGTTCACGTAGGAAAACTTTCCCTTGTGACTTCCGCTAACTTTGTGAAGTGCATGCAGCATATACGTAACATGAATGAGTTGGGGTAAAGTACTTTTAATGTTAAAGCAGCTTTTAACAAGTTAGTAGCAGCATCTGAAAGCAGAGTCCGAAATTTGTGTTCACAGAGCGTCATACACATAGCAATAATAGAATGATTTGTCTTTTCTAAGACCCTGCAAGCAATCAAGTACATTGCTGGATCACCTTCACCTAGTTTCCCTACAAGAACATTTTCCAGATGACCGTTACAAGTATCAGTAATTTCATCTACTACTCCATATAGACAGAATCCTTTAAATGGTCCCGAATTTCTAAAATTGCTGCGCGGCTACAAGTGTCTTAAGTGTTTTTCTCAGAGTAATTAGTCAGAAATAGCGTTATTATAACGCTATTTTCCCTTGTTACTGAGTGAATTCCATGGTATGTTTGTGGTTATAAGAGCTTCACATAAATCACTACAAACTTTATTCTTTGATGAAGTTGAAGGAACTTGTGTCAGTAGAGTTTGTTTGAATGTATTTTTAATGTGCTGAGTTAACTGAATTTTTTTAATAACTGCAACTTGTTTATTGCTCACGACACAGTAAATAACTGTATTGTCTATAGTGAAATCCGAATCTCCAATTTCTTTAAACCACTGTTTTAAAAGCGAACTTTTACGTAATTTTTCTTTCTGCATTATAACATGACCTTAACCTCACAGAACACTGAACAGCATCAGATCAGCATGTCAGGTTTGAGCTGCATGGTAAGGTAAATGGATTAAAGAATTCCTCAATAACATCTTGTGATTTTGTCACAACTGCACTGAAGAGCCTCCTTATGGGTGTCTCCATTGTAAGGGCTTTATTATTTGATCACTAATGTGCTTAAATATTAATTTTAATTTTTAAATATACTTATACTGTATGCTGGATTATGGATATGCAACATCTGAAATATGCGATTATATGTACTATAAAACTGTACATACCAGCACAAAAGAACATGAAACATATTGCTAAACTTAATTTCATATCAAATGAAAAAGCATTAGCATACAAATTCGATGTCTACTGATCAGTGATGCATGTCAGAAATAAAAATCGCAATTAAAAATCATTTTGTGACAAATCTCTGCGTTCGATTTCATTTTCACATTAATTTCTTATGATAAGGAGAAATTGAATAGCAATTAAATTATACAGAAATGTACAAATTGCGGATCTTTAAGAGAGCTTAAAAAAGCTGAAATGTTATGCTTTTGTCAATTTTACTCTGTATAGCTAAACGTCGATCTTTAATAATAGAGAGAGGGAGGCCTCTGAGCAAAATTTAGGCCTGGAACGATTCCTTCCTTAAAAATAAATCCTTTCCCAATATATCATTTCATCTCATGTATCAACAGTGTCCATCGCCTGTGGTGCCTCTGTAGCAAAAACGGGCATTAAACACTATTCATTCATTCGCCCGTTTCACGAATAGAATGGGACGCTGATGACATGAGATGTTAAAGAGCATCCGTAAATAAAACAAATAAAACTATTTAATAAGATAGGCTTAAAAAGAATGCAAGCACCTGAGATAAAAGTTCTTAAAATGAATGAATGGATGTAGACTGCAAGACACGGTTCATATTGCCAATATAAAAAAGAATTAAATACTGAAAGTATATTTTTTTATTTACATAACTATAGAGCCTATACCTGCGGAGGAAATATTAACTACGTTATCGATGTGTATAAGCTCAAAATCTTTTGCTACTCCCATAGAAAAACTTTTATAGCACCCTAAGTCTACTTCCATTAAATTCCCGTCATTGCTTTATTATTAGAAAACGTGCACTTGTGTGGGCCCTCTAGCCAGAGATATTGTTACCCACATCCTGAAACTGCTTACATATTTTGTACTTGTCAAAGTTGCCGCTGTCACCCGCAATCTCGCTAGGTAGCGTAACTGGCGGTAATAGTTGAGAGTTTGTCCAATAGAGCGATCTCATTGCAATCAGTTTTGTTCTGCACTCTGCTGTGAGAACGTAAAACTCAAAGCGTACACAATGGAACATTTGACGATAGAATGCGCGTACCTCGGTTTACATACAGTGGTTCGATCTGCTGGACTATGTTATAAACATCACTGTCGTAAACATGGCGGATGTTAATGTAGTGTTGCTGTGAGGTCTGTTCTGTTTTGGAAAACTAATGAAGGCTGCCCGAAGAGCAAGTGTTTAACAGGAAGGGATAAGTGCAATTAAGTGACATGTGCAATTGAAACTCATTTTTTCTGTGTAACTGCTAAAGTTCGTTGAATATAGGCCATGAAAAGTGGACCAACTTTTAGTTTGATTGTTTCGGTGCATAGAGGGAGCCTAAAGAACGACAAGTGTCATTATAGCAACCACCTGGCTGTTCATGAAGCTGCAGTTCCGATTGTCGGAAAAATAACGTCACCAGAGTTTCTGATTTCGGTGGGAGGATCCCGAATCCATCCCAGAAGCAACGAATGCCTCCGTTATTGACGTCCATGGAACACAGCACGACTTACGCGAACAGCAATGGCCGAGAGGAAGTCTGCAACACAAGTACCAGCATCCGCACCGTTTCTCCGACACCGAATACCATCAGCACTGGCCAGCAAACGAGCAATAGCAGTAGCCCAGTCAAACAGAATAACAAATCCAGCACGATCTTCAGGAAGAATGATAACAAGAAGGGCAGTGTCCTCTCCCTGTGGACAGCGCTCTATGATTACGAAGCCCAGGGTGAGGACGAACTTAGTCTTCGAAGAGGGGAAATCGTGGAAGTTCTGTCGAAAGATTCCAAAATATCGGGGGACGAAGGATGGTGGACTGGTAAAATCGGGGACAAAGTGGGCATATTTCCAGCAAATTTTGTGGCCGAAGACGTCATCGATCATGTGTCAAGCGTGATAGGAGATGTTCAGCCCGTTGAAATCGACTTCTCGGAGCTAGATCTGGAGGAAGTAATAGGGGTAGGAGGTTTTGGTAAGGTTTATCGCGGATTCTGGCGTAACCAGGAGGTGGCAGTGAAGGCAGCCCGTCAGGACCCCGATGAGGACATCAGTGTGACCCTTGAAAATGTGCGACAAGAGGCCAAACTGTTCTGGTTACTTAAACATGAGAACATTGTGTCCCTGGAAGGAGTGTGTCTGCAGATGCCGAATCTTTGCCTGGTTATGGAATATGCTCGTGGAGGGTCCTTGAATCGTGTTCTGGCAGGCCGGAAGATAAGACCAGATGTCCTGGTTGACTGGGCAATCCAGATCGCCAGGGGAATGAATTACTTGCACAATGGAGCACCAATTTCACTCATTCATCGAGATCTCAAGTCATCAAATGGTGAGTGCAAAAAATAACATGTCAAATCAGTTGATAATTTAAGCAGTTTGAACTGAAGAAAATTTAGGGCATACAATTAAGCAAATTTATAAATCTATGTATAAATATATTAGCTTCCCTCTCTACTACTTGAAAAGTTATATGTTTTTTCACATTTTTAAAATTAAAATATTTTCAAAAACTGCATTATAATTTGAATTATTTGTAAACATCGCTCTGTGGCTAATAAAATAATAACTAAACCAAAATGTTATAGCACTCCTTTGAAAAAATCTATGGATCTCTTGGCCATATGTTGAGTTTCTGCTATTACTTTTAGGCATTCAGTTCAGGATGTTTTTCAGCATATTTGGCATTTCCATATTCATTTTTAAAATAAATTCAGAGAATATGATTATTGTTAACCTAACTAAAATTACCTCTGTGTAAATAAAAGCATGCAGGAAAATCATTATTCAGAATATGGTTTTAAAAGTCAGCATATCTATGCTTATTTCTTCACTTAATAATAAAAAAATTGAAAAAATCTGCAAATTTAGGGATACGTCACAAAGAATGAATTGTCCTATTTTTTAAATCATACAGTATAAGCATATGCTTCATAAAATGTACCTTTGTGTTTAGTTAAATGGCATTCTTCTGTTAGATATACTATATACATAATTAGGCATACATAATGTAAAAATATCATTTAACTCATTATATGCATATGCTAGTTGGAGGTAAATAGTAATGTCACATTACTCTAGAACAATAAACCTTTCTTAAGCACTTAAGCAATCTGCACAAAAATTGAATAGAATCTAGTTGTTGAAGATTTAAACATGTCTTAGGGGCCAATGGAAATTGAAGTAAGTGTTTAAAATGTTCACCAGCTGTCCATCATACTCAAGTACAGTGTTTAATAATGTGACTGTTGAAGACTAAAAAAGCCAAGCACAAAACTTAGACATTCATATAAATATTATAAGCAATTTTTATATAGAAGTGACTTACTCAAAAAAGATGAAGTTTGAAATTTGACAATTTTAAAATAAAAATGTTGCTGTTTTAATATAATAATTTATGTTGTACTTTATGAGCCTTGTACTTAGATTTCCTATTGCACTTCAAAGGGTTTGACATTACCCACTTATGATTATAAAACTAGGCAATAGTGTGCCATGTGTACCATTGAAATATGAGCATCTTTAACGATAGTAAATTGTCAAGGAAACTTGAATAATTGAGTTTTTACGTTGTACTTTAAAATTATTGTTGTTTATTTTCATTTGGCAGGGTTTTTTGTCATTTTTCTTCGGTTTCTCATGAACAAACTGTATTTCTAGATTCTTTTTTTTTAAATTCAACTCCTGAGAGTTTTATTGTAGTTTCTCTTTAAACCTTAAACTATTATGTTCATTTCATAAAAGCCAATCTGGTAGATGTAGAGAGCAAGGCATTTATGTTTCGACATCAAATGGAATTAACTGACTCTAGATGCTTTTATTTTATTTTTAGTTATATTGCAGTTATGTTAAGTTGGTAATTTTGTTTACTTTTTGTCTAACTGGTTTGCAGTTCTATGGGTGTTAAATCTATATGTGAGAGTTTCTATTATTTCCATATGATTTCATGTTATCCGTCATCTCTACTTTTAAGTTTTTATATTGATGAAATTCTACAAGAATGAAAAGATAAACATATGTAGTTTTACTGAATATGAATTTAATAAATTATTCACTGTATTATTTGCAAATGATCAGGTTATAATCTCTGAAAATGAAGAATATTGGCTGCTTGCTAGTGGCTTGGCTGCTAGTGGCCATTGGGAATGCTAATATTTATAATTTTTTCCCTAGTTTCTCAGTAAAGAGCTTCCAAATTATTTTTCAGTTTTTTGTTGCTATCAAGTTGGCTGCATTTTAGTAATGTTCTTACAATGAAAGAATATTACAAAGAGCATTATTTGCATTGGAAAAAATAATCATAATTTAAGATAAGAACAAAAAATGTGGGCTTCTGGATTTATATAAAAAGAAGTAACATTATAATGGGAAATAAATTAGTTGAACAAGTGATATCTTTAAAACTTTCTTGACTGTGAAAGTTTAGTTTAGTTCCTAGAGCAATCTGTGTGCTTGTGAAGCAGTCACAGAGACCTAGGAACATAGAATTTGTCATTTACAATCACCACAGTAGCACACATTCTATATTTACAAACAATATCATGTACATCTGCATAAATGGTTACAATAAAAATGAAAAAGAAACACCTAGAACAACTCGGTTAAAACTACAAAACCAGAGCTGCAAAAACAGAAAATCAGAGATAATATATTGATGGATTTAAAAACACTAATGATTTTATGTTATTTCCATATGATTTCATTTTTTTTATGCAAGTTATCTGTCATCTCTACTTTTAAATCAGTATATTATCACTCATATATTCCCTTAGGCCTTGTACATAGGTATTTTCTAAGAGCAGATTTGAAGGATTTACCATTGTTTATTAAGGCTTTTAGACTAGAGGGAAGAGCGTTTTGTACTAAAATGCATTCATAATAATATCCTATAATCTGACAGTGACTTATAAAAAGATTTATATAATGAATAAAATTAATTGCACTGTTAATAGAAATTTAAATAGTGAAGTAAGAAAGAAACAAAAATAAAATTATATAAATCTGTTGCAATTTCTACTTGTTTATATGGAGTAGAAGTTTGAACTATTTAAAGTAGAAGATAAAAGAACATCCTAAACAATGGAAATGAAATTTTGTAGAAATGTGGAAGAAATGTGAAGAACTGAATGAGTTTGAAAAGAAGATGTAAGAAAAAATTTAAAGGTTTAGAATATAAATTATATAATAGAGAAACAAAAAAGTGAATGGTGGGTTTATTTGGAGCAAATTGGATCATACAAGGATACAAAAAAATAAAAAATATATTATACACAGCAACTGGAAAAAGGAATTTAGGTTGACTGAAGAAGTGACGGTTGGATCAGTCTTTGTTGAAGATATAATGGGCCTATATATGTGAAATAGATGATCATGATGCAAGGACATTTTGAATGTTTAGCATTCATTTGTGGTTGGATCATCAAGTAGGTGCTTAGATTCATATTTTTGATTAGTTGATCTTGAAGCTCTCCAGAATGCTGCTACAATACATGTAGATGTCTATAAGTGACTAAATGATTACTGTTTAAATAGAGGACACTTGAGTCCTGAATTGTACCATTTTACATAAAAATATTAGATAATTTGATAGTCAATTTTTATTGCAATCAAGCAATGCTGTTTTCTTATTACATTAAATGTTCTTTTATTTATCTTATTTTTTATTTAATTTTCTTTTATTAAATTAATGACTTTTAGCAGCTGAATTGTTATGTGTATTACCAATATGTATAACAATAACACACTACAAAAAACTAACAAATTACACATACAAAAAATTACATTTTTGTAGGCAAATAATTGATTTATTGTTAAAAATATTCTTAATTACTGTTCAATGAGCAAACATCAAAGATATACTACATCTTTCTACATTTGCATTATGCCCTGAAATTCTCATAAGAAAATTGTAACTAAAAAGACCAAACAGAAAAAGCATTAAATGTATTCAAATAAGTGTACTTACGAAGCTGTTGACAATGGAGTGGTATACATTGTTTATATTAAATGTATTATTGTTATAGTTTTTTTTAGACACCTGGACATAAAGCTAAAAATTTAGATATTTCCAGATAATGTAAAACTCCTATCATTCTAGAACTGCATGATGATAATTGATGCTGAAGAATAATTTTTTTAAAAATTAAAGATATTTAGCTTGTAATACTGGGGAAAGATGTTGGCATATTTATGTTTAACAACCACTCTGTAGAGCCTCATGAAACAGTTATGGGGACCCTAAATATTTGAACTTGGGGTTTAGAAGTATGATAATGATGATGGAATTGAAGTTTTACTAGTTAGTCAATATAGCCTAACTGGGTGGGAACTAACGAGCCATATATTGCATATACAGGACATTGGAATACATTTTTATGCATTTTTCTACAAAGGAGTTATTTACAAGTTAGTAATTAAATTAAAACTGTTTCTCAGATGCTAAGCATCATGATGCTTTTATGATTATATTAATTGTCTCATTCTTTCCTGGCAACTGTAATTTGCATGTACTTTTTTTTTATTTTGGAGAATTGTATTAAAGCAAAACAACTTAGGATATAAATTTATTAGAAGTGTTAGAATTGTCTTAGATGATGGTGCATGAGACAATTAAAGTAAAGCATGGGAATTGGTTTTCAATTCATTAAATTGTCTGCACATGTAAAAGGTGACAACAGCATGCATGTGCATGGTTTGGAACTTTATGAAGCACAGATTAAAGAAAGAAAGGGTAACCATTCATGCAAAGTAATGCCGTGACCTGTGCATTTGTATTTACTAACATTTTGTTCTGCGCAAAAGTTAGTGCATATTGTGACCTCCATGGTGGCTAGATTGAAATCCATTCAAATTTATTTATGAGGTCACAAAAGGTCAGTATTAAAGCAGTCATGCAAGAGAGGAAAAATCCTGAGAGAGCAATGACATTTGAGGGTAAGAGACTCTTTTTATATTAGAACAGAATGCTTTTCTCTTTGGGAAGCAAGAGCGCACATTTTCCATCAGTTGATAATGCAACTTTTAAATACTGTCAATATTCAAATGGATGCTAACTCTTCTGCATGTTATTTAAGGCAACATTTAAGCACTATACAACTCATCTAGTTGTTGGGGTTAATGAAGGCACTATTTGTGAGCAATCGTCAGGATCTAAGATGCCACTTTGGTTAGTAATGCAGCACAACAGTTAAACTGATATGGTTAAGAGCATTAATATATACCAGTGTTTTTGTAAGGACATTAAATGCAATTTTCCTACACTCATATTGCCGAACAAGTTTAGGTCCGATTTTACATGTAAATTAGCATTAAAATTATTAAAGCCATATATTCTATAACATCGCAACTTTTTGTTATGAATATTATATATATAAAACTGATATCTATCATTAGCACTCAAAACAACACAAGTTTCTAGCATATTCTTACATTTTACTGACATATTGAGCTTCATAAGCAAGTACATGGTTCTTTGTTGTTCTGGAAAGTAGACTGGTAACACAGATTTAAACAGAAATAACACTGTCGTTAACTATTTCAGTTATCTAACTGATTCGTAATGTGTACCCAACAAAAGGACATATATTCATGGCGTGTGATTGGGATCTTGCTCAAATAGCACAGAAAAGGTAAACAGAATGTTGTATACACAGTTGATGATTGGATAGCCATAATGCTAAACACATCCAAAACATCAATATATTTAAAGTAGAACAGAGTACGGTTAAGGATATTAAAACAATTTTAAACTTAAGAATCCTCGTCCCATTGCTGAAAACCAAAAATTATGTAGATTGGCACCTTACTAAAGAACTCAATGCAAATCAAGTATCATAACAGTAAGACATCAAGTGGATTAGTTAGAGAACATTCCTAATCAAAGGGAAAGCTAAGTTTGATGTAACTAACCAACCTGGAGAGAACTTACACAAATGAAATTCCCCTGGAAGCTATTAAGCCAGGGATATTACAAAACATCTTTTTTATATTTTTCTGAAAAGCAACTACATTTTCAAAAGTGTGAGCCAGTAATAAAGATTAGATTCTTAATGCTGATGATTCAGGGAGTGAAGTGGAGACTCTTGACTAAACAAAGGGAAGAGATGTTTAAGCTAATTTTTTTAAATTCCTGTATGATTGAGAAAATAAAGAATGAATTCATGCGAAGTAATTGCCTTTTTAATTCCAAAAATTGTTTAATGTTTAATGCAAATCAAAATTTTAATATATAAAATCAATGTTACAAACAAATGAGTTCCATAATAACATAAGTTCAGCATTTTAATGAATTTATTGTAATGAAATATTTGTGGTCATTGTTATTTTAATATTTGGTTACAGTTGTAATTAAAGAAAGGTTTCTTATGGAAAAAATCTGATGTTCTCAAAATCTGGTCATCTGGACATGTGTGGCTATGGAAGTCATGGCTTCAGTTATTTTACTTTGTTTACATTTGCAAATACTTTTGTGGTTCTGAAATTGATTGTGCTTCCTTGATGGCAAGAGAAGATATTTTTATCATTTTTCACGTTCGGCACATATAATTGCAATAATTAAACCTAAATGCTTTACTGTTGTTACTGTGTATATATAGAAATAAAAAGCTAAATCGTATTTGATTGACAACATAATATAGGTGTGAACATTAAACATTGGTGAAAATGATAAAAACAGCTTGCCAAGTAGGTATAGCCAGTAATTTAGCATAAGCTAGTCCAGCCATTGAATAAATGATGAATTCAGCTATAAAATGGCCTAGCTGTGCATACTTTGTAAAGTTGCATAAACATTTTTCAAGAAAGTATAACTATAACTGCATACTAGAAATTGATCTGTACTGCTTTTTTTTTTATGCTGAGCTTCATTTCTGTAGCATGAAGTATATTGCATAAAATGAATTAATGTTGTTTATTGTGTGATTCCTGGTGTGCAGCCCTTCACTGCTTGTTTAACCTCTTTTCTCTTTGCAGTATGTCAGAAAATGAGAGTGAGGTAAAAATCAGGGCAATAGGGAGGATGAGAAAAGCATGGCAAGGTATTTGCAAGCATTATTCTGCATAAGGGTGGGGGGAAAACATGAGATGCATATGCACAGAAGATCCATACTTTGTTGCTCAGATGTTGTGACAGTTTGTCCTTGAGGACATGCTTGTAGTATTCTACATCAGTTGTTTGGCCTTGCTGCAGGAAACACACCTGGAATTGTCTACTACCACGACATAAGCTATCACCTATCTGATCTGCAGCCTGCTCCCTCAAAGATCATACAATGTAAATCAAGCTTGCTATACCTATGTGTAGTCACATTTAAAATAAAATTTGCTCTTGTGATTTCTAGCAATGCATAACTGTCAAGCAACAAGAAAACAATGCCACACACACCCATTAACAAAGGAATTACAATTCCATATGTACGAGTACATGCATCTAAGTTCATAAAAGATATTAGTTACAATCAATACAGCATAATTATATATCTTGATGTTTTTGGTGAATTTAAAATGAATACTCCATGATTTCTAATGACATATAATCTCTGAAAAAAATGTTTTTTAAATAAAATATGTGTTTCCTACATTTTTGTGTATTGTTGGCAAAATGTAAAGGTCTTGTAATTATAGAAAGCCTTTTAATATTAAATTTGAATACAAGATTTAGCTACCCGAATATTGCAATTTTAAATTAAGTAATAGTTATTTACCATCTGTTTTTATTTTCTTTTCCTCCATATTTGATTTTTACCCATATCAGTTATTTTCAGAAGCTGGTTCAAAACTTTGTTGCCAAAAGTCTATGTTCCTTACTTCTGTAGCCATGTTAGTATAATGATGCATAATTTATTTAAATAGGAAACTAAAAACCAGTAATGAAAATATCAATTTATATAGAAACTGTGCATTTTAATATAAAAGGCATGTATTGTAAATAAAAATATGCAAACGTTTGTTATTTTATGCTAAAGGCGGATACAAATCACTGTAATGTAGGAAGCAGAATAAGAGCACACTATATTTCCAAATTTTATATTAAGCAAATGCCAGCCGGCTACACTAGACAACTGTGAGTGTGTGGTTGACAAACTATAGTGATAGGCTGAAATTATGCACCGCAAAAGTTACACCTGTACTCGTGCGTGTCACGCAAAAAGATGTTGGAACTGCCCACCTTCATTTTTCAACCATTTTCAGCATTTGATTATGAAATTACCCGTTACCCTTCTTAATTTTGTATGAACAATTAAATATATATCTTGACGGACGTTACCTTTAGATACTTTTGAAGCATGTGTGTTCAACTACTTTTTGAATCGCATTAAGGCTTGGGACTCGATTACCTGGGAATTTCTCTTCATGAGCGGACTCGGATATAAATCAAATAAACACTCGTTGTGAAATAGAGTAAGTATGCGTAATATTTGACATTTAAATTCTTAACGCTAGGCTTAGATTTTTTTTTTGTTTTGTTTTTTGTTTAAGTGTTCAAACGATATTAACTAAATGGCGTGAGACTCAAAGGTCGGTCCTGGTGGTGTAGTGGTAACCATACTTCCCTCCTAAACCCAAGATTGCGGGTTCATACCCGGCCAGGAGCGATGGCTTTTTTCGGGTGTAAAAATCCTAAGTATGGCTTCCTTCGGAAGGGAAGTAAAGCCGTGGGTCTCGTGCCGTTCATTTACGGCACGGAAAAGAACCTCAAGCCTGAAAAAAGATGCCTCTAAGCAAAATTTGTCGACCGTTTCACGCACTGAATTGAATGGGACGCTGATGACCTGAGATGTTAAACAGCGGCCATAAATAAAACCAATCAAAATCGAGACTCAAGGCAGTTCAGTAAAGCCTACCCACCCTGACTCGTGTAGCTCGGCAGGCTTTCAGCTGCCTGCCTGACTGCTTGCTCAGTCCCCCGTTGCCGTGTCGGTCATCAGATAATTTGATAGCTCCATATTTAATGTATGATTTATATATTGTCCACCATCCACCAAAATGACTGTAACAATCACTTTTATTTGAATTTTTGTTTTGCAACTGTGCATGTTTGAGCAGTTTTGGGTTTAGTACTTTATAGCTGAAATGTATTTTTCGGTTTTTTTATCAATTTGAAATTCTTTGCATTCGCTTGTCAGATTGTTAGTTACGTTATTTCGCTCTTTTTTAAAATTATTATTGATTTTTATTGTTTGCATGTACTTGCTAGATTGTCATTTACATGTTTACACTACAAACCTGCTAGCTTTGAATCTAGGACCAGTTTTAATATCAGGCTGCTTGTAAGAATTTATGGAAACCTTCCTTTTATGTACATAGATCAAAATATGATCACTTTAGCGCTTTAATTTACTATTAGTGTTAATAATTACGTGTGATCTCTATTAACATTTAGAGATCCGCAGTAGCTAGGTAACACTTTTTTTATAAAAAAAAATTACCCTTCAATTTTAGATTTGCTGGATTTCTAAAAAAAAACATACGTCGAAGTGATAGGCTTTTTAAGTATCTGTTGTAAATTTGCTAACATCACATGCTTTAAAAATATTAAGAATCTATCAGCATTAAGGTAAATGTGTTTTCAATACAAATAAAATAGTTTGTTGTAAAATCCACACTGGTTTCGATCCTAACCTGCACGTTTTCTTAATACCCTCTTTGTTATTTTTTCTTGTGCTTATATGGCTGGAAACAGTTAAGCAATTTGATACCAGAAATATTTAAGATGTATAAATCTGAGCAAAAAGAAACCATTTTGAACTGCAATGCTCTAATTTGTTGTGGAGTAACCGTTTACATGCATATTTAAGATTTTAAAAAGATTACTCAATTATTAATGCACTTACTACAAAGACGTCCATGGAAAATGAAACAAAAGGAGCCTTTAATACTTGAGCTCGACACCTGGGACCATGCCGGGGTCAGTCGCCTGTCACGGAGCTAATTATTCTGGACGCACGTACAGTACACATGCAAACTGAGGGGCTGTCTTAATGGATGGAGTCGCCTCGATGACATCACACAGAAAACGCAGACACTGACACTCAGATTTTTTTAAATAGTGTTTAACGCCCGTTTTAGCTACCGAGGCATCACAGACGGTACTACCACAGATAAAAGGAATAAAGATTAAATGGAAGGCGGACTCGTGGCACAGAAATATTAATCGCCATATGCCCTTTTTTAAAACGGACTGAAAAAAGTACGGAAAACTTCAGTCAGGTTAATCGGCGCATGCATTTGAACCTAGGGCCACCCGAATAAGCCCCCCCCCCCGAGCCAACACGCTCGATGTCAGTAATAGATAAAAAAAAAAAATAAATAAAGAAATAAGGTAAAATGTTTCTGGCAGCGTTAATAAGTAATTATGCTTAAATTCTAATTAGCAAATTGTAAAGTTTTGGAGTTTGTTTTTAAAAGCATAGAAACTGAAAAACAAATAACTGGAAGTTTATTTTGATAAATAAACACTTCAGTTATTATAATTTTCATGAAATAATGTTTCTGTACCCTATCTTAATGCACTAGAAGCCTGTGAGAAATCTGTGATTTGCCAGAAAAAATAGGGGACGCACTAGCAAGAAGAACAAGAAGCTCGGAACAAAAGGAATAGGATTAAAAGAGTTATATACGAGATCGGTGTTCTAGTACAATTTTCCTTGGTTACCCCAAGATGAACCTCTCGCGGTCGGGGAAAAGGAAAAAAAGCCCCCTACCTGTGCCGAGTTTTTGTTCTTAACTTTTTTTTACGCTTCGCATTGCTACTGTTCACTCCAGTTTTATGAAGCGGCAAAAAGCGTTGTAGGGGAACGAGTGTTTTAACATTTGAATGGTCTTTCCTGAAAGAAACGCGAAAAACAGTTACGCAATACCATAAAGCTAAAAAGGATCTGCTGCGGCTTGCACGGCAATGATAAACAATCATACGTAAGCAGCGGAGAATTAAGAGTAATCTTTATATTCAAAATATTGCACACAATGTTTGCTGTTTTCGTCTTTCCCGTTAGACATAATAAATATTGTACTGTAGAAAATAAAGGCTCACTTCAGTAAATGCCTGGTCTAGACGATGGATAAAACTACTAAAATGAAATGGTTGCGATGGTTACAACCTCTCTATTCTTCAAACAACTGCTATGATAATTGCACGCGAGCCCCTTTGAGCCAATGCACAGTTTCATTTCATTCTTATTCACCAATCGGAATGGAACTTAATCGATAGTTTTAAAGCATGGCGTTCAAATTTTTCTTATACGTTTGCATCGTTCTCGCATTTCAATTATGCTACCGGAACCCCCCCCCCCCCCCCCGCTTATAATTTTTCTCGGGTAATTTAATTGAGATTTCAATCTCATGCCTGATATTAGTCATGACAACAAACATTCTTTAACCTTAATTAAAT
This sequence comes from Metallyticus violacea, assembly GCA_030762175.1. NCBI lineage: Eukaryota > Metazoa > Arthropoda > Insecta > Mantodea > Metallyticidae > Metallyticus > Metallyticus violacea. The sequence continues at coordinate 69,607,061 of CM060845.1, forward strand.
TGCCGAAAAATTATCGTGGTATTCGTAAACAAGTGACAGTAGTTGGAAGTAAACAACTTGTGCTTTTATTCAGCAATGGGAGAAAAAAAAATGAATATCGAAGATTGGTTAAATTTAATTCATTGAAAGGGGAAAAAAATAATGAGATCAAAATCTAGCAAGATTACTTTTAAGGCAAGTTTGCACCTTCAGTATTCTCAATAGGAAAGATTCCTACTAAATTTAAACAGGCCCATTGAAAAACCCATACAATTGTTTTAAATGGTCATGGTGCGCAGCGGTCCTCATACGTTAAAATTCGACATTGGCTTATACCGTTGGCTTATAGCTTTTAAAGGTATAAACAAAGAAGAATAAAAGGCACATTTAAAAAAAAAAAATGTATTTTATTGACGTAATAATAAACATAATACTCTTACGTTTAAAATTATTGCTGGTTAATTTTAATTCCTGGAAGAGGGATATTATTGCTGTTTTGAAATACCGGATAGCAGTTCAATCATCGTAACCATTACCCATGGTCCTGAAGTTTTATATCAACATAGTTGACATCACCATCACCATATCTTGGCACGTTTCAAGAGTAGAATACCAAACCTACTACGGTGCTACATCTTCTGGTAAATAACTTTAAAAAAAAATTCTGACAATTGGGACATGTTTGACAAAATTCGTTATTCTAAAAGAATAAGTTTTGGGCATCTTTGGAATAAATACCAAAGTAAGTGGAGATTATGCAGAATAACGAACAGAAATGTTTCCTATTTTCTCTCTCTCTCTCTCTCTCTCTCTCTGTCTCTCTGTAGAAAGGTACTTGATGAATACCTTTTGTTAAGGCGCATCATAGATTTTCTCAGTGTTTTGATTTTTTTTTTTTTTTGATTGGTTTATTTATGCACGCTCTTTAACAGCTCAGGTCATCAGCGTCCCATTCAACTCAGGGCATGAAACGGCGGACAAATTTTACTCAGAGGCCTCTCTTTCAGGCTTGAGGTTCTTTTTCGTGCCGTAAATGTACGACACGGGACCCACGGCTTTACTTCCCTTCCGAAGGAAGCCATACTTAGGATTTTTACGCCCGAAAAAATCCATCGGTCCTGGCCGGGTTCGAACCCGCGATCTTGGGCGTAGGAGGCAAGTATGGTAACCACTACACCACCAGGACCGACGACAGTGTTTTGAGGATGCTACTATTGAAGAAGAGAAAAAGTCGCTGTAGTGCCATTATTTATCTTATATATAAATGAAAAATAATATAACACTATTAACAATGTAAATGAAACAACAGTAATTAGAAAAGGATAAACACTACGAAAAAGTCACGGATTTGAATCGCTATACGTCGAACTGCTAGAGTTCTTCTATGGCAAAAAGACAGACAGACACACACACACACACACACATTATGTTTTAAATGTCTTGGAAAACGACAAAATTCAGAGCTAAAACGTTTGCTTTCTATCTGAGAAACCGTAGGTGCATTAAACACCACATATTCCTGGTGGTTTAGTGGTTACCATACTTGCCTAATAAACCGAAGATCGCGGGATCAATTCTGGCCTGGATCGATGGACTTTTTCGGGCGTAAACATTCTAAATATTGCTTCTTTCGGAAGGAAAGTAAAGCCGTAGGCCCCTTGTAGATTTACGGCGTGTAAAAGAACCTCAAGGAAGAGAGAGAAAAGAACTGTGAGCAACATTTATCGGCCGTTTCACGCCCTCAATTGAATGGGATGTTGATGACCTGAGATGTTAAAGAACCTCCGTAAATAAAACAAAATTAACAAACACACATAGACTAGATTTTGCAGAAAGAGACACGACCATCTTAATCGCCCACACATTTCACAGAAAAATGTTTAGCCATCCATCTATAATTTTTATTGCTAATATTATGGTTTGTGGTCTGTTCTTCGTGAATTAAAAATCTTGGGAACGCTTTTACTTTAGTATTGCAAACACCAAAAGTAAAAGTAAATAGATAACGTTTCTTAAAATTGTAGTTAATAGTTCAAGACATGCGTTTCAATCATTAAAGTTATTTCAAATTCGTTCTGTCGCTATATTAAACGGAGGCCTCGTCGGTCCTGGTGGGGTAGAGTGGTAACCATACTTGCTTTCTAAACCCAAGATCGCGGGTTGAAACCCGGCCAGGATCTATGAATTTTTTCGGGCGTAAAAATCCTAAGTAAGGCTTCCTTCGGATGGGAAGTAAAGCCGTGAGTCCCGTGTCGTACATTTACGGCACGAAAAAGAATTTCAAGCCTGAAAGAGAGGCCTCTGAGTAAAATTTGTCCGCCGTTTCACGCCCTGAGTTGAATGGGACGCTGATGACTTGAGCTGTTATAGATTGTCAATAAATAAATCAAATCAACAACAGACGAAGGGGGAAGAAAAGGTAAAAACTCATTGGGTACTACTGGGTCTTTCATGGTTTTGTCGCCCGTTTCACGGCAACTGGGAGGCCGGCAGTTAGAGAGGAAACTCCCGGCGAAGCAAATGTAATATCCGCGCAACTGATTCAAGTGCTCGCAATTATAATAATTACAATGAAAATAAGCAACCTACCTAATGACAGGATGTTGGAAATGTCTTGCTACATCACACATTTCTGGCATCTTTCTTTAAATTTTTCATTCACACTAGTTCACCTCTGTCCACGAGTTGCAGGCAGGCAAATGTAATATTGGGATAAATTTCTGACATTGAATGTTACGGAACCTTAGTAATAGATTAATTGGTCGAAGCTTAATGTTCTTTACTGACGAAGTTCCTATTAATGCGTTTTAATAGCAGGCTTTGAAGTATAGGGAATCGGATTTTATACACGAAACCCCTCTGCAAGACGAGAAAATTGATGTGAGTGATACGACGTATTTTTTTTTTTTTTTTTTTTTTTTGAGAATATAACAAACTCAGAAAGCTACGGGAATGACATATTGCAAGTATGCACTTAATTTATGGGGTTAGTTTAAAAATAACAAGTAAAGAACGAGCCGCAACACATTAGAAGTGAAAGGAAATATCAGGGGAGAAGTTTACTCAATTTCGGAAGATGAATAGATGCGTGTGAAACGCAGTTTTCTAAAAAGATGCCAGAAACATGTGACTGTAGCAGGAACTTTTCCAACATCTGTGTCGATCCTGGTGGTCTCGGTTGCCTCGTAGACCCAAGATCGCGGGTTCAATCCCGGTCAGGGTCGTCGATGAATTTTTTTTTTTTCGGTTGTAAAAAGTATGACTTCTTTCAGAAGGGAAGTAAAGCCGTGGGTCCCATGTCGTAGATTTATGACCCTTGAAAGAACCTCAAGCCTGAAAGAGGAGGAGCCTGAGCAAAATCGGCTGTTTCGTGCCCCGAATTGATTGGAACGCCGATAACCTGAGATATTAAAGAGTGTCCATAAATAAACATCTCCTGTCATAAAGGGGCATGCTAATTTTCATTGTAATTTGGTTGTGATTGTGAAAGCTTGAGTTAGTTGTGCGGATATTACACTCGCTTCCCCAGGAGTTACCTTTCTCACTGCCGACTCGCCAACTGCCGTGAAACGGCAGGTAAAACCGTGAAGGACCCAGTAGGAAACCCTACAAACTGTTTTTACTAAGAAATTGTGCAAAGATAACCAATTTTGTTTGTGCGTACAGTGCGTAAGAGCTTTTTATAGCATTGTATCTTAAAATACTTGTGTTATTTATTGTACCGTGCATCCCATTCATCTATCGATAACACCGAGATATGCACGGTCGGCGGCCGTTCGTGACTTAGCCGATGGATGAGTGGAACGTACGGTATATTTTAATTCAAGAACATGTTAACGGATCTCGTTTGGCTAGTGGATGTTGGGAAAATTATTTAAGAAAATCTATGGCGACATATCTCATCATCCAGTTAACCAAAACGTTTTTTTAATACGAATGACTGTATTTCCACAATTTACATAAAGTTATCACGTGCTACAGTTCAAAAGTTCAGAATTTAGTATATTATTATTTCCAACATGTAATTGATACAAACATGACAGTGTTCGAAGTTAGGTATCTCATATAAAAGACTATATAAAAATGTGCATTTTATTACGATGTTTAAACAGTTATTAATTTACTATCTTTCATCGTTTCAGATCATCTTTTTAAAGAATAACATGAGAATTCTTTCGCTTCTGAATAATTTTGCGTTATATTTAAAGCATACATGAAGTAATTATATTTTTATATACCATATGATAACACTACATTACCTTTTTACATGCAGTAGATACCGCAAGCTACGTGTAGTTACTTGTAATTATTTTCCCATTATTAAAACTTGTCTTCTAGTCAACAGACGTTTCTTAATGGCCAAGCGGAAGGGCTTATACTACTACAGAAGCAAAATTCAAGCTGTACACACATTACACAAATAAATGTCTTGTGAGAGTGCACGTAGTGGCTCGAATGAAAGCTGGCGTAGGGTGTGGCTGTAGTAGATGGCCGTGTTAACTACAACATTAAGTGTGCTCTCCAGCGAATTCTTGTAGTCTTGATGGAAAATCGATCTTTCTCATGGCCATTTGCTTGGTATTTCATCTCTTATGGCGCCGTTTGTGCTCACGGGGTGTGAGATTCCGCTATGCTTTCTGGCGTACGATAACGAGCGTTATGCCCGATTCTGACGGCAGTGGCACCGAATCGCAGTTCAAGCAAGACGGTGCTACGGCACATATCAGTAGTCTATCCTTTTTACCAAAGCCCTATAACTTTATTTTTACTGAAGTTCAAACAGAAATACATATATGAGAAAATGTCTCTCTGTCTTGTCAAAGCCGGTTTATTGTCGCTTTGTCTGCATCGGTCATATGTCAGCGTCATTTGGTTATTGGTTACGTGAAGCCCAGGTTACTATTCATTTAACCTTTCGTTGCTTGTATAACTTCGTGGATAAATAGTCCTAAATGACAGTTTTGACGCCCTCACGCAAAGATGCAAAAAGTGTGCTCAAAATCCAGTTTTTTAGGTAGTATCATTATTAATTACCTAACGGTAATCCTATTCCATTGATTTAGCATTTTAATTTGTTTTATTTCATAACAGTAATTTTATTTCGACGTACGTGGCAAGGAATTACTTTTGAAATCAAGGAAAAGCAGGATTAAAATAACAGTTATTGAAAACTTCACATATATGAGTTCGAGACGTTATTCCTAAGCCAACTGGAACGCGGTGCATCATTTTGATACAAATGTTTTTATTGAATTCTTAAACATTAAGGGACTGGTACTCTCAAATATTTGACATGTATGACAAACTTTAACAGCATTTCATAAGACATTGTTTAATGTTATTACTGATTAAAAATAATAAATCATCTTAGACGTACATTCCCTATGTCCACTACAAATATTTCTTTTTCTGTAGAAGTTATCATACTAACGGGTCAACGACAAGTTCGGGTGATGTGCACCACACAGGAGAAAGTTGATAATCCTACATTTCTCACATGCCTTTCTTCGAGGAAATCCGCTCACCGTTGATAACGTTTGAACTTCGGAGTGTGTGCTCGCCAATGGTTAAGTGAACACAATAACTATATGCTCGGCGCACGGTCAGTACAGCCACACAAATTCGCTTCCCTAGTGAAATCTCGGCTGCACTGTGGGTGCGGAGCTACTTCTCGATGACTCTTTATTATTATCGTCATTATTATAATTATTATTATTATTATCATCATCATCATCAATTTTATCGCGTTCATACTAAAGTGTCTATGCATTTTACTAATAAGTTTATTTGCACTCTTTTTCACAATTTACTTAGATTTATATTTGTATGAGTGGTCTGTGTTACTGTTTGTGCTAATATTGATATCGACATTCTCACGATTATTTTATGTGCTTCATTATTCATGCTTCACGAGTACAGTTATTTACTCTCTGTGTGTATTCTTGTTACCGCAAGTTAAGGCCTAATTACCTTACCTCTGCCATAATAAAGAATAAATAGTGTATGAAAACGTAAGGTTTGGAAAATAGCATTGGTTTCTCTTGAATAATTTCTATATTCGTTGAAATTCAGTTGGTATATTAACATTAATAAAAACATAATGTTTGCATGCAATACTTGTAAAATATAACTGAACACACACCATATATAATTTTATGTTGAAAATCAAATAAAAATAATTACAAAATACTTTAGAATAATGTTAATCATAATTTAATATTATAACAATATTTATCACTGCAGTATTAGTAAAAATGAGCGAGGCGCTTAAGCACATATATATTTGAAGGCAAAACTGCAGTAGCATGTCTAGGAATGAGCTTGATGTTTTTTCCAGTCCTTAAAACTAAAATGCCGTCTGCAATTCATGTTATATTTGGGATTAAAACCGTAATCTTTTTCATTGTCCAAACACAGCATCTAATTTATTGCAAAACAAATCTGAAATTATTTCTATGACTCTTTGTTCAGACTTCCCGAGTTATTTTTCTCTTAGCACCAATCCCTTCCGGAAGCGGCATTCCTCAGGGGTGCTATTCATTTGTCTCTTTCGCTAGAAAGAGCCATTTGTTTTGTTTTACCTTTCCGGACCTGAAGTTCATCTTCCTGGACTCGTTTTCTATGGTTAGCACTGAAACAATGCCATCTGTCATTGCTGCAAGGTGTTCACGTAGGAAGGTAATTCCCTCTGGATATCTTCATCCGCTCATTCAGCTCATCCATTGCGTGTATACTCTGTGCAAGTGAATAATCCACCTAGAGCAGCAGCATGCTCTGTGTTTCCCCAGCGATTCCTGTCGAAGACAGGCTCGAAACAAGATAATTTCTCGAGTCCTATTAGCAGATCCCGTAAATTCAGACATTTATTTTGGTTGTAGTAGGCGAAAGAAAAGGTCTTTAAAATACTGAAAATAGGCATTTATTAAAAATTAAAACGGAGAGTAATATCACTCATATTAATGGAAATATATATTTAAGACACTAATGATTTCTTTGTCACATAATTAAAGTACTTAAGCTTACTTTTCTTGGTCACAAATGACAACAAGATGCTTTTTCAAGGTACCAACTCTCTTAGTCAGCCTCTTGTCACGGAGAACATTTTCATCATGGAAAAAAAAAAAAAAAAAAAAAAAAATAATCTACCACGAAAGTCATTGAAGCATGCTTAACACAAGTTATTTCAGAAGGGCTCATACCAGTTACAACAGAACATACACATTCAGAATCATGGAAATGTTGAGCAAGACAAAGTAAAGTAAGTCTTAAATAGTCCTGGCAAATGAGCAAAAGATGCGCAGTATGATTTCTGGACGAGTTCATTTTCTGTTTATGCGTTTATAGGGGAATCAGGTTAGTATCTCTCTAGTCGGTCCTGGTGGTGTAGTGGTTACCATACTTGCCCCCTACACCCAAGATCGCGGGTTCGAACCCGGCCAGTACCGATGAATTTTTTCGGGGCGTAAAAATCCTAAGTATGGCTTCCTTCGGAAGGGAAGTAAAGCCGTGGGTCCCGTGTCGTACATTTACGGCTCGCAAAAGAACCTCAAGCCTGAAAGAGAGGCCTCTGAGCAAAATTTGTCGGCCGTTTCACGCCCTGAGTTGAATGGGACGCTGATGACCTGAGCTGTTAAAGAGCGTCCATAAATAAACCAATCAAAAAAAAAAAAAAAAAAAGGTTAGTATCTCTCTTACTTCCGTATTGAAACATTGACGGTTTATTGCACATCTGTACAGTTCTCATCTTTCTCGCTTGCAATTGTTTGTTACATTTATGCAGCTGAGAAGTTACTTTCCCACTACTTTTTTTAGAATTTTCTCGCACAGATCGATACAAAGACCAAGATTATTCGAAACTACAGTACTTCCCTCATCCGCTCTATTTTGTGCCATTCGTATGCTCAAGGTAATCGTGCTTTCCTTTCACTAATGAAGTCTCTGCTATTTAAAGAGCTTCAGTGAATGCGTTGAGGACAAAGTTTTTGACTGCTTGAAAAGAAATAAACGTATAAGAAGATTTTATGTAGATATTTCTATGAGGTGAACATGCTATTTAATTTTTATAACTTTTTTCTATTTCGATATATTGAAATTCTTTATGTGATTTTTAAAACGTGTAAACAATCACAGAAAAAATTCACAACGATCCAAAAGAGGCGGAAAAAAGGGGGGGGGGAAATGGGGGAGGGATAGGCAAAATAAATACTGGCCCTACCTTCCCCAATTGTATGGAAACATGTTCACCTGGCTCTTAAATGTATATACCCAGATAGAAAAGGCATTTTGCCTAACTTCCGGGCTCTGTTCATTAGAAACAAAAGACATGAGTTGCTTGAAATTGATGACATTGACATTCTCTGCACCGGTAATAAAATGGCACATCAAGAAAATTCTTCCGTCACTAATTTGACAAGGAAAAAAGTGTTTATTATTTATTTTTTTGCACACTCACTATAATAAGCATGTTTTGATTTACTTTTAGGGAAGTAGGTTTCACCATAATAGTATTGATGGGCCTCCTAAGGGAAATATGGTTAGCAACAAATGATTGACAACTATTACACAGTTCGTTATATAATTTTTAGGTCTTTTCATGTCTAGTTTTTAATTTTTCTTTGGTAACGATGCTGCATTCGTGGCTACTTCGCTTCATTATTTTTTATAAATAGCACTCAACTTTTAAAAATGTCTGCCATAGTTCTTTTATACAGCAGTCGCATAACAACAAACAATGAAATATTCAAACTCGATGTAATGAAATATTTTTTGTTACATAAATCGTGGGAATGTAAAAAAAAAAACCCCTCATAATTCACACGCATAGAAACAAAAGAATAACAATGCTATTATATAGTTTATGGCACTAGTGTGGTATTACAGCAAATGACAAGTTAAAACAAATAAATGTGACAGTACAGCATTTTCTCTTTTTTAAGAAGCCAACTAATTTATCGAATGCTGCAATGTCAATATCAATCATTGAAACGTATTATAGTTTTTAGAATAAAATATTTTGTGTATAAACTGCCCATGTACTTAATGTTTTACTACTTAATATGAAATAAGCTTTTTTACTACCCTTTTCTCATTTCATCATTTTAGGAATATATTATACAAGTTCTCATATCTTCCGGTATTAAATGTGTCTATTTTCTGCATCTGCAGGCACGTCAATGAATGTTTATGCCATCTACGTATTACAAATATAAAATATGCATACTATTGTGAACTATTCGCATTTTATATCTAGAATAAAAAAAAATTGTTTTCACCGAAACAAGAGAAGCCGTGTGTCGTAGCAACTGCGTGCAATTGTTTCGATTGTTTGCTTACTATACAAATTATCTCCAATGCATTCTTCAGAACTGAAATCGAATGAATTTAAATAACGTCGTAAAAATAGTACGCAACTTTGATTGGTGTATTATCATTAAATTAACTCGGCATAAGCAGAAAAACCTTTACCTTGACAAACCGGCACAAAAGCCTACGTGCATAACGGAATCTAGAAACTAGAAAAATAAAAATGTTTCATTGCACTGTGTATATTTTAATTACGTTAATACACCTTAAAATAGATTTTTTTTAATCCACATCCCTTCAAGACTCCCTAGACTCTCTCCCGAGATTCAGGTTGATCGGATAATAAAAACCGGAAATGTATCAAATTCATTCTACAATGGTCATCTTTTGTCATACCTACATCTTCTAAATTTTGTTGTTAGTGATTATGAATATATATTTTGTTTAAAACGTGAAACAAGCAAGGTATAGCTAAAGTTTATTTTTACTCAGAATGTTATATCCTGTCATCCATTTGTTTTGCCCGTAAATCAACAGTATGCCAGTTAAATCATAGCACTAATGGGCGAACTCATAGGGCTAGAAAAACAGTAGAATAGTTTTAAAATGTATAAAGCCGAGCTTGCCTTTTTAAAGCAATTACCGTTCGCTGCTATCATCTGAACATAATGATAAGGGGTTGTGGTTCGCTTGCTTTTCGTAACCAATGCCGCGGATTTTTTTTGGGGGGGTAACAGTTTAAACGATAAAGTCTCAGTTGCAACGAATGAGAGAAAAACAGAATATCTTCAACATCTTTTTAGTCAAGTTTACAAATTTTAAATTTCAAAGCTATTCTACTAATTTGACTCTTTCATCCATTAAAATTGCCATTTATTTATTTATTTTTCTTTCTTTCTTTTTTTTTCTTTCTTTTTTTTCTTTCTTTCTTTCTTTTTTTTTTCTTTTTTTTTTTTTTTTTTTTTAAAGAATGTGTGTGCTAGAGAATATTTTCTTTTGCCCACATTGACTGCACTTACCGGCCTTAAGTGGGTCGGTGTAAAGCAGTTCGGCTACCGACTGCCGGAATAACTCTATTGCGTATTGCGAGGTCAAAAACGTTAGAAGGTGCATTATAAAAATCTTTTTATTTTATCCGCGCTTCTGCTACATTCAGATAAAGAAAATTAAAATAGTGGCAGTTAAGTTTTTAAAGTTTTTGCTTGTGTTGTGTGGTTGGAAAATGCGATTTTCTTTTACTTTTCTCCCATTTGTCAACGAAAATAAATTAATTAAGACTGGGAGACATTACTATGGAGTGCTGTTGATAATTTCCAAGGCTGTGCGATTACATGTAAAAAACAAACTGTGTACTGTGTGGCAGGAAAATTGTATTATGCTTGGAGTATCAACCGCTACGGGTGGCCGAGGTTGTTAAGGCGCGGATTCGTGAGCCGGTGGTCTGGGGTTCGATTTCCTAGAGGATCGTCCTACCTGACTGTAGTTTTTTCCACATTTTCCTCAGTCCTCAAATAGAAAATGCCGGGGAGGTGCCCTAAATTCAGGCCTGTAACGCTTCCTTCTTAAGAAAAAAATTCTTTCCCAGTTTCCATTTATCTCATATATCATCAGTGTACGCCGCGTGTGATGCTTCAGTAGTTTATTATTCAAAATAATAATAATAATAATAATAATAATAAAGGCTATCAGGTCATTCAGACGGTCGACGCTACAGCGGAGGATTGTATCGGGCAATAAGCCAGGCGCATTACACAAGTTAAGGCGGCAAGATTTATCCAACTGCTACGTTGGTCTTATCTCGCGCCAATCGGCGTCGTTTGAGTAGCTAAAGCAAAAACACGTATGTCTGTAAAAATAAATATGATCATTCTTGGTTGAAGAGCCCTTGTATGATAGAAATTTGTTTAAAATGTTGTTTAGAGAAAGCAGTATTTTATAGATAAGCGAAACATTTTTAATTTGTACGAATGCGTAACATTTTTTCGCCTAGTAAATTACTGGTAAGTAATGTGTAATATATAATGAGTAAATTGCGTGGTTAATTCGCAGAACTCGCAACGTTGACACTCATTAAAGTAAGATGCGGCGTGAATGTAATGGATGTACTAAAAGCATTATTTATGATACGATCAAGGCCAGTCCTCGAGATATGAAAAACCACGATGTACTGCAAAGCTCCTTTCATCTCACGGAATTTTATCGCCTGCATTGTTTCAGATTGAACACATTTAAGATAGCGAATATAACCAGTAATTGAAACATCATATCATACCTTATCGTTCGGACAAAGTTATAAACACCTCAGTAAAGTTCCATCCTGATCGCTCTTAAGTAGATTGCTTGTGGAGAAAGAGCGATACTGCTTGATCATTTTTATAAAAAACTTTTTTTTTTTTTTTTTTGATAATGCGCTAAAAAGGGTCGGCCATGAAAGAGCACCAGAAAAACAAAAATAATAAAAGTGAAAGAAATCTCTCTTATGAGGAAATTGATTCTTGGGAGGGCGGACTAGAAGGCACTAAAAATGGAAAAAAGGCAAATAAGAAGCACTTAAAACGTTACAGAATAGATTCATATAGGCATTTAAATTGAGAGAGACATTTATTTTGGCAATGAAGATTTGTGCACTGTACATTATATATGAGGACTCCCCATCCTCAAGCTAAATCTACTGTTTGAGTTGTTAATTTTTCCAGGTAGAGTTAAAAAAAAAAAAGAGTGATTTCTCAACTGTCTACTTTGAGAGTACATACACCTCCTCTTGAAACATGACTCCAGCTTGAAATATTGCATGCTTTTCTTAATTCGTGTTTCTTTTTTAAAAGTGCTAAACATTTTTATCATTGTGTATGAAATTACTGATGAAAGCTATTTTATTTATCTCAAATTGAGACATATATAAGTGGTTCATCACTGGTTTACAAAATAAAGTCTAAACATAAAATATACATTTGTTCAATGATTGTCTTTTTATTGTAATGTATCCTTACACAGTAGTAATAAAAGAATATTAGTTTCACATTATTAAAGGTATGAATAAATAACAATATATGATGGTACATTACTCGTTGTTTTTAAATCCTGAATGATAGGAATTATATCAAGCATAATAAGAGAAATTTGTATTCTAAGTTCTAATTCTTTGTTTTTCAAACATTTTTCTATGCCTTTTTTTTAAATAAATGATTTTTTACACATATAAGTTGCTATAAGAGGCTTCAATATTTTCATGGTCTTCTTTGATAATCCGGCAAAGTCCGGGGCGCGGCTTCTTCTGAAAGCCCCAACCTTTAGATGCGTGTTGTTTCCATGGAAAGTGTGACGGTATATACAAGTATGTGTTCTGCCCGACCCAATTTTTCAGTTTACCTATTTGAAAGCTCCCTCCGTAACAAGTTATCGTATTCGTATTGACTATAATTTATCACAAGTAATATCATGAGAGGATATGGAAAGCTCAGATATTTATTAGGACTGTTTCACGAATAAAATTATTTAAACATAATTCCTCTAAACTTGGCTTACAAAGTTTTAATAATTGTATATTTGTAATTAATTTCTTCAAGCCATCTCACCGCCACGGGTGGCCGAGATCGTTAAGGCGCGGGCTCGTGACCGGAAGGTCTGGGGTTCGAATACCGCCAGGACCGTCCTCCATGACTGAGTTTTTTTTTTCAGGTTTTTCTCAGTCCTCATAAACGGCAAATGCCTGGGAGGTACCCTAAACTTAGGCCTGGAACGAATTCCTTTCTTAACAATAATAAATCCTTCCCAATATGTCATGTCATCTCATGTATCATCAGTGTCCATCGCCTGTGGTGCCTCTGTAGCTAAAATGGGCGTTAAACTATTCATTCAAGCCATCTTGTGACAGAAGAATGCCGATTGTCAGTAATGTCAATACAGAAGAGCAAAATACGAGTTTAGACTATTTAATGAATAGAATAAGAATAAAATAATATATATTAACACTCGTATAAAATGTAATAATTATAAATATCTATTTGAAGAACCCTCCATTTGCGTTATGATTGTCGATTGTCCATATTTTTGCTCCCCACCATCTGTTTTTTTTTTTTTTTTAAATAATTTCACTCCGTAATCCGGTTGTGATTGGTCAAAATTCAAAATTTTGTTTCGTTTCATTGGTCGATTTTAAGATGATGTCACATGAGTGAATTACTCTCAATAAACACATATCGTAAATTTGTATCATCTTTCCTTTTTTCGAAATTCGTTGTTTATATTTATTCAAAAATAAATTGTTAATGCCTTAGGAGGGCCTCGCAGCCCCCCGCGAGTCCGAGGGCTACATTTTGAGAACCGCTATCATACACCATTGCACACAAAACGTGGACCTTTTAGGCAGCACAAATACTTCGCTGGAGCAAACAGAACAAAATAAAGGATCTAAATATAGACCCATTCCTTGTGAGGATTGCTTAATAGTATTGAAACGAACTGAGAAATCGACTCGAGGATGGAATAGCACTTACTGGTGATAACAAAAGCAAAATAACTTGCTGTACCATCCTCACTTCGCGCTTCCTGCATAACAATTGCTGGGTTTTAGCGTTCACCTACTGAGATCGTTGGTGGCTGGAATTCTGCCAAGGATACAGAGATCTTTTCTCAATCAAAACACACTTTCAGTTTTTTCTTGTCGGAAAGATGAGCATCCACACGTCCAAACACCCTCATCAAGCTATTATAATTGCATTTGGGGTTTTGCATGCAGTAAATAACAAAAAGCATGACCTACTCGAAGAAAGCGCAGTAAATAAAAAATGAGGCTCATGTTCCCAGAAATAAAACCATCTATCCTCTTGTCTCATTTAAGAAAGCCATTAGGTGTAAACAGCTGCAGGTGTGATGAATAAACATGGTACCTGTCAGCGACGCCGCTGCATTTATCTGTTAAAAATAAACTTGTGCCGTAAGCATGGAATAATAACGTATTACAAAATATCTTTGCACGGGTCAGTGACCTAAATGCTTAACTGTGATATTACATAGAAAAAGAAAAGCAGGTAAAACAGAAACTGATAGAATTGCCACCCCCTTTGAGGATGTGTGGTATTCCGAATATAACAAGATTCCTAATAAAAGTATAACATAAAAAAATGCTGGAAAACAAATTGCGTTTGTGAGGCGTTGGGGGTGAGAAGTTGTTGCTTTGTCATCATTTAGCGGCAAGCAAACAAGCTTCCGAGTCCTGTTGTGACAACGGGAAAAAGTATCTATCCGTCTTTCAGTGAAACTTCTTGCCTTTATCTGATGTGTGTAAGTGTAGGCAAAGAAGTGAAAGAAATGGCACAAACGAGCGAGCTGGCTCCTATAACTAGCAACGAAGTTTTTTTCTTTCGTTTTACCTCTTTCATGTTTTTCTTTAATAAAGAGGGCACTTGCCGTTCTCGCTTTCTAGGAACTCCCAAAGAGCTCTTTAACATTGGGAAGAAAAAAAAAGTTCAAAAACGGCTATACAATTATTAGTATTTATTTGCAAACTACGAATACAGTTTACTGGAATGTAATTACACAACTAGAAGAACTTTTTTCGACAGAAGGTGAGTTATATATTGCTTGGCCGGGATAATGTTATGACATTAGGCGATTTACAAACATCTCAATGCGAACTTCCCTCTAGTCTGTTGACCTGAATTCTGAGGGCGTGAAACGACCGATAAATTTTGGTTAGAAGCCTCTTCTTTCAGGCTTGAGGTTCTTTTACGTGCCGTAAATCTACGATACGGGACCCATGGTTTTACTTTCCTTCAGAAGGAAGCCATACTTTAGATTTTTACGCCCAAATAAAATTCATCGACCTTGGCCGGGATTGAACCCGCGATCTTGAATTGTCGTAATGTATTTATCAATGTATTAATACATTTTAAGAAGTTGTTAGTAACTGATTGGTTAATTTCAGGTATAATAAATGTTTTATTAAATCGTAATTTCCGATTTTATTAAGTGTAAATTCTCATTATTTAGTCTAATAAACAATTGCTCCATTATTTCGTGTTAGTTCAGTAGTTGCATTGTTGATCACTATTAGCACTGTATATCTGCAGTGCTACTTAATTATTATTCTGACCTAAGATTTGATTAGCTAACCTTTTCTTTTCCAGTGTTTAACGCCCGTTATAACTGCTGAGGCATCATAGGCTTTGGATACTGGTGATACATGAGATGAAATGAAAAACTGGGAAAGGATTTTTATAAGGAAGGAAACGTTCCAGGCCTAAGTTCAGGGTACCTCCCCGGCATTTGCCAATTATGAGGACGGGACAACGTGGAAAAAACCTCAGTCATGGAGGAGGGTCGAACCCTAGACCTACTCATTCTATAACGACCTTGGCCTCCCGTAACGGTATCCATTGTTTCGTTGTTGCTTTGGTTTATTAACGGATGCTCTTTAACATCTCAGGTCATCACCGTCCCATTCAATTCAGGGCATGAAACGGCCAGAAATTTTGTTCAGAGGTCTCTTCTTTCAGGCTTGAGGTCCTTTTACATGCCATAAATGTATGACACGGGATCCACGGTTTACTTTCTTTCCGAAGAAAGCCATACTTATTATTTTCACTCCCGAAAAAATCCATCGGTCCTGGCCGGGTTTGAACCCACGATCTTGTGCTTAGAATGCAAGTATGTTTACCACTACATCAGCAGCACCGATCACATTGTTACTGTAGTTTAGAGGATGTATTGTTGAACAAAATTAGTACTGTATATCTGCATTACTACTGCGTTTCTTAAATTATTCTGACATAAAATTTCATTAGATGAACGTTTTATCACACATTTATATTAATAATTTTATCAAGATGACTCCAAGAAAGGATTGATCGCCTTTCAAACGTAGGACGGCTACGCATTCAAGGAAATTACAAGAAAACTTGGGGTGATGATGCTATAGTGTCTGGAGCTCAAAAGTTTTAGAGAGAGAGAAAAAAAAAAAAAAAAACCCTCCAAAACAGCGCGGCAAATCTTCTGAGGAGATTTAGGAAAGTGAACGTAATCTATCTGCAACGATTTTTGAAAGGAACGTGTTTCAAAATAGTCTGAAAACAAAATTACCCAGGGAAAAGCCATATCTCAACAAAGGTTATGCAAAAATCCTGTAAATTAATGCAAAAGGACCAGTGATGACCAGCAATGGAACCAGGACCTGTCTTTGGAAGTGATGGACTCAAATACGTCGCCCGCCGAAAAAGAGGAACTTTGGAGAAGCTCAGCACAACCGTGAAATATTCTTTCTCTGGGATGCATGTCCAGGAATGTAATTGGGTGACTTCAGATGCCAAAAATAAAAACAAGATATATTGGAAGCCAAACCACAGCCGACCTAAAAGTCAAATTGTCATGACTTCAGTTGTTAATTGGTAATATTTTAAATTGTATTAATGTGTGCAAATGTTAGGATAATTCGTTACAAACACTATGACCTCAGAGTATTTTTATAGTGAAATATATAATTATTTGCACCAAATTAATTTAGATGTATATACAATTATTTGGGAGTGTCAGATAAAATAGTTTAAACTCTATGAGATCAAAGCTTGATGTTCCTATCGCAAGCAACTTTATTTATTTGATGCAAATTACATAAATTGCCCCTGAGTTTGGACAAGTGCAAGACATTTAATCGTGTTATTGCATCAAAATAGTACAATCTATAGGCTACTGTAGTGCAACAAAATACATTATACAGAACAAACGTGGGTATAAATTTTAAATGAATGTTGTAAACTTTTTGATGTGTGCTGCACATATTGACGAATATAATTAACACAAATACAGATATTAAATTGATTGAATTCCATATTGTGACTTCTATAATATTTATTGTAAAATTAAATCTCCCTTATTTTCACGGTTGAAAATTAATTATCATAGCCGCCACCCCTTGGCCATCTTACATTATCATAAGAGAGGGCTGTTTTTTGCGTGTTAATTGGGCATATACTGCCATTATGAACAGTAACAAGAGGAAACCATTATAAAATAATGAAAAATGAGTATAAAATTTAAATGAGTGCCGTTCTAATGTTTTCTTGTAAGATTTTGCACAATCAATCAAGAAATATATTATTAATATTATATTTAATAACAAAAGCTAGTTTCTTGTAAATGAATTATAATGTAGCTGTTTCAAATAATCTAAGCAAGTGATTTCCCCCCCCCCATTGGTGGCATTATTAAATGACTAATTAATTTAAGCCACGAGAGGGATATGTAAATAGCACACGAAAGGAAACCATTCGCTTCCAATTAATATTTGCATTTTAAATGGAGAAACGTTCGGTGGACAAAGATGTTTAATAAGTGCTATGGTTCAGTGAGGTTAAAACAGCCCACTGAAAGCAGACGACATTGCAAGCTGGCGCGCAAACAAACAACATGCTTTTGTTTGAAACAAATAAATGTCTTGTTTTGAGTGTAGTGTGCTAGTTAGAAAGGCGAATAATTAACGAATGAACAAGGAGAAAATGAGGAATAATTTTCCTCATAGGGAACAAGTATGGTAATTTCGTAACTGGACACTAAATTTTGTTTACACATCAAGTTGCTAATTGCTATTTAGAGGAGCAAACCGAGCAATATTAAAACAAATGCAGTGGGAACAGGTAGGAAAATGCAACCGAGTGGTTCAGATTCCAAACGCAAACGTACAAGAAACACGCAGGTAGCGCGCAGTTAATTCCTCTCAAATCACAGCACGTCCATCAGGAACACGCCGAGGTCTTCATCTCTTGAACACTGACTCGAGTGCTGGACTCGGCTGACTCCAGCTTCAAGGTCATCGTGTTCACGGTTTTCCATGCTGGAGGGGGGAGAAGGAGGAGGCAACTTGATTAGTTTATGGTCGGTAAAAACTTGCATTGGAGATACCATAAGAACGTTTTGCACGCACGAGGGGATGCGCCGTGCTCAAACTTTGGAAATGTTATGTTAGTGAGACTACGGTACATCGTTGAAGAGCGTCAAGGTAAACGTTTAACAAATTAAAAATATGAGTTAGTTTTTATGTTAGTGCTGGATATAAATGTTTCAAAGCTAGTGGGAAAAATAAGCTGGAAGCAGGGAAATAAATGAGCATATGCGTATATTAGTTTAATATAGCTTTGTATTAGAAATTTAAAACGTACATTATACTATTTTAAGCTATTAAATTATTAACTTCAAAAGCTAACTCCAGAAAATCATGAATATATCAAGTTTTTCTTTTAGTAGCCAAATAAACTGAAACGAAAATATTTGGGCTGTTTTTATACAGCGTAGTAGAGTAATTTTCTAATATTGAACGTATTAAAGTGTACCTTCCGCCCGTTTTAGTACCATTTGAATTTATTACATTTACTCTGAGTTTTCGTTTTATCATGGCTTTTATTCATTATATAATTTATTCAGCCATTAATTATTGTTTTTCAATGTCATTACAAGACAGAGAAAAATTATGAAGCAAAGTTTATCTGAATATAAAAATCTTTTCTTAAAATATAATCTTTTCTTTAAAAAAGATAAAAATTCAGAATGAAAAGAAAAACAAAAATTATGGTTTATTTATATATTTATTTATTCAAATCATTCATGAAATTTACGCACTCTTCTGGCAAAATATAAAAAGCAAACCTTTTCCGTATTATTTTCCAGGTAAGAGGTGGTAGCTGCCGTCAAAATAATCTTATGTTCGAAAAGATTTATACTGAACACCTGAAGTAAAGCTCATAATAACAGAAAAATAATGAGAGTGTTAACTTTACATTTTCATTATTTTAAAATGAATATCAGCCCTATTTGGTATAAAAAGATATAATCGAAAAATGACCTAATATGAGGACAACACCGTGAAATGGACTCTGAGGTGTGTATAAGTATCCTATCTTTAAACAATATCAAGAATGGCGGGATGGGGAGAGGAAATGTCAATTTTATTTTCCTATCTCCAATTTATTACAACTAAAGTAACGTTTTTCAAACCATTTGTAAATGCGGACATACTTTTTAAGTCGAAGCTTCTGCATACCACACTACTCTTGACCTGTTCGTAAGCAATTAAGTAATGTTTTTCAACTTTTGAGTTTTATATATTTAAAACAACATAAATTAATCTTTTTTTTAATAAGGGAAGTTAACGTAACTATTTTATTATATATAATTTTGTAATCCATTTACTTTTCAGAATAGAACTTGTGTTATTTATACCGTACAAGTTAAAAAAATTAATGCATGATAAATATATCCTGCAAAGACTTTCCAACGCAATTAGCAGTGTTTAAGCTCTCGTTTTCAAGAGAGACAACTCTTAAAACGGAAATTCCGTTTTTATGTGTCCTCCATAATTCATTTGAATTTGGTTTATTGCCGTCTCTCTGGGACTAATGCTCGATTTTACTAAATGCATGTTCAGTCTATGTTTCGCGCATGTTTTCAAAGAGTATGCAGCTTTTACAGAAAACAAGAAACATCTACAAATAACACAAAAAAGCAAGATGTAAATGTAAAAAATGGCAATAAGCACGCAGATAATAAGTCAAGTTAAAAATAAAACTTCTGGATACAAAATAATATTGAAAGCACTGCTAAATAAACCAATTAAATGCAAGGGCGTCATCTACCTAGACCAGATATTTCTAGAGGAAAACAGTAAAGCTGGAAGTTTAAGGGATAACCAGCAAGCGTTAAATTTTATAGCCTTTTTCAGCGGGAAGGAAGGAAAGAAAGAAAGAAAGAAAAAACATATCAAGTTCCATGTCGGTGATCTCTATCTTGTTTTACAAAGTCTAATTCTGCGAATATTTCCACATGAATTGTGCACGAAGATGCCAATGTCCTTTTTCTCCTGGATAATTTGAAGTACGTGTAGCATCAGAGAACGATTTATGCATGTAGATAGTTCTCGCGTGCTTGACTCGGTTATGACCGTATTCGTTTGTCATTTGTTTTCGTCTGCTTAAGAAAGAATACTAATAAAATTAGTGTTATCTTAGAAACATAAGTACTACAAATTTCGGTTCTTTTTCTTCCCTTCACTGCGGTCCTTTTTCAGGGTTGCAATACTTTTATTCATAATTACCTGACACTTTCGTAAATTCGGGTTTGAAATAAAAAGAAAGCAGATGAAAAAAAAATAACATTAAATTATAGAAAAATATGACATTTGCGTTTAAATGTAAGGCATAACACTTGAAACTGCTCCAAGTGGTAATAAATAGCAAATCTTTCACGATAGACATTTCAAAAAGTAACTAATAGGTTTTGAAGAACCCCATATTGCAATAGAAAACTTTCTATGAAGTTTTACAAAACTTTTCTATTTTTTATTACATTCTACATTATAATTCAATGTTTGTCTATCATGTGATATGTATCGTATATTTTAACAAACTGTTGACGGATGCAAATAGTTAAGAACAAAAGGTATACATTTTCAAAATGTTCAAAGATAATTCTCAAGTGTATTCTATCATTGTTCACACTTTAAAATGCGTAGGTAAAGCATTATATCTTCCTCTGTATTTGTATCAGAAAGTTTCATTAGTTGCTTTATACGAATGCTGAAGTGATTTCTCATTTTATTGTTGATATTCTGTTCGTCACTCATAGGGCACATTCAACGTTCCATTTAAATTGCTGTTGTCTTTCTGTAACTTTAGTTCGTATATGCAAGAAGCCGTTCCGCACCCTTGAAAACGTAGCTTCAGAGTTCAGTTCGAAAACATTGCGGTGTTTGTCGAGGATGAGACGGTAAAGTGGTGTTACTCAGCATTTCTGCTGCTTAAGATAAGATCTGTTGGTAAGTAACCGTGATCTGGAAAGAGAAAGTTCTAATCTTTTCTTAAAATTGATAATTTGGTTGATTATTTAATGCTGCCGGAATATCTGGAGGAATTTGATGGTTGATCCTACAGCTGGAGTATCTATTGCATTCAGTAATAATGTGTTTAGACTGTCAGTTTTTTATTACAATGTTCACAAAATGGAGGTTCTTATCTAGTTAAAAGATATGCAAGTTTATTTGTTGTTGCTAATATTTATCTAGAGAGTAAGACCTGTTAACATCGGTTAAGTTATATATATATATATATATATATATATATATATAACAATAATTAGAAAAGAAGAAAAAGTTAAAACGCTTGAAAAGGTCACAGATTTGTAAGCGCTATATTTCGAGCTGCTTGAGTTCTTCTATGACAAGAGTAGAAGTACTTTTATGCTTTTCTGGTTATTATTGTTTTAGTTACATTATCATATATGCATATATATTCATACATATATGTATATATACCGCCAGGGTGGCCGAGGTCGTTAAGACACGGACTCGTTAGCGGGAGGTCTGCGGTTCGAATCCCGCCAGGATCGTCCTCCCTGACTGGGTTTTTTCCAGGTTTTCCTCAGTCTTCATAACTGGCAAATGCCGGGGAGGTACCTAAACTTAGGCCTGGAACGTTTCCTTCCTTATAAAAAAAATCTTTTCCCAATATATCATTTCATTTCATGTATCATCAGTGTCCACCGCCTGTGGTGCCTCAGTAGTAAAAACGGACGTTAAACACTACTCAATATATATATGATGTGTTGAGTTTCACTTCATGCAATTTGCTATTTTGGTAATTTTCATGCCAGTTTTTTTTTTTTGGTAAGGAACGAAGCGTTCCAGGCCTAAGTTTAGGATGCTTCCCCGGCATTTGCCATTTATGAGGACTGAAAAAAACCAGGAAAACCTCAGATAAGGAGGTCGGTCTTGGTGGGAATCGAACCCTAGACCTCCCGCTCATGAGTCCGTGCCTTAACGACATCGGCCACCCCTGGCAGTATTTTTTTTAATGTAAAAAAAATTTGTTCATGTGGGATTCGGTTTTTCCTCTTACTGTAGAGGAGTAATCAGAGAAAATTCTAATTTAATACTGTTTTTTTTTATAACGAGTTTTTTGGGAAAAAAAAAACACTATTTCACCTTTAATTTATTGTCGTAGTTAGTAAGTTTAATTCTAATCTTAGAGTGCATTTTATTTTTACTGACTCTAGAAAACTAAATCAATGTAAAAATTTGAAAACTAAAAAACATTGCTTAACAAATTTTATGAAAAGTTTCTTATAAACTAAAAATTTTCTCCATGTTTGAAATGTGTACTTCTTAAAGCTCTAAATGTTAATTTATATTAACTTATGTGATGGCTTGATCAGTTAGTATTTCGTCTTGTTTTTAGGTATAATTCATCTATTTTGCAGCGTATCTGTCCGTTTTGAGAAAAGGAAAACAAAAATGGATAGAGAATAAGATAATGTCAACGATTTGTAACTCGCCAACACATTCTCTAGACTGCTCTGAACAGAAAAGCGTGGTTTGCGAAAACACGAGAATGTCTCATAAAACTTGGAAGGATCTACGCAGTATCCTGGAAGATATGTGGCCTCTGGCGTTCCAGAAACGAGTAAAGAGGTCCATAGATCAGTGGAAGAACCGCTTGCCCTAGAGAGAGACAATCAACCAGGCGTTTTAGCAGCGCTCTGTAACACGTTGTTCTGTTAACGTTAAACAAATAAAGTACCTGTGTTTGTATACTTCAGTGGTTTTATCAAAATTATAAATCGTCTTATTGAGAAAATGTTTCTTTTCTCGCCATTTGATGCTCTTTTAGTAAAAAAAGTATTTAATTTAAATATTTTAATGCAGAAATCGTCTTGGAAATTATCTTTCTTATAGTAGATATACATTGGTGCTTGCAGTGGGTTCAGAACAAGCATTTTAAAATAAATATGAACTGGTATCAAGTAAAATGATGTGTTGTAAATCGAAGACATTTGTTAAGCATTCTCAAACTAACTCACCATTATGGTTGATGATTAATACAGATGGTTGATACTCTTTCAAAAGTTTCTTCAGGTACCTACCCTACGTGCATTAGATATTAATTTGAAAGTACCATATTTCCGGATATTTCTAAGAGGAAGACAAACGAACAAATTAGCGCGATTTATGATCTGAAAAGCACCATGGTGGAAATAAAATATGACTTTAAAGTTAAAGTTTCTTTTAATCCAAGTACTTGCCTTGACTTTAATAACTACTTGCATTGTTTTCCATTCTAAATGCAATTCCAATGATATTGCATATATCATACTGGAGAACACCTTGTTTCTAGTCTAGCTTTCCTCCAATTTTCACAATTCCCCTAACTTTAATCCCAGAAATGCATCCCTAAACCACAATAAACCTCTCTACTGTGCAGATTGGACCATATATCCTGTGTATTTCTCCTGGTAACAAGCACTCATATTTGGATTCCCATGAGAGGAGTACTTAAGATCAATAGTGGCAGTATTGTCTAGCCCTTTGGAGTCTCTTCTTTGTGTTAATATTGATTTATTGTTATGCTAAGAAACATTCCAAAATGGCAACCATGCTGCTTCTGACCCTGGCCCATTTCTAGGTGTTGCCAATTACAAATTCTTATATTAACAATATATTGTAATTACATAAAACCATCATTTTAAACAAATAATTTATTCTTTATTACATAAACTTGTCTCCGGTCCAGTAGTCTACTGCTGTTGATATTCATAGACTTTAACAATGCTTTTCTTACTACCACACATCCTTTCTGAAAGTTTTCTTTTATACTATAGGAATATATATATATATATATATATATATATATATAGCAACAAGGTATGTCAAAACTCTGAGGAAACATTTCTTGCATATAGAGAGTGCAAACATTTTATATGAACATGACTCCGTAAATGCTTTATTTCATTATTAGAGCCCTTTGTCTACAACTCCGCTTACACTGTGTGATATGCAGCTAGGATGCCAGCACAGCTGTCCTGTAGCAATAATCTCACAACAGAATACTTGCTTAATACGTACGGTAGGTAAACATTCGCTTTTACCTTTGGTTAAATGGGATGGGGGTGCTGCAACTACTCTAATTCCTAGGTTCACCGTTGGTGTGGTCGTGCTGTATCTTAATCTGCTTTTTATGCTGCTTACTTCATGCTTGACGTAACACCGAGCACGTAGTGTCTGTTCTGTGTGTTTGGACCTCGTTCCAGGTACAGTAAAATGAGATATTGAAATGCGGAATTGCTCATATGATATATGGATATATGGATTAGCCAAGAATATAAAGAGTCTGCTGTAAGACTGCCAGGCATACAAGATACATCAGGAAGTACATGCGACGGCGGGTTGATGGATGTATCCGTGCTAACGCAGGGCATTTTGAACATTCCACATGCTTTTCTGTTTCCCACAATTCTGTTTTTGAGTATTTTGCTATGTGGTACAGGTGTAGAAAAGGTGCTCTAACAAGGAAATAAAGCAATTCCGGATCCACGCTCATAATGTATTTTTTATCCTATATAAGTGTGGAATGCTTTCCCAAAGTTTGGACATACCTTTTTATTACATCCTGTGTGTATATCTAGTCTTCATGTTCATATTTACTAATTGTACACTTATTTGTGATGCACTCCTTCAATAAATATTCACATTCTTAAACACTTCCTCAATGTTACATAGAAGCACATTTTGAGCATCACCAACAAACAGAACTCATACAGCAGGTTCATCTAGCATTACAATCTTGATGCATAGCGTGTGGTTAGTAGTACGCGCAGTACAGGGAACACTACCGATGCTCTAACGTAAAACTTCACCCTGTTATAAAAACATCAAAGTGTACAAGATATTTTAATATAATGTGCTATTTATTTACTAGCATAGTAATGCATCTCATTTTATTTAAATGCAATTTCATGTAAGTAAGCATGTATATTGTGATTAATAAGCGATAATATAAATTTATGTATTTTGTCCTTAACTGAGATTGCTGACTAACCTTCAGATTAAAGGGGGAAAACTGTATAAACCTTAGCAAGGCAGTTTAACCCTCCACTTTTGCAGCCGTTTATGGGGACCGGTGTCCTAAAGCTCTAAGCCTGATATTCATCTCAAGGGGTTGAGAATAAAAAGGTGAAAAAGATGACGACGCAGGAAAGTCTTCGGGTTATATAGCCGATAAAATCCCACACCCCGGCCAGCTGGCCTGCAAGGGATCAATGCCTCGAGTGCATTTTCTTCGTGAAGCAAAGTGAAAATTCCCGGGAAACTCCTAACTTGGTTCACTTTGCCTGCATTGATCATGACCGCAACATAGTCTGCTGAAGAGCTCCGTTCCCGCTTTGACCCTTTCTACGTGACCAGTGTTTTTCCGCAGTTTCCCGTACAAAAGGATGATTGGTGCTTCCTTTCTATCGTTAAAAGCCCTTTCATCTTCTAGAGTGCACTAGGTTTGAAATTTATTTCAGGTTACTGTCAGTGCAACTCCCTTTGAGCCTCTCTGTCTGTGGTTGAGAGGGTTTTGGAGTCTCGTACACGATGTGGTGTATATGGCAAGTGCATGACTCCTCCTTCCTAATCGGAATTGACTTATTTATGAAGGAAACTCAGTTTCTCGGCATCTACTCACAGACCATGAAGCAAGAGCGAGGCCCTACCGTTGCCTAAGAATGCATTGTGCAATTGAGCCATAAGTTATATTTCTGAAAGCTTCAAGAATGGTATTTAACGGTCATTTACACGCATAAACTTGCAGTAAACAGTAAAGAAATCACAAAACATATTATTATAGCAAATAATGCTATGTAAAAATTATAAAATTAATTTAATACACATGTTTTGTTTCATTGGGTTATTTACTAATGCATAATTACAGTTAATATCTCATATAGCGAGCACTCATTTATCCAGAACCTTCAGTTTAACCAGATTGACAACGCATTGTTACATTTATAGCGATTGCATGTAGAATTTAACGTCACTCCTTACAGTAAAATTGCCATAAAAGAAATCTATATACTTGTTATTTTAAAGATAATGTGGTATAATTGATGATAAATAAGTTGTTACATGCACTATATGTCGTCTGTAAGCATTTTATGCTGTTATTTGGAATGTTTTTGGATCCTGTTTGATCCAAATAACTGTGGTTACATTGTTAAACTTTTTAAAAATGTTCTTACTTGCTTTAGAATTTAAGAACAGAAGGGAGCAGATAGAGAAATTAAAAGGAACTGTACTAATATTCAGAGCGAGAGAGAAAGAAAAAGAAATAATAATAATAATAATAATAATAATAATAATAATAATAATAATAATAATAATAATAATAATAATAATAGCAATAAACTCTTCTATTTCTTTTTTCTTTTCTTTTTTTTCCCCTTTTAATTTTATCTCTTAAAAGTGAAAAATAAGGAATAGCTTCTTTACTTTCACGATAGTAGAAAACAGAATTTTTATCTCCTCCAAGATATCCTTCAAGAAATTTGATAATATCTTCATTATTGTCATTTTTTTAAACATAACTCATACATCTTACACGGAAATCGACATGATAGTGAGGTAAATGTTTTGTTTCGTATTTTCGTTATCTTATACCACGCATTCACACTTGCTAGCACTAATGATTGTTACAAAAATGACATTGAAATGCTACTTTCGCATTTAAGTGCTTTAAACCTTTGATGTGTATACTACACTTTCAAAATAGCCATTGGATAATAATTAGTATGTGTTCGTGTTAATATTTAGAAACAAATTTCTTTTAATTAGTAAGCCCCATAATCTTTAAAAAAAAAAAAAAAAAAAAAAAAAAAAAAAAAAAAAAAAAAAAAAAAAAAAAGCTTAATTTTACACAAATTCATTGTATCATAAAGGGTCATCGAGAAGTCGCCCCGCAGCTATTGTGCAGGCGAAATTTTACTAGGATAGCAAATTCGGGTAGTAGCACTTGATCGTGCGCCGATCGTGTATTTATTGTGTTCACTTAACCACCAAGGCAAGCACACACCCCAAAGTTCAAACTTTAGCAACGATGGGCAGATTACCAGATAAAACCGGTTTCTAAGAACGGAACTTCAGAAGTGTAGGAATATTAACTTTTCTCTGTGCGGTGCACATCACCCGAATGCGGAAGAACTTGTCGATGATCCGTTCCTGTAAAATCCATTGCAGTTATTAACGTAAATATTATATTATTGGAAAAAAATCATACTAATATAGAGATAAATTTTAGTATGAGGACGGTTTGAAAAGTTCTTGCCTAACAAGGAGTAAAGCGAATTCCAAAGGAATGTAGGTAGCTATTTCGGTTGTACCCAATGAAAAGATTTTTGAAAAATCTTTAAATTTCCCATCTACCAGGCATATACACAAAGAGAGAGAGAGAGAGAGAGAGAGAGAGATATGAAAAATGCTATATATATATATATTGATGGTCTAGCGACTGCAATTTTTTTCTCTACGAAACTCGTCATATAACGATCAATTAACAAAGGATTCATCGAGTTCAAAAACCAGCAAATTTAAGCTAGGCTAAAGAGATGGATCAACGAAACTAGTTTTACATAATTTAAATAAAATAAGAAAAATAGTTTGTGAAAGTCACTGAAATCCGGCCATTAGGGAGTATACCTGAAAACAGAATTTTAAATTCTTTGCTCTAGCCCTCCTTTAATACCCTTCACATCTTCGATTTGCTGAGGAATTCGCTTAGTTTACACTTCTCCTGCGTGATGGACATTTTTTAAAATTATACTGGAGATAATGAGGTTAGGTGTAAATATGTTTCATAATGATGAAAACGTAAAATTGAACAGCAGTGGAGTTACGAGGTAGCTAATTGAACCAACATTTATCTGAGCATCTAGAGGTAATAATGTACACTAAAACTTCATTAAACAGATTTATTACACACCACACAAACAAGTAGGAATTGGCCATTGAATGTAAATATAGCGGCGGAATTATTAGAACGGTAAACAAGGCAACTTATAAGAAACTAATGCTCCCCTCCTTTATCTCATATTCAACGGTACATGCATAAGGAATTTAAAGCTACAGTGAAACAAAAGGTTCACATTTGATTGTCGATTAGAAGGAAGATGTGACGTCAAACACAACCGTTATCAAAGGCATTTCTTAGATTGTTTTATCATCAGATAACTAGCTACATTAAATGATATGGTAATTTGTAATCTATTTGTCGAACAGAACTTTTGCAAATTATAATTTGTCTTTAGCTCTTATTGATATTGGTAGTGAATTTTCATCTGTTGATAAAAGATTATCTTTTAAGTTCCAGTTTTACAAGCAGCAGTTCCTATTTCTAAGCTCTATTATCTATATTTTATCTTCTGTTATATACATGTAGTGAAATCTGCAAATGTAATATTCTATATTTCCTGTACAACACGAATACAGCAATACAGCTTAAGTTGTTAATATATATATATATATATATATATATATATATTATTTTAAAATGTAAGCTAATGTTATTTCCTTACAGATAGATATTGTGAGATAATTTTATAATTTTCATGTGGTACCGAAGTTTGAATAGGGTTGATAAGGCCGTTTAGTGCGTGAACATGTTCGAAACAGCGAAGAGTTACATGTGTTATTATGCTTCATTTCTGCTTGCTATAGTTTCAAATACACAACAAATGCTGTACGGGGTCTGCCGTATGTCAGCACATTCTGCTACAAAACTGCAAAATCTTATATTTTGCAACGTATATCTTAAAGTTATGTCTTTATATTTTTTAATTTAAATATGTGTACTTGTAATTCATCGTTAATGTGACTTAAACAGTTCGTTATTATTTTCATTTATAAATTCGTTGAAATTTATAGGATAAAATTCCCCATTTATAACGTTACAGTTATATATAAAAACCTAACCAGGTTTTTATTGCATGAAACTGATATAAGTTGATTTTTTTTTTTTTTTTTTTTTTTAAGTGACAGGCCATGTTTTCGTTTTATTTTTTAAGATAAGGCTATACTGAAATTACAGTAATTTGTAGAAGTTTTTATTCTTTTATATTTTTATGAATTTTAAGGATTATATAAGATTTAAGCTATTCATTGCAAGATGTCAATTGGCTATATCGTTCGAATTTAATTCTCTGCACGAATAGACGTTGCATTTAGGCTTTTATTTTCCTAAATTTTGTATTTATTTATTTATTTTTTAATTTTCATCATATAAAGAGATGTACGTAATGCAGTTTTTAAACAAAATATGTATGTAAAGTTGTGCAAAGAATATAGAAAAAAAATTTTTAGCCACTAAAATATGTAATGAAATTTTACAGTAAGACAAAAAACAGAAAAGTTAAAAATTGATAATAAGGAAATATTGGTTATTGTCAACTTATATCAAAGGTTTCGTTATAAACTAACACACAGAGAAACTTAAAATGGCCCAATATTTATAATAAATTAAAAAAATTGTATAATTAATAGCAATAAATCAATCAAAATTTGTAGTAATACATAGTTTTTATATGTATTCAGATTTTCAGAATGTTTAATTCAGAATTTGAATATTTTTAAATTTCAGTATTGAGATTGGGTTTGAAAACTCGATTTTTAGTGTCAGTTTAGTTTGCACCTTTTAATATTAGCTTGTAAACCTTTAATGGTAAACAAACGAATGTTAATGAGATGGGTAGTATGGAAGGGGTGTGTTATCAAGACCGAGAAAAGAGCGTGTCACAAACGCCTTGGATAGGAGCATAGATAGTAACAAATGGAATGCCTTCACGCAAGAAAAGAACAGGTAAATAAAAAAAAATTGATATACCTACTCAGATCTCTGACGTCTCGTGACGAACCTGTCACAAAAGCACAATTTTTTTCATATATATACATTTTTAAAACGCACAAAGAGTTTTATCAATAAGAGAGAAATACAAATTGAATTGATTTGCAGTGCGCGCAGGTGTCGCCTAGAAGGAACATAAAAGCATCGCATTTCTTTTGTCACTAGCTGAATTCAAAACAAGCGATAACAGCGCTCCAAACCAGGTTTCGTCCTTCAGTTGGTCACGTAGTGTTGTAGATCCTGGTCAATATCCAGAACTTAACCGGTGTATCCGATTTTCAGCTCTCCTAGCGCAGTTTTCCATCCGTAAGTGCCTCACGTTCGGGAAATTAATGGCTTCCACAACTTTATTCTTTGAGGAAACAAAGTTACTGTAGCTTGAGTTTCTGTAGATTCTCGTAACGAACGCGCTAAGGAATGAATGCTTGAAGACAATCGAGACGCATTAGACCTTTAATCATTAAGTTGTAGCAGTGTCGAGTTTTAATGAACGTGGCACGTTCGCCTTCGATTGTAAGAAGAAACTTGTGGAATCGCTTCTATCGTTTTATTTAACACGGGAGTTTAATTAGTGACATTTTATATATTGGAAACGTACCGTAGCTTTAGGTAGATGCACGACGTGATGTTGTCTTTAAGAGTTTTCAAGAACGCTTAACACAAATAGCAATTCACATTTTATTTTTTCATAGGTTAATTCTTTATTTCGTCATTCATTGAGATGTTCCAAAACTACATCTTGTCATGCTGCTTCTTATAAATTGACACACTATTTGCACATTGAAGTACGCAAATATATTCAGTATTGTTATCTTGTCGCAGCAGACTTCTGGGAAAAGATAGTGTAGTCCCCATTAAATGTTTATAAACACCAATCATTAGTTTGTTGGATACCGTTTTTCAACTGTTTTAAGCTACAAGGGATACCTGCCCATGTAGGCATTGGTGGAAATGTAATGAATGGCAGGCGAGTTCGCCAACAATAATACGAGACATGAAAGAATGAAACAAAACTAAAAACATAACAAAGCAAGGAAAGATTAAGCAAGGAAAAAAAAAAAAAAAAAAAAAAGAACTACAAATATTACGTTCAGTCACATATTCTGAAATTAATCAACAAAACTGCAGTCGCTGAATTCCTGCTTTTCAGAGGCCATGATTACTTGAACACCTCCACGGAACAGAAATCATCGAAGATCCAAAAACTCAACAAACACTGAACATACACTAGAGCATCTCCTCTCCCTCTAAAAACATAAACCAAGAAATAGTAAGGCTATTTTGGGAGGCCAAGAAAAAATCGTGCAAACCACCTAATCTAATCATTGAACAGCAGCTGCTTTATTTATTTCTTTCCCCGAAAATGGAATGCTTATTTTAGTGATTCTATAATACTCTATCGGTATAATTTTATTTAAACAGCTTTTGTTTGATCAATTTGTGCCTTTGGTCACTTTGGGTACATGTTAAGTGTTCATCAGTCAGAAACTTCCTTTGAACGGAGAGAGAAAGTGCGGCGAATTGCCGCCAAGCAATGCTCCATGCACAGTTGCGGAATGCTTGGAAGATTTTCGGTTCGCAAAGGCAAGGCTGTAATTATATATATTGCACATTAATAGCAGTTCGTCTATTACATTAAGGCACAACAAGTATTGAACACCAAATTCATTTGGCATTTTCTTTTCGAAGTTATACGAATGTCTCCACACATCCTCCCAGATCTAATGACGTAGCCAGTTTGAAATGTCTTGCTCTAATATGAAAATAACGGACAAAGGTAAGGAATATATCAACACTGTTAATGGTATATACCTAAGCAGAATATTGGTGATGTCGGGATATAAGCTTTTTATAAATTGTTAGATGAGTACTATTACAAAAACCTGGTGCCTGCCGTAACTCAGAACAAAGATTTACAACACATTCATCAGCGAACAAAGGAACAGTGAAGTAAATTTGTTAACTACCTCAAGTGTGTAGGATGCCAACAAATGAAAACTGAATGCTTGCTATCCAAGTCAGAATGCCAGTGTTAGTGGCATGAAAGATGTAATACAGTCCATCGCGAAGTTACCCGCTGTTCTCATTCCGCTCCGCATTCGGAAACTGATTTTGCCAATCGAAGTTATTGCGTAAGTTTCGCCACCTGCCGAGGGAAATCATTTCGCGGGTTGGGACTCATAGTGAGCATTTTTCTTTTGTTATCGGTAGTAAACAGTAATCATATTGTATTCATATTGTATTCATCATCTTCGGTAGATACCCGAAGTGCTGTGCTCCGTTGTGAGACATGCCTAGATTTTTTTTAAATAAAAGGTTTTGAGACTTTCGCCGAAATTTGTTTTCACGAATATTGTAAATTGTCTCCTGAATATTTTTTTCAGCGGCTTCTCGGGTTGTACTTTTAATTGTTTATGGATTAATATGCAGCAATTGAATGACTTTATACGCACATCGACAAATATACAAACTTGCTGGGCTATTTGTGTTTAGGACTTTGGGCGGAAAATTTTAATGATATACATATAAAGTACACAGTAAAAAGTGTTATCACCCACTTCCTATAGAAATGCACAGCTGGAGGGTTAAACACGGCGGAACAGACTCTATAGCCTGCATCAGCGGAACTTTAACTCCAATCTTAACGAGAATCGCGCGTCCTCTAAAGGTCAACCAGTTCCCAGGACTGTATACAAACTGATTGCGTAGCGGAATGTGAATGGTGTATAACGTTATTGCAATAACAGTTACAGAAATAAATGCTAACTAAAAAGGCATAGTATCGAACTTAAGCTATGCATCCTGCCCGAGAGAGAAACTGGCCCCTGTGAAGAGATGCGCTTGTCAATGTATATTTGTAAGGAAGTTATTATAAGACTTTACCTCGTCGACTTCGAGCTGTCTTATGCACCATATGCATCTGAAAGCTAACAATATTTGATATAAAACTAGATCAAAGTTAAATCAGGATGAAAAATAGAAGGTTTAAATTTATTCAGAGTCATAAATCAATCTGCTGATATGTCATAAACGCCATTCAAATAAAAACGAACCAAAGGAGCTGTTGGTTGAGTTTTTTCCTGTAGAAAATCTCAAATCTCCAACATCATCCATCAAGTTCAAGAGGCTTGGGGCTGCTCATGACAACCCCTACCCCTACACTGCAAAAATCATCAAAGGGTTGCCTTTTCCCCTATGACCTTAACGTATTTGAGTATATAAAGAAGTACCTTTGGAACCATGGGCTTTTATTTGGACAAAGAGCCATAGACGCTGTTTGGAAATGGTTCCGTTAGCAACATGCAAGGAATTGAATATTCAGCCATTTACTTGGTACTCAAGTAGATTTAATGACTCTTGAGAAAATTCTGGATGGTTCATTTGCATTGGTAACAAATGTAAATGGTGTAAATTCCTGAATGTAACTGTGAATGATTCCTCACTAAACGGGAGGGGCATATGATAACGGAATTATCCACTATAATAACATCGGTTCTATTGGTGGTAATTAATTAAAGTATTCAGTGTTCACTTTTTGTTTGTAATGTATGCATAATCGGTTTAAACTATATTTTGACAGGAGCTCTGCAATAATAAATTCTCTCCCTCTTGATAGCAATGCTGAAGGAGAGGCAGTTGAAAGTGGAATTAATAAAGTGCATATTTATTAGACACATTCGCAAGACAAGATAGACACGAAAAGAAGTAGGGCTCACGAGTTCTTTCCAGATACTTTTCGTTACAGAAAAAGCGATACATTAACCTCCACACCACTCAGCTGCATGTACAATGACAGTTGCTGGGTAGTACGTCAGTGCGCATGCGCAGATCAGCAGGGGGTCACGATGGCAGATGGTCTTACCCCATGACAGTTGTGTGAAGGGTGAATATTGTTTGTTTTATTATGTCCAGCACACCGGTTCCCCAGCTAGCAGTGTTTGTAACTCAAATTTCGGAGATGTGAGGGAGCATAAATTGTGATTGCCGTTAGTACTTATAAAAGAAGAATTTAATAGTTTACTTCACATTTAAACACATTTTTGATATTATTGTCATAATTTAATTATATCTACTCTGTGTTACCTTAAATATATACTATTGAGAAAAATGCGCTGTTCATGTTTGAAATACTGTTAGTAAAATTTTTAAACATAGTTACATCAAATGTAATTAAAGAGGGGAAAGTTTATGTATAAAGTTGTCATTCTTAAAAAACGAGAAATTTGGGAATTAATAAAAAGAAACAACATATAACTGTTTATTTATCTGCACATCACATCATTTATTAAATGTAAGATTTGTGCACCCTTCTAGCACGTGTTTACTATTTCGGTGGTCGTACCTTCTGTTAAAATGGTTTTGTATGATGAAAACTGCTCTACAAGTAAAGGACAAACTTAAAGCTTTATTTTTGTTGGAAAGTGTGTTTCTTTTCCTAATGGCTCATCTTAATATTGCCTAAAGTGAGAAGTAATGTAAAATAAAAATTATTGAGGTAATTTAACAATACACCATACCATTTTTATTAAAATCATCAGAATTTTCATATGTCAAAACTGGAAATCTTAGGACCACAGAACTTTGAAAAATCACTAAATTTGATAACTGAAATTACTAAGCAAGAATGTAATGCGTGGTTTGTCATGTGATAATAGTTTTATAGTAAATAAAAATTCCGGAAGTCATTAAGTACTCTAAACTATCTAAAGTATGTCTTGACTTAAATGATAACCTTTAA
Source organism: Metallyticus violacea (assembly GCA_030762175.1). Taxonomy (NCBI): domain Eukaryota; kingdom Metazoa; phylum Arthropoda; class Insecta; order Mantodea; family Metallyticidae; genus Metallyticus; species Metallyticus violacea. The sequence continues at coordinate 69,641,771 of CM060845.1, forward strand.
CAATATAAACGCTGAGGTGTGAAAATACATTACAAACTTGAAAAAATTTAACATTGTGAGAAATGTGAACTTTTGTGAAAGATGCAATATGACATTTTTTGTGCATATTGAACTCTATTCATGCTATGAAGATTTTCAGTGACATGTTTGCTTCTCATTAATCATTATTGCCAGAATCACCTGGAAAGTATGCTATAAAATTTCCTTTTTTAGAATGTAAATGCTCTTTTTAAATAATAAGCGCTCCAGCAAAAAAATTCTGGTAACCTTATTAAGGGATTTCACACCCTTAAACTACGGTATTGATGAAAGCTCGTTGCTTAGCTGCTGTGGAAACAGCACCATTTTTGTATCTGTACTTGCGATTAAACACACCATAAAGTGTCAAGCTTTCTCTATAACATATATACCCTGCGAGAGAAAACTGTTAATTTGCTGTTAATTTTTTTTAAATCGTTCTTTATTAAATATATATATAAATTTTGGCATAAGCACTTGGATTGCTTGAAGAAGACAAGAGACACTAACTCTGGGAGGAAAAAAAAAGGGGGGGGGCATTGGCGGCGTCGATAACATCCTCATCGGCAAAAGTTTCCCACTGAGCCAAAATTTTAAATTCTGTTACAGAAAAAAAAATCGCTAGGGGCTAATTCCAGGCAATAAGATGAACGAGGAACCAGTTTAAAGTCCGATTTGTGCACTTTGACCATTGCGAATATCGATATGTGGGTTGACGTGTTGCCCTATGAAATAGAACCTTGTTGTTTTTCCTTTAGTTACTATTTCAAACTGTCCAGCAATGCTGCATAATACGTCCCTGTTATTGTATCTTTCAGAATTATTCTTTGTGTAACCATGGCCTTCCTCGCTGACAAAACGGCCTTCGCACTTTTACCAGTCGCAGTTCACTGTTTTGACTGCCGCTTCGACTTGGGTAATGAGGGATTCAGGTTGCGTCTACGGTCACGAATCGATGCAAATATCCAGCGAATTGCGATTATCGTACATTGAAATGTCCTTTTCACAGGCAACAGCTGCGACACATCATGCACACAGCTTTTTCACGTCTTTTTTGTTCATTCGTCCAGTATGATGCCTACTGTTTCACTCAGCGGTCTTCCGTTGATTGCTTTCATTGATACACTTCGTCGTGACCTTTAACGTTGAGACATATACGGTCACGTTTAATCTCGTTTTCCAGAAATATTAATGTTGTCTTCAACGTTGTGCAGAGTACGCCTGAATCTTATTCACCTCCGCTTTGCTATGTGCGGCCGTCCACTTTTTAAAATAAAACTATTTATTCATTAGAGATAAAACTCACCTCCCACCTCCGACGTGTTCGATTCAGATGACCGTCCAACTTAATCACTCCTCTCTTCAGGCTGAAAACGTTATATCGGTGGTCCAATTATCTGATGACCGACGCGGTGGTGGTGAACTACATCGGCCGACCGATAAGTCATTCTTTTGTCCAGACGGGCTGCATTAGAGTAGAGTGGATAGCGGGCTGGGCGACACAACATTCTGTGGTGATGCTCTTGAGTGATATTATAATAAATTCTAAATCTCTTAAAACTGCATAGTCACCTATGTCAGTAAAGGAGATGTTGGAACTGGCTGGCTTTATTTTCTACCCATTTCTGACCGTACGTATGAAATTACCCATTAGGCTTCCTAATTCTTTTTGAAAAATTAAATTCATTTCTTGAGGGATGTTATCCTTTAGTTTGTTTAGTGTGTAGATACAACTAATTTATGAATCGCATTACGGCTTGAAACTCGATGGCCTGGAAAATTATTTTCAAATAATCTCCTGATACGAAAAGCGGACTCACTCATTACATAAGTGGTAATACAGACTTGTAGAATAGAATAATTATGCCTAGTATTTGTCATTTAATGTTCTTAAAAGAATTTATTCTACGATTAGATGCGTTTCTCTCCCCACTTTCAAATGACATAAACCGAGTCGCGTAAAACTCAAGGCCAACGTAGCAGTTCGGCAAATTCTGTCCAGCCTCTCCCATTGATCTTGAGAGATGGCTAATCAGTCCCAGCGCCGCATCGGTCGTCTGATAATTGGATGACCCAATAGATAGTTACTAGAATGATGCTTGCCAATTTTCGGGCTACTTTTCCACAATTACAGACGGGGGGTCAATCATTATTAAAATAATTTTAGTGTCCTACTGATGCTGTCTTTATTTGCCTTACTTCTTGTTGGTGACCAGCATCGGGCTATTAAGCGGAGTTTTCAATGAAGACCATGTTAAAATGTTGATTATACATATGGAAGTAGCAGTTTGAAATATGTGCGGCCAATACGTCAAGATAGACCATAGTATCGCCTATTGCTATGTCCCAGATGAATACCAGCACAAAGTAGCAGATCGTGTTTCGTTGCATATCACAATTCAAAGACGGCAGGTACTATGCCGAAATGAATGAATAGTGTCGTTTTTGCTACAGAAGCACCACAGGCGATGGACACTGATGATACATGAGATGAAATGATATATTGGAAAGGATTTAATTTTAAGGAAGGAATCGTTCCAGACCTAAGTTTAGGGTACCTGCCCGGCATTTGCCATTTATGAGGACTGAGAAAAACCTCAGTCAAGGAGGACGGTCCTGACGGTATTCGAACCCAGACCTTCCGCTCACGAGTCCGTGCCTTAACGATCTCGGCCACCCGTGGCGGTATACTATGCCGAAAAATTGAGAAATTTGAAAAATGAATTTTTAGATCATCTATCATATGTCCCAAACTTGACTCCCTATGACTTCCATTTGTTCCCAGAACTTAAATTCAGCAGTTTTCACCAAACCATAACTGAACAGTCCCAATTGCAATCGTTCTTTTACCAACTAAATGAAAAAATTCGAAAGAAAATTCCAGTTTGTGGATTTTTTTTAATCAAGAGAATGCACTTACTTAGAAAAGTGTTTAAGCACTGTGGAAAATTAGCATTTGAAATACGCACTGTTGAAACATCCACTCTGCTCCCCAGAACCTCTCACTCCCATCCGTTCCCAAAATCCAAATGCTTCTTCGCTGGTCAGCGCTTTTCGTCAAATCAAAAAGCTATTGCAGCTGTAGAGGAATATTTTGTAGACCTTCCACTTCGGAGACGTGATATGATATTGGATCATCGCCGCAATAAATATCCTGATCTTAAGAGAGATTATGTTGAAAAATGAAAATGATGTTCAAATTGAAAACTTGTTTCTTCATTATTTGGCCGAGATCTTCCTCCTATTACCTGTCTTAATGAAGTCGTAACTGGGGTAAACTGGGATACTGTTCAACAACTGCTCCATGTGTTCATAGAGCTGCTAAAATGTATCTTATATTTTGTATGAAGCACTGGGAAAGTCAACGAATGGGTAGACGGACAAACCCTTCCAATTCTTGTTGGTTATGGTAATTTTACACAGTTTTAAATGGGTTTTTTTTTTTTTTTTTTTTTTTTTTTGGAGTGCAACCTGTGACATTTTCACTTCGGCGCTGCTGTTAAAATCTAAGAAAATTTCCAACAAAAGAAGTCATTTATAGCATAGGGGGAATTATTTTGGGCTGCACAGAGTGGAGGTTGAGTGCCTTTGTTTCTCATTTCTGTATACGCATTGTCTTGTCTTGTTATATTCATGTACCTTTTGTAAGAGACCTTTTTGTTTTCCTTCATTTCTGCTGCAATTCTTTCTTGCTGTCTCCCTGTGGAAAACGTTTCTTTTTTATTCTGAAATGTAAGATGCAGATGTGGCTTTCCTTGTGCATAGAACAATAAACGACAAAGTCGGTGGTGTTTGAAAATTGCACTCGCTTCTTTGCACGAAAATAACGGATATATGACAATCCGGAACTCAGGATGGCGCTGTGATATTTTATTTTCTTATATATATATATATTTGTTGCAGTCCGTTTCTAACAATGAGCTATGCATTCCGGAATGCTGAAAGCTCGTTACGACGCTATCTTTTAAGTGGTTCGAATTTTCTTAGCAAGGAAATAATAATTTTTATTCGGAATAACAAAACACTTTAACTTATGTTGTGCTGCATCTGAACATTTAAATCACAGCCGGAAACAACAAATCAGTAATAGTAATAGCAGTATGTTGAAACATTTTTGCATGTTTGGGTATCGAGGAAAATGAAATGAATTAGTAAATGCAAATAGAAGCCATGACTTCCATAACCACAGAAGTACAATTGAATATATTTTGAGAAAATCAATATAAACGGAATACCTCTTGAAAATGACAGCTTGGGAGTCAGATTTTGTTCTTAGTGGAATGTTTGCTTAATTACAAATGTCAACAAATATTAAAATAAAGGCAATGTATTTTGCTTGTAATAAATTCATGAACACGCTTCCGTAACATTGGTTTCATATACACCAACTTAATTTGGGAACAACTTTCAATGTTTAATAAAAGAAAACACTTGGCATACGTGTCAATCTTTTATTTTCTCAATAATATCATAACAAGAAACAGCACTTATACCTTGCACATATCTTTGCTTAGTCAGAGTCCTACACTTCACTTTTTCAACCCTCAGTTAGGAATCTGATCCTTAACATATTGCTCCAAAGTTTGAAAATAATATTGCTTTTAAGGTAACATTGACACATTATTGTAATGTACGTTGATTTGTCATTGTTGGGCGGGGAAGTGCCCGTTACCTGAGAGTGGCAATTAGAATCCCGTTGTTGGAAGCTGCAATTTCCACCAAAAAGATGTCGCTAACCTAATACATCCAGAAAGAAGGAAGTAGACCAACGGGGTTTCACTACGAAACTATTTATACTCGCTTGGCTGAAAGGAATTTTGTTAAATACACAACATTCTAATTTATCCAAAGATTGAGAATAAGCAGTTACTGTATCTGACTTGTAAATTCTACAGGTAACGAGCAGGCTGGACGAGCGAGAGGAGATGTGGCACTGACGCCTGTATCATGTGGTATGGTTGTTCAACTAAATGTTTCATCTGTTTTTCGTACTACTCTTATGTAGGAGAGTTCAAACCACCTATCAAATTAAAGCTTCCAAGCAACGGACTTCCTAAATATCAAACTTTTCTCTTAACGGTCGCTTCCCCCTCATAACAGTAACAAATCAACAGACATTTCAACAATGTTTATGCGACAATATTGTGTAACATCCCTGGCCTTAGCAGCTTTCAGGGGAAGTTTATTTGTGTAAACACTGTCTTTAACCTAGGAATGTTTCTGTAACTAATCCACTTGATATCTTGTTAGATTTGAACTGTACCTAATTATTTTTAAGATGTTATTTTATATATTTCTTGTCTTTTAGCATCGAAAAGGGGTTTTTTAACTGTCTTAAAACTCTTTTTCTACTTTAACTATGTTAGTGTTATTTTGAATTAGCTTTGCATTGTGCCTATCCAGTCGTCAATTGTGCATAAGATAACCTGTTCAGTTTACTTGCATCCAAAATCCCAATCACATGTCTTGTAGGAATGACCTGTTATTGGATATATATGGCGTATCTATCGACTATGTCTATTAGATAACTTAAATATTTAACACTATTTATTTACGTTTAAATTTATGGGGCCTGCTTGCTCTGTAGAATTGTGTGAACTTGGGCTTGTGTGTCTATGAAACAGTGTCAGTAACGTATAAAAATGCTGCAAACCTCTGTTTGAATGTTAGAACTCAAAAAGTGGACTTTACTGAATTGCTTTTCACAGAAATTGTGCCAAATGGGAATCGAGTCTAGGCCCGAAGTATGCAGTACCTAGCCCACAGGTACACATTACCATGAAAGTGTTTTTTATGGAAATTACCCGGCCTGTTTAGCTAATGTGCAGCGTGCGTTACACAAGGCCACATTAACAGATATATCTTTTAGGCATTTCTTTAAATGATACGCTTTATGACCCGCATATGTAGGGCTGGCTGATCTCCAGTAGAGATATGCCGTGCATATTTACGGTGTGGCATTCTTTCAAGTGAAAGTGATGTTGGCAAGCCTGATGTGAACGGAAGAAACACCGGAGCTTGAAAGTGAAAAGGAAGAGGGAGCAGTCAGGGTCGCCAACCTCATCGGCGGCGGTTGAAATGCTCTGCACGATGCGTGCGCCTGTGCGGCGGAGTGAATATCTAGATCGTAAGAGTCAGCTTTTCTGCAGAGAAGAATGCAATACCTGAAATTTAAGAGGGTACTTAGGTATATGTTGAGAAGTACAGGTCTCTTTTCTTCTGCAAGGATACAGTCTGGAAGATAATCGTCCCGTTTTGGATTTCTACAGAGCAATGCCATTGTAAATTTTGTTATGTTAATCTCTACATTCTGTAGCTGCTTGAAAAATACTGTTTTACTCTCTAAGTTTTCAATGTTAAGTTATTTTCCTTATACCGATATTGGTTTTCAAGATATGTGCACATTCACCTTTTCTGTTTCTTGATCTATATGTGACCCAGTTTTTGACGATATTAAGTCAAAAATGTTCTTCTTATTTCCAGAGTGGTGCAGATAGTTGCAGTCTACGAGTGTTCAATGAAAAGTATGCTTCCTAAGCCTGGTTGATTTAAGTTTAGTAAATTATTTGGTCGAACTTACAAATTACAATATATAAAGTTGCTATTACTAATAATTTCCGTTGCATAACATTCGACCTTTTATTAATAATATTAGTGGCATTCTACCATAAAATTATACAATTTGCAAAGTTGAATTATATAAATCACCATTTATATTGCTATATTACAATTATCATGTAGTAATTTAGCAATCAGAATTCGCAATTTACCTTTTTGCTAGAGAAATGAGCACGCGCGGCATCTTAAGAAATGTGACGTCAGCTACCGTAACAATATGGCAGCTCTCTTGCAAATATGCACAAGCAGTTGGATAACTCTCTCTGTTACCTTAGGGTAATGAGACTGAGAAACCATTATCGAAGAAAGAGGCAATAAGGAGATTCCTGTGTGTGTCACTTCAGCAGGTCTATCAGTGTCAACTGTGAATGATGCAGCTCGCTCTGGTCGACCGCAACTATTATTGTAGTAGAACAAGACAATCCGTGAGGTGATTCTAGAACTGAGATCAGTCACACCACACCATCGACGACATTTTGCAGTACCTCAAAGTCTTCGCTAGGTGGGTGCCAAAACCTTTCACTCCTGAACTGTGGATGCTTGTGAAACACGACGCCGTGAAGCCAAAAGAGATGGTTTCCTAAAGCGTATTGTCACTGGTGTGGAATGCTGGGTCAGTACTTTCAGCCAGAGACCAAGCGAGTCAGCAAAGAGAGGCGGCATTCATCATCCAACACCAAAAAAAGTTCTGTACAGCTGTGTCAGCGGGTAAAGTGATGCTCACACTGTTCTGGGACACTAGAGGTCCAATCATGTAACATTATAAGCCCAGAGGACGAAATGTTAACAGCGATTTATATTGTGATATACTTCAGAACCATTTGAAACCTGTGATCAGATCGAAACGTCGCGGTTTGCTCACAATTGATGTACTCTTACAGCATTGTAATGCAAGACCTCACACAATTCTGCAACGGCACAAAAAATTGCAGAAATTCAATTTGAGTGTATATTGCATATGTGCTGCTTATTTACGGGAATTGGCACCTTCCAATTATGTCTTTGGACCCTTCAAAGAGACACTGAAGACGAGGTGAAAGACGCGGTACATGGGTGATGAAGCAGTCAGGCATAAACATTTTTCTCTTGGAATCCAGGCATTAGTGAAAAACTGGAATACCTGCATTGAACATGGTGGGGGCTATGTTGAAAAATAAATTGTTTTCAGTCACTATATATATGCAATGCTTTCTGTACAAACAGACTTCATTCTGCAAACTCTAGACTTTAATCAAAAAGTCGACCATTTGTTGCCATAAAAACCAGAACTGTTGTTTTGTTTTACTTTGTATAAATAGGCGCGTTACTATTTTTTCCCTCTCTTTCGGTTGCATACACATGTTCAGCCAAGCATGTATCAGTGTTAATTCTACTTATTTAGATTCTACAGGTTGATATTCCACAGTAACGGTAGCAGTGTTCACCCGCGGATTTGCGTTGTCCCTAGCCGTCGAAGCAGCTGGAGCCTATGATTGGAGTTTCTTTTGTGGGGCGAGTTTTTGTGCGGATGTTCCATGGATTGACGTTTCATCTGTCGTTCTTAATGATGTGCCCACATTTCGTCTACTGTCAAAATTGTGAAAGAAGCTTCCTTCACCTTCGCTGTCGTAACTCTGCTCCGTGACAACTTCACGAAACTTGCTCATTATTTGCAGAATTGTATTCCGTTCTCTGTTACATGTTGAATAATGAAAGCAGGCACTTAAAAGGGTTTTAAAGACTATTTCTATGTGTTTTCTATTAATATACTCATCAAAGCGCGAGATGTACTTTTGTTCCATATACGGAAACCTAAGTAATTAAAACTATTAATTTGTTCAATCGTTATTCCATTTAGTACTTCTTTTGTTTTAGCAGGGCATTTTCCCACGAAAGCTTGAACTCACATCTGAATGTCAATATTTGTAAATTGAAACTAATGTTTAATAGATATGTTGCTTTTTGAAGATGCTCTTCAGTGTGAAGAGACGGATCAGCAAATGGAATAATATTGAAACTAATATTCCATAATAATAATAATAATAATAATTTTTTGCCATGAACAAATAGATGCCTGCAATAAATGGTATACAATGATAGTGATCAGGGGCGGCTCCCCCCTACGAAGAAAATTACATGATTATTTGCCATTTTCTCTCCTAATGGTTAACTTTTAAAACAAAAAATGCACCTCAACCCAATTAATTCTTAATTATGTCATAGGCAATAAGCGCTTTTTCTCTCTACTGTAGACCGCCACGGGTGGCCGAGGTCGTTAAATCGCGGATTCGTGAGCGGGAGGTCAGGACCGTCCTCCCTGACTGAGGTTTTTTCCAGGTTTTCCTCAGTCCTCATAAATGGCAAATGCCGGGGAGATACCCTAAAACTTAGGCCTGGAACGTTTCCTTCCTTAAAAATAAATCCTTTCCCAATGTATCATTTCATCTCGTGTGTCACCAGTGTCCATCGCCTGTGGTGCCTCTGTAGCAAAAACAGGCGTCAAACACTATTCATTCATTCTCTACTGTAGTGGCGGTATCATGCCGGTTCTCCGTTAGAGAGGGCGGCTCATGTGCCTGCCCGGAAAATTTTATGCTTTAAACGTATAATGGGCCAGCACATATTTACAAGGACTTATATTTGTCTTCCTTCAAGATGGGTTAGCCCTTCTTCTGCTTATTTCTGCGTTTTCTTGGGCTAATAGGAAGACGGCCCATAGACAGTGCTTGGTATTCTCTTTTCTTAAGAATGCGATGTTGGTTACTGACACAACATAATTGACTAGGGGTTGCTTTCGCGCTTTGTTAAAAATTGGATCCTTTCCTCACTGTTTCTCCGTGTAAAGTTGACATTCACTGTGTTACTGTTAAGTTACAAAAAGCGTATCTCTTTTGTGGCAGTGAATAAAGTGGACGTTTTATTGAAAACTCCGTTTTCGCGTCAAATTTTAACTGTTAAGTTGGAAGTGAAACGATTTGGACCTCATTAACCGAAAGCTATAAGAGCTTACCCAACAAGACGGCAAAAAATTAAGCTTTTTTTTTTTTTTTTTAAATATCTTGGCTGACAGCTTGTGAAGTGAAAAAATATTTTGTCTACAGGAATGAGATTAGAAAAGAAATAGAAAAGGAAATTTCGTTTCTGTATAGGCCCATGAAATGACTGACATTACATGCACGTCACAATTTGTTGTAATAGTGCAATATATCATTGGGCTAAACCGGTTGAAAGATACATAAAATTCATTGCTGCATCTGAATCGACCACGAAAGGCTTAAGGTGTACTTTAAGAGCTGAATTAGAAAAGTTCCATATAAACCAGAAGTTTATAGCACAAACGTATGATGGCGCTACAGTTATGAGAGAATATCGGGAAGGAGAAGTATAAGTCTTGATAAAAGAGATCTTCCCCCACACCATATGGATATGCCCCTGGCCCATCCTTTTACAGGGGTCACGAGCCGCCACTGATATTGGCATAAAGCATTCTTAAGTTATTCCTTTATTAATGTTTTCTCTCTTCTGGGATAGTCTGTTAACATGCAATCATATAATTAGAAAACGAGCTGAAAAGTAACGAAAACACCAGAAGAGATTTGAATCTACTCATTACAAATCTTTGCACTATTTCGATATTTCCCATTTAGAATTCAGTTTGCACCTAGAAAGCTAGTGAAATCAATGCCAGTTTTACGGTGTAGCAGCTACAGCCCGGTCGCATTAATCTTTTATTGAGGAAATACGTAATTATTAATTTCAAGATTTTTCATTTTTAACTTAAATTTAAACTATTTCTCAGTAGTGAATTTATTGGGAACAATGCGCTGCTCTGGCTAATTTTTACTGTATACTGTAATACCACGCAATCTCTTCAGAACGATTTTCGATGCATTCGCGACTGTTTCATAGCTTTTGCCTTTACAACAGTAGGCGCTTGCTTTATGCTCCGAGACAGCAAGTACAGCATAAACTGAGAATGGAGAGTGGGCAGCATCTGCAATCTTTTTGGTTTAAGTTGAAACATGACCATTTAATTGCTACCTGAGCTGTCTGCGCTAATGACGGTGAAAGGGACTGGAAACACTGTCACAGTCTTCCTGCACCGCATAGTCTCTCAGTGACAATTGTAATACGTGGTGACAAGTTTAACCTTTTGGCAATGATATATGGAAAGTATCCTGCTATGTTTAGCCGTGCAGCATTACCGGAGTCTTGTTATTTCTTTCTAAATTTCATGTTTCAACCTAACCTATACTTTCGATAGTAATAGTTTCTAATATTATACTTTTTTTTTTAGATTAGGCAGTTTAGAATTGTCTACTGTCATGCAAAATATATTGCTACGTCTTTCTACTTTCCATGTTTGAAAACAACTACACTGTACTGTCGTTTATTGACTCTCCTGTTTCCATAGCAACTCAGCATGATGCGGGAGCCGGCGAGCATTACTAAACATACTTTTTGAGACTTCATTTCATTACAACAAATTTTAAATGTTACATTTATTGCTATAATGATTGAGCTCCCCCATTTTTAAGTCGGTAACTACAAACATTAAAACTTTTGAATTGTTATTGCAATTAGCACCGTCTATGTTGAAGCCAGTGGTGTGGTGCTACTGTTTGTACCTTCGGTTTTCTATGGCGCCGTTATGGTATATTATTACCTTTACAAAAATGATTCATTAATTAATTATTTTAGCGTTGGCCTTGAGCTATGTTATGTGTTGTAATTGTGTGATTGCGTGTGATAATTGCCAGGTAACTTAAATAAATTGTATATAAGTAGTATAAATTAGTAATTAGTAGATATAATTGTGTTTATCAGTATATTTTATATTTATCTTGTGTCGTAGATACTCAATTTTGAAATTAAACTACTTATGTGAAGGTAGAGCTGCAGCAAGTTTAATGTCACGAGCCGCCACTGAGTGAAGTAAGAACCAAGCTCTAGTTTTGTCAAATTGAAAAGTATTTGCTTCATAGACCATCCAAGCAGGTCGTTGCATATCTCGGTCGGTGTGGGGATTTTCAGAATTTGGTAGTAGCTGTTGAGGACATTGACGTGGCTATACACATATTTGGTATGCAAATGACGCTTCACCTGTGGTTGACGTGCAGTTTGAGAAAGGTCATAGACCAATGATATTGTTATTTCTGTTGTATAGCGGGTTTAGTATCGCCCAGAATGAATAGCAGTGTCATTTAGATTTCCTTCATGCACAGAAAAATGTCATTTATCAAAGATATCGCTTTTTAGGAAAATTAACTTAGTTTCTCCAGGATTAAAAATATTTCTGAAAAATAACGCTATGTTTAGCTGCAATGAACAGATCACTTTTAGCTCGTAAAGAATTATGATGGTAAATTATCCTGACGACACTCTAAATTGTGCATGAGCAACACATTTAGAAGCGTTCTCGATAAAGAAAAACTTTCTAGATGTTCATAAAGACAGAGCAATAAGCGAAAAAATTTTGCCACCGCTGGTATTGAACGCGGAACCATCGAGACCTTATCGACTCAAACACTCCACACCCACTAAAATAGCAACAATGCTAATTTGGTGGCGAGAATAAAATACCCGTTATTTGTAATGGAGTTTCCGGTTTCTGGAGAAGCGCGTCTTTAAATAAAGGGTGTAAATAATAAAAAAATAATAATAATAATAACACCTCGCTTTGCTTCTCGACAAGCAAATAAGGAAAGATAATCGGTACCTTAGAAGTACAAGTGTACTTCACCGAGAAGTGCTGTGATTCAAGTTAATCTATACACAAGTTGAGGTTTTAATTGGTCACTACCGCAGCTTTGCTACGAAAGTAATGTAATTACTGTGGCGTTTTTGCCCGGACAATATTTGTGTGCTGGAACAAATACCTCAGGTTATGGCCGGAGAAACGTCCTTTTTCAGTACGGGAGGACAAGCAAGAGATATAATTCACATGTTAAATGAGCTTCGCATTAGAAAACTGTGCTTCTATATTCACTTGATATTGAATAATTAACAGAGCATAAAGACTGTATAAATTCTTGCATTGAGTCAATGAATGCCGCCCTCGAATTACAATAACTCCAAGAACATAGCTTCCTTCACATGATAAGTTTCTCCACTAAATTAGCAAACTACAGAAACTTTAAGCAATGTAATAAATGTGCATTAATAGCACAATAATGAAAATATTACAAAAGCTCCATACTACCTGTATCACTGGATATAACGATAGTAGAAGGCTTGGAAGTAACAATTTAGAATGTATGGCGAGACATATGTACCAACCCCAAGCTCCATAGCTCTCGCGTCGGCTATACATGGAGACAGCAGCGAATAGCCAGAACGTTTACATCAATAGCTTCTAGAGCATTTGATACCAGCCAATAGGAAGCGAAAAACCAGATGGCGAACTTTACTGACGTGGACAGGTAAAGGGAAAGGATAAAGAGGGGGAAGGAATCTCATGCATATTGTGTATAAGTGTCAGTGCCGAAGGGCAGAAAGTGCACAGTACCGTTAGCACCAGTCAGAGGTCATCTCAGGTATTACTACAACTAATTTTCTCTTCGGTGGTTGCATTGGCACTGTCTGTAATTATCCCGGATATCTAATTAGCCATATGTGATTGTTATCTATAATTGTGTTGCATATATTAAAATATTTAACTTCTCTTATTATTTCTGTGTGGATGTAATCATGAGGAGTACACCCAGGTACATGTGAGTACCTCAAAGTTTCCCTATGTGCTGTCTGTATTTTCTTTTATCGCCTCTATTCATTGTCAGGTGCACTTCGAATAAGCTTACATTTCATCTGTAAACGTTAAAAGTAGTTTTTAGTACTGGCCGACAATCGACGTTCCTTTTTTAGAGAACCTACAGATGCTCACCTTCATATACGTAATGCGAATGAGCTAAGAATTTATACGTTTACACCGTATAGGAGGATGATTGAGAAATTTTCCTTACAGTTTGTATGGTAAGTTGTTTAAGTAATTTTGCCTGTTAAAAGAACAAGGAAAAAATGAAGGTTTGAAATGTTAATGAATAATCATTAATTAGTAATAATCCAACTTCTTAATTATTATTAAACTATAAATAATTTCCATTTTGGTACAAAATGAAGTTATTTGTAATTATTAACAACGTAATATATTATAACAAATCAAAGAGTAGGTTAGTATTTTCGTTGAAACGTTAAGTAATTTTTTGAAGTTTTAAGGCCATTTTATGACATTTTAAAAACATTTGTAGGCTATCAAAATTGAGTCTTGCTGATGGCATGTTTTATCAAAGTGCGCAATAGCAAGCGGTTTCACAATCTTAAGAGTAGACTGTGTGTACACTTAATGTGTAATGAGATTATACTAACAGAACTAAATCGCTAACAAGTTATACCGCCATGGGTGCGGACTCGTGAGCGGGAGGTCTAGGGTTCGAATCCCGCCAGGACATCCTGTCTGACTGGGGTTTTTTCCAGGTTTTCCTCAGTCTTCATAAGTCTTCATAAATATCCTTTCACAATATATAATTTCATCTCATGTATCGTCAGTGTCACCGCCTGTGGAGCCTCAGTAGTAAAAACGGGCGTTCAATACTACTAAAAAAGTTACAAGAGCTGTAACGGAACAATGCTCTATCGGTCACATCTTCATGATTATTTACTAAAACGTTTATATATAGTAGACATAGCATGTGTTCTTTTCTTTAAACATTTTTGCCGCATACAAAAATGAAATAAGCATTTCTGTAAACTTCCATGTTTATCATTTCTTGTCTTAGCCTTAAAGGAGTGTGCACAATACATATTTTTCTACTCATTAACGTTATTAAAATATATCTCGCGTACAAAGACCTATTTCCGGAGCGGTTATAATTCTATGTTGTACAGTTGGCAACGCCGACAGCACGGAGGTTAGTCCCTGTGAGTTAGAGAGAGATTCGTTCTCGTATTCCCATCACGAGCTAACACAGTGGCCACAAACACGAGGCTGGAAATCCCAAGTTGCGTCGCAAGACAATAGCGCCTACCAGAATTTAAATACGGGACAGGTAAGAGTACCGTTGGTGACGCCATCTTGCTCCGCCATCTCGATGTGATCGATTTATGAGCGTCTCTTCGCACGGGCCATTTAGACGTCCCCCCACCAATGATTGATGAAATACCTCGAAGACGAGGTGCGCGATCGATTGGCTTGACGCACTTAGACGGTTATGAAACGCTTTATTGATATGGGCGCTATAAAGTCGCTGCTAGAGATAAACTTCCTAAGACCATCTTGAGATTCTCAGCAGTGCTGGTTATTTGCGCCAAATATTGTGGCCCAGTGGGGGTTCCGGCCCACTTGGGACCTAGGAGACCTATATTTTCTTATTATATTTTGGATAAAATCATGTTTTGTTCTTTGAACATTAATATGCTGGATGAGGTAATGCTTGATTTAGACAAGTGATTCCCAACCTTTTTACGTTCGCTGCACCCTTGGGAATGGGATTAGAAATTCAGGGTACCCCTATTAAATTTTTTAAAATAGCAGCATGTTATTTTTTTTTTTAAAATTAACTTTTGCTGTGATATGTTATACACAATGTGTTAAAATATGTTCAAATAAACACTCCATAACAAGCATAAGTATATAGTTCGTTTTTAATAATAACTTTACATACATTTTATGGCTTGTATACAATGCAATTGTTTATTATACACAGACTGTTAATTATTATATTAAATAAATACAATTTCTAAAGTAGAAGAATAACGTAATTGTAAACCATGAAAGCAAATTTTGTCATATTAATGTGAGATTTGTGATTAATGCCGAGTACACAAATGTTTGATATCAGGCTAATAAGTTCACAACGAAACATTCATATCGTCTTCAAAACTAAGCAGTCTATTTCTGACTTTGGGTTTGATTGTCTTTGTTGTGTGTTCGCGTGGTGTGAGTGATTTCATCGTTGTCATATTTTCAACGTATTGAAGCTTAGTTATTCTTTGTATTATTGTACAATATAGTTTTAAATGTTATCAATATGCCAGCGTGTTCCGTTTTCGGGTATTCTCTTAACTCTGGTCTTGATTCTCAAATAGGATATAACTATTTTTCCAACAAGGAAAAATTTACGAAACTGCATAAAATAAAACTGTTCAATTTGTGAGGCCGCTCTTCTTATTAATACATAAGTTGGACACCTGAGATGAAACTTAATCCGACTAATGATTCGTCTTTCTCTTCATCATCACTAATACCGTATACTGTAATTTAATGTGTATGTTTTAAGCAGTCCCTACGATATTTTTGTTTATTCCGAAAATATCTCGCTGCACACCGACTGGGAATCCCCGATTTATACTCTGCAGTGCTAAGTGTGTTACTTGACATCGTCATAAGCTATTATTTTTTTCTGTTTTCATTTTTTTTAACGCATGTTGAAAACCACTAGAAAATACTTATCTAAACAATTGGTTCGCCAGAATTTTAATAGTGAATATAGAACTGTAGGAAACCTCTGAGAGTGCAAGAATTGGAGGGGAGAAAGTCTACTCTCATGTTTGGATAAGTATTTTCTAGTGGTTTTCAACATGCGTTAAAAAAAATGAAAACAGAAAAAAATAATAGCTTATGACGTCAAGTAACCCACTAAGCACTGCAGAGTATAAATCGGAGATTCCCAGCCGGTGTGCCGGAGATATTTTGGGAATAAACAAAAATATCGTAGGGACTGCTTGAAACATATACATTAAATTACAGTGTATGATATTAGTGAATTCTATCTAGAATAATTTTTAATAGAATTAAAGAACCGTTTGATAAACTGAGAAGAGAACAAGTAGGTTTTAGAAAGGGGCATTCATACTTACATCAAATTAATATAATAAGAATAACTTTAGCACAGTTTTATGAATACCAAACTCCATTATATTTGGTCTTTGTTGACTTTGAAAATGCCTTCGATTCGATTACTCGTAACAAAATACATTGGAAGCTATGGGGAATTTACAAATTCGGGAAAAAATTATCAGGATTATACAAAGAAATGCATAAAAACTTCTCTAACTATTAATTAACTATTAAGGTATTTAAGTTAATTTTATATTCAAATAGAAACAAACTCTCATTTCAAAATTAAAAAACTCAGAGGAAATCAATGTAAAAATAATAACAAATACTCACGACTATATCCTCTTACTGCACAATAAACACCTGAGTTATTAACCCGTGCTGTTCGTCTCAAGGTAATCATAATGGCAAACTATCAAATTCCTTTTATATAAATAAATAAACAAGGTTGTGTACTTTCACCAGTACTGCTCTTAATGGTCTTAGATATATGATGAAAGCTATGACTAGCAAGAAATGTATACAATTTGGCCTATTTGATAAACTGGAAAATCTCGATTTTGCTGATGATCTTATGGCACAAAATTTCAAAGATATAGAAAGGAAACTGCTGAACTTAAAAGTGGAAGCTCAGTGTAATTGAATGAAAATTAATGCTAAAAAAACTAAAGCAATGAGAATAAAGTGAAAACGTAGGAGCAAAACAAGATGTACAAAATAAATAAAGCAAAGGGAGCTTTCCTACAATTAAAAGCATTATGAAATTCACAAAATTTTCAGAAAAACAAAGAATGTGTAAATCAAATGTATTATCTGTGTATCTATACGGTTGTGAGATGTGGAAAACTACCCAAAATATAAACAAAAAATCACAGGCATTTCTTAACCGCTGCTACAGATAAAATTATTGAGACCAAGAACTATCAGCAATACCAAATTTTTGGAGGATCACAAATCAAACCCCAATCGACCTTGAAATAAGTGGGCATGGGTTGGACACACATTGAGAAAAGAACCTGAAAATATAACCAGACAGGGCGATAGATTGGAATCCACAAGCCGTAAGGGGAATTGGAAGATCGAGGATAACTTGGAGAACAATTGAATTGGAATTGAAAGTAATGAATGAAACTTGGAAAGAAGTTAAAAGTTCTTTCAAGAAATAGAATCCGATGGAGTAAATTTCCGTCCTATGTTGCACTTAGGAATTAAGGGAAATCATATCATGAACAATATAGAATGTAGAGGAGTGGTGATTTTTAGCATTTTAAAATCATAAATGTAGCATTTTGTAGCGTTTATACATTTGTAATTTAGCATTTTGTAGCATTTTGAAGAAAAACATAATTTGAGTTAATTCAAATGAAAAAGAATGCCTTGAAATAGCATTAATATGAAATAAAAATTGTCATTAATTCTTTTTTTTTTTAATATTGGGCAGTTAATATGGTTATGTGTTATTTTACACCCCTAAATGTATTTAAAACTTTAGTTCTCATTTTATTTATGTTCATTTTTAATGTCTTTGCTGAAGTATAAACGTGGAAATGACGTTAAATTTATGACTATCTTCATTTTTAAGAATCAGATAAAATTAAACACATGGTATACAACCTTAAAATAAGTAAGTGCTCCCAAATAATCCACTTTGTGAAGGGAAAACATCTTCACTGTGTCTTGAACAAAAGCACTTTTGCACATTTTACTTTATCGTGCATCATTTGGATGCCGACTTGCCGCTTTACTGCACGTTGTTCCTCCTATAATCTATTATTGAAACTATCTTTCGCACCCCAGCTTTTGACATGCTTGTCTAAAACGTCATTCTTTTGTCAATCCAGGTTACACAATTTACACACTCAAATTTCACCATCACTAATACAAAAATTTTCCTGTTTTTAATTTTCTGCCCGCTGTTTTATAGGTATTTTCGACTTCACCATCTTAGCACTTGACTTAAGCGAATGGAATGAAAGATACAAAACTCGGTAAAGTGTGTGACGATCTAGCAATGAAGTTTTGAAGGGTTTACATTTCTCAGGAAGGGTTACTTTCCGCATTTCAGAGCGGTGATGCTCAAGTGCGACATAAACATTCCAAAATGTACAAACTGCTCGCTTGAAGTTTCCAGAAGAAAATCAAAGACAAAACTTTATTTGAAAGAAAAAAAAATGTTGATTTCTCATTTATATCGTATTTTAGTATAGCCAACGTCGCATTTCATCGCTCTATAACGCATTTGCGAAAAATAACAACCCATCATACATTCGCCATAAACTTCCTCTGATGTAACTCCAGACTTGCAAAATGCTTCTTCGTTGTTTCATATGATTAGCATTAAACAAGAACTGGTGAGTGACATAATTCATTCCGCTTCTTTCTGATTTAAATGTCGTCGTGCTGATGCTTTGCGGACACAACTTTATCATCCAGATGGACCATTTCTCTTCCGTAAAAACTGTGAATAAACGTCATACTTGTGAAGACTTTTGTTTTCACCTGATTTCGTGCGGGATTCAATTACCAATGTAGCTCCAGTTTCTTCAAATAATGTTGAAAATACAAGCCCGTGTCCCTTAGGGAATCTTCGAATAGCTTGACCAGTATTTTTCTTCTAAACCACCGCCGATCTACGGCAGCTATCCTTAGCCGCATCTTCGAGGTATCCCAACCTTAGAAATTAGCTGCGAAATCCGAATGAACGTGTATATGCTTCAACAACTTTCTCGTCTTCAAGACTCATATCTCCAGCACAAAATGTTTTCAAATGTGCATTCCCCATGTTTCCCTAACGTTTCAACCGCCACGAGTGGCCGAGGTCGTTAAATCGCGGACTCGTGAGCGGGAGGTCTGGGGTTCGAATCCCGCCAGGATCGTCCTCTCTGTCTGAGCTTTTTTCCAGGTTTTCCTCAGTCCTCATAAATGGCAAATGCCGGGGAGGTACCCTAAACTTAGGCCTGGAACGTTTCCTTCCTTAAAAATATCCTTTCCCAATATATAATTTCATCTCGTGTATCATCAGTGTCCATCGTCTGTGGTGCCTCTGTAGCAAAAACGGGCGTTAAACACTATTCATTCATTCCTAACGTTTCGAGCAATTTTCGAACATTATGCATGTTTGAAAAAAATTATACACAAATATCTCCATAATTTTAAATGGCTTAATTAAACAGGACTTCACTCGTTGACAACAGTGGTAACGCAGACAGAATTAAGCAAATGTAAACCTTTAATTATGACACATATAATTTAAAAAGAAAAATATATTTTTTTTTGTTTCTTTGTTTTCTAGCGTTTGAATTAAAGCAGTATTAAAATAGTTTTATGTTAGTGATTTCTTATAGGTTACCATGGAAACAGACAATTCCAAACCTTGACCTTGGAGCGATGGAGCTAGCTTGGTTATAAGTGGCTCAAGAGCTGTCGCTGCTTGTCAGGGAGTGGAGTAACTATCGGCGTTAATCTTCTACTAATCCGTAAAGCTGCTTTCATAATGTATATCTTGGGCATTCTACAACATAATATTGACATAAATGTATTAGCACATTTTTTATTATTGATTCTCAAGATTTATGTGACATCTTTCTTTCCAAACGATTATAATCTGCGTGATTATTTTAGAAATTCATTTGTTTTATCCTTATAGTCAGGCAGAATTCTCGATAGATAACAAGACGTCGATCTCACCACTGTCTAAACACTTGAGTAAGTTCAAGAAACCAAATTAGTGAAATAGAATGAGAGCATATATTTTGGTAATGACTGGGGTCAACAGATTCTTGCTTTTCTAATCCAAAGTATCTAAATTCAGTAGTGCAAAATCTGAGCTTTAAGGTGATTGGAACATAACTACAAAGCAGACATGGTTTAGGCAGTGAAGGTTTTCGGTTGTTATGCGCGTCAATTCTCGCATATCACATTATTAACTCTCTTCAGAATTGTGGATTGATTGCGGTGTATCACTGAGGGGCAATTCTAACAGTGAGTGTAAGCGTTTGAAGCCTCTAAAGTGAAAGCCAATATTTGTAACCATGCTGAGTAAATGGGTCAGAATGTTCCATGGTTCATGGATAATTTAGTTACCGCAATTCTTGAGTTTATATTACTTCATAAAAGTGGAAATGTTAGCTGCACGAACAAAAGTAGGTACAACATGATGCTTAATGAATTACAACATTGTCTGAAAGGAATGGCAAACATTTAATTTTATTTTTATCAACGTAATTTGTAAAATGTCTTACCTCTCATTTATTTCCGAAAAATTCATCCCTAATATCTGTTCCTCTTGGAGTGATCCCAAGGTCAACAAACTTAATGTACCCTTCCACAATTCGCGCCAAGAATACTTCCCATTTGTCAGAAACCGTGGCAAATATAAGCGATGTAATGACAAGATACTGGTAAATTCTGAGGTTAAGGGTACTACTAGAATGTCCTGGTGGTTACCATGCTTGCCTCCTAACCCTAGATCGCGGGTTCAAAGCCGGTGAGGACCGATGGATTTTTTTCGGGCGTAAAAATCCTAAGTATGGCTTGCTTCGGAAGGGAAGTAAAACCGTGGGCCCTGTGTCGTACATTTACGGCACGAAAAGAATCTCAAGCCTGAAAAAAGAGACCTCTGAGCAAAATTTGTCGGCCGTTTCACGCCCTGGGATGTTGATGACCTGAGAAGTTAAGGAGCGTCCGTAAATAAACAAATAGTGACTGTTGATTCTAGTTATTAACATTCGGCAGTAGCAGTAGTAAAGTTGATGCCGCGAGCCGCCGCTAAAACAATTATATGCATTCAAAGACTCTATGACTGATATACATTCCAAACTGCTTGCTGTGATAGCAGTTTCTTTCTGCTGAGAAATACTACATATTATCACTTAATTAAAGAAGCGCAAAAAGCAAAACTGGAAAACACTCAAGTGTTTACAGGGATCACCAGTTTTCTTTGCACATTTCCTGCTTACTTGACCGAGGCAGTGATGTTCAAGCAAAATTTCAGTTTTGTTCACTTTAAGTTCGTTCCACAACTTTGTGCGCCTGAAGCTAACTTGTAACCACTCTGCAGTGTGCTCCTTGATGAACTACTCCCTATTCGCCCTTAGAGTGGTCCCGATCAAAACAATGTCATATCACGTGACGTCTCTAGCAAATACTATGTGGAGCCAAGTACAACACAGTAGCAATTAACTCAAAGAAAGTAATTTCATGTCAGTAATCTAACTTTTGAGGATGTGTTCAGTAATAAATAATATATACTATACCAAAAAAAAAAATCAATTTGATTTATTTACAGACGCTGTTTAACATCTCAGATCATCAGCGTCCCATTTAATTTAGGGCGTGAAACGAAAAAACAAATTTTGCTCAGAAGCCTCTTCTTTCAGACTTAAGGTTCTTTTTCGTGCTGTAAATGTACGACACGGGACCCACGACTTTACTTCCCTTCCGAAGGAAGATTTTTACGCGCGAAAAAATCCATCAATCTGGCCTGGTTTGAACCCGCGGGCTTGGGTGCAGGAGGCAAGTATCTTACTACAAGTATATTATTTGGTCTAACTTTCGAATACAGACACCAGAGCGTCGAAGATATATAAATCTTTGACTAGAAAAAATAAACAAAATCTAAGAATGTAAATTATTTACTTTATTAATAATCAATAAACATTGTGTTATATATTTACTAGCTCTGAAAAACAATGCAAACATGATTACAGAACCAACGGATTTTTTAATAGTGTTTAACGCTTTTATTTAAAGCGCTTCGCAGCCACTATGTAGCCAAGATTTCGCTAGGGAAGGTTATTCGGATGACAGCAATATCCGCGCGCCGAGCCTATAGTTTAAGTTGTTCACTTAATCACCAAGGCAAGCCACACACTTCGAAGTCCAAACCTTAGCAACGGTGAGTGGATCACGTTACGGTGTACATCACTCGAGTGCGGATATACTTGTCGATGACCAGTTTGTTGTAGATAATCTTGCCTTGGATCAAGTGATACATTTAAATTATTTTAAATTATATGGGATTTAACGAAATAAAAGTTTGTATTTTGACCAATCATAGCCGGATTACGGAGTGAAATTATGGAAATAAATTATCAAATCCGTTTTATCACGCGAAGTGCATCACCGTTAACTTTTGCTAGAGGCGTGGGAAACTATCGATACCAACAAAAGCATCGACAATCATAACGCAAAACAGTGGGCTGTGCAAAGCGTTTTGGTGACGAGTCAAATGTGAAAATTGATCTTATCATTAGGAATCCCAAACCATAGAATACAAAGTAAAATAGAGATAATTGATTTTTTCTCCCCCTCATTTGGTATTAAATTCGAAGGTATCGATTGTAATAGTCGACTTATGTCCATCAGCCTCGTGGTTTCTGAATAGAATAGATATTCGTAATAATAACCTTTTATGCAAGTATTAATATTCCATGCGCGAATTTAATATATATATATATATATATATATATATATATATCACTTTTATCCTTATTCTGTTAATGAAATAGTCCTAAACCCGTATTTGGCTCTTCTCTATTGGCATTAATGAAATCACAAGATTGCTTGAAAAGGTTAAGTACACATTTTGAAATTATTACAGTTTTGTAAGCCAAGTCTAGGGGAATTATATTTAAAGTCTTGTTTCATTCATGAAATAGTCCTAATAACTATTACTCGAAGGTCTGAGCTTTCTAGATAATGTTGCAAGATTGATTGAAAAGATTAAGTACAAGTATGCGTTATTACTATTTTGTAAGCCAAATTTAGGGGAATTATATTTAAATTCTTATTTTATTCGTGAAATATTCCTAATAAATATCACTAGAAGGTTTGATATTACAAATACGTTCGTGAATTTATCGGTATCTCAGACCCTCTTGTGATATTACTTGTGACTGTTTTCATTCTAAATTCAGCAAATGAAAGTAAATTTGTCTACCATATAATAATAATAATAATAATAATAATAATAATAATAATAATAATAATAATAATAATACAAAACCAAGTGTGATTAAAATCATTGTATTTTATTATACATTAACTATTTTTAAAGGATATTGATTAATTTTTGTCAAGTTTTATAAAAATTAATATTTTGATTAAGACTAATTTTAATATAATTTACTGGTGGTGTAGTGGTTACCATACTTGGCCTCCTAAACCCAAGATCGCGGGTTCGAACCCGGCCAGGACCGATGGATTTTTTCGGGGCGTAAAAATCCTAAGTATGGCTTCCTTTGGAAGGTAAGTAAAGCCGTGGGTCCCGTGTCGTACATTTGCGGCACGAAAAAGAACCTCAAGCCTGAAAGAGAGGCCTCTGAGCAAAATTAGTCTGCCGTTTCACGCCCTGGGTTGAATGGGACGCTAATGACCTGAGATGTTAAAGAGCGTCCATAAATAAATCAAGCAATATATATATATATATATATATATATATATATATATATATAATTTACTGTACAAAAGGGAGCAATGGTAAAGTCCTTCCATTTATATGTAGATATATAAAACAATTATTATATGATACATTTTTGTTCTAAAATCAAATGTTTTGCAATGGAAACAGGAAAATATGACTATCGCATTTGTTTAAAGGCTATTTAATTTTACCCGGAAATTGGGTAAATGCTTTTGAAAGATAAAATTTCATGGCTATCTATTTTCCCTGAACTGAGCCTTCAACGAGACCAGACAGGGCAATGGTTCATTGCTCACATTTCTATCACGAACTACTAAATATCAAATTGGAAAACTCATTTGCAGTAACAACATAATGTAGAGCATCATTATTCCGTGGTCGATTACCATGTATACAGAAGTACTAGAGATATGGCTAGTGGTGTTTAAATTCATATACACGCCTGACAGTAAAAACCATTCTTGCGCGTATGAATATTGGTTTAATTTGGTTAGTTATCACACAAAGCGAAAATTAAACTAATGAAACAAAAATTAACATTATTTGCTTAGTATAGCCACAAATAAAATGAATCTGTTTTTTCATACTAAAAGAGACAGCGTGTATAAGGACGATAACAGTAAGCAAATTCGTTGTTTTAACCCCCCCCCCCCCGGGCGACAGAATGCTACGTGGCGTATCCCAAGGGAAGCGGGACGAGAGAGAGTGATGATGCTAGTGGTTCCGGGAGAAATGAAATTCCCGTACTGGTGTGAACGTCCACTAAAGTTACGACTACCGCGAGCAAACATTTTATCAAGCTCACAAATACGTAGGTTGATTTCGTTACTCTTTCCGGGAGACGGACTTAATTTGAATTTTTGAGCCAGATTATGAATATATCACTAAGCGATTGCATAAAGCTTCTATGATATTGTTTTTGTACTTTACGAGATGAAAAATCTGAATACGAACCTAACTAGTAAACTGGCCAAATGCTATGGTCCACACTCGTTCTAAAAAGTTTTGACATCTGGCGAAATTAAGTATCGATATTTCCTTTTGAGGAAAGAATGCTATCTCACAAGAATTTCTGGTAGGTGTACATTCTGTGCATTAGTCCCTTATGCTTACCATATCAGGAGACAGAGCCAAAAAAATTATATCCAGGCTAAGTATAACCACTAACCTTTAATCGGCGAATTCCGCTAGAGCGGATTGCGTCTCGATGTTTTCTCTGCGTATATTTACACCAGACATAAGACCACAGCCGAAAGAGTCCCTTGCTCTTCTCTTAACGAAAGCGGAGATGCGACATGAACAGATGCATGCGATTGTTGACCATTGCCCAAACTTCGTAAATAATTCACCAATCCGCTCAATTCAGCCTGTTGCTTAGGTTATTGTTAAGCAATTAAATGATAGTTAAGTAGCTGTAGGAGGATTTCCAAGCCACAATCGTTTTAATTGTGCATAAAACTGTTGTGATGAAACACTATGATCATCGTGAGAATAATAGGTAGTACTTCAATTGCGCATTTATTCCTTCCTCCTGTCCATGTTCAGTCATAGTGTCTTTTCCCTTCCTCTTCCCTGCCGTTCCACCCCAGGATATAATGTTACTTCACAATGCACATTAGCTTTCGGTAGGCAGGGTGTAAACTAATAACGTTTGAAGCTCTCTTAATGCACTAAAATGGTGTTGATAAAGAGAAATATTAGATTTAATAATTTTTTTTACAATGAAACTCGTATACTTTCTTTGAATTAACTTCATAAATCCGAATTTTATACCACCTTCAGAAAGCGTTTGTCTTTGAAGATCTTACTCAAAAACAAATGATATAATTAATGCCTTTATTTGAATTTTTAAAATATTATGTTATTCGATATAAAATTTTCAGAATTACTCAGATTGTTTTAAAATGCCCAAAATGAACCTCAGACATTGTCATCTAATTTAGTAAATATTTTTAAAGAAAATATACATTTAATAATGATTATACACGATAATTACTAAATGTGGTAGAATTAAAATGTAATTCATGCAATCAATTCAAAGAAAACATGTGATTTGCCTTAAATACTCCAGTCCATAAAGCGTTTTTATTTAACTTTCTCATGTGAAGTGAAGCTTAAGGCAAAAATTTCCTAATTTTAAAGTTCTAAAGGTTTTCATTGAAGAGGCTGTTGCATAGATTTCAAGAGACAAAAAGAGTAAACGATAAAAACACCTTAGCCCAAAGAAAAAATACTCAAAGTGTGTGTAGAAAGTATAAGACTGTAAATGCATCTCCACTCATCTTGCTAATGCTAAACAACGCTATTTGTATGAGAAACAGAAACCAAGTTTGCGTCAGTAAAGTTTCAAAAGTTGTAGGTTTCTGTGTTTACTGTAAAAACCGCGTTAGACTTTTTGTGCCGTTAACCTGGAAGATTAATCCTCCATACATTTAGAGCATGGCGTGTTGTGCGGCTGTTAGATCTCGCTGTGCTCTTATACAATAAAGTTGGTTTCACGCAGGCGGCAACGAACTTTGTTCGATAAAGTGCTTAATGTTTTGAAGAGCTTTAGAACAACAGCATTAGTCTTCCGTACCGGGAGCCCTTTAGCTTCTGTCTGAATTCACGAGTGCTGGGTAATAGTGTAGGCGCCAAGAACAAGTAATCAAGAGCGTCATTCTTGCTTCACGTTTAATTTTAATTCAAAGTTTGTGCAAAGCATCTATAGTTCGACAGAGCGTTATTTATCGCGGCATTTTTCCTCCGCCAAGCTTCATCTAGAGAGTATAAGTTCGATTCCTAATAGAAATAAAGTTGCTTTTTTAAATCAAAGTTCGTTCGGCTTTAAGAAATTACGGGAAATAAATTTTTATTCAAGATGCGCGACTTGAAAAAGTGAAGAGAATTGTTGAAATTTTACCAAATGTAAGCACCCAGATTTTCAAGAAATCCCCAAGAAACAAGTTGAAGTGTCCTGCCAACATTTTCGATTAAAATTAAACTACCGCAACAGTAGTAACTACCGTTACTTCATTGACAATAGTTCGAGTCCCCTTTGTTCATGGCTGGAGTGAAAATATGTTTGTTGTTGTTTGTCATATGATACTATCATATGCATATCTAGTGTGGTGTTCATATGGTCGATACTAGATCCGAAAAAGTCCTTAGGCCTAATTCTTGTAAATGGCGATTAAAAACGCATGTTGTATGCAGTCAGATTTCTTGATATTAAATACTGGGGCTTGGTAAAGTATTATAGAAACAAAATGAATATAATAGAAATAGAGCAATTATAAAAACAAATGCTACCAATGCTAACATTGTAGTCATTTATAAAATGACAATGATTATAAAATTTAATTGTTCTAACAGGTGTATCATTAAACATTTTCATTAGCAACACACTCTTTCTCTCTTGCATTCCACACTCAACTCGTCATGGGAAACCGTTGGAATATTAAAGAGTGCTGTCCTGTGGTTACCTCGGCAAAGAACTTTAATAATAGAATACAATGAAACCGCACACATGCAATACCATAAAATAAAACAAAAGTATCACCGCTGCTGCAAACTATGGTAATAATACGAAAAGGAGGGGGGGAACTCGCCATTAGTGCTTTTAGATTCTCAAGTTGGTGCACATGTTATGTTAATTCAATCCAACAAGCGAAATAATCGACTCAGTTTTCCGCATGTTTATATTTACCTCAGTGAAGGTTTGTTTAAAGATGTGTCTGTCGTTAATAGACATATAGATGTTGGGCAAGCGTATGTAGTTCCAAAGAACCTCCCTTCTTAAACGTTTTAGTTACAAATCTTGTCCGGTTACTAATCGTGCCGCAGCAGCGGAATATGTATACCAAAATTCTTCTAAGTCCTGCTCGTTACAGCGCGCGGTTCACAAGGTAACCACCTATGTAGTCACTGCAGCAGTTGTGTTGTCTGGGCTGCACTAAGACTCTGTCTAGTGTCTGTTCCGTTAGCTCTGTGCCAGAGTGTGCAGTGGTGCCGTGGTTAAGAGCGCAGGTTCGCCTCCAGGCATGAAGCACTTTTTTTGTGAACAAACCTTAGTAACATATTGTGACAAATTAATTTCTAATATTGTTTCCCCATACACAGCAAGTATAATGAATGTTATAATTTTACCTTCGAAAGATGGCTTATGGGCATAAATTCAAGGAGCCTGGGATGTTGTAGCTTCTCGTCCACACTGCTGTAGAAATCTGACTTACATGCTGAAGGTTCATACACCCGATATTAATTTGAGTTTATTTCTACATGTTTTCACTTTAGAAGAATGTTTTTCTTTTTATTTATTTAGTTGTTTGCAAAGAATACGTAAGTTTGTGATTATGTTTTTTGCGTGTGCATAGGTAATGCCATAAAGCTCAAATGATACGTGAAAATATAATGTAGTATAAAGGCAACACAATGTTCTACATATATACTTATAAAACCAATAATAAAAAATAAAACAATTGTTTGGGATTTGAACTCAGGAGCTTACGCAGAAGAGCTTCTAAAGCGCTCGGTCACCGATGCTCTACCTTAACGTGCACCATGTGGTTTACATGCACGGTGTCCATTGCAGTGTGCAGCCGTTGTGAATACAGCGTTGACGAGCATCCCCGAATTTCTCCAATCGATACGGAACCTGGGGATAATTTTTTTCACCCTCCAAAGGGTGTACTTAAAACTCCTCTTCATAAAAAATCGTGTTTACAATCTTATCTATAAAAAAGATTTTGGAATGTCGTTTATCAACACAATATGATTTAAGATGACTGAATTCGGCCATCATAATGTTTCTAATTTAATTGTTAATTACATTCCTAAACCCCCTACTTTTAGTGCTAATTTTGGGAGCCATGTTGAAAAGAACGTCAAGGTATGCGCCAATTTCGTCATTTTTTTTTCTTCTTTATTTAAACCATACGTTTTTGCTCGTGGTTTTTTGTTTTGCACTAAATTAATGAGTTCAGTATTTGTGCGCAACATCGCGAATAGCAGTTATGCCAGGAGGCAGTTGACCAGAAAAGTTATCAATAAATTTCACGCATGCTGAACTCATTTTTATATAAAATAACGTTTTCATACATAAAGTGCGTTGCTCTAGAGTTAACTATCTAACCATCTTCGTGAATGAATGTATACTGTTGTAAGACCAGCTGAGAACAAGTACCAAAAGCAGTGTTCAAGAACATGACGTAGAGGCAAGGGCAGAGTTGCACCTAGTAACCGATGAATATATGATGAACAGTGTTTAACGCCCGTTAACTACTGAGGCACTATTGATGATACCTGGGGTATTATTATTATTATTATTATTATTATTATTATTATTATTATTAAAGGAAGGAAACGTTCCAGAACTAAGTTTGGGGTACTTCCACGGCATTTGCCAGTTATGAGGACTGACGAAAACCTGGAAAAAAACCATTCAGGGAGGACGGTCCTGGTGGCAATCGAACCCCAGACCTCCCGCTGACGAGTCAGCGCCTTGACGACCTCGGCCACTCATGGTAGTCCTAGTAACAGGGAGGCAAAACCCTCGACAAGATTTTGGAACTAAATCTCTATACATTAATTAGAATCTAACGAGCTTATTATCATAATTATCATTAATCCTCACTTTATACTTCACCTTACAAAAGAAACAGTGACACCCAACAGCGTTAAATAAACAAAAACGTTTCCATGAACTAATGAATCGCGTAAGCATAAAGGCATTACTACTGTGTAAGGTGTGGTTATTGCTTGGCGACTGGGGGGGGGGCACGGAAAAAAAGTTGATTGGCTTTAAGTACAGTGTAAATAAAAAGCTAATATAAATAACGGGATCATTAAAAACAAACGCTGTGTATTTGCATATGGCAATGGGCTGCTTACGTCACGATTGCGCGCATTCACTTAACTTAAGAGTTCTGATTTTTGGACACGCTTCTTTGCTAATCGGGAGGATGTTGCTACTTTAATTTTCATCTTGTCACCGTGGTAATCATCAGGAAATGGTGTATACATTCTAAATTTGCAGTCAACAGCTCGAAAATGTATATTTTACTATGCGGTATATGTTTAAGCACTAACATCGTTAGAAATAAACATTTAAAATAACACACAACATACACATACAACTACCATATCCAAATATAGAAACATTATTGGTATAGTAATGATGTACAATTATGCAATATAGAATAATATTTCATATATATTTTATATTAACGAATAATGCAATTATTTGCTAAAAATCTTACCAAAATATTACTAATGTGTTTATTTATAGATAAGAGATTCACATATAGTAATAATAATAATAATAATAGCCCTCAAAATTGGTACACCCTAAGGTAAAAATAAAAAATTAGTGTACTATCACTATCGAAGCTTTTAAGTTCTGATTGGCTCCTCACCCGTTTCACATGATGGACGTACGCCGAGTGTGGTAATGAAGTTCGAATGATATATTGTGTAATGTATAATATGCACACAATAAAGAACTTCTATTTGTTTATTTGAATTTTAAGACATTTATGCCCACAAAAATGTAAGGTATACTTCTTTGTTTAGAAAATAAATAGAAAATTAGTAAATGTTCTTAAATGGAAAACCCAAAAGAAAACATAAAATTATATACACATTTTCTATTTAGTTTTTCATTGTAGAATGTTTGTTAATGTGGTATTTATTTTGAAAACGATGATTATTGGCGTTTTTATGTTTCAGCATAAATACCTTATGAGTGAAAGATATATTATGCATGTTATTGTCATATATTACACTATGATAGCAAAAATGAACAAATAGAACATTTAAGCATAATGAAAATTCGAACCTAGTAAAGTAGTTCTTATTACTAGACACGTGTTTTTATTTGCTCATCTATTCCAAACACATTTTACAGGTAAAACTTGAGCATGAACCGAACGTGTATTCAAGTCAACAAATGCTTTCGATATTTTCGAATCGGTCAGGTTTTTGACTGTTGCTGTTCTCTCCTCGCGTTCTTAGGACATAAATTAGTGAACTGCAATAAAAAGTGCTCTTCACAGGTTGAAAAGAATGGTGGTTGGCATTGACGAATGATATTTCGGCAGAAATCCGCTTATGGTTAGTTGCCTTTCTTATGAATTATTATCTGAAGGTGGTATTCCCTATTTCCTATAATATGAGGGATTGATTCTTCATACTAATTTGAAAACTAAACCAATTGCATTCCGGCTGCGTCACTTAAGTGAAAGTCTTGTTTGGACTTTCAGACTTTCAATGTACACAAACACGGAAGTAGAGACAAAACATTGGAAGAAACATCTGCAATCTTACAATTCTGATACTTTGTCCGAAGAGACTCCATGGAAGAGTAGTCAAGCCAGCTATTAGGCAGAAAGGACAGCAGGACAGCCTGGCCCTTCCACCGTTGCACTTTGTAAATCGTTCTGAATGTATATGTTGCAGACCAAGCGGTATGGCTCATTGTCACTCCATTTCACAAATGTGGAACTCCACCTATGCCACAACACTAACACTATTCTTCATTTTGAAGTTATTGTGTGTCCATGTTTATTACCATTCAAAACATTTGAAAATATCGCGCGAACACAACTTCTCAGCTTTCCTAGCATTTCGCAACAAATGCTTTGTCCATTTCATAGTTTTTATTTGTTTATTTTTTCTGGTCATCCCAGGCGAATGGAATAGGGGATAAGAGTATCCATGTAAGATATATGCTGGCCTCAAAGCTGTGGCGTAACATTTGAAATACAACATACAACATTTGAAACTCCAAAACAGGGCAGCATATGTTATAAACTTATCAATATTATTTTAAAATGTGGAAGTTACATAGTGTACTTATTACATGTTTATGTTATAAATTACTGTTATAATTAAAGCTATGTACTGTGAAAAGTGCTCCGTGTTTATATCTTATATATAATAATAATAATAATAATAATAATAATAAATTATAAAGTGTCATATATATGACATTTTATAATTAGCTATAATGACAATTTTATCATTATTAATTAGCTATAATGACAATTTTACCATTAAAGTTAATGAATAGGTATAGGAATTTCTAAGCACTAAAATCGGAATGAAGTTATGTCGGTATAGGATGGTTGACAACAAATATGTGGTACAGCATATCACGAGCTGCATACCACTCTTCCCCTTTCGTCCTTCACTCATTAGTCCTTGTTTTCATCACGGGCGGTGGTCCATAACCTGACTTTGAGTATTCCTAACTTGATGTTAAGTACTTAAGAATTCCAATGAGCAATAATATTTCCCACTAAAGACAATAGATTTGATTTGATTGGTTTTTATTTATTTACTATTATTATTATTATTATTATTATTATTATTATTATTATTATTATTATTATTATTTATTTGTTTTAATTTACGGGTGCTCTTGAATATTTCATGTCACCAGGATTACATTCAATTCAGGGCGTGAAACGGCCAAACAATTGTGCTCAAAGGTCTCTTATTTCTGTCTTGAGGTTCTTTTACGTGCCGTAAATCCTACCAGCAGTTGCAGTTTCTATGTCTGAAAGCTTCATTTCAATTCGCTTTTGAGGGTTTTGTTATTTTCTACTATAAGGTATTCATTCAGAAAATCGCACCCACTGATGTAATAATAATAATAATAATAATAATAATAATAATAATAATAATAATAATAAACAAATGCAGGGGAGTTGTTTATTAAATAATAATAATAATAATAACAATAATAATAATCAATTGCAGGGGAGTTGTTTATTAAATAATAATCTATTTCGTTTTACGTGACCCAAGCTAAGGAAATCCTTGCATTTATACGAGAACTGTTCAATAAAAAATAATCATAATTTTTACGTGCATAATTTCTCACGTTAAAATGTAACTTAATACTTTGTTAGGTTAATGCGTAATGTACACGTTGTACAACTTTCATAGGTGGAATCTGTGTTCCAATTGCGCTCTAAAGAAAGTAAACCTAAACGCCGCTGCTGTCATTGTGAGAGAGTATCGTCGAGTAACATTAAGAACTTCTGAAAATTTCATTAGGTGCCATCCACACGCTGGTAACCGAAAACTTGCACATGAGACGTGTTTGTGCATAGTGGTTTCCAAGACTGCTAATTCTCGAACAAAAGGACATTCGCGTGCACGTTTGCTTGCAGTTGATGATGATGTCACAGAAAGGTGTGGAGTTTCTCCTAAGGTGATGAAACCTGACTGCATCATTTCGATCCTGAGCGCAAAGCAAAGCTGTGTGTGAAAATAGTGGTTGCTTCTGCTGGGCAAGTTCTGACTGTTTCATTTTTCCATATTCAAGCAATGTTTTACCATCATAGCTACACGCAACTGTAACCAGGCAATACTACGTCCTGAAAACTCTGCAAAACCCATATCACAAGCAAAAGACCACATTATTGTCACTGGATGCTGCAACACGATAATGCACGGCTGCACATCGCAAATTAGGTTGCTGAATAGCTCACATAAATCAATAAGAAGTATGTCCCTCACCCTCCCTATAGTCCATATTTAGACGGTGTGATTTTTTCCTTAATTGAAGAAACATTTTCATTGGAGGTATAGAGGTGAAGGCTGCGGGACCTATCAAAAGTGGTTTCCAGCATTTCTTGATGACTGCAGAAACATTGAGACAGGTGCAGTGCATCCAACAAGGACTGCTTTAAAAAATCATCAAACGTATCAGAATGAGTTAGGTATGTCGTAAAAGAAAATTATCAGCAATCTGTATTGAACAGTCCTGTTAACTAATGTAAATAATAAATAATGAATAATTATTCATGTTAAATAGATATGGACATCGTTCACAGAAGTCACTAAGTCCAAAGTTGGCTGTTTGGAAATTTTAATGCTTTTGTTTTAAGGAAAGGGAGCTTTATAACCTGGCGGAATACATGAAGTTATATTCCTGTATGTTTGTTAAAAAAAAAAAAGTTTCTTATTGACAGGCGACATAATCTGTTGCTAAAACATGGTGAAATTGCTTATTTACTGTCAAAATAGTGTACTGTGTGGTTCAAATAACATTTTATTGTATGAAACTTAAATATATATATTAAATCTTAATGACTTTCTCTCAATTTAAATACGTCAATATTTGTTTCATGTTTTAGTGGTGTAATTTTATATTTCGTCAACGTTCCCTTCATATTTTACACTTTGTGATGATAATATCGCTGGGAAATCTTCCACTCTATGCAATAAGAATTTGGAAAGGTTTGAAGTAAAGTTCCTGTGTGTGGATTCTGTGGTAAATTATTTCATGCTGTATACCATTGTTGACTATTTCTTATAAAAACGGAAAATAATAAAAGAAGACATTTAAACAAAAGGGAAACTCAGAATTACATTAGGTATCGATTGGGAAACTTCCCTAAAACGTATCTTAAATATCTCTCACAGCAAACGGATGTTAACTCAGTCATCAATTGTTTTCTTTCTTAAACCACAAACCACAGTTATTTTATATTGTATTGACTATTGGCGGCCTTGGACCGGCTGGGCTATTTGGTGCAGCGTTCATTGCATCTTGTATCTTTTTGCAGCAAAAGGTGATTACTGCATTAAAATAAATTCACGAATAAGTTAGGGCACCAAACACAGAGTAAATGGCAACCAGCATATCTTGTTAACATTCAAGAGCACAAGTAAACAAATAAAAACTTCTGCATATTGCAATTATTACTGAAAATATATGGTGCAAGTTCAAGGTATAGAATCAATTAAAAGAAAATATTTAACGTGGTGTGGTCATTTAAAAAGGCGGATAAGATAGGCTGCCGAAGAGAGTAATATAAATATCTACCAACAGAAAGAAGGATAAACTAGAAGTCGGTAACTAGAGGTTAGTGCACAAATTTAGATTTTTTATGTATGATATTTGTTATCTTGTTAGTGTAATGGTATATGTGTTTGGTTTCAATTGTTTTTGCTATGGTAGGCGTGGCTTTCGACTGGAAACTGAATTAACATTGAGAAAGTAATATGTAGCTCGGGACTGAGAAAACAGAGAAAATTGGAGGAAGGCTGGAAAATGTACAATGGATGCAGAAAGAGTTTTACCATAGCATAAGCAACGAAATAAACCTTTTCATGTTGCTTTTTCATTACTATGCTTACTGCGCTTTTCCTGGAAAAGGTTTCATTAACTGAGATAAGAAATTGCAACGCTTGAGGAAACGTTGTGGAACAGGTCTTTTATGTCTAATAATTTCATGTATACTATGCCAAGAATATAAAGCTTTTAATAAATTCAAGTGTGAGATATAACAAAAACTCATACAATCCGCTTCCAAAGGCATTTATGGAGGCGTTAATCTTCACCGTTTATAATGTGCTCGAATCACATCTCAAAAATATATTCTTATTATAACAAGTTGGGAGCTGGAGAGATGCCAAGTCAGAGGAATGTGCTGATAATGCAACGGTGTCACAGGGGCGCATTGTTCATGGGTAACGAACGTATCGTAAACATTTAACAGCGCTTGTGCTTGAGCTATATTCTGTTTAGAACAGTTAATATACTTAACATTTCCTAACTTAATAACGAATTAATAAAATATAGTTGGATGTTCACTTTCTGATTGCAATCTGCTCTTCTTCTTCGCTGTCATGTCGAGGAGTGGCAAGATTAGAGATGTCTTCATTTTCCTCGCTGAGTCACGTGAGTCATTCGTTTCACTTGTTTCCCTTCCCAAAGAAATAATGAAGATCTCAATGAAAATCTCCATTATCGCATCTTTTCTCTTTTCATGCGTTTGTAACCTAACCAGTCTTCAGGAGTGAAGAAATAAATTCATTTAAATGTTTGTTTCAATAGCGCTTACTTATTCATTTTTTCATCAACAGTTTTCTCTCTTAGCAAGCGATTTACCTTGGAGCACAGAAGTTCACATAAATGGAGGCAATCTTAATGGCATCTGGGTCTGTAATTTAAAAATTTCGGCAATGCAAAATACCTTTTTCTGTACGTTTATGCATCTCTATGAATATGTAGAGTTCAGATTTGTTCATGTCTTTTGAACAGGGGAGTGTTATTATTTTGTATTTCTTGTTATACGCCGTTCTTCAAAGGGGGTTTGTTTTTGTGAACATTGTGGTACAGAAGTTGGGAAAGTCTGATTGTTAATCCAAAGCACAACGTTTCTGAAATTTATTTGACCATGATAATGTCTCGAGCTCTTGTTTTCTTGAAAAATTAATAATGGATTCTTCGCAAACCATTTCGCATCCTGTATGGACGACTATAAGATGGTTTTAGGAATTCCGCCTAATCAATGCGCCTTGGCACTTTGCCAATACTTCTTAATGGTTAATTTTGACTCTTTTTTCATTTATAGCTCATTTCTTCAAGAACTCTTCTCAGATAGTGGTCCCCAAGAGAATTCAGCTCCTTTTCGAATCGCACATGACAATTTTGGACATGTACAGACTTCTTTTGTCATTAAATAAAACTCGCCTGTGCAACAGCGAATCGTATTCTTGTGAACAGCATTCTAATTCACTTTCGTATGCTGCGGTCTATTTCTGTGTTTTCCTGCAGTAGACAGAGAGGACTCGCCGGCCTCAACCCCTTTTCTTCTTACGCTGGTAATTGTTCTCACTTGAACACCGGTATAGCGGGATATTGTGTTCATCTTACCTGGTCTCGATTCCTCATTATAGGCGGCGATCACTTTTCCCACTATTAGTTGTGCTTCATTATGTAAGTTTTCTTTTTCTTTCGTTGTTGTGATGCATTCATTATTTGTTTATATATACATATATTTCATTTTTCGTTTATATTATATATAATATAAATGAAAAGTAAAATAACACTAGCTAAAGAAGCAGAAAAAGGATAAAACAATGACACAGATTATCTTTTGCAACAACACCGCCACGGGTGACCGAGGTCGTTAAGGCGCGAACTCGTGAGCGGGAGGTCAGCGGTTCAAATCCCGCCAGGACCGTCCTCCCTGACTGAGGTTTTTTCTCAGTCCTCATAAATAGCAAATGCCGGGGAGGTACCCTAAACTTAGGTCTGGAATGTTTCCTTCCTTAAAAAATTCATTTCCCAATTTATCATTTCATTTCGTGTATCATCAGTATCCACCACCTGTGGTGCCTCAGTAGTAAAAACGGGCGTTAAACACATTATTATTATTATTAGTAATAAATTGTCTGTTTAAGTGTTTTTTTTTTTCTTTTTCTGCTTCTTTATATATATCTGAGAGAGAGAGAGAGAGGGGGGGGGAGAGAGATAGAATACTAACACTAACTAAATCGTGCAACTTTTCACTATTAATATACTGCTTTTGTTAACGCATTGAGAATGGACCGACTCTATTCATATTAGAATTGGTGATGCATTGTACGTAATGTTTTGCTTGGCAGATAAGGCCCCTCCTCTCTGCATACATCGATCGCTAGCATCTCTCCAGCTTCCAGCAGTACCTACTGCCTGTTCTATGTATGCTACAGTATGCAAGTTCACATCATATTGTCAACCTCCTAATAACACTAACACTGACACCTTATATGTTATATGAAGTTATCGTCACTGTAGATGTCTACTTCGAAATCTTGCAAATGCTAGATGGAACCTCTTGGTAGAGTTGTCTTAAGTCCCCCCCCCCCCCGCCTACCGCCAAGAAAAGGATGTTACATTTGCTGTTTATTCCAGAAATTGAAAATGAACGAAGAACAAGAAGTATTACTGTCGCATATACCCCGGGGATTACAACTGCAAATACCTAAGATAGAATAACCATCACTGCGGTCATCAATGACGTCAGCAAATACACAAGACTGTATAGGTGAATCATTTGTAAGCAACAAGAACTAAAGCCAAGTTGTGGCTTACATGTAAGCGGCGGATTTCTATGACCTACAAATGTTAAAAATAGCATATTTATTTAAATATGACGCACAAAGACACAAATATGATCTTATAAATTAAAGCATTTATTCACATGTTTATGATCTACCTGTGGGGTCTAGTGACCAGCCTACTGGATTCTAAACCCAAAGATCCCGGGTTTGATTCTCGGCTGGGCATGGAAATGTCTCTTTAATTTGCACCATTCCCCACTTTCCATGACGAACTAAGAACACCAGCGATTGTTTCTCAAGTCAAAGTAACGGATCTGAACATAGAAGTTAAAGGTGACTATAGAAATGAAAAAATATGCCATTTTCGTAATCTTTTTTCCATAATTTCATAAGAAAAACTTTATTCTCCACTTCTAAACACAGCAGCTTGTGCAACCTGCCAATATACCTACAGTAATTCCTGAACTTTGAAACATCCCCTTACCAAAATGGACTTACAGCTCAGGCAGTAGTGGCAAGGTACACAACCTGTTTCCTTCGAGCACCCTCTATACTAATTCTTCCCAGTGTACACCACTTTTTGATATCAGAGGCATTTAAACGCCGTTAAGAGCTATGAGTTTTGGAAAAAAGGTATACGTACGTTTTAAAATTCCTGATTTTGGCATTTCATTTTGTTTGCATTTTTTCGCGTTCAAAATATTCTACAGGAACAGTTTTTATCCTAATTTCTTCAGAGTTTCGGTATCTAATTACAAAAAAAGAATTTAAAAATTTGTCATATTTTCAGATCACTTTTATATTGCTCAGGGTGTAGCATTAATAATTTGCTCAATTATATAAAAAGATTTTTAAAATGTAATAGGTAATAGGGAAGAGTAAATATGTTATCTTAATCTGCATTTCATGTACAATCACTTCCTTGTAAGATACTACAACATTTACTAAAAGGCTTGCCTTGAGAACAAATTAATGTGAGCCACTGCAACACTTGACCGCCACCCAATCTCAGCGTCATTGCCACAATTCATTTTGCTGCTAACGACCATCAACAACTAGCGCTTTGTCCATTTCTACAGCAAAGCACAAAGGTCTTTGCTACCTGGAGACGGAAAGCTAAACCTCTATAACGAGAGGGTACTTTGTGAGAACCTTATACAAATGTATCACGAAATTGCCTATACCACGAAAATGCCTTACCTTACCCTATAAAAATATTAGGGGTTTTCTCCCGATGCGAGAGCAGTACTAAATATCTATATGGTAGTTTGTCCAACATTAAATTAATATGTAAATATTTTTATTTTCTCAAAATCCAAAACTCTACTTCGTTTGGTACATTTAGTACATTAACAGATAACATTTTGTATAAAATATACATGTGAATATGAAAAAACTTGACCTGTCTGTTGCACAGAAGAGCTACTCGTGTCAACATTCTGAAGAAATTAACTTTAAAGT
The DNA here is from genome assembly GCA_030762175.1 of Metallyticus violacea. Taxonomy (NCBI): domain Eukaryota; kingdom Metazoa; phylum Arthropoda; class Insecta; order Mantodea; family Metallyticidae; genus Metallyticus; species Metallyticus violacea. Next base: position 69,680,932 of record CM060845.1, read on the forward strand.
TGGAATATATAGAAATTTTACTTATGGACACCGTTAATTTATTTCCAAAATGTCTGAGGCGATGATAGTTTGCCGTTGTGCAGTTTTGAACTTCATTTGTCTGTAAACAGCACCACCGGGATATTTGTTTCCTGCTTGCAATGTTTACCTTTTCGAGAGAGACAAAATTTTGTGTTACCTCTTTATTTTACGTTTGCAGATTTTGGTGGGAGCTTTGAGAACTGATTACATTTCGTAGCAGAACATAACGCAACCTCAGCTGTACGGATATCAGCAGAAGGCACAAACGCCCTAACCAGTAATCCTTCGGCAATATTTCACATTGCAACCTTACGTATCTACTCAGGGGTGAGGAATGGATAACTTTGACATGCTGCGTAAGCAGTATAAAACTATTATCAGTTACAGCTCAGTTTAAGAGGATAGAACCCTCCCTTCCTCTTCACTAATCACTAGCTTGACATCGGCACAACTTGGTAATGCTGGCTTCTGAACAACTGGCCGTCGGAAACGTAAAATGCGAAGGGTGTTTGAGAAAATCTCGGCCTTACTCAAAGATATCGTGAAAATGCACAAATCACTATGAAGTTGTTAAGTATCATCCTTTAGAATGCGCGCTATAATGTTTCAGATGCGTAAGTGTAGTCACTTGTTTGTGACGATCGGGTAAACAAATTGTGTTTACATTTTCTGCATGGATGAAATTGAAATTCGAGCTGTGATAAAGTACGTCGTTTTGAAGTGTTTCACCCTAGCAGAAATGCAAAAGGAGTTACATCCCCATTTCTTTTTCGACGGTTAAAGAGTGGGCTGCGGAATTTAAGCGTGGTCGTACATACATTCAAGATGATGAGCTCTCAGGGTCCCAAAACGACTACGATCGACGAGATTATGATACAAATTCACAATGCCGTATTCAGTGATCGCAGATTGAAGGTAAGCGATTTGACTGACATTGCATATATCTCGATAGACCGTGTCCACTCCATTTTACACGAAGTTGGTTTTTCTTTTCTTTTTCTATTTGGTTTGGTTTATTTATGGGCGTTCTTTAACGTCTCAGGTCATCAGCGTTCCATTCAAACCAGGGATGAAACGGCCGACAAATTTTGCTCAGAGGCTTCTTCTTTCAGGCTTGAGGTTCTTTATCGTGCCGTAAATGTACGACACGGGATCCACGGCTTTACTTCCCTTCCGAAGGAAGCCATACTTAGGATTTTTACGCCCGAAAAATCCACTGTCCTAGCCGGAATCAAACTCGCGATCTTGGGTTTATGAGGCAAGTATAGTTACCACAACACCACCAGGACCAACAAGTTTTGGGTAATGAGAAATATTTCCGCTCAATGGGTGCCGCCTTTGTTAATAATGGACCAAAAACTCATTCGAATAAACATGTTGCAAGAGGTTTTAGAAATGTTTAAACGCAATTCCAATGAGTTTCTGCGTCGTTTCATGACAGTGGATGAAACATAGCTTCATCACTACACCCCAGAGACAAAGGAGCAGTCAAACAGTGAGTGGCAACAGATGAAAGTGCACAAAAGATAGCAAAAACTTTTTCATCTGCAGGAAATATTATGGATTCGATTTATTGGGATTCTCATGGTGTGGTGTAGGTAGGTTACCTCCAGAAGAGCAGAACCGTCACCGGGGAGTATTACGCTTCACTACTGGACCTACTGAAGATCCTATTTAGGCTAAACGTCCACTCCTTGCGAAAAAGAAAGTTCTCTTTCATTATGATTTATGCGCCTTCACACACGTCTGGGATTGTAGCTGCAAAACAATTGTCTGGGATTGTTGCTGAATCCTTTGCTTCCAAGTGCTTTCACATCTGCCATATTCGCTGGATTACTTTTTGCTCCCAAACCTGAAGAAATGGCTGGGTGAACGAAGATTCACATCAAATGATGAGATTGAATTTCATATAGATAATTATTTTTCACACTTGGACAAATCTTATTAGACCCAGTGTAATGATTTCCAAGGTGACTGTGTTGAAAAAAAAATCTCTTAAATCTTGCATATTCTTGAGAACGTTCATAACTCACTAAACATGTAGTAGTTTTGGATTCATCTACTGCACATTTGTTTGTTAATTAATAATTTAACGCTCTGAAGACCTTTAATGATGACATGAAAGAAATAATAACATTGTCTACCACCGTATTCGCATCTTTAGAGCTTTGAGCATAATAAACCGTGCTATATTTGTTGACAAATAAGAATTTTGCACTTATACAGCCTTTGTAATTTTTCCATGTATTTTTGTACAGATCGAACTTTGCTGCCAGTAAGTCTGAGGTGTACATGCATCAGTTAGCGATGATTTTTCAGCTATTTGTAAAGTTACTCGTCAAGATACGAGGAAAGGAAACTTCGCCAGTATGCAGGCGCGCAAGGTTACCGTGTAAACTTACTCCCCAGCTCTTGCTAGCACTTAAACAAATGCTCAAAATTTATGTAGGAATTTTCGTGTTTCGAATTAACTGTCTGTACTTGCATAAGCCACTGGGCTACCCAGATTACTTAAACATCTACACAGAGTGTTTTGCGTCCCATTACGGAGTTTGTTTGCGAGAGACAGAAAATTTACGATGTGGCTTTTCCTTACAGTAAATGTTTCAGAGAACCGTGTGTGGCTAAATGTTGACGATGTTTGTGCTACAGCTCGTGTCCTTGCACAAAGGTGTTCCTGGAACTCGCAGTTAAGGACCTTGAAGCCTGTTCCGATAACAATGTAAAAATACTACAAAGCGAATGTCATTAAGCAATATAACCAGCTTTTGGTTTCCTTTAAGCATTCTTTCCTCTTTGGTTTATGTACGCTAAAGGCAAAAATACAAGCCAATTGCTCCACAAAGAGTCTGGAAAATAAAGCGGAAAAAATTATTGCATATCTTTTAATAAATTTCCATTTCGCTGCACTGAAATAATTTTTAAGAAAATGTTATAGAAACAAATATAAATTATGTAAAACTCTTATCATTGCGCTATTTAATGAAAATGTTTATTTTTAATACGTGTTACTTTTAAAATTATTAAATGAAATATAATTATCCTTATGAATAGGCCTAAAATTAACCCCTGCCTCTAGTTTGAAAGTTTTAGTGCTTTCATTCCTGTCAAATATGTTTAATAAACTACCACAATCATTTTGTGTGGGGGTTTTGTGTGTGTGTTTGCAGGCCTGCTTCTTTTCACCTTCTTCAAACTAAAGTAGTACATTGCAGACTTTACCGGCACAGATAAATGTGATTAGCGGGCGTATCTCTGTATAAACACCATGTGCAAATGCATATTTTGTGAATTATGCCTTTCTTGGTAATGAAATTAATGAAATCGTTTTACTTCCAACTTGACAGTTAAATAGCCAAAATGGAGTCTTCAATAAAACGTCCACTTAATTCATTACCACAAAGTGTTTTTTTTTTTTGTTTTTTTATTTGTAACTTATCACTGTGAAAGTGAATTTTTAACTGACAAACCACCCAATTTCAAACAAGTGCGAAAGCAACCCCTAGTAGGTTATGCGCAGTAACCCCTCAACATCTGGTTCCTAAGAAAAGAGAGAATACCGAGCCCCTTCCATTGTCCCTCTCCCGCTTGCCCAAGAAAGCGAAGAAATAAGCAGGAGAAAGGCTGACCCAGAAAATGTAAGCCCTTGTAAATCTTTGCTGGCCCATGAGCTTCATCTGTGCAGTAGAGAGGAAATGCGCTTATTGCGTGAAGATACAATTACGAACTAATCGGCTATACATCGCTGTTTTATGCAATTTTTGCTTTAAAAGTTGCCTATAGAAAATGGAAAATAATTATGGCATTTACTTTGGGAGGGGCGTCCATCTGGCCCTTATTGACACGCCGCCACTGTGCCACATCCTTTTCAGATGATCACTCGAATGCAGAGTTGCCTAGATAAAAAATGCCCCAGCTACAGCAATAGACTTTTGACGTTCCATGCTATCTCATTTTCTCTCCATTTTATTAGTAAACAATTACGAGAGTATGTGTTTGGCACACCTTTTATCACTATAGTTTTTAGTTATTCACAAAAAAGGCCTTTCGAAATTGGTGTTAGGCTTCCAGAAAGGTCGGCGTATATTTAACCTTTAGTATGTTCCTCTTGGAATAAATCAAGAGGAAAATTATTACACGAATGTTATTATACGATTAATCCTAGCTCATTAGATGAGCGTACAAGAATATAATGTACTGTGTTGAGTTGAGTTGGTCTTCCTGAACCTTCTGACGTACGGGTATGAAAAATTGAAAAAATGTGACACGAAGCTGTGACCTAGCCGCCCAACCGCATAACAAGCTTTAAATGTGACAATTCTGAGGTTTTGAGGTTGTTTTTTTGTCAAAAGCGTGTATGTGTGTGATGGGCAATTAAATAAGGAATGTGGTTCAGAGAACATTAGCAGAAAACGCTTTGATGTTTCTCGTGTTTTGAACTCTTCATGTGACCGTTGCTCCGTACTAACTTTGGCATTCATTTCCTTATTCTAAAGACCTGTTACACGTTCGCAAATTGAACCGTATAGCTCCAGTGCTTTTACTGTTGCAGCAAGTCAACTAAAAGCTCGGTCCTTGAATAACATGTTATCACTTCTGTGTGAGGGATTGATGACGTTGCAACTTGAATTTTGAATGCTGCAATGGCTGAGAAGTTTTCAGCATTAATTTTATAGTTAGTATAAATAAGTTTATGTGTATAATACAGTAAAACATTTCGGAATATTATGCAATAAATACCAAATTGTTATAATCAACAGGTCACAACAATTTTAAAAGTAGTAAGTCTGTAACGGGGTCGGTCCACAATTGCATGGCCAATTGGAAAGCTACTTTGTAGAAAAGTAGTGAATCCAGTCTGATAAACCCAGACATAAGGACCTTTGCATAGACCATTGACTATTCAGTGGCATTTTTGGTGACACTAAACCACCCTCTAGGGCTTGGTTCATTGGAAATATTAGCTCTGCGATTGGTGATTATCAGAACCTGGAAGTTAGGCAACATTCCTTATATTTCAACGGATACATATTTCTGTGCATTTGGGATCGGGAGGGCCAGCTTTTATTTTGCCTTTTTTCGTCTCTATTGCTCATTTTAAGGTTTGGAACCTTTTTTGCCTGATTTGGTTCGTTATGGATTTTTTCTGCGATTATTTACGCATTTAACACACACACACACACACACACACACACACACACACAATAATATATATATATATATATATATATATATATCAAAGAAAAAAAGCTATAAAATTAAATGGCACGTTCACCTCACAAAAATGTCTATTGAGAATCTTGCTATATGTTTATTTAATTTCAAGCAGTCAAATTTTTTCTGCTCCATCCATTCACTTAAGCCCTTTAAATAGCAGAACCTCATTAGTGAAAGGAACGCACCGTTACCTCGGGCATACGAATACCAGGAAATAGAAAGGATGAGGGATGTACTGTAATTTTGAATAGTCCTGACGAATGATCTTGTATCGATCTGCAGGAGACAATTCTACGAAATTTGTGGTGGGGGTAGCTTCTCAGCTGCAGAAATGTAACAAACAATTAAAAGCGAGAAAAATGAAAGCGTTGAACTGTGCAATAAACTGTCTTCTATAAACGCATAAACAGAAAATGAATACGTTCAGAAACCACTGCGCATTTTTGCTCATTCGCCAGGACTATTCAAAATTACTTTACTTTGTCTTGATCAACATTTATATGGTTCCCTAAAGGTGAATGTTTCTCTTGTAACTGGTATGAGTTCTTCCGAAATAGCTTGTTTTATATATGCTTCAATCACTTCATTGGAAGTAGAACGTTATTTTTCATTGTGAAAGCAGCGACTGACTATGACAGTTGATACCTTGAAAAACATAGTTGTTTCTTAAAACCAAGAAAAAAAAGTTTAAGTACTTTAACTTTGTGAAAAAGAAAGTAAATATCTTAAATATCTATTTTTATTAATAATGTGACTTTACTCTCTGTTTTCACTTTTAATAAATGTGTATTTCAATTATATTACTTCATATTTTCAGTTTTTTGTGTCTTTTTGCCTGTCTATTTTATCCGAAATAAATGCCGGAACTCCCGGGCTCTGGTGATTATGATAATGATAAATGAAAAGTACAAGTGTTAATATCAATATTGCTTCTTAGTGAATTGGAATTGTAAATCTTAGTTCTTTCATGTAATCATTACACTCATATTAAATGCCATACCAAGGAACTTCTTATAGTGCTGTCTTAGAGAGATTATATTCAAGAGATTATATTCAAAGTGGGTTAAAATGTGGTTTTATCAATGCTGTTTTTCTTGTGCCACTAGTTTTGTTGTTTTAAAGAGATAAATGTATCATAATTTCAAAGAACATAACTCGGATAGACTAATGCTAGACATTTCGAAAAGCACACATTTTCTCAGTTGTGTATGTTCCATGTTTAATATAAAATTTCCATAGGGAACATATCAATTCACATTTAACTAGCTTCCCCGTGGAAAACGGTAAACACTAAAATATCGGCTCTGACTGTTTCTCTCTGACAAAACTGTGTTTAGTTTTATTTTTATTTTCCGCCAAGAAGAACTCCCATAAAAATTATTTAGGACACGTGGGACTTCCTACTTGCTTCCACGCATGGCCTTACGGTGCCGAACGAGAGACAGCTGTGTTGACTTTTACTTGGAGAGTGCTGAAAACTACATGGTGTGCACGACAGATATAAAATATGATATGCTGTTTTCCCCGGTATTCGTTTTCCACGAAGCACAAATCTGAAAACAGTAATTAATTGTTTGCATTTTTGTCATATTATTGGTTTTCCTTGTCTTTGTGGGGAAATCGTTCAAATATCACAAAACAGAATTTCTCTTAATCTTATAAATTAATAGCCATGTTTTACAAATTACGTGCGGCAATATATGATATTTAAAATGACCTGTTGTTCAGTTTCTGTCTATAAACATCTTTTGTAAAAAGCTATTGGAATTAGAAATGTCATTTCACATAAAATAAATAAAGTATAAGTAGATCCTTTATATGTTGTATAAATATTACATTTTAAAGAATTTAAGGCCTCTTATAAATTTTCTGTCTAATTTTATCACCCGTACAGCCTTTAAAATATTTTGGAAATATTATTTCTGCTCAAAGATGTTTTAAGTCCTTGTGGATTTGTGATATAATGACGTAGAATTGCTATTAGATTATATTTGTAATATGAAATTTACTTAAACAATCTTCTGCACAAAATAGTTATAATTTCGGTTTCTCTTATAAATATTTCTAACGAAATGAGAAGCAGGGAGTGTTTGATCAGTTATCAGGTCACATCAGAATGATTGCGACTATCGCTAGTCGCGTTATGGGTCTTAAAGTCTTTAATTTGTATTATACGGCATTTCCTTCGTGTTTTGCGTGAATGTCAGCGACCCCAGGTCGAACGAGTGTCTAGGGTATCACGGTCACGACTTGTGCAGGTGCTTGTGGCCGTTCCCCGCTAGTAGATCACAAGAGCTGAGGAACAAGCAAGCACCCAAGGTCGCCACTTCCCCCGTATATACTCCGGCCTGCGATATGTAATCTACAAACAAAGCAAGTGGGGAGCGTGAAGCTTGGCTGCTCATCCGTGGCCGATTTCTTGGCCGCCCGCTCTTCCCTCCAGTAGCAGCAGTACGGTCGCAGCATTGTGCCGTTGGCAACGTTCGGTAGAAGTGCAGGGAATGAAATCGCACTTTTGGTCGGTGTAGTTCAGTTGAAGCGAAAATCTTACTCAGTCTGTAAAGAAGCAACCGAGGAATATTCTTACTTAGAAAAATAAACAAACTAGCCCTATTATATATGGATTACGTTAGCGAATACAAGTAGCAATGGAAAGAATATTTCTGCATTTATAACAGGTAGAAACTCAAACCCAGTACTTCCATGCAGGCAATAGAGGAAAACAGTTAATATTTTTGTCTTGTTTATTATAACAAAAGCAATAATACGCTCTCGGACTGCTATTGTTATTTCATGTTAATGATTTGACTCCATCATTAAATTCCAAGCGAATTTTTAAAACAGGGTAAATTCAAAAACTTGCGTTTTTTTTAGGAATGATAACAATTTTCTTTCTGGAAATAGAAGCTGTGCTTGTTACTGATTTAAGGACAATTTAACATATAACACAGACACGAAATAGTTCATCTTATTTATGCGTTAAATTGATCTTATAAACACAGGAGGACCGCCACGAGTGGCCGAGGTCGTTAAGGCACGGACTCGTGAGCGGGAGATCTGCGGTTCGAATCCCGCCAGGACCGTCCTCCCTGACTGGGGTTTTTTTCAGGTTTTCCTCAGTCTTCATAACTGGCAAATGCCGGGGAGGTACCTAAACTTAGGCCTGGAACGCTTCCTTCCTTAAAAAAAAAAAAAATACCTTTCCCAAAGTATCATTTCATTTCATGTATCATCAGTGTCCACTGCCTGTGGTGCCTCAGTAGTAAAAACGGGCGTTAAACACTACTCAAAAAAAAAAAAAAAAAAAAAAAATAAACACAGGACTTACATATTCCTTTTAAAAATAACGAATAAATTAATACATTTTGTATTATTATTGCCACTTTTATTAAGTGTATCTGAAATATCATCTTTAAAACGCTGCAATATTTTAATTGACACAGTTCTTTATACGCATTGTGATGAAAATAAATAAAATGAATATTAATTTGTTTATTTACAGACGCTCTGTAACATCTCAGGTCTTGAGCGTCACATTCAATTGAGGGCGTGAAACGGCCAATAAAATTTGCTCATAGGTATTTTCTTTCGGGTTTGAGGTTCTTTTTCGTGCCGTAAATCTACGATACCAAACCCAAGGCTTTACTTCCCTTCTGAAGAAAACCGTACTTAAGATTTTTACATCCGAAAAAATTCATCGATCCTTGCCTGGATTGAACCCTCGACCTTGGGTTTACAAGTCAAGTATGGTTACCACTAGACCACCAGGACTGACAAATGAACACCAAGCTTTAAAATATTTTAACTTAAAATCTCCTTCAATGTGTGTCAACATTTTGTAGCGGTATATAGGAAGGTATTCGCCGCTAGGCTGAGTTGTGTGCGCTCGTGCTCTGCTAAAGAATTTTGCTTTCCGCTCGAATCTTCAAGACCTGTCCTTCCTTCTTTTACCGCTAGATATTGCCATGCCTTTCCGACTCCTTTCTTTATCGCTATTTGCCGACGTACGGGAGTCGGCTCTCGTCTTGGTGAAAGTAACCGTTTAGATTCGGTGCTTGACCATGCTCGAGGCTATCGTCTGACTGGGAATTCGTATTCCATTGCACAGCGCTGTATCCTCCAGCAAGGCGTATCCACAAAATTCTTATTGAAATTTTATATATTTAGAATTTTAGTAGCGAGTTCTTCCATCATGACATTATTTATATGGGGAAGATTTTTAAGAAAAATTTATACGTACGTTAAAAATTCGTTGTTAAGGCAGTTATTATTTTCAGATGCTTGTAACATTGTATGTAAAATTAATTATTTATTAATTAGCGTTTTAAATTAAGAATATATTAAATGCACGCTTTGGAATAATAAGTATTTGATTCTTATGTTAATTATTTATCTTGTATTTGGAAATAAGTAATATTCCCTAATATTCTGGTATACTTTGCGATTTTTAAATTCCATAAATGTATTTAGTACTTGAGTTTCTATGCCACAATCAAAATATTCACCCAGTTCATTCCTCAGTAAATCGCTTGTTCTCATGCACTCGTAGCAGTTTTTATATAGAACTAATAAACAAGCTTGTAAAATCACAATGGAAGCATGTATAAAATAAACTTACTGTTATTTATTACATGGGAAAATCGGACTGAGAGCGAGAGAACCATCCCTAGTTAATATAGAACAGATTAAAAAATAAGGTTGCGCTTTATATACTCAGTGTCGTAATTTAGGGTATGATTCTATGCTATAAATGGAATAAGAATAAACGTTTATGCAGCCTTAGCATTAAAACACGCTCACCAGTAGATAGAGATATAAAGAAATAATCATACTACGTCAACAAAATGTTAATATCAAGCAGCTGCTATTTCCTTTGAAGTTTTAAAACTTTGTTATTTTTGGTATACAAAACCAATGTTTTTTTTTTTTTTAAATTAAAAGTATAAAAACATTGATCTCAACAAATAATTAATTAAACTTTCTTATGACGCTGCAAATCACACACAATTAGTCTAATTCTAGCAGTGGTGCCACAAAAGGTTACCTAGCAACTAGTATTTCATAAAGTCATCACCGCCTTCACAACACATAACTTTGGAATACACACACCACACGTCTTTGACTGGAAAAAAATAAACAAATCTAAATTTTAAATTACTTCCCATGTTAATGATCAATAAACGCTATAATGTTATTTATTAGCTCCGAAAATTGTGACAAGATTATTTTTTTCATTAGTTGAACTAACATTTCTCTTCTTATACAAAATGTGTCTTACTTTTTCGTATACGCTTTTCCAGTTTGGAGGAATTAACAAACTCTCAGTTTCTTTATAGTTCCTTCCGGAATGGATCCATATTTTCATTATCAAACATTGCGAAATTAGCATCCATTTCCAATTGAATTCTTCAATACAAAAATAAAATACATTGTCATAGAAATGTGTACTAAGAAACCACGCAGTATAACAGTCATAACATCATATTTTGCAAATGTTTAATATTTTCTTAAAATACTTCAATGCTAAAATTGCATGAAACGTCGTAAGCAACTCGTATATAATCATACTGAACACTCGTGAGCGAAAGTGCACGCGCTAAACATTTTTCTGTTACAATTACTAAGATTATAGACTAGTTACATAAATAATTATAATAATTCCATTTTCCCCATTGTCGTATTCTTTGGCCGAAAATAAAAACGTATTACTGGGTTATCTTTCTGAAGCTATAATATGTTAATGCGCAGGAATTTATAAATTTCAATTAGTTACACAGAAAACAGAATTAGAACAGATGGAAGTATTTTGCTATTTTTTTCAACCTGGAAGCGCTTTGACGTAAATTCATTTTTATGTGAATCAACGAATTCGCAAAATTATATTTGGTATCACTGAACTTAATATTGTACGTAAAGGCAGTGCAAACAAACACATGCTGAGTGCCTGAAATTAATAAATTTGTAAGAAACATTAGGTAGTGTTGCCATGTTTCCAGATATTTATTTTCTCCAACTCTTTAAGAGATAGAAAAAATTTATTTCGAGTTTTTTGTATCTTTTATGAAGCTTTGCTCCCAGCTTTATTAATTATTTCACTAAGTTATTTAAAACAACGTAACTAGGGTAAAATGTATTAAAGTAAAGAAAAAAGGTGTAATTTTATAATAAAGATAGAGCTACACCGTTTCTAAAATTGCTTATTAAAATACCATAATTTCTGGAAGATTATATTACTTATGTAAAAATTCTAGGAAATAAAATTAAAGTAAGTCACTAGTGACTTGCATAATAAGAACAAATATTTTTCAAGTTTACCTCTTTAAAACAATATTCCGCATGAAGATTGTTACAAAAATGTATACATGTACAATGTAAATGAAAAATAAAATAACACAATGAACAATGTAACTAAAATAACAAAGCAAAAAGCAAAACAAAAAGGATAAAACACTTATAAAGTCACAGATTTAGTATCGCAATATTTCTTAGGCAATAAGACGTAAAGAACAGAGCTGTTCGAAATATTACGATAACAAATCTGTGACTTTCTAAGTGTTTTATCCTTTTTCTACTTATCCAGTTATTGTTATTTTAATTGCATTGTTCATTGTGTTATTTTTCACACACACACACACACACACACACACACACACACACACACACACACACATATATATATATATATATATATATATATATATATATATATCTTAGGCGAATTAACTGATTTTCTTCATGAAAACCGTGGATTCATATGTTTTGCCCCCGTTACAACAGAATATGGAATTACAGATAGGAATCCATAGACTAATTCATATGAATTCGTATAAAATATGGAGAGAAGAGCAGGGAAAAACATTGGTTTCAAGAAAGTACAGAAATTACATTGGAAAACTCTAGAAATCAGGTGAAAAGGTAACAGATTATGCGCATTTTTAGAGTGCATGCAGGGTGTAATGCATGGGCGGATATTCGGGAAAGGATACCGAACCCCATGTATTATGCAAGAAAGCATCATGAATTTAAAAGTAAGAATAGGAGGTACAGAACGGATTTAGTAAGCAGAAGGTTGGGGTAAAGTGAATGAATTACCTGTACCAACTTTTCAGAGCTGTCCTCTAAAACTGAAGAAAGTTAAATATGACTTTTTCTTTGAGCCACCATCAGTCGAGATCCCATAAGAGATACATCACATTTTCTCTTTGCTCCCCCTAGAGCTCTTTTTCCTTATATTGCTGACGACGGAAGAAGAAGAAGAAAGAATGTGAACTCGTTTACATGTGAAGAAAACGTATCCCCTATCTTCTCTACACAATCAACCAAATGGTAGATGTACTCGTATCTAAAATAGCCAATGCATACATATGAGCAAAAGCCCTAATGTCCTAGGGAATATTTAAGCCTGCAGCTCTCAAAGAAGCGTAATTGAAAGTATAGTTTAGAACAGAAGATTCAGTGAATATTGAGCAAATTTGTTATTATAATTTTTATGATTTGATATATTCTGTTTAGGGTAGTTTGTAAGAAAAGCATACTAATCTCACGTTTTTTATCTTTAAATTTCCATTTTAAATATTATGCAATATATTTTACCTGTGAGAATCGCCACGGTGGCCGAGGTCGCTAAGGTGCGGACTCGTGAGTGAAAGGTCTGGGGTCAGAACAGTCCTTTCTGACAGGCGTTTTCCAGGTTTTCCTCAGTCCTCATAAATGGCAAATGCCGGGGAGGTACCCTAATTTTAGGCGTGGAACGTTTCCTTCCTAAAATAAAAATATCCTTTCCCAATTGATCATTTCATCTCATATATCATCAGTGTCCACTGCCTGTGGTGCCTCAGCAGTAAAAACAAGCGTTAAATACCATTAAAAAAAACTGTGAGAAAACCAGCCCAACTGGGAATCGAACGCGGGCCTATCGTGCATGAGCGCAACGGTTAGGTCACCGCACTGTCAAAAATATTTACATTCTATACTTGTTCTTTATGTTTAATTAAAGAATAGGTTAAATTGTTGGATTGTGGAGTCGAAGGGATACGAGTATATTTCGGTACTTCAGCCTTTCTCGGTGGCTGGCCGTTTGTACCTACGCCTCCCAGTAGTTGCACCTCTGGGAGGAAGGGATGAGTTAAGGGAAACACCAGGTTTTAACGCATGTTTTAACTTCTGAGGCATCACAGGTGGTTAACACTTTTGATACATGAGATGAAATGATAAACTGGGAAATATTTTGTTTAAGGAAGGAAGCATTTCAGACCTCGTAGTCGGGATCCCAGATATAAGTACCCCAACTCCGGCGGGGCCTCACCTCCCCCTTTCAAGGGGTTCGAGCGGGTCACTTCTATACCAAACTCCTTTCCAAATCGCAAGCCATCGTTACATTGCACTAGCCCACCTCGCCCTGCCACAGAACCAACGCAATGAAGTAATAGGAGAGCGAAAAAACTCGTGGAATGTAAACATGTATCCCAGCATTCGCCTAAGTGACCAGGGTAAACCACGAAAAACTCAATGTTCAGAATGGTCGAGTCCAAGGGATTTTAACGCGGGAATCCCAAGCATTACCACTAGAATCACCACCTTAATGCATATGTTTACTTCACTATAATTACGCGGCTGTCAATTGTTAAGCCAGAGCCCACCTTGAAGGATGTTAAGCCTAATGGGACCTGGATTTATAAGTTAAATGAGTAGACTCTTAATACAAAATAAAGAGGTATGTTAGCATACACTGGAAGTGTATTGCAACATTTCTGTGACCTCTTCGGGAGATTTAGCGACACACCAAAATCCTCCTCGGGACCCCATAAGGTTGAAAAACGCTGTCTAGTGTTACCCCATGAACTTTGTGAGTAGCAATTTCTGCATGTGCACCATTCTTTCATTAAATTAAACGCACCACAACTTTGGTAAACACGGGGCGGCTGATTGCTCAACAGCCCCTGTATTGTCTCAAGAGCTGTTTGGTTATCCGCAATCGCACGTCAGAGTTCAGGGCATCAGCTATAGTACTTATATCCGCTGTCCATTGAAGGTAGTTTTGCTCTATACTACTGCATCTGCATGGAGATGCTAACACCACGCAAGCTCTTGCGTGTAGATAGATTAGTACCAGTCACGATGTCGAGGTGAAAAGCCTATCTAGTGCTGCCGAGAGGTTGGTTCGTTGTCGGCGGCGAGACGTTTGCCTAGTCTACTGACAGATAGTGCAGTTTCATGATGGAACTGATGTTAGATGGTCAGAAAGCCGGGTGCTCCCACGAGAGCACTTGGCAGAACGCCCCGGGCACTTCATACACTCGTCTTCTAGTCACGTACATCCCTACCAAGCACTCTTTAGCTGTTGTGGTCTAGCATAGGCGTATAAGTATCACATGGGAAGGGATTTCAATGCCAGAGGCTTTTTGTATTATGATAGCCATAACTCTGTGGATGAAGCCAAAATAGACGGTGGTTTGTTTTACTAACATCAAATGAAAGTAGATTTTCCATTATTGCTGCTTCAACCTTCAAACCCATTTACCGAAATTAAATAGCAAAGCTTTAGTGAAAATCCTTGGACTATACAAGTGCCTATTCACAAGGGTTCAAAATATCTTCCATATCATTAAGAATTTTTAGCAAAATGTCGTAAAATCAGCGAGTAAATACATCAATCGTCCTAGATCATCAGACAGTTTAAACAAAGTACAGGTGCCACCTCCCCCAAAAGGGTAACCGAAGATGGTATTAAAAAAATTATTCTTATAAAAGAAAATGTTATACTTGGTTTTCCACGAGCTAAAGGTCCCAAACTTCATAGCTTGGGTTCACTATTGTGCACGTGTCATGTTCAACGTTTAATCGAGAGCTTCAGTATATGTTAAACATATGTTAGTTTGAAAAGTGCTATGTGCTACTGAATGACCTTATCATTTTTTTTTATTTTTATTCTGCAATGCTTGATTCTATATCATTACACATTATTTCAGATTAATTTTTATTTGTTCCTCTATCACATTTACCAATACAATTTAAATTGTGCAGATTTTAAAACTACAATACTGTAACTAAATAAAACTAAAAATTTAAAAACCTAAATCGGTATTGGAAATCAGCACTATGGCTGTTTTTAACTATAACGTATAATTAAACATACAATTGCTACCCTTTTACACTTTATACTTATATTTCAATCAACGTACTTTTTAAATATCTTTATTTTTACAATTAATTGCATTTAAAATTAACTAATTAACAAATTTTAAAACAATTTACAATCTAAAATCTTCTGCGGACGCTCCCCACCGGAACAGAACTGGACGTCAGTGAGGTTGCTGCAGTTTCCAAGCCTCAGCTATACACGTGGTATGCTGATTGCAGTTTCCTTCTGTTCTCTTTCTTTCATCTTCTACATTTCAGCTTTTATCGCTGTTTTTTTTTTTTTTTTTTCCCATTATGGTTTGGTCGTTGGTGTTTGTTTACTTCTGTGCTTCTTCTTGTTTCCTCTTCTACTTTTCTATATATTACATCTATTTTTCTCAGTCTAGTTCTCTACTGATTCCTTTCCGCCTAAAGGCTACCATTATTCTCTTCTTCTGTTAATTCTACTCTCTTCTCCTTATTCAATTTAGGTGTTATCTTCATCTTCTTGTTTTTGAATTTATTCTTTTATATATATATTTCTTGCCTTTCTCTCTCTTTTTATTATTTGTTATTTATTTATGGACGCTCTTTAATATCTCAGGTCATCAGCATCTCATTCAATTCAGGGCGTGAAACGACCGACAAATTTTGCTCAGAAGCCTCTTCTTTCAGGCTTGAGGTTCTTTTTCGTGCCGTAAATGTACGACAAGGGACCCACGGCTTTACTTGCCTTCCGAAGGAAGTCATGCTTAGAATTTTTACGTCCGAAAAAATTCCATCGGTCCTGGCCGGGATTGAACCCGCGATCTTGGGTTTAGAAGGCAAGTATGATTACCACTACACCACCAGGACCGGCTGCCTTTCTCTGATTCTCTGGAACCATTTAGTAGAGTATACGATTTCTCATAGTTGAATTTTGTGTTTTATTTGCTTTTTATTGTTTATACACTCTTCTGCCATTTTATACGATAGATTATTTGTTAAGTCATTCATTGCACTCATTTCATTTCATTAAAATCATCTTGATCTCTCAATGTGTTCCAAAAGTATTTCCAGCAAGTAGTCATCTTTCCTCAGCTACAATTGATTGGTATTTAGGGCATACGAATGAAATATTTTTCCTGTGTATCAATCACTTTTCAACCTTACCGCCACGAGTAGGACGTTACGGCCCGGCTCGTGAGCGGGAGGTCTGGCGTTCGAATCCCACCAAGATCGTCCTCCCTGACTGTATTTTTTTTTTTTTTTTTTTTTTTTTTCCCAGGTTTTCCTCAGTCCTCAAATGACAAATGCCGGGGAGGTACCCTAAACTAAGACCTGGAACGCTTCCTTCCTTAAAAAAATCCTTTTCCAATTTATCATTTCATCTCATGTATCATCAGTGTCCACCGCGTCAGTAGTAAAAACGGGTCTTAAACACTACTATAAAAAAAAAAAAAAAATACAACCTTACACGCATTCCTTGCTTGTAAGTTAATTTTTTGCAAATATGAGCAATATGGACTCATGTCATGTCATGTCATGTCATGTTACACCATGCAGTAACCCTTTACTGGGTTGAATATGTTTGAAGAGTAATCTTTGCGTTATGGGTGGAAACATTTCATGCTTGTCAATACGCAATATTCTCATTTTTTTGGTTGGGAAAAACCAAATGAATATGCACAGAGGACATTACTTTCGGAGAAAGTAACAGTGTAGGCCGCTGCGTCTTCCCACGGCATCATTGGTCTGCATTTCATTAAGGATGCACATGGAAACAGAATTAACGTCAAGTAAAAAATGTACAAGAAGCAAGTTATTGAATGCTTTCAGAGGGATTTGGACACATTTTATACGCCGAACAATTTTTTTCTGAACAGTTTGTAACAAACCCATACTGAGCTCATTTTTTATCTTCAAATTATTACGGAATGTATTCAACAAGGTGGGGAGACCTCCCATGCTGATCGCCTACTCCAAAAGCTGTTTCCCGGACGGCTGATTTCCATGTCCTTTACGAAGTTCTAACTTGTCGTGTAATGGGTTTTTGTGGGGTATACTCAAAGGACATTGCTTCATATCCATCCCTCATAGGGTAGACGAACTCGAAACAGTTCTGCACGGTGTAACTCGTCACTAGAATAATAATAATAATAATAAACATGTACACAATGGTGAGAAACATATAGAACAAGCAATCGTTATTTAAGTATTTCGGTTACTTTTTTGCGGGATAGATGTACATTCTTTACAAAGTCATCGATTCTGCAAGCAGGTATCTTCGAGAATATTGCAAAGTTGTGATGACTGCACAAGCAGGTGGTTATATTCTTTTCAACTTGTATAATTTGTTCAGTCGTGTAAGGAAGGGTCATGTCAGGTACTTCAAGGGATTAGGAGTAACCACTGCAAATGCTTCATAATATTGTGGCCAGTAATAACTCAGCGCAAAAATAAAAGAGAAATATACAAACCCTTAAATTTGAGGCGAACTTCCAACAGCATGGCTACCGGGTCAAACCTCATTATATAATCAAGTATTAAATTGAGAACATTAACTCCAACGCGTTTAAAATTATGTAATATGATCACCCCAGCTTTCCTAGGTGGGTCATAGTCTGTCGTGGTTTAATTTTTGTTCTTCTAAAAGGAACACAAATAAATCAACACAGAAATATGTTTATTAGGTCAAAAATACAACGATGAAGGAAAAATAATATGCATCATAAGGAACAAAATGAAAGTTTCTTTTCGTCCAAGTATGCTCCTTGCAATAATCAGTACTTAACAACCTCTAGACATTTCGTGTAGAATTTCTCAGTGTGCTGATCTTGTAGCCTTTCATACTTGTTGGATAAATTCCCAGAAATGCTTAAAGATTCTTCAATGAGTAATATTTAAAGCTTTCTCGGCATTGATTGTTTAATCAATCTTAATCAAGCTTTCGACCATCTGTGCTCCGTGGCCTTCTTCACTGAACAGTACATTTTTCCATTTTTTTATTGAACCAAATTAAAATCTTATTTTTACATCACTATCAGTATAACATATATCGCCATATTTCAGTACACTTTAAACATACGTGTTAATATTTCTCACTCATTTGTTACATTATTTTTTTATAACTTTTAAAACGCATTTTTATATGCAAGAGTAATTTCAAAGCCATAATCTAGACGTATGTTACAATTTAAAAATAAACTACTTAAAACCTGGAGCTTATAACATGTCGATAACAAATGGAATAGATTGAGAACCGTGTGTAATAACACCAGACAGTGTGTAATATCACCAGAAAGTATTGTTACGTTTAATTGAGAACCGTGTGTAAATCACCAGACAGTATTGTTACGTTTAATTCAGAACCGTGTGTGATATCACCAGACAGTATTGTTACGTTTAATTCAGAACCGTGTGCAATATCACCAGACAGTATTGTTACGTTTAATTGAGAACCGTGTGTAATATCACCAGACAGTATTACGTTTAATTGAGAACCGTGTGTAGTATCACCAGACAGTATTGTTACGTTTAATTGAGAACCGTGTGCAATATCACCAGACAGCATTGTTACGTTTAATTGAGAACCGTGTGCAATATCACCAGACAGTATTGTTACGTTTAATTGAGAACAGTGTGTAATATCACCAGACAGTATTGGTACGTTTAATTGAGAACCGTGTGTAGTATCACCAGACAGTATTGGTACGTTTAATTGAGAACCGTGTGTAGTATCACCAGACAGTATTGCTACGTTTAATTGAGAACCGTGTGCAATATCACCAGACAGTATTGGTACGTTTAATTGAGAACCGTGTGTAGTATCACCAGACAGTATTGCTACGTTTAATTGAGAACCGTGTGCAATATCACCAGACAGCATTGTTACGTTTAATTGAGAACCGTGTGCAATATCACCAGACAGTATTGTTACGTTTAATTGAGAACCGTGTGTAATATCACCAGACAGTATTGGTACGTTTAATTGAGAACCGTGTGTAGTATCACCAGACAGTATTGGTACGTTTAATTGAGAACCGTGTGTAGTATCACCAGACAGTATTGCTACGTTTAATTGAGAACCGTGTGCAATATCACCAGACAGTATTGGTACGTTTAATTGAGAACCGTGTGTAATAACCATCAAAAAGTATTGTTGCGTTGGGTTGTAACGTAAACTTCACTGGCCTGCAATTCTGTTGTCATGATAAAATTCTTCAGTGCACTTTCCGGATACTTCTCTCCACTTCGTCCCATAACAATTCTGTGCAGCTGCAGTCCAAACTCGGGATAACCAAGCTTTCAGCATCCTCCACTTCTTTAGAGGCCATGCAACATCCAGATGAGTGCTTAGGAGGTGAACCTTTACCGTTTCAGACGCAATGGAGATTGTATTGCATGATACTGAAGGTTTTTATGGCAGTATTTCTTAATTTTTTAAGATATCCTAAACTTTATTGCATAAAAATATCCCCAAACCATAATAGGTTCCCCACCATGTTCAATAGCAGAGCACGCCGGTGAGAGAGTTCTTCTTTGCATTAATGGACGTATGTTCTTTAATTACTTTTGCAATATTTCTACCAGTTCTGCACTGGTTTATGGTGCAGAATTTACTATCACTCTTTATAGTTTTGCAAGGCTGTTCTGTGATGGTAAATCTTGGTTGCTACTGTATTTGTGTGCGAGCAAGGATACATTTATTCACATTCCTTAGCAGTTTGACGAATCACAGCACGGTTTTCACATTGGAGGCGTTGTAACCATGTAATTACTGAAGTATCAGTAATAAACTGAACTGCTGACAGGTTTATCTAGCAATACGACCTTGATGCACATTGTAAGTTGGATAGTATATAGTAGAGATAACAACACCGATGCCTAATTTACATAGGCCGATATGTACATTTTACTCAGCAATGAATCATACACTTCTGCTTTCTATAATTTATGTTTCGCTGACGCTTTTGTGAAGCAACAAAGCATAGAATATATTTAATATAATAAATCAATTAATTCAAATGCCATGTCATGTAAATGAACAGTTGTTTTGAAATTAATGTGTGGTTGTGTATATTTATAAATCCTTTATATTATCTTTATTTAATTACTGTTATTATATTTGTGATTTCTTTGTTTATTATTTTATTGAGTAAATTGCAGTCTGCTAGCGATCTCAGAAGCCTGTGCAGCATTAATTATTTTCTTTAATGGCAATCTTTGGACCCACGCATTCATTAAAGTGTGGAAAGTACTCTGTACACAAAATTCTTTGAATATATCCCTTCGTTAAAAATATATTTCTGCATTAGAAGCTGTACCTTACGATATCGTGCAACTAATTGTTCAGTAGACAATAGATTATTACCTTTATTCTTAATTTTTTTCCTCGTGAAATCGCAGAACTTTTCTTTATAAGTATGGTCAGATCGGATTGCCCTTTGTAAAAATCTAGTACTAGAATTCCGAAAACAGACTTAATATGATTACTCACCAGGTGTATATATGGTATATAAGACGTTAAGACGTTTCTGGAGTTTTTTTTTTTTTTTTTTTTTTTTTTTTTTTTTTTTTTTTTTTTTTGCATCCAACATTTTGGTTTAAACGTCTGAAGTGAGTTAATCATAGGTTTGAACCGTTCTAATATTATATTTTGAACTGAGTAAGAGGGTCTTCCTGTAGTCTCTACACCAGCCAAGTTAAATAGTCAATAATTTGTATCTTGTTCTCAGAAACGTAAAATGTTATAGGTATCTATGGCACTTCACAGGCCTAGTGCAGTGCATTTTCCTAATATACAGGCATTTTAATTACTTCCGAAGGTGTGTTAAAAGTAGTGTGCTCTTTGTTTTTGTTTCATTTCGTTCATATAGGTAATTGTTTTAATTATTACTTTTTAAAATTCTCAAAAAATCTCAGTTTATAAAATACTTTATAAATCTGCATCCGTACTGTAAATTATTGACTGATAAAACTATTTGCGATGCTTTTGACTTAAATTTTTTTATTGATATCAAATGTCATTTGCTCATATTTAACGTTCTATGTTTCATTCTTCTCCAGCTCTCTTATAATTTCGCTAGGTATGTCTTAGGCTTTCTTAAGTGTTCTCATCTATTTTATTTTTTATTTATTTTTGAGTGCCCACGTCCATTTTAGCATACTTTTGTTGTGCATTTTGCTTTATAGAGATTAAATGCTCTAGTATTAGGACACATACCCTTTAAAGATATGAAAACTAGCAAGTATGGCTTTAGAATGGAATGTTCAGGCAGAAAGGAATAGAGGCAGTCCTGAATCACTGTAAAAGTTGAAACGAGGCTACAAGGGAACAGATGGGAGCCTTGGCAATGAATGAATGTGTTTAACGCCCGTTTTTGCTACAGAGGCACCACAGGCATGAAATGAAACGAAAGGATATATTGGGAAAGGATTTATTTTTAAGGAAGGAATCGTTCCAGACCTAAGTTTAGGGTACCTCCCCGGCATTTGCCATTGATGAGGACAGGAAAACCTGGAAAAAACCTCAGTCGGGGAG
Source organism: Metallyticus violacea (assembly GCA_030762175.1). NCBI lineage: Eukaryota > Metazoa > Arthropoda > Insecta > Mantodea > Metallyticidae > Metallyticus > Metallyticus violacea. Next base: position 69,702,812 of record CM060845.1, read on the forward strand.
GACGGTCCTGGCGGTATTCGAACCCAGACCTCCCGCTCACGAGTCTGTGCCTTAACGACCTCGGCCACCCGTGGCGCTAGGAGCCTTGGCAGTAAATAGAGTTCGATGGCATGCTTTCATATCATAAGTCAACTTGGAGCAGAAATAGTTTATGCCACGAATGGAGTTAAATAAAATTTGTGTAAATGGCAATTTAAACTGTTACTAGAAGCTGAGTTTCACTCTCATTGTTTTCAAGGTTGTTTATGCATTTTCAACTGAGGTTTCTTCCATTTCCTTCTCTGCTTTCCTTAAATGCAATTTTAAAATGTCTATAACACATGTATTTCTATATCATCATAAGAACATTAGCACAATATGGCGATATAAAGGGGTAAAACATTGGCAATTGAACAACGGAACTAATACAGTTGTATCATAGCATATAGCTTGTCTTTGTGATCCGAGACCCTGATCTATTATATATATATATATAATATATATATATATTTTTATATATATATTTTAAAAATTGAAGATCGCTCTTTAATATCTTTAGTCGTTAGCACCTTGAAACAGCAGATAAATTGTGCCGAGAGGCCTCTTCTTTCAGGCTTGGGGTTCTTTTACTTCTCTTTCGAAGCAAGCCATATTAATATTTTTACGTCCTAAAAAGTCCATCGACCCTAGCCGGGTTTGAACCTGTGACCTTGGGTCTACGAGGCAAGTATGGTTACCATTGGAACATTGGATCGACTTGAGGCCCGGATCTTAACTCAGTTCCAATAGGTAAAAATGTAATATAAGGGACTCTAAAGGTTTTTGGGGCGATAAATAAAATCATGAATGGCGCAGTCCTGAAAGCACTTAAGGCCTATGGAGCAAGCTAGTTAGAAGCGCTGGACACCCCTGAAACCCTCTACATGAGTTTCTCGAGTCTCAGAATAAAGTAAGGTGCCATTACTTAGGTCTGGTCTCTTAATTACCCTACATTAGATCCCTGGAACGCAGATTATATGTAGCTAATAAAATAGGTGAAGGATACCTTCACTTACTGTTAGCGTAACCGCCCCTGTCAGATATACGTTCCGCAGAGCGCTCCTGAATGTTATGTTACACGAGGATCATCCCTGTAAGGCGGCAAGTCTTAGAACCGGATTCGCTGGAGAGACTGTTCCCATTTCGCCAGGAACTGTCTGTATGTATGTAATTAACGAAGAGAGAAATGCGCCTCGTTCGGCGGGCTTGCGTAACCTGTCGAGTGTCTGCAGGCAGGTTCCGGTCGGACCTTGAAAAGTGAAAGCAGTGGCGCGAGGGATGGCGACGTCAGACCTACTTAGTAAACTCAGCCATTGTCACGGCAATCTCTGTTGTTTCTGCGTGAACCCACACTACATTGATTCTTTAAAGCCTGCGCACAGTTCAACTCTTTGAGCATATCCTAGCGTACTCCCGTGAAGTTTGATAGATACACGTAGAAATGTATTTGTTCAAAACTCGAATAATAATTTGGTTTGATTTGTTTAGACGATCGCTTTATTAACTTTTTATGACATAAAATTAATGACCCGGCAATGCTATAAAATACAGAGGCACTATAGAGATTATATTTTTTATGTAGTTACTGGAGTATGGAACTCGTTTTTTTTTAACAAGTACAGAACTTATGAATATGAATCAAAAGATTTATAAAGTATAGTAGTCGATACGACAGCTACATTTGGTGCTGGTAGATCTGGTTAGCAGAGGTCTCGGCATCGAGTGCCCTCGTCGGATATTATCTAAATTGCAGCTACGATGTTTGCGAAGTACTAGAGAGCGGAGAAATAATGAAATATCAAAACTCAGAAGTACTCTGAAATACAACTTGCATGTGTAGAATCCAATAAACACAATTTCACTATTAACATTTCATATTAATTTTCATATTTTGACACAACTTAATGTTTTTATAAATTGTCCAATTTAATTGTTTTTAAATTTTTAAGTAGTCTTGTGCGGTTTAAAAATCCTCCCCCCCACCGTTTAGTTTATATTCTGCAATAAATTCATCATAAAATGACCAATGTTCTTTCAGCTCCAATACATGTATTATGTTCTTTCTGTTCACATATTGCCATTGTTAGCAATCGATCTTTTTCCTTTGATGCTGTTCCGATCTGCCGATCAGTTTCGGAGGCAGAAAGTCTGAACTTCGACTTTTTTTAAATGTTACTAAAAAGACGAAAACGTGACATATTTTCAGTTGCGTTGTCTAATACGGAATTTTCTATTGTTTAAAAAATAAACAGAAATATCTGAATGTTATTTTTTAAAGTCGTGTACTAAATTTAGCTACATTTAGGAAGAACTTTTAAAAAATAAAATGATAGGTATTTTGGTAGAGGAGCCATATGCCAATCACAAACAATACATTCCGGTAATTGGTAAATCAGTAATATGAGAGCAAGTATACATTACAAATGCTCACTTCGAATCCTGCTATCTGCTTTATTTTGTTTAACGCCGAAAAGAAAGTGTAGGAGATTGATGCTCAAGTTTCAAGTGCTACACAACTGATAGGAAAATCTTCATTTGCAAATATGTATTAAGTAGGTGAATAAATGTTTGTATACTTTTATTTTTCAGATGTACGTAAATGAAAGTGCGTGGAAATATGTTTGTGCCATATGTCTGTTACGTCGTCAAGACCTGCATATTTGCGAAATTTCCAAAAACTAGTTTCGGTAGTGCCCAAATAATAAAAACTGCTTTGTGGGGTAGAATTTATATTCTTGTATAAAATGCATGTACGTTTTACCAAACGCAACAACACATTTACGTGTTATGAATGGAAAATTATTTGCAAAGTAATTATTGTTTATTGTTCTAATAAGTAAAAGGCATTCAATAGCTTCATTGAAGGGTTCACCCGAACAACGTTGTAACCAGCAAAAACTAAAATGTACAGGAGATTAACGAACAAAATTTTATAATTAAAAAAGTACAAAAATACTTTTGATTAGAAAAGTTGGTACTCACATACAACTTTTTCCTTAATAATTGTTTTGTATACATAATAACTGCATTTTCTAACCTTGTTTAGAATAAAAATAAAAGAACAACGCTGTAACTGACCAAGATATTAAATTATTTTGCTACCTACCACATTGTTCAGCCAGTTATTTTAACAATTTAATTCATTGATAAGAAGCAATGAATCAATATTGGAAATGAAAACTCTATTAAAGAAAACTATGCTAACATTCTGATATAGCATATTTTAGTTTACTGACTGGTCAGTTCTCTTAGAATTTTCTGGACTCAACGGAGATATAACTACACATATCTAATAGGTTTTTCTTCTTTGCAGCTGTAATAGACAGACGTTCTGAATATTTGGAAAGCAGCAAGAGGTAAATTTCTGCAACCAGATTCTCTTCTATTTCTTGTTGTGGTATGGCTTATTCTGCCACAAATATTTGCAGGATCATCTTGATTGATTTGGAACCAGACATATTCTGTTATTTTAAATGGACTCTTATGTGCGCTGGTTGATCTCTGTTTAATGTTCGGTACCTCTACACATTGATGCGCCTGAAGTCTGGTTTGATTTAGTTCAACTTGTAACAATTCATCAAATGCTCTCTTGTCATTCACACTTAGTTACCACATTGCAAAGAATAGACACATACTCTCTCCTGAAACAATGTAAAAATTCTTAATGTGCAGCTTATCTACTGATAATCAGGTAATTAATTACTTAATATAACTAGCTCACTTCAGTGAATAATTTCCGTAACAAATTCAAATTGTTAGTTTTAATGACAAATAAGTTTGTATAAATAATAATAATAATAATAATAATAATAATAATAAACCAAAATTGCACTCGAATGAGCACACAGTATCTGTTTGTTCGCTTTGATAAGCTCATTTAAAGAGCATGTCCTTTTTTGTGCTTGTTGAAGTGGTATATTCACATATTTTGCAAACACATTGTTCTTAAACTTGAAGGTATTTTTTTATTTGTACACATTATATAAGTTAGTTATAATACAGAAACTAGCAAAGAAGTATTGTGAGTTAGTTGTATCGTTGTTCTACTTACCGTATTTGGAGGCAATTTTCTAGCATACAGACTTGCTTGTGCAGATATATGGACACTGAAGATTGTCTTTCCATAAACGAATTTCTCTCTTTCTTCGTTTACCTTTATTGGACCCTTTGTATTTATTTATTATTATTTTTATACCAAAACATGAGACTCAAACTGAAAATTTCCCTTAGACATCCACCGGTTCAAATGCAACGTTCCACATTTTTCTCACATTGACGAAAACTGTCGCTTACAACGTTGTTCGGGGAACTGGTAAATAGAAGGTACAGATCTCCTATTGCTAAGCAATTTTAATACAACATTCTGGGAATATTTCTGCTTTATTAACACTCAAGATACGCTAATATTATTCGGTTTAATGTGCTGCAATAATACAATATGCTATAATTTACACATTATTTTTATAGCAGTAAATTTGTTGTTCTTAGTTAGATATGCTCTGATAATGTGTTTCGATAGCTGAAATGCAACATGTGTCGTCAAATGCTTTATAAACAAGAAAAATCGAGAGGTGTGTGTAGGTACTCATGAAGACGAATTGCGTCTGTGAGATAAACACTTTTATAAACTGCAAGCGAGGCTCTGATAGATGCTGTGTGTCTGCGTATCGATTGGCGTTTTTATATTCGCGGTTCTGTGTTAGAAGACCTGTTGCTTCTAAATCTGGACATGCATGTGATTGGTGCCTGCTTTCTGCATAGATAGTTGAGTGAAATGCTATGAGATTTTGGGGTCACTCCTCATAGAGTTCTGACGATATGAGTTTTAATTTATTAAATTAAAACATTAGTTGTAAGAGCGCGCACAAATTGCATATGTTGCTCTAGTTACCATTAATGATAGAATTCTTATATTAATGTTTTCATATTGGGAGCATTTGTGTTGTTTAAAGTTGTGCATAGCAGCTATAAAAGATGGATTAAACGCCACAAAAGTTGGATGTTTAATTGGAATACACTCTTTATGAAAGTGAAAATACCTCAACTCAGATATCATGGCAATAATAATTCTTCCTTTGACAATAGCCCAAAGTTCTTTGCCCTGTTTTTCTTCCATTCTCAAGCCTTTCCTCGTTTCTGGTCTTCTTCTGTGTCTGTCTCACTTTTCAGAAAGATGTGTTTGGGTCATTTAACTGCTTCCATCCTCTTCATATGTCCACATATTTCTATATTCGGCATAATAAGTACCTTCTGCATTCATAAAAGATGGGCGGGTGGATGAATGGGTAGATGTTCGGTACTTGAGCATTGTTCACGGCTGGCCCTTTGTGCCTACGCCCCCATTGGAGGAGGAAGGGGTGTGGTGAGGGAGATACCGGGCCTCCAGGATCTATGGGCAGTGAATACACAGATTCAGTTAGGGTCCTTAAAATGTTTCAATATAGAACACCCCGACGTCGGTGGAGACCTTATCCCCCGGGCTGTTAAAAGAGACCATCGGAAGGTCTGTTTTTCATTCCAAAGCGCAAGCCACCATCAGACCGCGCCAGCCCACCTCGCCCTAGCACTTTCGACCCTCTAACTGGTATATAAATATCCATCCTAGCATTCACATAAGTGACCAGGAGAAACCACACACACACACATACACACGCACGCACACACGCGCACACACACACACACACACACACACACACACAAAGTCAGTATCGCCGGCCAACGGGAATTGAACCCGAGAGCTACCGAATGTGAGTCTCAAGTGTTACCAACTGAGCCACCGCGCTTGGTTGTGCATTCATACAATCTTCCCTACGTGCTCCATTCCGGAAACATGCTCGCTTCTCAATTAATCCATTTCTACAGTCAATAAGCTAATATTGTTTATCATAGCATTTGTTCACTTTCGTAGCTCAAAACCGATGGCGTTTCTGTATTATTTTGTGTCCTTTCTAACCTGTTTATCGAGTAGATAGAATGTAAACTTTGTATATAGCATAAGCATGTATATATTTTGCTTTTTTCGGCTGTTTTTTTTTTTATCTCTTCTTTTACAGTATCTTCGCTGTTAAATATGTACTTAGGCTTTCACGGCCAGTGTACTAAAAGTACAATAATATACTTTTGGGGTTTAAGACCTAACATCTACATCTACTCTACATCTACTGACATCTACTCACCTAGAAACAGTCATAGGGACTCAACCAGACAGACAGTTGTATCATTTATTCCTCTGATGATGCCCGCCACAGTGCGTGACAAAACGTTAGGTAGAGACAAATATTTTATGACTATAGACCGCAACCTCAAAGCCCGAAAATATTTTATTTTAACATATTCGCCGTTCGATTGATTTGTTACTCTCAAAACTTCCATTCCTTCTTTGATGTTAATGATTTTAACATTTTTATTACTAATTGTTGTAATTATATATTTTATTGCATTTATTTACTTTCTGTAATATGCATGAAAATTTCCAATGTTTATATTATCCGTAACCTTTGAGTATGTATACGTTTATAATGGCAAATAAATTATATCTAATGTAATCATAACAGTGGTCTACCAAAAAAAAAAAAAAAAAAAAAAAAAAAAAACTTCCTTTTTATGTTATATACATGAATGACCTGAATCCAAATTGTTTTCAGTTTTACTCTGTCGGGCTAGATTTTTAAACAAAATCACATCAAATGTAATAATGTACTACTTATATTTTTGATGAAATATTATTTAGTTTTAAGACATATAGCTAAGACAAAACTGTTTTTGTAGGTTTCATTTTACTTAAATATTTAAGAACGTATTGAAAAGAGAAATCTGGTTCAATATTTATGATTTCCCAACTTGTTTCACTATTAGGGAGAAGAAAACTTAAGTTGTGATATGTCCTTCACTAGTGTCTGTTTTTAAACACCAACAGTAATCAATCATCATTTACACATCCCAATGGCCTTGATAACGGGGTTTCCATTGTTTTATCATCTTGTTCTTCACTCATTGCACCAGGATTCGTAGGGAAGTAAAATGCACTTTTAACATTCACTCTACACCCTAGATTTCTAAAATGCTGTAATATTTCCTCCACAATTTCTTTATAGTTCTCAGATCTCTTGTTGCCCCCCCCCCAAAAAAAAAACCTGTTCTTTTTTTGAATGTCAACCATGCTGACTTCTCTAACTCTGACATCGACTGAGGAAAGGTCTCATCCTGCCTGAGCTCACGAATCTGGGGTCCATCGAAAATACGTGCTGCTATCTTAGCTTCAGTTTTCTGTGGGAACTTAGTAACAAGAATTTTGAAACAATCATTATCCTTATTCAGAGCAATAACATTGCTTCATCAGCCTAACTTTAATACGGAGTGCTGAAGGAAGGGAATTAGAAGGAGAAACCAATGGTTCGTATTTCACATTTTTTTTTTCCTCCAGGATCTGCATTGTTTCTTTGTGGCCATTTTTTTTTCTTTTCTAGTACTCTGATTTAGTCCTACTGTTTTATTCACAAAGTGAACCATTTATTATCTTGTTTAAATCTCTCAAAATATTTATTTTATACAATGCTCTGCTCAATGAACAAATAATAAAAACTTTTATCTTTTTATACCATTTCTGAAAAACAGTAGCCCGATGAAACAAAGTTAAAGCTAGTTTGAGAGATTCCACGTGGTAAGGAATCAGAAAATATGAACAGTTTTCATTCAGGACTAGTGTAATGGACATGTACATCTGTGTAATTTTTTTAGGATAGAAATTAAATTCCATTATAATGGTATATTAAAAAGTATACAGAGCGTGAGAAAGAGAGAGGAATTTGCAATTATCCTGAAAGAAGTTCGGGAGTTCATTGAATATTTTTTTTTCTCTGTGTATTTTTGTATTCGTAGCTAAAAGGTAGAAGAAATTGTTTGTGTGACTATTTTCTTGCAAACGGTATATAATTTGTTTTCCGTGTAAGGAAGCGTTTAGGCCGTTGCCTGCAGGAGACCTGCTAAATTAACCACGACGAACTGTCTGTCTGTTGTCTGTTTCCAGGGAACGACACGAACGTAAATACCGTGAAACTTTGTAGCAAGAACGTCTCATTGCGTGCGATAGAAGCATCTTTTTGAGTAAATTAGTGAGAAAAGATTAAGTCGAGACGAAAGTATCAACGGATCCCAAACCGTAATAGTCTGTTGAAGTTTATGCCTCGCGCATCCTCCCGTTTTGCTGCTTCGAAACAAGTGAATGCGCTCAGTAAATTGTATTATTCGTTCCGCACACAATAACCTTATTCAGGTATTCACAGTAACCGGGCTATAGAAACAGATTCACGATTGCTCGTTCTATAGTTTTATTTGAAAGCCGAAGCTCTAGAACAGTGCCGTGATCATTCGACGTTAAATTAGTTGTCCGGAGGTACTCTAAAAAAGTTTTCTAATTAAAATGTAGATTTAGATACATCATAAATAAAAAATGACGCATCGCTTGCAAGCTGTCAATTTTGTTGTTCCAAAAAGTTGTGTTCATTCAATAAACCCAACGGAACGTTATGGTCTATCGGAAGGTAAATAAAGGTTTAATTACTAGCTAATTGCCAAAACCATTGTACTGACATTTAGCTCTCAGTGCCCTCACAATAGCAAAAAAGCCAAATTGCTTTGCTCTACAAACAATAAGATTTGCCAAATAGCTGTGATAAAAATAACAGTAGCCAGTAAAAATGACAGCTAGATAAAGTATTGATCTGTTTTCACAAAATAATGATTTATCGTAAATTAAATTTACATCACATACATATTTATTTTTATTTTATTTTAAAATAGTTCCGATTCATTTCAAAGTGCTGAGCATTAAATTTATGAAGTCCTGAAATTATTGATTTTTATTTGTGTATTTATTTTTTATTTCAAGCTAATCTCATTTGGATCAGCCAGTGAGATAACTAAGCAAACGCTGTAACTTTCAGGAGGCCTTTGCCCACAAAGACTTTTATAGAGTATTCATATTCACATTTCAGACTATCACTGAACTGTTTAATGAGGAACAAGTGGATCAGTGCTCAATTGCGTGATTTGACACTAGAACAAAGGTGCGACAGGAGATTGCTCGGAAAAATTGCATTCAATGCCAAAAAATATCTCACCCACGATTTCTCTACAGGTGGATAGGCAGAGGTTCACCTCAAATATGACCAACACGTTCACCGCATCGCCCTTGTACTTTTTTGCTTGGGTGCATTATCAGAGCATGAGTATACATAACCAAAGAGAATTTCAGGACTTAAAGAATCGTATTTGGGAAGCATGTGCAAGGATTTCAGGCCACATGCTTATAAACGTCTTTCGGTCTTCATTGAACACGATGGTTTGAAATGGGTGTCGGCTATGTTGAATTTAGATATAAAGTGTACTCTCTCTCTCTCTCTCTCTCTCTCTCTCTCTCTCTCTCTCTCACACACACACACACACACACATATATATTTGCCATGACTAGTGACTTATCCCTCATACAGACACACACATACAGACGTGTGCGTGTGAGGGATTAGTCATGTCACAGCAAATATTTATTTTTTCTCACGAACAAGGGACAACACGAAAAATCTTAAGATATAGGATTGAAAGTACGTGTAATGTACTTTCGAATAAAGCCACCAGATGTAATGAGAACTGCGTGTCTCGGCGTGCCCCAAAGTTCAGCATTTACCGGCGGAAGAAATGCACGAAAATGCAACACAGGCCTAGGGAAGCACTGGATGCGCTTGCCCTGTCCTTTCGAACAGTGGTGAGATGGACAGAGGCCTTCAAACAGGGCAGAATATCATCTGTCCATCTGCCGCTCAGTGGGCGTCCAGTGTACATACAGGTGATGGTGTGGAACAGTACTTAAGCGATGATAGGCGCTGGACACTTGTGGAATTAAAAGAACTAACAGAAATTCCGTCAAAACAGTGTGTCGCATTTTACGGCAAGACCTGAACATGGGAAAAGGTGCGCAAAGTGGGTGCCACACCAATTAAGTGAGAATACATGCCAAATTAATCGGGCGAGATTTTAATAAAAGGAGGTGCCCTGCCGAATCGCATCATTGCAGTTGATGAAACGTGGGCAAGGGCATATGAACCAGAAATCAAACGACAGTTCCAGTGCTTGGCGTCACCGTGGGTCACCACACAGATACAAGTTTCGTCAAACTCCTTCAAGTCATGGTCATTCTGGCGCATGACAGTCAAGGTGTGCTTGTGTGTCATCCATCCCTTGCGTGAGGGGACCAATGTGAATGCCAATTATTACAGATCTTTTTTTTTTTCTTTGGTATCGCAATTACGCCATGGTTAAACATCAAACGGCCGGACAAATTCTTTATTCTCCACGATAATGTACAGCTCACACAGCCGACAGTGGCAAGTGTCTTTTACAGGGTGGGGATGAGAAATTCTTCCACACCCGCCATATTCATCCGATCTCAGACCCTGTGATCATGATCTCATCCCCAAAGTGAAGCAGCCACTGCGCATAAAACGCTTTGCTAACAGAGGTCATTCATGTTAGCAGCTCACATGCAACAGACGGTATTCAGCGCCTTCCCCATCACTGGCAAAGAACCATCGATGTGCTTGGAGACTACGTCGAAGGTTGCTACACACCGTGGATTACCTGGGAGACCCGTCCTATGACGGATTTGCAACCCTGTGTATGTAGTTGTAACGTCTGTTCATGCCATAATAAACTAATGTTGTCCATTTGCCTGTGTTTTGTTTCTTCCCTACAAGGGCCGCCTACATCCAGCCTTCTATGGTGGCACCAATCGGCAGTAAATGTCATATATTTTCAATCTTAGATGTTTCATGTTGTCCCTTGTTCGCGAGGGAAAAAATAATAGTTGTCATGACTTGAGACTTATCCCTCGCATACCGTATCTATGTGCCACATACATTTCATTTACGACAAACAATTTAATTAAAGTGGATCGGGATGTATTCTCACGGTATATTTTAGAATTTAACGCGCAAAAGAGAGAGAGAGAGAACCACAGGTGTAGAAAGTTATTAAAAATGCTATTTTCCCCGACTTTTTGTTTGTTTGTTTTTTATTTTAATTATTATTATTATTATTATTATTATTATTATTATTATTATTATTATTATTATTTTAATTAACTGATTTTACCAAGCGAATTGGCCCAGGTGTAAGGTCTGCAACGGCCAAATTTCGCGTTTGAGAACTTCTGGCTGCATTACCATTTTTCCTTAGCTGCGAAGACACTTTTTTTTACGAGTCTCCATAGATCTCTTTATTGTGATAAAACAATAGTGCAATGCTGATGACTGAAATCGTCTACACATATAAAGCTATCTTTTGAGCAGAACGTGACCCTGAATGCAACTTCAGGTTTAACATGAATGTAAACGATAACTCAGTTAAACAAACAACAAATAGCCACTTTTCTTGTGGACTCTGTCATGCAAACTCCTGCCCAAAATGCAGCTCTGGTATTTTGATGGCCTTTCTCCCCCTGGAACTAACATTACAGTTACTCAGTTGTTTATATTACATTGATATGATGTACTTAAGGTGCATTGGAGTTGACTCAGGAAAACAACGTTGCACGTCTTTGAGAAACTCTTTTAGCACAAGTTTAATGCTAGCATAGATCGGTGATAGTAAATAATATGTTTATTTATTTTTGTTTATTAATTTACATACCATCGTATAGAAATATGAGTAACAGGAAATATTAATATTTTCTGCTCAATCTTAGATGTACGAAAGCAACAATGAAAACGCTGGAGAATTACCAGGTATCTCATGGCAGTATGTTACGGTTTAGATGAAAGGGATGACACTATTGTAGGCGAGAAATTACCTTGTGGTTGACGTTTTTGCTGCCATGTGGTCACACCAATGCGCTCTTGCCACATCCCATCACTCGCTGACTGTCTCCAACAACTGCACTCCAAGATCATCTTCCTGCTCTGCGCTGTCGATTTTCATTTCCATTTCATCATGTTCACTATCACTGTCATTGAAATCACTGGAGCCACTCAAGTTTATTACAGAACTTTCTATTACTGCTTCTTCTAGAATGTCGTCTTCTTTCCACTCATTCTGTTGAAAACGCGTTATTGCAGCAAATTTCCCTTAACTATTAACTGTTGCAACACCGATGATGTCATGCCTCTGACGAAAACTGTTTTTGTTACCTGGTTGGTCAGAGATAAGACGAGCCTCTCGCCAGCCGAGTCGCCGGCATAAACACGTCCCAAGTACCATTCACAAAGTAATTTCTTACCTGCACTGTAAACACTTGAAAATCGATGGGATATTGCGAAATTATAAAGGTTTTTTCCGCACTTTAACATTCTTCAGGTGTATGTTAGCAATGGACGTACATTTACAACAAAGTTGTTACAGGATTTTCCTAGCAAGGCACTTGAGTACGAGAATTACTGTTTATATCAGCATTATATTTTTTTAAGTATATGCCTTAGAGAGTATTTTCCTTTAGAGATCATCTTTTGCAAGAGTTTTAGTTAAATATGAATGCGATGCTTACTACAATATCAAAACTTTCCTTTACGCTAATCGTTAAGAAAAATAATGTTAAAATGAGAGTTCCTAACAAGTTTAAGGAAAAAGACATTAAAGAGCTTGTGCACCTGCGGATTCTACCCCTCCCTTCCCCCTATTAGAGGCCAAGTTTTTGTGACTTCTTTCTCTCTTGAGACCCACCCCTTACAACTTAAGTATATTGGTGTAAGAAAAAAAGTTTCTCTAAAGTACATTTCTAAGCAAGAAGTTAAAGATCCCTCGGGTAGCGTTGAGAAAATTCCCAACCTCAATTGCTAGGAAGCGAGCGAAAGGATTCTATATAGGTGAGCGCTACCGTTCTGTTTGCTCAGGATATTGGGCATTTCTTTGGCCGTGAAATAGACGAAGGCAGTGTTAGCTTAGAAGAGGGAAAACACGTACGGTATCGTAGAAATAATTGCAAGCGAATACGTGTTTGGTTTTGGTTAGTGTTCATGTCCTTTGTTCAGTTTTAAAGGGGATGGTTGAAACCTAGTTGCAGATAAATAAGCCTAGGCAGACCTGCAAGATTCATAATGGTCACTTGGAACAAAAGTATGATGCTTTATTGATCCTAAGTAATTTTATAATTAGTTAAAAATGGCCGTGTTTTAAATAAATAGCAGTGCGGATCGTGAAATTACAATTTTTATTATATATTAGATGCTTTGAGCGATCTAATCAAACATTGGAAAGCCGTGGGCATACATCTTGCTATCAGTTTTGTTTTTCCCAGGAGTGAGCGCGCGCTAGTTAGCCTATTAGCCGCCAGCCGGTCGGTGATAGCGGGAATGCAAAACATTAAAACAAACCAACAATACAACATACAATCCAATTTAAAAGGTCCGTTACTTACCAAATTATCAAATGAGGTGTTGAAACTGCCCTCCTTCATTCTCCACACATTTTGGGCATCTCTTTAGGAAACTATTGATCACTGGCTGTAATTCATTTGAAGAAATCCGAACAATTTCCTGACGAATATTATCTTTGAGTTCTTGTATGTTGTGCGGGTTCGTCTTGTACACTGCATTTTTTTAATTTACTCCAGAGATAATAATCGCTGGCTGTTAAATCGGAGAACCGAGGGAGCACAAATCCGTACTAATAATTCTGTCTTGTGGAAACACATTGTGAATGCATGAAATTATTCGCGGTATGAGCAGTGGCAGAGTCCTTTTGAAAAAATGCATTAGACACCTTGTCGGTTAATTCTCTGGGGAAGGAAAAAAAAACCTTTAGTATTATATTCATAGAATCAAATATATGCTAAAAATTGTTTCCGTGTTTCCTTTACCACTGACTTCACTTATGAATAGTAAATAAAGGTACACTTGCGTTGTAAACACACGAGGCACAACGCACTTTGTGTAAATTGTCGAATTAAGAAACAAACAATACAACATACAACAGAGTTAGTGCAAGATGGGTGCCTAGACTTCCTTCCTCAGTCTAAAAGCAGCAATGAGTCATCTGTTGTCAGACATTTTTGAGAGAGAAATTCTACAAAGTATTGTTATAGGAGATGAAACTAACTAACTCTCAGAAAGCAAGGAGGATCTTCGAGGAAGGAAATTTAAGTGTGACGAAGTGATGAGCTGTTCATGCCCATTTTGCAGACAAGACTTCTTGCTATTTGGGATGGGGGATTGAAATGTTAATTTAAAGAGAAGTATATTGCAGTATTGAAAAATGGAATATAGTTTTTGTCTTTATTATACGTAGAAAATGATTAGGCCGGAAACTTATTGACTCACCTTCATAGGCATCTTGTTTCAGTTTATTTACTGAATTATCATTTTTTCTTTCTTTCTATTGCATGAAAGCAATTAATTGAAAACATTCTTTAAGACAAAGCGCGTGGTGGTTGTCTAATTCAAATAAACCACTGTATGCAGTCACATTTCAAAGGCAAGAAACTTAAAATGGAATACAATTGAGTTAGAGCTCTTTCAATATCTTACGGTCACAGTTTGAATCAATCATTACATAAAATAATTGACGATAGATATCTCACATCACAAGGAAAAGTATAAAAGCAAGTTCGTTGTTAACAATGGAGTTCCGATTACTACACAAATGTAGAGTTACATGTGGGCATGCGGCTGTTCTGTAAATGAAGTTTCGTTTTGTCAGTAACGAGGCCTGGTGGCAATTTAATACAAAGTTTATATATATATATATATATATATATATATATATATATATATATATTCGTTTCTAAATTTCAAATCACAATTACTTTAATAACAATACCCCTTGAAAGTTTACATCCTAAACTCGCTATAGCAAATTGCATGTCTGAGACCCCTGTATAGAAATTGGAAATATTTCGGTGTTGTCCAATAACATACAGTGTAATATATATATGTACATTTATTTAACTAATCAAAAATTCAGTCTATATAATCACGTTATTACCATGAATATTTGGGGAAATTTTGTTTGTATGATTACTATATTCTGAGATAATCGGATATTAATAATGAAAATATTTTACTATTACATAATTAGAGTTGCCACAAACAGTAGGGAATTATTACGCAATTCATAAAAAAAAGTTTAGGTACCGCCGATCTTCTAAAATATTTTAGTATTAATAGGGACTATTAATGTGCCGCTTTTTAACTAAATGTCACATTACATGTTGCTGGGATTTATAGAAAGAATATGAAAATTTTTTTTTTAAAAAAAAAAGGTTAAAAATGATTTCCGTTTCCAAGAGATCCTCCCAGTTCGATGTGAATGTGTAAAAAATGTATTAAAACTCTCCTCGGAGAGCATAAGCGACATTTACGCCTTAATCAATCAGAAAAATCTGAGATTGTGGAACATGCTATTCAAAATTTCCATGGAATAAAATTTGAAAGAAACGGAAATAATTATAATAATAGCAGGATTTTTTTAATCCGCCTAGAAGAGAGACTTTAAAAGTGGAGCAACAGCCAGATAATATAAACAAAGACAGTCTTTCAAATAAGCAACACTTGGAATCCGTTCCTGATCAACAAACAACGTATGCGCCACACCTCTCCAAACACTCGCAACTCCCTTACACTTTTAAAGATTCTGTTCTGTCTGGCGATCAGAAGAAGGCAAGCGAGAGGAATGTGCCATGTAAACATTTTCTACCTGTCTCACTATGTTAATGCCAATAAAAAAAAAATGTCGTGTTGAGATACTCCCCCATGGGTTTGAAACGGAAAATGCACGATTCAAGCCCCATCACCCTTAATTAATATTGATTTTAATTATATTGGATTCATAGGCTTATTTTCATATATGCTTGTAAATCATACGTGTTCCTACAATGTGTACTTAAAACTTGTTTGTTGGCGTGTATGTACATACACACAAATTTAAACGTAACGATTTTCTTTCAGGACACATACACAACCCTAAGATTATGAACCTCTCGTATTATTCAACAGCCGATGTGATTTTTAATTAGTTTTACTGTTCAACCCTTTCGCTCCAAATAATAATCTGAAAATATCCAGCTAACAAATTAACTACAAAATCTACCGGAAACCAGGAAATAGTAACAATGCAGCTGTTCCCGAAAAGGAGTGGGAAACGAAATAGGCTGCACACGACATCTCATCGCCGGGCTAACTTAACTTAACTTAACAAATCGAGAAGTAATTGGCATTCTTACCTATTATCACGTCATACATTATCATTACATTGTGGTACCAACTCTCATCTCAAAATAACATTACATAAGGCACACCAACGTTTCGCTATATAAATTATTAGCGAACTCCTATCTCATTACATTGTCATTACAACGTGGTCCCCACTCTTATCCCACCGCAGGTTAGAAGTCCAGCGAGCGTGCAAGATCTGAGTCTGAGAGGACCCCAAGCATGTGACAGTTGGGTATCTCACATACACTCGTAAACTGTTCAAGCCTCCCTCGTACTTCAGCCCACTCGCTCAGCAGTACCTTTGCCTCACCATACACTTTGTGCACTGATGATGAAATCTTTGGTTTTTTTGGATTAATTTCCACCAACGACCATGGTAAAATAGCCCTGTAATAATTTATTTCTAATAATAATAATAATAATAATAATAATAATAATAATAATAATAACACCGACCTTAAAAGTCTAAAGAATATTATAACATAAGTGCTTATTTTAAATGTTATATATCCCGTAAGAAGTGTTCGCATACACCAGGTTGTACTACTGATTTAGAGTTTTAAAATTGCACGGTTCTAAGACAGTATGCATATGCCTTTAAAGTTTCATTGTATATTTGAAAAATGAACTACATTGTGCATAGATAAGTAATTTGCTGTTAAGACGGCGTTTTTAAACTAATGATATAAAACGTGCTAAAATTATAATAATAATTTCAGTTATTCCTACCATAGTCGAAAATCACATTTTCCTTGACTTAGAGAAAAATAGTGTCTGAAAGTGTACATTAGATATGAAAAATCTGAACTCTCCGAGGATGTTTCAATTTTCTGGTAACGCTGTAAGCACTAGCTAGTTACAGTGCCCCGCCCAACCCATTCACCAAAGCGCATGCCCTGGAAAGGTAAAAGGTGAGAGATATTTAAGCCCTAAAAGGCGAAACACAAGGGCTCGTATTGTCCAGGGTTTTAGTAATCCAAAGTTAAGAGAGTAAATCAAATATGAGATGCTTCGGATAATGTTTATTTATATAAAACTAATTCATATTTACACCAATTTAAAATTAGTTGCATTCTGCACATCTGGCCCGTTTCTCGTAGTTCTGAATTTTGCGTTGCATCAAGAAGAAGAAAGAGAGATGTTTAAGAGAGCAGTGGTTGGATTAAGCAGAATTTATTTTCCGTAGTTTCTTAAAGCTGTAATAAATAGCTATGTATATTTGACTATCAGAAAATGTTTGAAATTGTAAATTGACTGCGCAGTAATTTAGGTTTCATGGCATAATATCGAGAGACGTTTGAGTGATTGGATTTGTTGAAATTGCCGAAGATTCTCGGCAATTTTGGGGTAATCTTTTTTTTTTTTTTTTTTTTTTTTTTTTTTTGAGTAGTGTTTAACGCCCGTTTTTACTCCTGAGTCACCACAGGCGGTGGACACTGATGATACATGAGATGAAATGATAAATTGGGAAAGGATATTTCTTTTTTTAAGGAAGGAAGCGTTCCAGGCCAAAGTTTAGGTACCTCCCCGGCATTTGCCAGTTATGAAGACTGAGGAAAACCTGGAAAAAAACCCAGAATAGAAAGATATAGAAAGAACATCTTTCGGTTCTTTCTTATCTTGAATCCAAAAAATATATAGATTCTCTTATCTTTAGGAGGATTACCTCCATTCAGTTGATTTTTTTTGTATCTCGAATTTAAAAGATTTAAGGGAGGACGGTCCTGGCGGGATTCGAACCGCAGACCTCCCGTTCACGAGTCCGTGCCTTAACGACCTCGGCTACCCGTGGCGGTGGGGGGTAAACTGTTGTAAAGAATAGTGTCATGGAAAGCGTCACTATGGTCCAGCCTCACTGTACAAGCAAACATCAATAAAGACTGCAATATCGTGGGATACCATCAGGTCTTCTCATACAATTGTAAATACATTTTGAAGAAAGAACTGCAAATGGAAAAGTTAACTAAAATGGGCCTGGCATTTTGACGCTTGCTCAACATGAAGGCATCTGTCGAACAGGTCTTCTTCAGCGATCTATTCGTATGACTCGCTCTCTACATCTCTTCTACTTTTTTCTGGTTGTTACTGTAGTCTTCCGGTGCACATAACAGCTTCAGGAGGCAGTCTGACCCTGTTGCTACTTTTATTATGTCGTTCCATCCTCGTCTTGATCTTCCTCATTTTCATTTTCCTTTTCCTTGGTCTCCAATTCATGCATTTTTCATAGGACACGCTCTTTTCCGTATTTCATCGACAATACATATACAAGCTGAAATTTGTTTGGATATCCTCGTTGCTTTTCTTAAATATTTTTCATCACTGTTAATTGTTCTGAAGAGTTCTTGGTTTTCACATCTGCAGAGTTACATTTTTTACCATTGTTTTATGTATTTGGATCCAACGGGCTGGCTCAGGAGTCTGACATTTGGGAGGTCCTAGGTTTAAATCCTGCGGCCTACTAACTTGATTGAGGTTTTCCTAAGTTCGTTTTCAAAAAGAACAAAGGTAGGGTTAGGTTTCTCTTCCAGTGATTCACCTTCCTGTCCATTATTCATCTTAATTTCATCTCTGTATGTTTATCCGCGTATGTCTACAAGGCCGCGCCGACATTAGACTAACCACCTATTCAGGAGCGTTTGTCCAAGCGGAAGCACTCTTCGGACAGCGGGCAGGGAAGCAACACCTCAACATGGGACGCCGCACTGTAACGAAATCATCATCATCAACTCAACGCAGCTCACGCTCTCAACCAGCCGCTACGAAGCCACCGCCAGCCGCCGCGCCACACAAGCCAGTCTCGCCGCCGGCCTCCGCCGACTCTCAGCCAGTCACAGTCACCGCCAGCCCGCCGGCATCTC
This sequence comes from Metallyticus violacea, assembly GCA_030762175.1. NCBI lineage: Eukaryota > Metazoa > Arthropoda > Insecta > Mantodea > Metallyticidae > Metallyticus > Metallyticus violacea. The sequence goes on from CM060845.1 coordinate 69,721,884, forward strand.
CTGGCTCTGCAACCGGAATTAAACTTAAGGGTAACCACGCGCTGCAGGAGGCCTCGGAGAAGCCTACGGAAAGAACCATGATGGATCCCATTACGGAACAAGACACCTCAACACAGCAACAGCCATCACCAACGCAACAAGCCACAGCAGAGACAAATCTACAAGCACAGACACCACTGCTGAGCGCAGTGATCCGGGGTGTCCCCCGGAACATTGCATCAACGTACATTCTCAGAATTGCCCAGCGACAATGGGCTTCCGCACACAACGCAGTTCGGATTTATTCATCCAGAGGCGCGACACCACTAGTAAGGCTTAATTTCCTGGAAACCGAAGAGTGTGAAGCAGCCATCTCAACAGGAATCAATATTGGTTCACAATGCCTCACACTGGAGCCCAGCCTACGCCGTCTCAACGCCCCGTGTAGGCGCTGCTGTACCTACGGGCACGATGAGCAGGCCTGCACGAAGCAACCGCGCTGCCACTACTGCGGTGCAGCGTCGCTTACTTCGGAGTGCACGTACCATGATCTGGCACACCGGCGCAGATTTTGTGCTTCCTGCGGGGGTACAAACCATTTTACAGGCCAGGCAGCCTGCCCTCTTAGGCGCAGCCACAACTCTCATCATCCGCACACCAAACCAACCGCAGTCCACGCTCTCCCGCCTGATACATCGGGCGCTTCAATTACAGCACACAAGAACCATGAAGCAGCACACGCTACAATAATGCAAGCAGTAACTGAACTCACCGCACTGATTACCACCTTACAGACTACTATTCTGCAACACACTGGCTTACTAGAACAGCAGCGGGCAGCACAGCACACCATGGCCACTCGACTGGACCAACAGGAAGAGGCCTTCTCTACTCTCCACGCCCTGGCTCAGCGCCACGACGACCAGCACACATTCCTGCGACAGTCCATGCCTGAAGCCTTAGCCACCATCACAGATCTTGCTCAACGGCACAACAACGAGCTACAGGAAAAACTGACATCTTTACAATTACTCTCTGCACGCCTAGACCGCCTAGAAGAGGGCTTCACAGAACTGAGAACATACAGCTTCAAATACTTTGCACAAATCACCAACCAACTCACGGACATGAAGAGAACATCAAAAGCAAACCACGCCAACACACAGCAAATTACACAAACGTACCGTAACACACACATTGAAACCACTCCGGCATCTTGGACAAACCAGCGCAAATAAAGCTGCCACCATACGCTCGTCAGAGCGCCAAACAAAACAAATAGCTCGTCAGAGCTAGCAATAATTTAATGAATGATTAAAGACAGCAACTTTTTAAACCCCCCAAATACACCACATTTCCCCGGGGGAGTAGCCAGGGCCTCGGCCATGACTTCCTCCCGCACCCAACTCTTTGAGACCGCTCCCGGCCATTGGCAGGAAGCTCGCAAACCTCTATACTTACGAGGGTGCTTAAAGCGGTACCTCAAGTAAATTCCTCTAATCCCCACACTTCCCAAATTCTCCTTTAATATTATGTAGTAGTTAGTATTAAAAAAAAAAAAAAAAAAAAAAAAAGCGTTTGTCCAGAGGTAATTAGCGATTTACCTGGGCATTGATTAGTAAGTCTTACTACCAGAGGAAGATAAACAGCTAAAGAAGATTATGAAAGAGTTTATAAATGCTCATTTTTTTAATCCTTCGTCTCCTTCGTTTACCATTACCTTATCTTCTGTTCTATATATGAAATGTTCATTCGAATATTTTTGGTACATTGTTAACAAATGCGTCGAACTGTAACTTTCTCACATTCTAAGACTATGCAGTGGACACGGCCTATCGAGGTATGTCAGTCAACTCGCGTACCTTCAGTCGGCGATCATTGAGTTTGTCTTTGTGAATTTCTGTCACATCTCGACGTCGTAGCAGTTTTGGGACGCTCTGAGCGCTCATCATCTTGAATGGATGTATGGCCATGTTTAAATTCAGCAGTCCACTTTTTAACCGTCGAAAATGAAGAGGAGGAATCGTTTAATGTGAAAACTAACTCCTTTTGTATTTCTATTGGTGTTAAAGCCTTCAAAATGAAGTGCTTTGTCACAGCTCGTATTTAATTTTCGTTCACGGTATAAAAAATATTAACACTAGTTTGTTTACACGATCTTCACAAACAGATGACTACTCTTATGCGTCTGAAACATCTGAAACATTAAATTATCATAGTAATTTGGCCATCGTCACGATATTACTGAGTCAGGCCGAAAACCTTTAGAGCACCCCTCATATAAGCCTTGATGCCGTACTTAATGCCTAACTTCATCTCTTATCTTTACCTATTCCCATTATCAGTGTGCAAAGTTTACTTCCTAAATTTCAAGATACTGTCTTATCCACATTTACAGTTAATCCCTCATTTTCATGTTCCATTTTGACTGTCCTCTTCATTCATTTTATTTGCTATCTTACAATTTTGTTATCAGCATATTGTAGCAAAATTCAAAGCAAAGAATAGAAACATGAGGCTATCAACTCCATAACTAAACCACATCGTGTTTTTTGTGTTTTGGGGAGGAAGGGTTCATAATTTTTTTTTTGAATTTGCAAATAGTAATGACAGTGACAGGCAATCAACTCTAAAACATAATTTAAATCGCAGGATTCAGTCAAGAAGATGCGTCGCGGCTTGTTCTTTCTACAGGACAATGTCCTTAGTCATTGGTAGGTCTTCTCTTCATAAAGCAGGCTTTACCCTTCTGCCAGGAAGCTGTAGAAATGTTAGACCATTGTTGGGATAACTTCATCGCTCGTTAGGGAAACGGCATTACGATGTAAAGAAATAATAATACAAATAAAACTGGGTTAGGGATCAACTCTGGTACATGCGCTTTAGGGACTCGAACACTGGCCCATCGGCATTACTAGCATCGCTGCGTTGAGTACATTTTAATTGCAAATGTCTGTTGTCAGGGATCGGATGCGCTGTTTATTGATTCCTGACAACACTCAGGCCTAATTGGAATTAGAGTGCGTTGCAGTGAATCGGGTCGAATTTTGCGGCCTCGCGTTCCTTCCTAAATGGTTTACAAGCCCAGTAGCCGTTAATCTCTCCTTTATCGGCATCGGGTCCGGTTCCGTAAAGAGATTTCTCCGGCTGTAACTTGTAAACTTATTTGGATTCAGGAAAGTCCAAGAGAAAACTTGGTTTTAGAAGGCGGTGGCCAGAAAGAAATCGCACCCGGATTTTCCTTCGGGCTTGCCATTTGATTAATAGCTAGGTGCTGCAAAAGAGTCGCCGTCCCGCGTAGGGCAATAAAATGATAAATAAAAAAATATCTAAAACATGATAAAACCTCGTCGTGGAATATTTACTGCAGTAACTAACTCAAGTTGCAATATCTCAAGCTACTTGGCTACATTTTATTGAAATTTGTTGCCAAAGGTAAATGAATGAGTGTAGATATGTATATAAGCACCACCTGAATTATGTTCACATGTTCTGCATCACGAATAAACCTACAATTATGCTGTACAGGGTTATTTGTTTAACTTTACACGTTCTGTACATACTTATACTCATCTGGTTTGTTATTTACACATGACCTCGTAACAGAGTCAATAACCAAAGTTGGATTAATGAAAGAATTGAAGCATATATAAGTTCTGTAGGAAATGGAGTGTAAGAATTAATATAACCAAATAATAAAGTTTGCGTTTAAGAAGGGCAGCAAGTTAAGGAAAGATGAAAAGTGGTATTGGCAAGGAAGAGAATTTGAGATGGTTAGTAAATTTGGTTACCTGGGAGTAAGATTAAATAGTAATGGTGGATGGAGTGAGCAGAAGGAAAGGATAACTCTGCTTAAAACCCATAAAATGACGTTTAGAGAAAATACCAGGGAGGCAAATGAAATGGTTGGATAGAGTGTACCTGACAGTACCAGAGGCGATGATGCTTTGGAGGTTTGTGGTTTACAGAACGAGTGAACTAATTTGAATGTGACCTGTAGGAACTTTTGTAAGCAAATGTTGGGCTTGTGTAGAGTTTCACCCAATGGCGTTGCACAGGTAGAATTAGGAAGAATTGGTAACAAAGGGACATTTTTGAAAAGAGTATTGAAATATTGGTTTAGAATTAGAATTTAGATGGACAGAATAACTTATTCAGTGTCTGAAGATAAATCAAAGGGAAACTGTAAAAATTGTTTTTGGAGAAATTTGGAGAGCTGGAAAATCATTAGAAAGTGGTCTCTGGAAAGAAATTAAATTAAGAATAGAAAATGTTGAAAGACAAGATAGATTTGCCATTAAAACTTCATTGGGTATATATAAAGATTTGAAAACAGTGTGGATTAGAGAACATTGTGTTGCAAGAGAAGATTTTGCGTGAGTTAGAACGGGGGTTATAAAATTGAAAGTATTAAGAGCAAGGAGGAATTTAGAGAAATGCCCACTCTGTAACCGAAAGGATAATAATTGACGTAGATTCTTAGATTGTGAATAAACCAAATTCTTAGAAACTAGAAATGAAATTACATTTTCTAAGAAAAATCAGAGGGAAAAAGATGATGAGTGTAAAATCAAGAAAGAAGATATAAAGGAAACAGGAAATTATTTCGATGAAGAAAATTAGTAAGCAAAATAATGATGAAAGTAAGTAATATTATTATTTATTAGATAAGAGGAAAATAGGGTCTAATAGCTATATAAATACTATCTTAGAGACTATTGTACCTCCATGGGAAACCAACATTAGTGTTTTGCGAATTGATTGTTTAGATGAAGTGTATAATGAGAGTTTTAATTATTTAGATTAATATTATTTTTGGTACAGTTTTGTTTTTACATATTTTGTTTGTTTGAGGGTAAATGTGTAATTTAGATTTAGCTGATTGTATGTAGTTGCTATTTTTATTATGTTGGTTAGAATTGTAACCCTGTTCCTTGGATTTTTCCAAAAGGCTACTACTGACGAACCAGGGACTAGGGTTCAAAATGAATAATATTAATTGGTTAATTGGGAAATAATTGAAATATAAATTAATTGTAATGTAGTTTTTATGTTTGTTGGAAATAAATTCATTCATTCCTGAATGCTCATACATTCTTTCATATTTCATTATGGATATATATTTTTTTATTTATTTGTTTGCGCCTCGCTTTACACAGCAAAGAGCGCGCCACATTATGCCCATTCAAGTAATACTACAATGAGGTTATTTGAGTTATGGGCCACCTGAGCGCGGCTGCTTTCTGGGGAAAATGTGATAGAGCCACCGCGTATAGTATTTTTGTTTTAGTATTATATTTATATTTTTACTGAAAGTATAAACTAATGCTGTATTTAAACTGATAATAACAAGCACTAATCTGTGTTATAAGAGATGTTGAGAGTATGCTATCAGCAGCAATACATTACTGAATTCTACGTAATGTATTTAATCTAACTTTTCTTCCATAAGAACACGGCTGTGAACAAGTTCGCATACAGTTTCTATACCTGGAACACGATTGCCAGGTTATTTTCTGTTTTACCATTTCTCTGCAAGAATTCGTTCTCTCTCTCACTCACACACGCGCGCGCGCACGCGCACACACACAGATATATATATATATATATATATAAACCCGTTCTTGAAGGCTGTTTATGTAGTGGCATAACAAAGGCAGAACTATTAACACATCATTATGCACCGTGAAAGCACCGTGCATCACATGAACGCACAACCACTTACTGCAAAGCGGTCTCAAAATAAGAAGCTGCTATCACCACATGCATTATACTGCCAAGATGACTGGCTTCCCTCAGTACTCGGCCGCGCTCTGCCGGCCCGTAACACAAATGATCTCACTGTATCTGCAAAACGGAATAGATACACGCGCATTTTTATAAATAAAATCACCAGAAATCGTAAGCGCCAAGTTAGTTAAATAGTTTTAAACTTTAAAATTTATAAACGTACCTGGAAATGTTTACTTTTTCAAAGAAGCTGTGACGTATAAAGAAATTAGTAAAGGATGTGATATGATCCTCCAGACCAAACGACCTGTGATTTTTATTTGTGTATCAGTCAATGAATCAAATCCGCAGTTAAAATGTTAAACGAAAAGAAAAGACCAAACGGTGAACATTTCCAGCACCTTTGAGAAATTGAGCATTTTTATTGACGTTTACACGACCGTACTAATTTACTCACTCGCTCACTCTGTTGTGTAAGGCAAGGTTCATACAAATTAATGAAGCGATTGCAGCATTTAAGTTGTATTTTTATATAAATTGCTGACATGGTGAAATGTTGCACAGAAAAAATTCCAACATATATGAATCATTATATGTATATATACACATATGTATGTGTATAAATATGTATATATTCATTTTAAAGTAAATGCTAACGAAATGTAAAGAATGCGCTGTTGCTCTCGATACGAATTCGATGTTGTTATTCATGCAACAGCGCCATGTAACTGAAATTTACCAAACTATTCCCTCTATATATAATTATCATAGAGTTACGTTACAATTAATGCCCAAAGAAAACATATCTTATAGTGCTTGGTATGTAGTAATAATGAAACATTTTGAAACAGATTTTATAAATAATATAATACATTGCTAAATTTATGACAAAATTTATGTAACAGAATGTCGCCTAAGTCGCGAGCTGCTATGAAACTCCACAGTTAAGGTGGGAGTTTTTCGTTTTTGTATTCCCAATATTAATGCTATCTATCTATCATTTACCTTCAATTGGACATATGCTTGAACTGCAGAAAATGTTCAACCTGACCTAGATTTTGTTCTAATGAATACGTAACAACATTCATTACATTAAACTGGTCTCCAAACAACTGATATGAAGCCATTCGCAAATGAAGTGATCTGTGCTGGACCATATTGTAGGAAACTAGTTCTAAAACCCCTTAATTTCTTCCATGACTTCTATAAATGAATAGGCTTCATAGACAAACACCCTACTATAAACAGTAATGTTTTAAAGACTCTACTGGCCTTTAAAATTGCAACGCACTAGGGACACTTTAAACCGACCCATATTTTCTCAGAAGGAACGAAGGTGTCCCATCGAAAGTACGTCAGCAATACCACAGATATCTGAATTTGATCAAGGGAAAATTGCTACATATCGAAAGTACGATATGTCATTCCAAAAAATTACTAATCGTGTTGAACGAAATGTAGTGTGAAATCAGAGGATCAAGATAGGACGAACACACACACATACGTGGAGGATCCCAACAGCCCCGTCAAACAACGGAACGAGAAGACAGATTATTTCCGCATTGCTATTAAGTACATGCACACTTGCTTGCAATTTTAAGAACCGCGGTGTTTTTAGGTAATTATTTGAGTTATGAAATGCGAAAGATGTATAAACAAATTTGAATAATTTCAATTAATCAGTGAGTGCTATTCATAACATTGTTAAGTCTTCTGTTCCTCAAACACACACTGGAAAACTGATTTACTGTTTAAACGAAAGCTATAACAATAGACACTCGAAATTCGGTGCAGTGGAGGGAAGTCTCGCGTTTTAAATGTAAAAGCTCACGGTAAAGAAATAATAATAATAATAATAATAATAATAATAATAAAGCAATAAAAGTTAAAAGATTAGAAATGTAAACCTTGCATGTACAAGCTTTTTCAAGAATCGTGAGCTAATTGACGAGTGACCAGGAGGTCATGAAATCGATTTTTTATAATCTTTAACGTCCGTTTTTACTGCTGAGGTAACAGGCGGTGGGCACTGGTGATACATGAGATGAAATGATAAATTGGTAAAGGATGTTTTTTTAAGGAAGGGAACGTTCTAGGCCTAAGTTTAGGGTACCTCCCCGGCATTTGCCATTTATGTGGACTAAGGAACCCTCCCCCCCAAAAAAAAACAGTCACGGAGGGCGGTCCTGGTGGAAATCGAACCTCAGACCTCCCGCTCACGAGTCCGCGTCTTTACGACCTCGGTCACCCATGGCGGTGCCTGAAATCGATGATTTCTCTTCAAGTGGCAGGAAAGCAGTCCTGGAATTGCCCAAACGCCAGCAGACCAAAGGGGGGAGAGGCAAGTGCGTTTCCCATCGGTGGAAAGTGGCAAAGTTATGTCACTGAAATGAATTCTGACTTCAGTTTTTGTTGTACGTAGCACATTAAATCAGTTCTTTACAGCTGGAGTGAAAGATATATTCTGGTACATATATGACCCTTTTGTACTATTTACATTTTATTTTTGTGTGTATTTTACTTTGCTATCGCCTCTACCTCTGAACTTCTATTGTGCCGTAAATTACTCTCGAAATATACCATAGAGCAGTGGGCAAACAGTACTGATAAAGTTACCTAAGGCAAATCCTTATGTGAACTTTTTGGGTTGGTATATCAAGTGGGTTAAATGTGATGAGAGATAAATGATACTCAGAATTCATAACTTGTATAACTACTGTTTAACAATAATTTAAAACTACCAAAACAAAAACAGCTAAAAAAACAAAAAAGTTCACTTAATTCCAAATAATTAGTTAAAATATGTAAAATCCGGATTTAACCCGCACCCCTAAATTTCTTCGCCCAATTTTTCAATTCTTAAAAAAAATTAAATAAAAAAATAAAAGGAATTAGATGTCAGATCGTAATGTGCCAAACAGCAAGAACAGTGGTCGCCAGTTCTTGACCATATGGTAATGCAACGCACACAGTGGACGTTAAATATTCTGCTCAGCATTCAGCGAAGGTACATAAAATGGTTGTGTCTGAATATGAGGGAGAAACAATTTCGCTCTACCCGCGGGGTAGCCTCAGCTTCTCCGGTCAAAAGCACCGCCTTTGGTCGTTACGGGTAACTTCCTCAGTGTCCTGTTTTGAGACATGCAGAAGAACACGCGAACATGAGGCTCTCAACAAGCCAGTCCTCGAGAAATGCGGCCTTTACAGAGCAATGGCCTGAAATGGTAATAGACGTTTCGTCTAGGTTGGAAATAAACCCTCTCACCTTCTTGCGTGACTATCACTTGTTTCTTTCGGTACTGGTAAAAAAATCATTAACTTTAGGCATGTCTTTGTTTTTCTTTCTTTTTACGTAATGCATTGTTCGACGCTGCTGAAGAAATGTTGACAAGCGACAATACTAAACGAAGTAAATCCTGTTGCCGAAAAGATGCTTATCAAAAATGGTAGAAGCCACTGAGATTATTCTTCTTTTATTTGTAACCGTTCTTAATCGTATAAAATCGTACCGCAATAGATATAATAGTGAGTTTGTATCTCTCAGTAACTCAGTTCGCTAGGTCACTGGATTGCTACTAGTGCAAGTACAAATTCAAATCTCGAGTGGCATATGAGATGAACAAAGACTGACTTCTTATGTATTTATATATATTTATTTATTTTTCTTTATCCGAATTTCATTCCATCAACGCTCTCATTTTTCCTTGCCCTTTTCGCTTCCTCATTGAAGTTCAATGACTGAAAATAAATTAATAACTGAAGCACATAAAAACTATTTCATAAAATTGTAGGCATGTAATCCATTTCTTTAAAAAAAAAAAAAAAAAAAAAAAAAAAAAAAATGTGTATTATATCTGAACTTATGAATTGACCAAAAAAAAAAAAACTCTTATTAATTGAGATAACATGTCGATCCTTTCAGAGTTGTTCAATATTGGTGAACCTAAGTCTGTTTTCGTACTTCGTTTTAATTTCAGTTGGAATGAAAACCTATATTTCTCAAAAATATAGGTGAAAGCAAACTGTGCAGAGTTTTTATAAAAGAACTGCGAGCACCCTTTTAACATCTCAGGTCATGAGCGTCCCATTCAAGTCAGGACGTAAACGGCCGATAAATTTTGCTCAGAGGTCTCTTTTCTTCATGCTCGAGGTTCTTTTACGTGCCGTAAATGTACGACACAGGACTCACGGGTTTACTCCCTTCAGAAGGAAGCCATACTTACGGTTTTTATGCCCAAAAATCCGTCGATTCTGGCCGGGTTTGAACCCGCGCGGTTTAGGTAGCAACTGTGGTTACCATAACACCACCAGGACGGACCCCTTGTCCGCGCCAGCATGTCGGGAAATATGTTCGCTGTCATTTCATGTAGATGATGGGCACGAATATTTTCAGAGTACTCAAAATTCTAGACATATCCCCACATAGAAAAGTCTGGGGGTATAATGTCTGGACTTCTAGGTGGCCATGGCCCTTCTCTGCCATTCATCTGTTAGGAAACTGCAAACTGACTGTAGTGGGGTGCATAAAAACCAATGCAGCCCGTGCCTCACTATCGTCCAATTGCGGAAACACAAACTTACAGTAATGGTTTGTTCAACACTTTAGGCTAGTCGCGATGACTCATCCCTCCAAATTCAACAATTGTGGCGATTAACGGGGAAAACGTCTCTTCATCAGTAAAAATTGCACTTTTCAAATCTTCATGCTCTTCAAACTTAATAAAATCACCTGTATGAACTCTGCTCTTTTAGGTCTATCAATGTTTGATTTCTTGGAGAATTTCAATCTTGTATGTGTGTAATCGAAGCCTTTTAACTTTGAACCTGGTATTTTGAGAGAAATGGACAGCTCTAAACTGCATCGTTTTAATGATTTTATGGACTCCTAGCACATGAAGTAATGAATCCTGTCAATATTTTCTTGCTACATGTGGCCGGCCAGACGATTTCCCTTTGCAAACACTTCCCGTTTCTTTGAAACGTTTTAATCACTGATGAATAGTGTTATCAGTTGGTGCATCACCACCGCATTCTCAACGAAAATTCCGTTGAAATGCTAAAATTGACAGGTGTTTCAAGCACTTGCCAAAATTTTCATGTGCTGAATATGCACAAAAAATAGGATGCTTTCATCTCACTTATTTTTTCCGTTGAGATTTTCTTAAAGCACAGAGTTATTGTAGAAATCCTGTAGATGTAATTTTTAAATCTCCTTGTGTAAGGTACAATGAGCTTCATCAGCTTGGAATTTCATTTTTAAAGTATAGCGTCAGTCAAGAGTTTCAGTAACTGTTTGTTCTTCATTGAATAAAAGTCGTTATTTATCATGTCACACTGGAAAGGACCGCGAATGCAGAAACTTTAGCTCATCCCTACACTTGCTATTTAGAAAATATATTTCAAGTATTCTAACCAATGTTACAAACAAGCTGATTTCCTTATTGAGATTTTCTGCCCGTTGCTGCAAAGAAGATGGGCAGGTTTTCTTTTCACAGTTGCGTGTTGCAATTAGGACGTGAAACGACCAATAAATTTTGCTCAAAGGCCTCTTCTTTTAGGCTTAAGGTTCTTGTTATGCCGTAAATCACGGAAGCCACGGCTTTACTTCCCTTCCGAAGAAAACTATACTTAGGATTTTTACTCCCGAATAATAAAATCCGTGGACTCTGGCCGAGTTTGAACCCGCGATTTTGGGTGTACGAGCCAAGTATGGTTATCACTAGACCATCAAAACTGTCACACTTCGTAAGACAGCGTACTGAAGTTTCGGTTCATTTTCATCGCAAAAGTAAATACAAATTTCAATTAACACTTGTTTTTGGAAAATATTTGCTCTTTGAAAAGTACCACTAGATATTTCTTAAATGTGCAAACTGAATGCTGTCTTGGCTATGTTAAATTATAGCAAATTTAAGAACATTTTCTCGAAAACTATGCAACCTAGAAACTTGAAAATTTAAAAGTGATGACTGCAATATTTTAATTGTAAAATGGTACTTTCAAAATGTTTTTCTCTATTAGTAATTTGATCCCTTCTTCGAGGAAGGAAATTTAAGTGTGGGGAAGAAGTGATGAATACTGTTTATGGCCATATATATTACAGCTAAGTTTTTAACGTACTTAAAATTTCACATTGTAAAAAAGAGTTATTTCGATTTGTTACACACACACATTTCAATGAATGATTCTGAAATTTTCACCTTCATAGGACAAGAAAATCCAACTTACGGAAAATGGGCTTCATAGTTGAACCCCCTCCCCACTCACACACATACGTATAAATTTTGACACTTTTTAAATTAACACAAATTGACTAATAGGATAGAAAATGAGGTGACAGAATGATATTGTAAAAGCATTCATATACAACCAATTTAAGCAATCTTCAAAATATGATTAGGTTAGAATAAGAATGAAACGGTGTTCAAAAATAGTATTAAGGGTACTATGTAACAATGAAATGATAGCAATGCATGTAATATTACGAATTATTATAGTAATGGAGCATGCAGTAAATAAAGAAGAGTAAAAAACACGCGCGCACGCACACACACACACACACACACACACACACACACACGGGTAAAACTTGAGAATAGATCGCCTTATTCATTGTTTTTTATTTCCCAGAAATGCCATTAGGGGGCGCGGATCGCATGTAGAGCATCATGGGAGTCAATACACAAGTTATTTTCATTTTACATCGGAAGTAGATTTCATAATGCATAATGGAAGCAGAAATCTAAATGAGCAGCATAGTGGAACACCACATTACCATTAATGCCGCGATTGCGGTGTATATATAAACACATAAGCACTAAAAGTGGATAAATTGTGACTCGCATGTGACTACTGCTCTTTTGTGATACATTTGGTGGCTCCTATAGGAGCCTTTAAAGCCGCAATTGCCGTTATCACCTGATTATCGCAGCGCGGTAACTTGCAAATTTAAAGTGTTTTATTCGTGACAATCAATTAATATTGTATATACTCGAAATGCATCGCATAAATAACGCAAATACATGCATGAATGCATTTCTGCAAAGTAATTCGTGATGATAATTACGCGCTTCTTTCTTTTGCGCCCACACGTAACAGAGAGTGAAGCAGTGAATTATTATCGCTAAGACGCCACAAGCAATAATTAATTTTCCGGAATATCTCCTCGCTCATTTCATGTTACCTGCAGTTGAGTGAAAGTTTGTTGCTCGGGTTTTCCATCCAAGAACAGTAATTTCAGCTTATTTAGAGTATCTCCTTACACGAACATAAAATCTAATTTGACTCCAGCAGTTTTACTGCGAAAAACCCTGGTGCAACCATAATGCCTTCTCGATAATAAAAACAAACGAATAAAGGGATCTATTCTCAAGCATTAACAAAATGAAGATACTTTCAGTAAAGATATCGAAATAATTCGCACACTTGTTTTAAACAAACCTTTTTGAATTGTCAAATGAGATGAAAAAAAAAAAAACAGTTTTTGACCTCGGATCCCGTTCTATTTCCCCTTAATAGCACTAACACCACTGATGTTAACTCACAACTCAGAACTTCTAAACTAAAAACACTGATTACCTAAGTAGGTTTGTCATGGCCACATATCTTTCTTTTCAGTTCTGAAGCATCTTTTTTTTCCCCCATGATGCGCTATCTAATACGGACAGCTAGTAACGTGCACCATATAAAGTTTTCGAACAGCTCGAGTCGAGAAGACTCGACGTATAAATTGAAATTCCAAAAGACATGCTTACATGTAGGAATCTATTTGCAATAGCAGTCCTGGCGTGAGTAGAGTAGTGCCTGTCGATCAAGCGTGAGGAAATGTGCTACGTAAACATTTTCTACCCTCTTCACTATATTCATGCACGCTAGTGCCGATAAAAATAAACAGTGTTGCCAGATACTCGACCATCATTAGAAGTCAGCGGGCTTGCAAGATCAGAGTTTGAGAGGTCCTCATTCATGTGGCAGCGTGGATGTCCCACATACGCCGTACCGCCACGGGTGGCCGAGGTCGTTAAGCCGTGAGTGAGAGGTCTGGGGTTCGACTCCCATCGGAACCGTCCTCCCTGACCGAGGTTTTCAAATTTATCATTTCAACTTTGTATCACCAATGTCCACCCACCGCCACGAGTGGCCGAGGTCGTTAAGGCACGGACTCGTGAGCGGGAGGTCTGCGGTTCGAATCCCGCCAGGACCGTCCTCCCTGACTGGGGTTTTTTCCAGGTTTTCCTCAGTCTTCATAACTGGCAAATGCCGGGGAGGTACCTAAACTTAGGCCTGGAACGCTTCCTTCCTAAAAAAAAAAAAAAATATCCTTTCCCAATTTATCATTTCATTTCATGTATCATCAGTGTCCACCGCCTGTGGTGCCTCAGTAGTAAAAATGGGCGTTAAACACTACTCAAAAAAAAAAAAAATGTCCACCCAACAGCAAAATCGAATATTCAAAGGAGGGAGGGATCATATACTTGTAAAGAGTTCAAGACCCCCCCCCGTGCACTTCAGCCTGCACTCGCCTTCTTATGACCGCCAACTCTAATTATCATATATGTCCGCCTTGGGAGGGAGGGGGAAAAAGATGTGCATGCTGCATGAAATTGCTAAAGGTTGTTCAGCACGTGGTTTAATGAAAGAAAAATTTAATCGTGGAAATCCAGATCCGCTCTCCATTAACAGCATGATCTACAATTCACTTGCATTTCAGACCCCCCCCCCCTTCTACGATTTTATTAGATACATGTAGACTGTAGAAGATCACAAGGGCAGATATGGACAACGATTTGTAATCTCCAGATCATATTCAATATGACGAACTCCTCGGCTGTCATAGCATTGTTTTATTTTTTACCGAAGAAGCGGTGCATCACAGATTGCTCTCTAATATTTCTTTAAATGGCAGAAGGCTAAGACTGTTTTTATTTGGTTTATTTACGGACACTCTTTAATATCTCGTGTCATCGGAACGTGAAATGACCGATACATTTTACTCAGAAGCCTCTTCTTTCATGCTTGAAATTCTTCTTCGTGCCGTAAATCTACGACACGCGAACTACGACTACTTTTACGCCCGAAAAAATGCATCGACCCTGTCCGGGATTGAATACGCGATCTTGGGTCTTCGAGGCAAGTATGGCTATCACAAGACCACCAGCACCGACGTTAAAACTGAAGCAAATCGAAAATGCCAAGAGCAGTCGTGAAGAAATTCGGCTTAATGTGATTGGTAATTATAAATCTTGCCTCAGGTGCAACGCTTGATAGGTAACTTAGGCGCTCTCTCGTCGTTTAAATTAATGGAAGTTATCTCCGCCAGGTGCTGGAGGTGCGATTTCCAACGTCTCTTCTTCTACGTTGTTATTAGAATCTGTAGAAGGACTTGGTTAACTCCTTGAGTAGATGAGTATGGCCCACGTTTTTAAAAACGCCATGACATTTGCGTGCAGTTTTTTGATTTCCCGACTCCAATAATGTTGCACGGAATCAAAAGAAACCGACTGGAAATAAACCTCTGTTTGGATGTCGCTAGAAAAGACGGAACAAGGAATGCACAATAATTTGGAAATTTTTTTTTGGGGGGGGGGAGAAAGTGTTGAACATTATAATGTCAGTTTTATTTCTCATTATAGCTTCCAGAGGGTTTTATTAAGTCGACAGAATTACCAAACCCTGTAGAAAATCATGGTTGACCAAATATCTTCCCGAAAATCCAACTTTTTAAATTTGGTAACAGAGAAAGTCGGTAGGGGCTAAATTCGGGAATAGAATGGATGAAGAAACAGTTTATCATTGGCACTGTTGGTATGTGAGATGACGCGTTACATTTTTTTTTTTTTTTTTTTTTTTTGTGCGTCAATCATAGCTCATTTTATTTAGTTCATATTTAAAACGGCCCAGTAATGTTGTAGGTCTACAAATTGGACCTTTTGGAGAGCTGTTTTGTTTTAGAAATAGTGATTATAAATATTTCAGTAACGCTGGTTTAAAAAAATTACTTCGTTTTTCTCTATCACAACGGAATTTTTTACATGCCATTAATGAGTTTTTCAATTTTTTGTTCGAGAAATGTAAATAGCTCAGGAATCCTATTAGAGTTACAATGAAATTACACTGTTATGAATGGTATATGATGCAGCTAAATGGGCTTCTTTTTTTAAATTAGCGCATGCAAAGTACTATAAAAACCTTCAAATTCTAAAATAGCAAAATCACTATAGGCTTATGTTATCGCTTTACGTTTTTTCAATTTTTGTGATTGTTGTTTGGAAATCCCGAATTTGAGCTCGCAAATACGGAATTTTCATTCTTGAGCACTTTTATACTAGTAGTTGTTCATTGTTTTGACTTAACGCTTAGACTCAGATATGAAATGACAGATCCATGGTTATGGATCACTAAAAATCGCTATTAAACCTCGCAGGCACTGTATCTATTATTTACGTTTGTCTCTAAATAATAGAACTCGAGCTAAAATACGATTTTAGTCTTAAATAAGTTACACCGTTATCAATTATTATGCTATATACAGCAATATACTAACGAATGGTTAAGAGAAATATATAGATAATTGTGATTAATTCGGAAGAACAGGTCTTGCATGGGCGCATACAGGGGTATTATTTTTAAAAGAATTAAGAAAAAAGTTTAAAGAATAATGTATTATGTGTGGGGAAAGTGGGTAGTAGGTTCCATTGCCTAATAGAATGTGGAATGTTTTAAAAAGGTGGAAAGATAGTATCTGGGGTGAAAAGTGAAAGTACAAGATATAGTGGCAATTAAAACGTTGTCTGATATGAGAGTAGAAAAAAATAAACACGTTTAGGTAATTGTTAGGAAAAGTAAGGGATAGTGGAGGAGAAGTATAAGGAAGGAACTTGAGGGCACACACAGTTGTGAAAACGGTGATTTATTTTAGGGGTTCTTTACCATGCCTATAACTAGGTGGTTAAGTTATGGGAGAACCTTAGTTTTGGTATTGCTAAATTCTTTGATATTTTGTTTGTTTTGTAAAATTCAGTTGTAACGTTGTTTGCTGAAAATAAAAATTCATTCATGCAATATACTGACGACCTAGTTACACGACTTTTCTGTTGTTTTGTGTAGTTCTGGAAGGCTAAATTGTAGAAATTTGTACTAAAACGCGAATTAGCATCTAAGTATTAAGTAAATGATTTAGATTTCCAATAAAATTGTATCCTTTCACATGGTGAATGTCACAATCAAAAAGTAAACAGACTCTGTTTCTACAGACTTTCCAATTTTTCACATTGTGTTGACAGAGTAGCCTTTAAAATGTTCATATTCGGTAATGAATTGTATATTGATAAAGGAAGGTTTGAAGAATTTCGAAGTGGTGCTTGGAAAGAAATAGTTCTTCGTTCATCAGTATTCCATCTCTCGAAGTTGCCTTTCTTAAGCAGATGATGTAAGTGATCGAGTAGGTTTTGAAGCTGAGGTCCAGATTTGACATCACTATGAACTTCGCAGGGCGTTTGTTGCCACAGTTTGAAATTTTAAAAAAGACACTGCATTGAATTGCTATTTCATGCGAGTTTTCGGTTCGCAGCAAATGAGCACGCAGCTTTTACATATGCACTAACTTATTTGAGGTGCTTATAGTCTCTCAGTATCTCGCAAACTTTGGCGCTCTTCAATTATTCCAGCATGGACTTTTTCAATGGTATCCATTGTGGTCCCTTGGGTGTCCCGAGAGCGCTTCGTCTTCTATGCATATACGACCACGTTAAAAATCATTTATCATGAAATAAATAGTTCTCAATGATGGGGCAAAGTCCCCATGAATGCTTTGATCAGCCATTCCTGAAACTAAAGTGTTAACACGCTGCATAAACTCTCCACCACCACCATCATCCCCGTACCGCCATTTTCTATGTCAAATGGTCGACTCAAATGGGTATCAAACATCAACTACACCATCTGAATATTCGTCATTGGTCGTGCAAGAATTATCCTTTTGGCACTTGACTAATTTTCATGCCATTTCATGGAAAATTTCCGGACTTTTCTCAAACAACCTTTGTAATAATACACTATAATCCAAATAACTAATTACAGAAATGTATCGGTGTATGTAAAGCCAACTTCTTTATGACAGTGGCATCGGATACGAGAATCAGCAGAGGGAACCGCCTCGTTGTTGCAAAATCGATTGCATAAGGTGCGAACCCCATAACATTTCCATACTAAAGGAGCTGAACGCAAATGTAAAATAAATTGTTTACTGTTTCGATCATCATGATGGTGGTTTTCCTCTTTTTGGCACTGGGACATGACAACATTGCTGTTATTTTTAGCAAATAATCTATAAATATATCCTTTATCTTCCATTAGTTAGAAATGCTTGAAACTACAATGTGTATCAATTTACCCTGCTATAGTGTGATAAAATATACTTATTTCCACACATGTTACTATGGGATATATAGCGTGTTATACTTTCAAGCTGTAAAGCGGTTGCAGATAGGAAATCTGTGATCTGGTTGTTCACATTTCAAACTTGTGGCTTAAAATTTCTGAAGACCCAGTATGGATAATTCCACACAACGAACAGTAGTTATGGATCATGTCTATAATCAAGCAAAAGCGGATCACTGTTATCGAATTCGAGTCTCGTTTATTGCTTTTTTACTTTCACATCTTATTTACGAGCATACTTCAAAAAATTAAAAACAACCGCAAGGCCCAAACTAAAAATATCAATCGCCGTATTAATCTTATAACATAAGTATGTCATACTTAAATAATTAATAATTAATACTTTTATATTCCCCAAATAATACCTATAAGATGAATATATTTAATAATATATTTTACATTAATATTAATATTTTTCAATACATTAACTTATTACATCACTCCACTCTACACTAAGCTACATAACACAGTCAGTCGTGTTTAACACCTTGCTGTCATTTGATTAGTTCGAGATTTGGGAAATGTTTATAGCATTAAATCTTGAACAGACTAAAGATGAGCTATTGGGATTTTCTCGCTCGGAAAGCGGGTTTGAAGATATTCTAAGGGAAATTTTACCCCATTTTGCTTTCATACTGAATTATCAGTATCTAATTTTAACTCCTTTATCAGCATATAAATCTTTAAGATTTTTCTTCGTTAACCATTGCTTATCCAAGACTATGCTATGACCTCTAAAATTATTGCAGTTAAGTTATTTAACACACAATATACATTCAAACACATGTTACCATTTAGATACCATTTCTTCTGCTGTAGTAAGCATTACATGTTTTATATAACATACAACCTGAAAAATCAAAGGCTTCACATTTTATATTTTATTTTTTGTTTTATGGCAATGCAAGAGTAGAAGAAAAATAGTACATATTAATGAAACTGTATAGTTTATTAAGCTATAATTAGGAACCTTCGTTAAGTTTTACTTTCGTTTACTATCGTTCATAACAGCAGTTATTTTTAAAAAGAAATGAGCGTTTTTCTTCAAGAATTATTATTTATCAAATATCAAGAATTTATTATTTATACATTTGTTTCCTCTTCTTAAAACCCAAGAAGGACCTTCGAGGTAGGAAATATAAATGTGACGAAGAAGCGATGAATGGTGTTTATGTCCATTTTGCAGATAAGACTTCTAAATATTTAGGCGGGGGATTGAAATGTTAATTCAAATATGTGAGAAGGTATTGCAGTATAGGGTAACTATAGTGAATATTGAAGTGTTTGTCTTTATCTTACCTAGAAAATTGTTAGGCCGGTAACTTGTGGACCTACCCTCGTATATCTATAAAATGCGCTTATTGTTATGAATGTCCAGTCCAGCATTTTAATTTCCGCCAATAGACGAACAGATGAAGGTCGAAATTAAAACAATTTATGGAATATACTGTTTTGTTTTTTTCATTTAAACATTTTGGTAACAAATTAATGATAATCTAGAATACCAATGAATGTAGAATTATTAAAAACACAATTCTGCAAATAATTTCTTTTTTAGAACTTTGAATTATAAAGCTGTTTTGTGCATCTGATGCCCCGTCAAAACGTGTATAATTGCCCGCTATGTTGATTATTGTTCATATTACAACCCAAGTCTCGCAGTATTTCAGAAAACCAAACTAACTGAAGAGCTCTGTTACTGTGAACCAAACTAGTCAGAACTTGCACAATGTTTATCTTGCCATCTCGCACGTAACATAACTTGTTTGCGCTTAAAGTTCACTGTACCCTCTAATGGTTACTGATTCTGCTGTTTTTGAAGAACGCCTTTAGCACTAGGAAACACCCAGCATATTGTTATTTATACATCCTGAATGGAACATTTCCAATTTTTAACTTAGTCTACAGACGATAGTTAACATTTGAAATTATGCTGTCATTAATTGTTCAATTAAATTTCGTGTTATTTCAGTATTTTCGAATTCGAAACTTATATATATATATTCATAAAAAACACTCAGAGTGCAATATAAAGAGTTCATTCTCATCACGTGACCAAGAGCCAAGCTCGAAATATCCGTGTGGTTTTAGTGTTCAATTTTATGGTTTTTAGTGTGAAATTTTGTGTGAACTTTTTTATATTGCACTCTGAGTTTTTTTTTATGAATTTTTATGCTATTTAGAAGTTTTTGTTGCTCTATTAATAGTATATGTATATATATATATATATATATATATGATAGTCAAGTAATATATATTTTAAAGATTATTTGTCAAATATTTTAAAATGTTTTTGAAATAAAATCGTTCTATCGTTAATGCAAAAATCAAGGTCTCTAATTACAGCACCGCATTCCACAAAGAATATATCCGCTTTAAAGTTGGTATTGATTTAACAAGCACAAAACAATTCAGGCCTGTCTTTAAAGCTTCACGAGATAAATATGCACAAAGCAACAAAAATTGGGAGGTTCCGGAATGAAATATAAAAGTAATAAAGTACTCTTTCATCCATCGCCTTCTAAACTTTTCATATTCTAGTGCCATTATCGAGGTGGCCGCAGTCTTAAGGCACTGAAGGTCTGGAGTTCGATTCTATACTTCCTTCTGAGCTTGTTTCAGTTTTCCTCTTTCCTTATCAGTGGAAGTACTATAAACCAAAGCCTTGCTCACTTTCTTCCCAAATAAAACCCTATCCCAATTTATCATTTAATCTCATGTACATATACAAGAGTCATTTGAAAAGTCATCGAAATGAGGTACAAAATGTGAAATTTTCTTATTTTTCGAAATAGGCTTCCTTGACACTAATGTGCTTTGTCCAGCGATGTTCCAAAGCCTTTATCCTATCACTAAAGTCCAGGCCTCTGATGATTCAAGCTCTTCATTGAACGAAAAATCTTCCCACCAAGAAATTTCTTTAGTTTAAGGGACAAATGGAAATCGATGCAGCCAAGACAAGGAAGTAAGGTGGATATGATAGCAAATCGTACACTTTATTTAATTAATTTTCGCAATTGCAACGATACATGTGTGAGGGCGAGCATTGTCTTGATGTAAAACGACTTTCTTCTTTGATAATCTCGATCTTTTGTTGTAGTTTTGTTTTCATTTGGTCCAAATGGTTAGCACAATACGCTTCAGTGATAGATGACCCATTGGGAAGATAATCCATTAGTAATATTGACATCCCAGAAAACTGACGCCATGATCTTTCCGGACCGATTTCACACACTGGTCCTTCTTTGATGGTGGAGAATCGTGGTGCTTCCATTGTTACACTGCTGTTATGTTTCACATATGTCATAATGAACCATGTCTCATCAATAGTCACAACTGGACTTCCCTGAAAAAGGACCTAACTTTTCTGAGAGATGTGTTTAATCCTGAGTCAGCAGTCGTAGCACCCATCTTGCCTATACTTTTTTCAGGCACAATTCTTCCCTCAAAATGTGAAATATCCGTTTCCCTAAATTACCAGGAGCTTCAGAAATTTGAGACACCTAATCGGCGATCCAACAGAACCAGGTTGTGCACCTTGTCGATAATAATTTCTGATGTTGTGACGGATTTTGTTCTTCCGCTGCATGGGTCAACTTCCAAGCTCTCATGGCCGGGTTTAAGCCCCATTGCTCATGTGGAAACGGTTGAAAATGACGTTGCAGAGTCCCCTAGAGTGTCTGTCATATCTTCAAGGTTTCTGCTACTATTAAGTCTTTGGTAACTTTTGTTACCAAAGACTTAATAATAGACGCGCGATATTTGCCAATTTTCCCGTATACTTGCCCCTGCACTGCAACAAAAAGCTATAGCTGCTTCGATTCTTGATCAATCCAAATATTATTGTACAAATGTTTCTGTGAAAGATGTAGGTTTTGATTAAAAAGAAAAACTGCTGTGGAACTGCTGCTGCAATCTGTGTGTCATTCTAGTACACCGAAGCAGTGAAACCTGATGGAAAAATACATAAACTATGTGATCATATTACCCCATTCTGCATAAGCTTTCAAATTATTAATTCGCTCTAGATAAGGTCTCATTTTAACATTTATGTGTAGTATATTATGAAATAAAGATTTACATAGATTCATCTTGTGTTTCGTGGACGCAAGCGTTACAGGTTACAGTGTACTGTGCCATCAGTTTTGCTTTCTCCCAGAGTGTTTGGTTTTGCGTATGGGCGAGCACTCCGCTGCTAACCGCCTGTGGTGCCTCAGTAGTAAAAACGGGCGTTAAACACTATTCAAAAAAAAAAAAAAAAAAAAAAAAACTCCGCTGCTTAGCCGGTCACCCGACCAGTCGGGTCTCGGAAGGTAAAATAATAATAATAAAAAAACATCCATACATCAATACACAAATCAATTTAAGAGGCTCATTACTTGCCAATTTATTAAACGAGATGTTGAAACTGTCCGCCTTCATTCTCCACGCATTTTGGGCATCTCTGTAGAAACTTATTCATCACTCGCTGGAGTTCATTTTGAGAAATGCGGACAATTTCCTGGAGAATATCATTTGTATGGTGTGCGGACAAGTTTTGTTCACAGCATTTTTTAATTTACCCCAGAGATAAATGTAAATCGCAGGCTGTTAAATCTGAGGACCGAGGGGGCCACAAATCTCTACTAATAGCTCTGTCTTGTGGAAACACATTGTGAATTGCTCTCATGGAACTATTCGCTGTGTAGGAGTGGCAGAATCCTGTTGAAAAAATGCATGTTAAGGCTACCTGTCGGTTAATTCTCTGAAGAAAACAGATTCAGCTGTATGCTCAAAATAATTGATCCTTTGAATCTTTCATCACTGATGGCTTAATCGTACATGAAGTCAGGATTATCAATACTCCAGTAACGATTGTTTTGAGTATACACAGATGCATGCAGGTGGAAATAGGCCTCGTCCGAGAAGAATATTAAATGTGGGTCTGTTTGTACATTGTACATATTTTCCAGAATCCACTCACAAAATGTCCACCTACATACGGGGTCACCTAGCTGAAGAGTATGTGCCACAGTTACTTTATACTGCTTGAAGTGGTATAATGTAGTAGCCTTTTGCACAGATCCATATGAAATTCGCAGTTGTTGTGCAACACGACGAAGAAAATTTTGGTGGGAATTTTATAAAAGATTACCAATTTTCATGTAACCTTGTTCGGCGAGAACCCTAAGTGCTTTCTTCTTCTTAAGCTGGACACTTTCAATTTCTTGAAATTTATTGTATAGATTTTGTACAGTTTTACGATCTGGAGCATCTACACCCGAGAATCTTGCTTGAAACAGTCTTCGAACTTCACGAGCTGAATTAACATACATGAATCATACAGTCGTGATGTTATAAACCCACGAGGCATAATACTCTTTATGTATACTGTCGAATTAAGAAACGTGGGAACAGCTGTGCTACGTCAGCAACGTCAACAAGTAAGCAAGCAGGCTTGCCATTCCCTCCACTGCGCGGCAAAAGGGTAAGGACTCGCTCATAGGAAAAACCTTGCGTCGCGGGGGAAAACATCACGGATCGCATGGTAGTTCTTGAATGTATTGAAGGCAAATCGCTGCGATTTGCACGTAGAAATTTTTGTACCTTGAAAAATTGCGTTCCTTTTTACAAAATGCAGTGGGGGCAAAATAAATACATGCGATCGAGCATTGTTTGTGTATTCCTGAGTGAGCAATGTATTCCTTAATCTACACATTTATTCGTATCCACTTTTTTCTCTCTAGAATAATTTGTGAGGTGATTTCTGACACTTTCTGTAATCTTGTTGACTATGTTCAGTGATAGTGACAACTATTCTATGAACTGAAGAACCGTAAGCACCTACTATGCAGTTGAAACTTCTGAATATGCTTTCTTTATAGAGGGATTACGTTCTTACTGAAAGCTGTCGATTATTGACAACTACCTTATAATTCTGAGCATAATACAAGGCCGCATATAATCACATCCCCCAACCAACTACTATTGGCTGCGAAGGTAAAGCAATATCCTTAAATCTGGAAGGCGTCTTCGGAATTATCATATTTACACTGGCAATAAAGTTATTGACGTCAATAAAACCAAGTTCTAATTTCTTTCGCAGTTCTATAGAGGCCGTGCGCTAGACAGGTTAGATGTACTGTCTTAGCATATGATCTTTGTATTTCTTCGACAGTTTTTTTTTTTTTCACTATAAGTAGCCAATAACAACCAACCTTTCTTAACACCTGCAAGCCACAATAGCAAATCAAATGGCATTATTAATTGTTAAATAATTACCCTAAAAATCTATTATTTTAGGAATTCTTTAAAGCAGAAATCTCAAACTTTCCTTGACCTACGATTTTAAATGATTAAAATCCTAAATTTGCATTCTTTATACGACTAAAGTAGTTCTTTACTGGTTCAAATTTTTTAAATATACAAAGCAGCATGTAAAGGCAATTTTTTAAATATTTACTTTTACACAATAGTAATGGATGTTAAAGTATGTAAAAGGCATAAATGTTAATAATAACTAACAATTTCAAGTGACACATCAATATTACTCAATTTTAATTCCTAAATGAGAAGTATGCTGTAGCATTTCTTTTACAGACCGCGATATGTCTCGATAAGAGATTTTCGTGTTCTGAGTTCTTATTCGACGTTGTTCAAATATTTCTATACTTTTTAACATAAATAAGTGCATGCAATGTTTCTTCATGCAAGCTATTACAAAAGAAGTCAATGCTTTTGCAGTTTGATAATAATCGCTGGGTATGGTGTGTACAGAGGGATGTTTAAACGGTTATTTTAAGAGAGTTGCATTGAAAGTTTAGAATAATGAAGTTATGTTAAATGCTGAAAATTAAGGGAAATTTAGTATTGATTCAAATAGCTCATTTCTCGGTTCTTTGGCAGATCAAATGTTTTCACTCATATTCTAAACACGACATAGCTCCAAAAGTCATTAACATAGGTGTTTCCGTTATTTAATGTTGTGTTGATTGAGCAGAAGCCAAATATATACGATTGAAAGTATATGACATTTACTGCCGAATGGTGCCACCAACGGAAGGCTGGATATGGCGGCAACCGGATAACATTGGTTTTTTATGGCATGAGTAAAAATTACGAACAACCATTACACAAGCAGTGCACGCTCTCTCAGTTGCTCTGTGTGGTATTCTCAGGCATTTTTGCCGCGAAGAAATACTATTTTCAATATAGGCACATTTTCACTCCAAGTGACCCCCATTCCTGACTACTGTCGCGCACTAATTGAACTTCAGAGAGTGCTGAGACATGCAGCTCTGCTCACATACTTATTCTGGTGAATTCATTCGAAAGTACATTCCATACACTTTCAATCGTATATCTTATAGATTTTTCGTGATGTCCTTTGTTCGCGAGAAAAATAATAGTTGCCATGACTTACATGCTTATCCCTCGTATGCCCTTTGCCCCCACTCCTTTTTGGCACATGGATCAATACTACGATTGCTTAAAGGCTATAAATTAATTTACGTAAGTTAATTCTGTATTAATAGAGCTGCAGTTTCCTGACCTCAGCTAGTAGATGACAAGTCTGTTGTAGCTCTGAAGATAAGGGTGTCCTCCTCTTTCACGTTTAGCAGGTCTTGAGTAATTTATGAGGTGAGTATGCGCAAACTCTACTTAAAGACTAGGTAGCAGGCCATATGCTCACAATGTGATTGAATTTCTAAATAGCCGCGATATTAACGTATAAATCTTAGTCTTGATTCATATTAGCTAAGTTTTGGCGGTGTCCTCACGCTTGAATGGTAGTAGGTAACCAGCGTACCACCAATAACTTTGGGCGCACAACTTTGGTATTAGTTCCGCGGAAATCGATTAAAACATTCCAGGCATGCTTTGTCGGCCTTCTCTGTCTCCTCCTCGCACGAAAGAACCGGCTGTGGGGCAAATATGCGGTACTTAAACCTACAGCAAGGATATGGGTGGGTATAAATAGTCATGATCCTTCAGGATGTTACCCACAAGGCCTGTTACTTGTCTCGGTGGTGGAAAGAGGGCAATTTCCGAACTTTAAAGATCTATAATTTTGAACAATGTTGAATGGAAACAAAAAAGAATTACATAACGTAGGATAACATGGTTTTAGCTTCAGCTTTTTAAGTTTTAAAAACATTTAAGGTTTTAGCACAGTTTAACAGGTAAGCAAATTAAAGTATTTGTTGTTCTTTAAGATACACACACACGTCGGTCCTAGTGGTGTAGTGGTAACCATACTTGGCTCCTAAACTCAATATCGCGGGTTCAAATCCTGCCAGGATCGATTGATTTTTTTTTTCGAGCGTAAAAATCCTAAGTATGGTGGCTTCTTTCGGAAAAGAAGTAAAGCCGCGGGTCTCGTGTTGTACATTTACGGCACGACAAAGAACCTCAAGCCTGAAAGAAGAGGCCTCTGAGCAAAATTTGTCGGCCGTTTCACGTCCGCAATTGAATGGGACGCTAATGACCTGAGATGATGAAGAGCATCCATAAATGAACCAAATAAAAAAAAAAAATGAAGATACACATAGCTAGTTCAAGTGAAAATCGCACAGTATTCTAAATTTAATTAAATTAGTCTTGTGTTTTTCTGATTAAGCACAAATTAATGAATAAAGACTACGGAAGTGGTTTGACAAGTAACTTGATATTAAAGAAAGCAAGCTCAGTTTTGTAACGTACTTTATTTTCCCACATGTTCCCTCGAAAGTCAAAGCCCTTGCTCCGACATTTCTCCAGGTTCGCTGTTCTCTCGTCGGAGTGGGTTTCTTCCAGGCTCTCAAAATAATTTACATCCTTTATGTCCTCTTAATTTGACCTTGAGTTTCGGAAACAAACATAAACCGAAGGAGCATTTCAAATCGCAATTCCGTCAGTTTGTCCTCAGTAATGCCGCTTAATACACCGGCACATTGTAATGGTGTAATAACACCCTTTTGGTCATTTCGGGACGTTTTCTGCGATCACTATCTTCGCTCTCTTCAAAAGTGATGTGCGGTATTTTCAAGTCATAGTTTTCCCCTTCTCCAAATTTTATTGACATTCAAAAGGACCATATTCGTTCCAAAACTAAAGCCATCACTTTTCTAACGGATGGAATTCTTTTGCCAAGAAAGTTTGTTGTTCACTGTCGAGACTGCTGTTTGGTTTCCAGTGTATAGTACTGAATCCCGTTTCATTTATAGTTACAAAACGTCGTTGGATTCTCCTTAACATTTCCAAATAGTGGGCCAATATTCGCAGTGGTTTCGTTTTTACTCCGAGTGAGCAGACGCGGCATCCATCTTGTACAAGTATTTTCAAGTGTAATTATTATTGTTGAAATCCTCGTGGTCGCTGCAACCTCGCTTACTTTCACTCATCGGACAGCCAAAACAATATTATGGTGTTTTCTGGCCTCACAGCTGATTTTGGAGCTCCAGTACATGGTGCGTCTTCAATGTTTGTTCTGCTCCACTTGAACCCATTTACCCAAAATCGAACGGTTTCATACGAAGGGCATACGTCATCCAATATGGGCAAAATCCTCTCAAGCATTTCCTTTGCTGTTCTCCTTTCCAGAAAAAGAATTGAGTCACACCAAGAATTCCAGTTTAATTAATTTTTTTGCTGCTTGTGTTTAAACAACTTCCAAACAATGAATTAACATTAGAATGAATTTGACCATCGAATATTGATGCATAAAAAGCGAACCTTATGTCCACATATACTGATGTTGCTTTTGCCCTCTTAGTGTGTGAATCGATTACTTATAAAACCGCGTCGCATACCTCCTTTCTCTCTCCCTCTCCCTCCTTCTCCTTTTGAAATAAAATAATGTATAATGTGTATTAAAGCTTGCCACTTGAGAAGGAAATTATTAAAGTGTAGCATATTATAATGATGCAATATTTATCGTTGGGGGAATTTTTACATTTATAATTTTGTAGTCTCAAATCCAGATTTGGCATTTTTAAAGAGTTCAGCATTTTATATGTTTTACGTTATTGTAACATAATAATTATAAAACCAATACTGTACATACTTAAAGTTATATTAATTTATTATCGTATCTGTTCTATCAACCAAAATTAGAAAGAATTAGGACAGCAGAAAGGAAACTAAATCTGTTAAAATAACATTTTTAAAAACGGTGAATATTTTATACTAAAAAGAAGAAATCCGTGGTTAATTAAATAGTAATATTGTGGTGAACAATCAGGACAACAGAAACAAAATTAACACCAGTACATAATTTAAATAGAAGAATTGGATCTTCCAACATTATTTTAAAATATAATCCGGAGATAGAATAAATACGGGAAGACTTGTATAATAGCTAGTATGTTTATCTGAAAAATCTCATAATGCTTTCATCTTGAAGTTACAGATGATAGTAAAAATATCTAACCCAAAAGAAAAGTCAAAATTATAAGATATTTAAAATTGATTTTTAAATTTTTTCGTACAATTGAAAGCCATAGACCAAAACAAATGAATCATTTAAGAAGTCTAGTGTTTATTGACTGAATATTTATCATTCTGTTTCCCCTGTATAAACGTCTCATCACCTAATGAATGAAATCTGCAAGCAATCCATTCTTAGCGTGAAAAAATACGCATGACTTTATTTAGAATTATGGAATTAAAATAGAATAACAATTGCTGGGTTGTATATTTAAGGCTCCCTCCCTAAAGTGCCTATGAGGGCGGTCAGAAAAGCTCGCGGCCTTAGTCATAGGTAGCTGTACAATTAGCAATGTTTTTTTATTCATCCCCTTTATTTACAATGATCAACGCTGGGTTGTTGAGTTTCAATATGGCCATACCACTCATGGAGATGACCCAAGTGAAGAAAGTCCAAAAACTGCAACAAAGTAGAATTCATTGGAACAAATAGATGATGTGTTATTTATGATCAATTATTGCACATTTACTACCACAGACGTGGAGTTGACTTAGGGTCAACAATGCAGTCTAATTGACCGTGAACTCTGCCTAGCGTTCCAATGTAAACAACAGAAAGTATTTGTATTGCAGTCACAATCTCTAAACCCTCCCCCTCTGACATCATATCATCAGACCTGATATTTTTGTTACCCAAGGAATTGTTTCACCTTATAGATGATCAACGAGTTCAAGTAAATAAAATCGTTGAGGCTGTGGGACTTTCAAAAGAACCTGCACTTATTTTGAATTGATTACAACAAAGGTTTGTGCAAGATGGATATCGCGCTTCCTAACACTTAATGAAAAACACATTCGTATGAAAATATTGCAATAAAATTGAAGTGTTTTCACAGCAGCAGACCTAATATTGTGCGCCAGCTAATAACTGTGGATTTAACTTGGGCCCACTATCACACATTACCAAAGCCCGAAAGTTACGCAAAATGCATTTTTTATCTGAGTGAATAGATTTATGAGTCAGATAGGAATGAACATGTTTCTGTACATTTGGGATCGGTAGCACCAGTTTTTGTTGCCTATTTTAAGGTTAATTTTTTGTATCTGTTTTGAATCATTATGAATTTTTGGCTACGATTATTTACGCATTTTAAAAACCACATAAAGGAATTTCGATATATCGAAGTGAAAAAAGTTATAAAAATTATAAGGCATGTTCACCTTACAAAAATATCTAAAGAGAATCTTGTTATACGTTTATTTCTTTTCAAACAGTCAAAAACTTTCTGCTCAACCCATTCACTTAAGCTCTTTAAATAGCAGAATGTTTGTTAGTGAAAGAATACCCTCGGCCATACGAATACCAGAAAAGAGAGAGAGTGAGGGAACTACTGCAGTTTTGAATAGTCCTGGCGAATGGCTTTGTACCGATCTACGCGAGACAATTCTAGAAAATTTGTGTGTGGGGGGGGGTAATTTCTCATTTGCCTAAATGTAACAAAAATTGCAAGCGATTAGGATGAAAGCGTTACAGATGTGCTATAAACCGTCCCTTCAATGTGTTTCGTACGGAAGTAAGAGAGATACTAACCTGATTCCCGTGCATCACACAAACAGAAAATGAACTCGACCGGAAGCCAGTGCGCATCTTTTGCTCATTCGCCAGGACTGTTCAAAACTACTTTACTTTGTCTTGATCTACATATCCTTGATGTTGTGAAAGGTGAATGTTCTGTGTAGCTGGTATGAGTTCTTCCGAAATTGCATATGCTCCAATTACTTGTGGAGTTATAATATTCTTTGTCCTTGATGAAAACGGTTCTCTCCTGACAAGCGGCTGACTATAACAGTCGATACCTTGATAAAACACGTTGTTGCTTGTAACAAATAAAAAATAAAGTAAGCTTAAATGTTTGTATTATGTAATAAAGAATAATAAAGAATAATTAAGTATGTTAAATGTCTTTTTTCGTTATTGCTCTCTGATTTCACTTTAAATAAATGCCTATTTCAATTATATTACTGCCCATTTTCATTATTTTAAATAACTTTTTGCCAATCTATTTTAACAAAAATGAATGTCTGAACTTCCGGGCTCTGCACATCACAATCGAAACAGCCGGAAAAACTGTTCAGAGACAAAGAAGACAAATTCTGTTCCATCTGCAGGACATCTTTTTTTTGGGATGCTAAAGAAAATGTATTAGCTATCTTCAGAAAGGTAAAATCATGATCGGAGAGTAGATGTCATTCTATTCTTTTGAACGAATTAGATGAAAAAAAAAAAAAACTCGTGAGAAAAGACCCGGGTTGCAGAAGAAAGAAAGAAAAGTATATCAAGGTAATGCACTGTTCTCAAAAGTGTTTTAAGGGAACACTAATAGATTCTTGGAATAAACTGTTAAAGCATCCACCCTACTCCCAGATTTGGCTCCCTCTGACTTCCATCTGTTCCCGGAGCTCAAACTCTTCTTCATTGGCGAGCGTATTTCATTAAATCAAGATGTGATTGCAGCTGTACGGGAACATTTTATAGAGATAGGATAGTTTTGGAGCATCGCTGGAATAAATGTACTGACTTTAAGGGAGCTTATATTGTAACGTAAAACTTGTTCAATCTAAAACCTCGTTCGTTCCTTTTGAGGGCGCTTTCGCACCTTATATGGTTACAGAGTGTTTTGTCCTATTCTATTTGCTGTGCATTTAAGATAAATAATCAATATACGCGCTATTGCTTTTGGTTTTTTTTTTTTTGGGGGGGGGCAATTTTTCATTAAGCCCTTCAAAAACAGCGTGCGTTTGTTTAACAACAACACTTCAATTCCATTTGATTTTCTTTTTCATGACCTCTATGCACTGTGATAGATGTACCGTGCTTGATTTCCAGTCCTGCCTGGCTCTCAAAGTCTCAGAATAGAATGCGCACAGAAAGGACGCAGGTGGCAAATGAAAAAGGATTTTATTTGTTTAGCCACATAGAGTTTTAACTTTACCTATTTGCGTTGTTTCCGGCACAAATGCGATAATGACTGACATGATATATGGACGCTGAACGCGAAAACTGCAATAAAATGCGCTTTTTTGCTTCTAGGGCTGATGTGGTTAAATCCATTAAACGAAATGACCGTAGTATTGGAAATGGGTGGAGCGGTTTCATTGGATTTTCTGGGCCCTAATAATGGAGAGGAAATCATAGCGGGCAATTAACGAGCGAAGCTGTCAAGTGCAAATGAAGCTTTATTGGATGTAGAATATTGTGTTACCAAAGAGTGAGCCGCATTTTAATTTCTTTATCAATCTCTATATGTGTGTGAGGAATAAGTGTAAACGTGTCATAAAGCAATTGTTTATTTACGCACACTCTTTAAAAGCTCAGGTCACCAGCGTCCCATTCAATTCAGAACGTGAAACGGCCGATAAATTTTGCCCAGAGTCCTCTTCTTTCAGGCTTGAGATTCTTTTATGTGCGGTAATTCTTCGACGCTAGGACAAAAAGCACTTATTTTAACAGCACTTATATATATATATATATATATAAATAAAAGAAAAATAGTATAACACTATTAACAATGTAACTAAATTAACAATATTGACATTTTTTGGACTCTCGAGCACCTCCTCATACCCCATCCACAGATTTCATTTGTCATCTTGGTTATCTGGTTTTCACTCGCAATGCGTTTAGTTTTGATAATAAATATTATCTACAAATTAAAGGCACTACGATGGGCACCAGAATGGCACCGTTTTATGCCAATCTTTTTATGGCTCGCTTAGAGAAAGAATTTCTTAAGTCAAAATCCTTTGGCACCAATATTATGGCTGAGATATATTGATGATATGTTCATACTTTGAACTCATGGCTCAGAATCTCTCGAGCAGTTCCTTACTAATCTTAACTCCAAATTTTCAGTCAAGTTCACTTCTTCTGTCTCTCCCAATGCTGCTACGTTCCTAGATATTGAGATTTCCTTATGCAATGGCTGTTTTCTTACGTCTGTGCACATCAAGCCTACCAATTTTTAACAGTATCTTCATTTTGATAGCTGCCATCCCTTACATATCAAAAGATCTACTCCTTTTTCTCTTTCAATCCGTGGTCATCGTCTTTGTAACAACTTTTCATCTCTTGACAAGTATATTAAAAACCTAGCTCAAACGTTCCAAGAACAAAATTATCCTTCCTCTCTTTTAAAATCCCGTATAATCCCAGTGCAGAAAACTTTCCAATGCAAACCTAACTAAAACTTCTAATAAGAACTTTATTAACCTTGTTACTACTTACGTGCCTGGAATCGAAAGCATCAGACCTATTTTGAAAGAATGTCATGATACTTTGTTAATGCACTCATCTTTAAATTATTTTTCTAAATTTGTACCCCGCCTTACTTTTAGAACACCCCCCTAACCTTAAAAGTATGTTTCGCCAAAACCTATCTCCTCCGAATTCACCTCGTCCCGTTGCAGGCTCATATCCTTGCCAACGCCCTAAATGTAAAACCTGTACACTAATTATGCCTTGCCATTCATTCCGCAGCCCCAATTTATCCAGAGAATTTAACATTTCTTCATTTGCTACTTGCTCTTCTAAAGAACGTGGTATACATGTTATCTTTGCAAAGCAATTTATGTTGGTTTAACTTCTACTGTTGTTTCGCTCCGTACGAACAATCATAGACATTCTGTTAAAACCAAGTCTCCCTTGCCGTTGCCCAACATGCCCTGTCTCATTGTAAGGATTTTGATGATGCTTTTAATTTAACACTTACTGATGCGTTACCTACACAATACTCTGAAAGTTTACTCAGAGATAGAGAAATGGCAGCTATATTTTTACATAAAGCGCGTATACCATTTGGTTTAAATCTTGCGTATTAATTTTTTTCATCCACACACTCTTGTTGCTAGTTTCATCTGTTTCTATGCATGACGCTACCTTCGATATTCAATATTTACTTTTATCACCTTCACTTGTCTTCTTGTTATAGAAGAACTCTGTAAGTTCGAAATACAGCGATTTCACGTGTGACTTTCTCTTAGTGCTTTATTCTTTTCTGCTTTTATATATATTACCAGTAATTACGATAGCAGAAAAAAATAAAACACAATAATTTGTTACATTGTTGATAGTGTTGCTTTATTTTTATTTTTCTTGTATATATATATAATTCTTGCCTTTGAAGAACACTGTTCGGGATATAGCGAGTGATAATTCTGTAAACATTTAAGTGTTTTATCTATTTCTGCTTCTTTAGTTATTTTTATATATAACTAGTTACATGAACTAGAAATAGATAAAACACTTAAATATTCACACAACATTTTTTTCTCTTTGTCTCTCCCTATTGCTTGTTTAATTTGTTTCCATGCATTACGTTACCTTCGAGATTCATTATTTGCTTTTACCACCTTCACTTGTCTTCTGCCTTTGTAAAACACAAGTTTTTCAGATAACGAAATATCTGTGAACATTTCTAGTCTTTGTAATTTTAGTTACATTGTTGCAATAATTATTTTCTTTTTCTTTTTGATATAGTAAAAATCTGATTTTCGCTCCTTCTCTAGGCCTGAAATCTCTCTTTTCATTGATAGTGTTTGGAAATGCATCGTTATGCTTCGAACCGTATTGTAATATTCTTAAATATTTATTTTACATGCACTTCTGTTTACAGTATTAAGTACTATTAACATAATTACGGTTTTAGGTGGAAGCAACAAATAAATTGGGATATAGAGGCTTTAAGTGTGTGATCTGTTCCGACCTCCGCCCATCTCGTTATGGTTCTACTCCTGCATTTTCCCCTTAGTATATATTGCAGGATTTGTCTTGGACATTTTTCTGCATTAATTCTATTTAAATGTTCTTTCCATACCTTAAACATTTTTCTGTTATGCAAAATACTCTTTAAGATCTTGTTGATTTATTTACTTTTTATTGTGTTCTCACTTACAATCTCTTATATAAAATAAGCATTTCTGCTTGTTGATATTCTTTTTTTCTTTCTATTTTTTTTTTTCAATTCAATGTTATTTATATTGTTTCACAAATACTCTGAAATGTTGCGAATTTATTTTTTATATTTCGATAATAATTGAATGAAACAATTCAATTTTTAAGTAGTTGTAAAATATTCTTTCACGTGATAATGTTTTATCTAACGTCCTGTTTCCCTCGAAATGTTTTAACTTTTGTCTTTACTGCAGATATTTTAAAATTTTGTTTATAACATAATTCTAAAAACGTTGTTTTGAAATTCATCTTCTGTATTGGATACTGTAGGTTGATCATTATAGAATTGTTTTATCATTTTATTTATTCGTGAATAAAACTGATGAAAGAATGCAGCTTTTGTATGCTCCTCGATTAGATTTATTATTATTATTATTATTATTATTATTATTATTATTGTTGTTGTTGTTGTTGTTGTGGTTTAATTTATTTCTTGTTTCTAAATTACGTTTTGTTCTATCAACTTTTCCAAAGTTTTAACAGTCTATGAATGCTATGCATGTTTCATTTTTATATTCTGTTATTTTGCGAATTCTTTTATTGTACTCTTGGTCGTTCGGTCTTGAATCCCTTTCATTCTATTAAGAACGGCTTTGTTATGTTTTTGAAATGTAAGTATTAAGTTTTTGAATAAATTCCACATCCTGCATTTTGAATGCCTATACTTCTAATAACATTTTAGTAATAAAAATGTCTGTCTTTTTCTGGTCTCATCTTCTGTTTTCAGAAAAATTGTAAACCAATAATTTGTCAGTGCTGGAATACATTAACAAGTCAATTGTTTATTTAACATTCCACATCAAATGTGTATATTTTGGCCATCCCAAACATTGTGCACACTGTATAATTTGCAGTCTTTCTGATTTCGCACCACTTAAATTGAAAATATTGTGTATAAAAAGCCAGAGATCAAGTTGTTGCTGTCCTACAAAACAGGGCTTTGAAATGAAGAAAAACGATCCAGATCCGATCTTGCCAAGTGATTGCCGATCATAGGAGCAGAAAAGATTCATTCCTCATACAAAGTTTGCACCTTACAGTTGACGTTCCTGGTGGTGTAGTGGTAACCATGCTTGCCTTCTAAACCCAGATCGCTGGTTCAGTCTCGGGTTTTTTCGGGTATAAAATTCTAAGTATGTCTTCCTTAAAAAGGAAGTAAAGCCATGGGTCCCGAGTCGTACATTTACGGCACGAAAAAGAAACTCAAACCAGAAAGAAGAGGCATTTGAGCAAAATTTGTCGGCCGTTTCACGCCCTGGGTTGAATGGGACGCCGATGACCTGAGATGTCAAAGAGCGTCCATAAATACACAAATAAAAATGATAATAATAATAATAATAATAATAATAATAATAATAATAATAATAAAATAAAAATTACAGTTCTCCATGAAACCATGTAGCTATGATTTTTTACCAAACTTAAAATAACCAGTCAGCATTAGATTTTTTGCAGATATATAATTTAGCAACCAAGTAATCACAGACGGTGTCAATATGGAAGACATACAAGAATTAGATCCAAAGGAATAATACTTTATAGCCAGTATATATGCTTTTTGTAACATAAGCAAAATTTCTCAAACTATATCAAAACGGCGTGTTTTGTTATTTTTATGCGGACATTTTAAAACGACTAATAATATTGATATTATGAGTTGAATAATACAAACTGAAGTTAAAAGCATTAACTCACTGTAAAAGGGGAGGGGGATGGTCTCTTGAAGGAAGCTGTGCACATCAAAACAAACGTTTAACAATGACCGTATTGCATGATGTAAAAATTGTATTGTGATACTAGTAACAGTTTGTGGAAAATATTCCTTGAAATATTAAACTTTAATAGCCTTCCGGGCGCCCTTAATGCTCTTGTATCTAGGCAAAAAGTCCCACCATTTGTATCTCCTTTTAGTATGGTTTACCAGGTCAATAGATATCTGGAATATGCCTTAGGGTCCAATACAGAAGAAAAAGCAATGTTTACTAAAAGCACGCACCCAGTGGGTAACCTCCAGGTTATAAAAAGGAATTTTGGAGTACAAAGAAACGTTTGCTGGCTATTGAGGTGGAGGAGGATATGAAAACCAGAATGAAGGAACAGGGGGCGGGGGCAACTTTCCCTCTCTAGTCAAAAAATTCCACCTCGTAAAACTCATGCCAAAGAATGGAATTTCCTCCTTAGGCCCACAAAACCATAATGCAGGTTAGTGGAAAAGATCTCTGGGATTTTACAAATATGACTAGTTGCATATAATCTGTCAGGATACTACAGCAATAGTAACTGGGGAGGGGG
Organism: Metallyticus violacea; assembly: GCA_030762175.1. NCBI lineage: Eukaryota > Metazoa > Arthropoda > Insecta > Mantodea > Metallyticidae > Metallyticus > Metallyticus violacea. The sequence continues at coordinate 69,758,719 of CM060845.1, forward strand.
TCTCCAAAGTTTTAATCTGCATATCAGGGTCACACGGTAGACTCAATGTGATATTAGAGCAACATGCGGGTCGTGTATGGCATCGGTAATGCCGTGTCTAGCTCGGTAAGCAAGGGAGGCATACAGAAAGATTGTCTAATATGCTATAGAAGTCAAATCTGGTGACCTGCCCTGATTCAGCACCGTGGCAGGTTCTTATTCAGATAGCTGTGGATCTCACGATTTAAGCGCGGGAAGCTCCATCTTGATGAAATCTGAAAGATAAGGCATAAGCCACAGTGCCAACAGAACATTCAATAAGTAACGGCAGCACAAACCATGTTGGTTGTTGCAGAATCACGCAAATATTGCACGTATGCACTCGGTTTTCCCTTTCCCAGCCGCTTAGATGGAAGGTGCAGTCATCGCTAAAAACCAACCTGGTAGCAAAATCTATCAGTAATTCCTGGAAGTCATTGCAGAAGATTGATCATATCCAGTTTGCATAAGAAGTTGCAATTGGATTGCTTCTGCGTTAAATGCTTTCGGAGAATTCTCCAAGTTGGGTTTTTAGTTTTGTTTTTGTTTTTTGTTTTGTTTTTGTTTTTTGTTTTGTTTTGTTTTTAAACCGAAGGCATTCCAAGTTGTTTGCTGCCAAGGTTAGCGAATTTTTGGGGTACTTTGTTGGTGACGTTTGGTCAGTCTTGTCAATTTTCTGTTACATATCGTGTATATATTTCATAAACGGATTGTCGATGAATTCTTGTACTCTGCTCGGAAGGGATGACGAATGAAGTTACCGATTTGCTCGCACGGAATTTGAGGACACAAATGCTTCTCCGCTTCTGTGGCCTTCCATTTTCAGCAAATGCCACGTGCAAGTTGAGATTAATAACCAATGTGTAATTTTTTTTTTAATATATCGAAGGTCATTATGTTTAGTCAAGTAAACTGATACTACGCAAAAAGTATCTTTCAATTTACTGGGAGCGTTTTTTTATTTCATTTATTTACGGACGCTCTTCAACATCTCATGTCCTCAGCGTGTATTCAAATCAGGGCGTAAAACGGCCGGTAAATTTTGCTCAGAAGCCTCTTTTCTTCAGGCCTGAGTTTCTTTATCGTGCCGTAAATGTACGACACGGGACACGGGGCTTTGTTTCCCTTCCGAAGGAAGCCATACTTAGGATTTTTACGCCCGAAAAAAATCCATCGGTCCTAGTCGGGATCGAACCCGTGATCTTGGATTTAGGAGGCAAGTATGGTTACCGCTACACCACCAGGACCGACAAGTGCATAGCTCTTAACGCTGTGACTATGAAATCCACTTATGCTATCTATAAAAGAACAAGAAGAATAAAATAGTATTAGTCTTCGTAACGGAGAAAAACAATGGATATCCCAAATGCTGACTATAGATGCATGACATCTCTTGTTTTTAAGCATTGCACCTTTTATGACCATCCGCTCTGGGATATTTTTCAGTTACAGTGTTAGAGGAGCTACAACCCTTCTTGTAACATTCCTTTCCTGAGAAGCTAGGGTTTTTTTTTGTGCAGCTTTTCTTCCCTTACACAAGTTGCTGTCACTACGGGTAACGTAAACATGTTCCAAAGAGGGGAGGTAAGACACCCAAAGAAACCTATAATTAAGGAACATGGTAGAAAAACGGAATGTCCCTTTTTTTTACCCAAAGTTAGCATTAGTTTGGTATGCGATCAATAGGCCTAGAGTTGCGCCAGTTACCATCTATAATACCATCTATATATAATAATTATACATCTATAATTTCTCTAATTTATCTTTAATCTTTTGCCCAATTTAAGAAGGCAGGTAGTCATTGTCCATACATTTGTGAAGCCTCTACTACCCATCTCTGGCTGTAGTTTCCATTAAGACAAGTGTTAGAAAATGGGTTCTAACTGCGTCATAAGTTGGCCATTGTACCTTATATTTTATGAATCAACATGACTAGTTTTAATGGTGTTTAGCGCCTGTTTTCAGTTTTGAGACATCACAGCTGATTCCATATGCAATGTGCATTCAGATTAACAAGTTTGTGCTTCCCACATCAATGTGTGCAACCTTTTCTTGTTAGATAAATGCTCGTTGAGTAATAAAAACGCTTTGAACTATAATGCACATTGTAGTCACCCGCTCATGACGAGCACCGACTGACTCGTAACTTTCCTCTAAGCACAAATACCGTGTGAGTGGCCGATGCTTGTATGGCTCAACCAGGGTAGTGTGGAATAGCCCCATTTTGATATTTAAGATGAAAACAGAAAGTGATTTGAAAAAGTTCATTGATATAAGTTATCGTATAAATCTCGAAACTCTTAGAACAATTTGTTTCACACGTAACGAAACAAAAGTATCCGATAATGAACACCAAAACATTTCAAGAAGCGATAAACATGTTTATGCTAAATATTGTCAATATAAGTGCTATAATATTGAATAGTGACATTAAAATGTTATCGAAAGAGAAAAAGAGCGGTATTTTTGTTAATTTTTATAAAGACCCTTTTCGATCGGATAAATACTGTACCTTGCAGGAGAGAATATACGTAATGCATGATAAAACTTGTGGTAAAACAAAGAAACCTCAGTAATGAATGTTGTAAATTTTGTATGATTTTTAGCATTATATTAATCCATCCTTCCGTAAAATAGCTTTTTTTGTTTGTTTGATTTGGTTTATTTACGAACGCTCTTTAACAACTCAGGTCATCAGCGTCTCATTCAATTCAGGGCGTGAAATGGCCGGTAAATTTTACTCAAAGGCCTCTTCTTTCAAGCTTGAGGTTCTTTTTCGTGCCATATATGTACGACACGGGACCCATGGCCTTTACTTCTCTTGCGAAGGAAGCCATACTTAGGATTTTTACGCCCGAAAAAATCCATCGATCTGGGCCGGGTTTTTTACCCGCGATCTTGGGTTTAGAACAAGTATGGTTACCACTCCACCACCGAACCGACCCGTAAAATAGCAAAATAAATAAATAAATAAATTAAAATTTTTAAAAATAAATAATTGGAATACTTTAAAAAAGGAATATCAAAATAAGATTATTCAAATTCTCAGCGAGAATCAAATAATACATTCTTCAAAACCACAATAGCACTAAATAAAGCTAAAGATTATCATTTTAATGGAGGGTGTTTACCGCATTAGGGACCCGTGTAATAAGTGTTTAGGCGACAAACCAGCAAGAAAAACCAGAATTTATAAATTTCCTTAAAAAGATTGTGATGGCTTATTTCAGCCTTGGCATTTGGTTGTTGTTTATTGTGTTTCTACAGTGAGATTACAGTTACGGGCCGGCAGAGCGCTGGTGCATACTGGAAGAAGCCAGTGAAGGCCGTATAACTCATGTGCAGGTGGCAATTTGTAGTTAAAGGTAGGTTTTGTGAGCGAATGGTCCTGCGTTCGCGTGTTACTCAATGCTTTCATTCATTGTGTACTAACTTTGTTTAAATATAATCTTTAAGATCAGGGGTTTATAGTGATACATTGTGAAAACTAATTCTTGCAGAGAAGTGATAATGCGATTCGCAAGAAAATGTCTATTTAGATAAAACTTTTCGCTAACTTATTACAAAATTATAAGAAGCAGAATCTCTCACCGACAAGAAACGTGTTCTGAACCGCCGTACCGTGTTCTAACGGAAGGAATTTACTATGCAGACGCCTGCTATTTATTACCCTTATGAGGCATCATTTTAAATCTCTTATAACACAGATTACTACTTGTTATTATCAGTTTTAAATACATTATCATTTAATGCTTTCAGTAAAAATGTAAATATACTAATGTCAGATTTAAAGCTTTCTCGGCGTTGATTATTTATGACTTTACGACTATGCAGTCAGTAATGTTTATTTCTTCGACCAAACTTTCGGTCAACTATACTCCGCAGCCTTCCTCAGGGAACTGAAGGATAAATAAATCCTCCATAATATTGTTTGGAAATACAAAAAAGAAACGTGTGATGATAGCAACAAACTATATGGAATTGTGAACTGCTTTAAACAATAGTTTTATGGTACTTTCTAGCTACAGCAGATTTCTTGATAACCCGCCAGTCCTAGGGGAAATTGTGAAAAAATTGTGGAAAAAGTTTGTGATCTATAGTAATATTATTCCGTTAAATATTGGACTGTCACGCTATGTTTATTCTTGCATATGCAATGAAACCTTGTAATTGCGGCATTAAAATGTATAACGGAAAAAGGACTTTCAGTGAGGCCCTCCTCCCAGCAAGGTACACGTCTGAGGCACTCTCCCGGCGGGTATTTCCATTGAGCCGGCAGCTAGAGTTTAAACCAGCCCCGCTACATTACTGTGTGGAAATATATACGCCACTTACCCCATCGCGGCGAGGCTACCAGTACCATTGGTTCGGTGGCCTAATCTACCTTCACTCTCCCAGGTGGTTGACCCGAGTTGCGATAGCTCACCATTCTGTCGCAGCGTGCTCGATATGAGTATGGGAACGCACTGTCCCACTGAGTTCAACAAATCATTGAATTGTGGAATTTACGATTCGCACTGTTTCCAGAAATTGGCGGAATTTAAGGTGTCTTTTAACGGCGTGTTTTTACCACAGAACAGGCGGGAGTTTGCTAAAAAGGTTCTTGAACTAAACCTGTGTTCGAACAAGAGCCACGGTGTCCGTGTGGCAGGCTTTGGAAGCACACGCCGGTGAGATGTAAAATTCATTGCACCATTGCTGCAGTACAGCCCACGTGTTCAAACTACTTTCGTGCCAGAGACCCCGTCATGGGTTCGATCACGCTACCGCAATGGGCCAGGGCAATCTACTGCAGCTATTTTGAGCAAATCAGATATTCCCACTCCCTCCTATGTTAGAGAAAAATTTGTAGAAGTTGCTGTTACTTTGTGTGAGAAGTTTGGATGCTGTAAGCCGCAGACTTTCGAGGAAAAAAGTTTTCCTTTTATTCACCAAGCAAACGCTTATAAAGGTTCAGGTGCTTGTGCCAGTAATCCGGCTTGCCGGCTTAAGCCGCAAAATAAATAACGTAGAACGGGGGAGACGCAATATTTTATTGTTTCGCAGTTGTGCTTTTCTCTTATGCTCTCAGATGTTTCGTTTAGAGTATACTTACTATCTGTTTCAGTGAATTTTCCTGGCTTTGTTTGTTTTACATCCGCCCTGGATTTAATTAGTAAGTTATTTAATATATACAAACTGTGTGAGGTGTAAGTTATATTTTTTCCCAGAGTTCAAATATTGAATATTAAAAAAAAGAAAGAATGGAAAAGAAACAGCTAATTCTTCACGTATCCTTCAGAATATTTCTGAATTATTATCTTAGGGATGCACCCTACTGATAAAAACCAATTTACTCCAGAACATATCTGTCGATGTGTAAATAAGTGTATACATAATAATATATACGTTATAAAATTACTTATATTTATTTCAGAAAAGCGCGTGACTTCTTATAAACTATAATAGACCAAATCAAGTATTTTTAATTAAGTGAAAAGTGAAACATATGTTGTAGTATACCGGGTGGCGCAAAAGTAACTACACGCTTAGTGAATTTCAGTTAACATATATGATTTCACTTCTTTGTAATGTTATGTTCAAAAATTTTTCCTTCTTCATTTGTTAACTGTGCGTATGTTTCTAGGTTGGTAATAGCGAAAAGAGCAGGAATAGGGAAATGAATTTTCGTTAAGATTGAAAATGTTAACTAAAGAGGAAATACTTTTTGCTGTAAAGATCGAAGTTTAAGTGCTGTATTGGGAGAATGGAGAGAAAATTTCGAGTCAGATCTACCACCACGTAAGACAGTTTACAATGTAATTCACAAATTTTAAATTGAAGGCGGTTCTGTTTTGAATGCACATCGTAGTGGGCGACCTAGGATAGCAAGGACTGAGGGAAATGAACTCAATATCTCTCTGGCTTTCACGATTAGTGAAAGAAAGTCCACAAGATGATTAGCAGTAGAATTTCCACCAAGGTCAATCCAAAGGATATTGCATAAGCAGAAGTCCAAAGTTTACATTCCGCGTTTGACACTTGATTTGTTGGAAAATGATCTAATTTTGTGAGATTATGCTCGATCAGTGTCGATATGATCCCAATTTCTTTCACAAGATTGTGTGGTCGGTTGAGGCCTGCTTTAAGTTATCGTAATACGTAAACCCACTTACTTATTGGTACACAGAAAACCATCATGTTGTTTTAAAGCAAGCGCTAAATCAACTCGGCATTATTGTTTGGGGTGCAATATCGGCAGGAGGTGTAATTAAGCTGCACTTTATTGACAGAAATATCACGGTAACAAGTACTTTGCTCTACTTCGAGAAATTACACCAACAATCATCTTGCATTTGGATAACTTTTTGACCAACTGTACTTCCAGCATGATGAAACTCCTGCGCATTATGCTACAGTTGTTCGGACGTACGTTGATAACGTTATCAATAGAAGAGTGCTTGGACGTCGTGCAGCATTTGAATTCCCACCACGATCTTACTACAGTGGATTTCTTCCTTTGGGACATGGTTAAAGACTCAGTGTATGGAAGGAAACACAAACTGTTTACATTGAGGATGCCTTCCACAATCTGACAATAACATTCATCTGTGTCAAAGTGTTCCAGGTAGACTCCAGCGATGCATTGATGCAGAAGAAAAACAGTTTGAATATAAATAGAAGGGAAATCTTTTGCGAACTGAAATTTCATAAGTGTGTAGTTACTTTTGCGCCATCCTGTATATGAGTTGTTTTGATGTAGTTAAGCCTTGTAAAAAACATTAAATTGTTATTTTCTTTATGTGGAATCGTGAGGTTATCACAGAATACTGCTGTATATCAAGGTTATGGTATCGAGATGATTTTGTTACCCCACTTGAGAACCATTGATCTAGATTAGTTTTTCCCACACTTATTAAAGGTCGAGACTTTTGTTTGTGGACCCTTCCCCTCCCCTACTCTACCTTCAAAAGTAAATGACTCTAAATGGAGAAGAAAGATAAATTTACTGTAAACCACTGGTTACCATCCAAAAAGCGACCAACATAAAAATATGTGGTACAATATGCCATGAAACATTCCCTATGTTTTTTTTTGTTTGTTTTTTTATTCGTTTCATTTAAGGACGCTATTTAACATCTTAGGTCATCAACGTCCCATTCAATTCCGGGCGTGATACGGCCGACAAATTTTGCTCAGAGGCCTCTTCTTTCAGGCTTGAGGTTCTTTTTCGTGCCGTAAATGTACGACATGGGATCCAAAGCTTTACTTCCCTTCCGAAGGAAACCATACTTAAGATTTTTACGCCCGAAAAATCCATCGATCCCAACCGATTCCCTACGTAAACATATCTAAAACTTTAACCATTACCACCATGGCTTTGCTTTTTCTTTGGTTTCTTGATGATATTTTTGTACATTCATACACTCTAAATAGCATTTGTAAAGGTAAACTGTTAATATAATAACAGATAGAGATAAAATCAACGATTTCTGCACGATAACATTTGGCAAGGGCTCCTTGTATTCAAAGTGTTATAGAAAATGTAACTGCGTAGGTTTAATGGGGCAAATTCTGGGTTTGGTTTTGCGAACAGAGCAATTAAGTTTATGTAATTTTAAACAATATCTTTTAGAGTATTTTCTTGAAATAAATTCAAAACAATTACAACAATCTGAATCTATTTTTAAACAGAAGTGTTCAACTGGCTGATATTTTAACAAAAGAAAAATAAGAGAAGTTTATAAAAACATATATGTCTAGATGTAATTGAAACTGGAACTATTTCCAAAGCTAAATCAGTTTTAGATCAAAAGAAAGAATATTCCGAGCTTGTACAAGGAGCTCTTTAATGTTTGGTATCATTTGTATCATAGCATATATGAGAACATTTATTTTCATCTATGGCTGCTACAAAAATAAATGTGTTCGTTTTAAATACATAGTTGATATTTACCAACAGGGTTGGTCGAGGCACGAACTCGTAAATGGGAGGGGTGAGTTCACTTCCCGCCAGGACCGTCGTCATCGACTTTTTTTTTTTTTTCCCCCAGGTTTTCCTCAGTTCTCTTAAATGGCAAATGCCGGAGAGGTACCCTAAAATTACAACTGGAAAGCTTCCTTCCTTTAAAACACAAACATTCTATCCTAATTTATCAATGTATCGCTAGTGTCCACCGCCTGCGATACCTCAGGAATATACATAGCCCTCGTTTGGATGTGTGGCCGGCTTAACGGAGATTTGCTTGACTTCAGGAAGTAGAATGCTTGCCGGCTGAGTCGTATATTCATAGTCCCTTAAATTCAACCGCATAGATTTCTACAATAATTCAAACACCAATTTTTTGGTCACACAATAACATTTCGTGTACAAGATCGGTTTTTTCTATGCTATTTTGTGTAGCTACATGACCTTGTAAATAAAACCATGTTTCTTCCTTTAAAAAAATTAAACGCTGGTCAATATAGCAAATATTGCAGAAAAACTGTACTAACATTATCCCGTGGTTGCAATTCGACAACTACAGTTAACTTGTATGCTTTTAATTTTAAAAATACAGTGGCATTCCAAGCCGAGGTTTGCGAAATTCTTGATTCCTGTGCAATTTTCTCAGAGATTTCTTTGGATTTCGTACTTACGTTTCTCCGATGTCATCGAGGTTTTCCTCTATAAGAACACGGGTATTACCTTCCGTTTCTTATCAAGAACAAATCCCGTTTTCCTAAATCTATTCACAAGATTACGAACCATTTCTCTGTGAGGCGCACGAACAGCAGGGAATCTGTCTATAAATCGCTGTATCACTTGTCTATATGAGTTTATGTCGCACAGAAATCAAACATGAAGATTATGTGTGCTAAAGTATATCGACTGTTTAACATTATAACAGCGCTAATATATTATAGCACTGAAACACGTGATCTCACAACGTTCTACTCCTTTACAGCACAAAGACCTCGTGTCAGCCCACGAAGAAGCGGGAAAATAGAGGAACAGAAGTGGTTAGAAACATGCCAGACAAATCTCCGTTAAGCTGGCCACATGTGCAAATGAAGGCTCTGTGTGTATGTATATATACATATAAAGAACTGAGATTTCAAAAGATATGTACTTTCTGAAAACAGGCACATTTATCTATGAATTTTTTAACTGTATAAATACTGAAACATTTTTGTCTTGTGCTTTAAAACTCTATGTATGTTTATGCATCACAGTAGATTGTGGCCCACATTTTGGGAATCATGTTCTAGATGATAGCACGTTTCTTTCTTTCTTTCATCCCCTCACCTTTTGTTCTCGACCCATAGCTACATGTTTGGAAGGCATAGACCGGGTGGAATTTTTCCGAATATTTCCCTTGTCCTGAAAAGGGGAATGCCAAGTAACTGTAGGCGTGATGGCTTCATTAACATTATAATTCATTTATTGAGATCTATATGCCAAAAACCTGTAGTATTCAACTCGGATGTAAATTACTTTTAAAAACCAAAAGAAAATTGCGTGCCAGGCAACTTTGTATTTGTTTTTTTGTTACCTCTCCCTTTTTCATAATTTTATTTAGTCATTAAGGCAATAGCAAAAGTGGATTCTTCCTTAACATAATTGTTTAAAGAAGGTTTATCATTAAATAACACAGGAAAACAACTATTCATGTAAAACCATATTGGACGGAAATTCAAGTAATGATGTCATAAGAAAACATGTGCAATTCTAGTTTAAAAAGAAGAAAAATGAAGCTACACTGTACTCTTCGTACTATTCCAAGAGGAGAGGCGTTTTTCACTGTACTTGTTAGTGTTGCAGTAGATCAAAACAAAGGTTTTTCTGTTCCTGGTGGTAACACAACACATGCACTCGTTTCAGTTCATTCCCCAGTAATTAACGCCAAAGAACCCACGCTATCATACTATCAGTGTCATCATAGATTGTCCACTTTCGGCTTTTCAACTGGCGAGTTCAAATCCTGCTGGGCCAATCAATTTGGCTGACCTTTTCCCCGGAGCTCTCTCTCACCCTAGTGCCATTCACGATTTTGAATATCAGTGGAAATAGACATCGAAAGCTGATGGTTTTAAAATTACAAAACTACAAACTCGGAGGGATGGATGATGTCATAATTCAGCTTATCTGTTTTTTTTTTTTTTTTTTTTTTTTTTTTTTTTTTTTTTTTTTTTTTTTTTTTTTTTTTTTTTTTTTTGGCATACGTACTAGAGTCATTCAGTGCTCAAGCCAGGTTCGTCGAGATTTAATGCAGCTGATAGTGCTGGATATAGTTGAGCATAAGAGAGTGGGTCACCAATTTCTGGATAACCATTGAGTAAAATGAGAGATTCCGATTCTTGTGATCACTTAAGGTTTTATACTCATGTAAAATTGTTTAAATAAAGATCTGTTGTTTATGAACGTGCGCTTGAAAACAAGCGTAATATAGTAGCTTATTATGTTCATCTATTCATCGAGTACTAACTGTAGGATGTTTTCTATGTGGTTATCCTGCTTGTCTCACATCCTTCAGCCCTATGTTTCAAAGAATCACGCACTCGCAGAACACTCCGAACGTGCTGCTCTCGGATTTGATTGCACACACATACACACTCCTGCAGTATTTGCTTGCTGCCTATGATATGGTATACCATGAGGTCTCAAGTGTCCATATAGCCAAAAAATGCAAAGAATTAAGGGTATATGATTGGGGAAGCCATGCTACGGAGCCTCTTCGACCAGGAATCAGAAGTATGCAAAAGCCACTCATGGAGATGTCTAAAAAAGTGGGTGCTTTGAGCAGAAAAAAATCAGACCACTAAGGACATTGCGTGAAACTATAAACAAAACAGTGAGAGTAAAAGAAAATTTGGGGTTTTATAGATGTCACTGTAAGAAATTATTGTTGATATGGACATGTCAGAAGAATGAAAGAAGAAAGATTACCTAAATTATTTTGGAATAGATACAAATAGAAAGAAGGGAGAAGGAAGCAGCAGTGAATTTCAGAATTTTAGAAGATTGTGACACCTGTCATATGTTTACAGATTGAACGACATATATAGAGGGGGTCTTACACAAGTAAATAAGAGATCAGATTGCTCGACATAAAATAATTAAAGTAATAGCAATTTGATGTTTACATAGCAACAAAGTTGTATTTGAACTACTTAATGTTAATGATTAAAAGAAAATAATCCTTCAACGGCGTAACATTTAGCGTTATCACCTCCCTGCACTTGTGTAGTAATAAGAACTCAAATATTAACAACGAACTTGCTATTCTACTTTTTCCATATGTTATGATATATCCATCATACATTATTTTATGTAATAGTTTATTTCAATATGTCGTCGCAAAATATTGAAAGAGATGTAATTAATAAATTGCAAACTAAAGAAACGAACCGCCAATGTTATCTCTGTCTTGCTGTTGAGGTTTCTGTTAACTTAGTTTGCTTTTATTGTATCTTTGTTTACCATATTTCAGCTTATTCCATCTTTATGTGTATCCTTTTGCCTGTTTATGTGTGAGATTATGGCACTGTGCTGTGCCAGATGATAACTTGACCGAATGAGTTCAGGAGACTTTGTGGCCTAGGAATTTCCTTAAAGAACTGAGGGATAACTCCTGAAAAAAAAACCGAGGAAACTAATCGGATCCGGGCCCCGCATAGGAATAATTGGAATCAGAAATTATAGCAATTAATTCACTGATGAAACCAGGCGGTAGCAGCCAGTGAGGTGCATAACTTTTATGAGTTGTATGTTTTTGCCTGGAATGTTTAAACCATAGACACTGGGCTCCGTGTCTCAAGGTATGTGCTTAATATAAACTACATGTGATTAAAATATAAGACTATTTATTAAACCTATAATGTAACTGATTTCACCTTTGTAATAGCTCAAATATTTTCCATTTCCGAACTTATTCACAAAGCACATACATTTTTACTAACAGAGAATATAAATCCAACAACGTTAATTTTTTAGGTATCTTTATAGTTATCTGAATGTAAGATACTCTTACACACCGAATGCTAGAATAATTGCTGAGGGCATACAAGGGAAGATGCGAGTCTAGTGAATCTCAGAGGACACGCAAAGCAACAAAGAAGCCGGGGGGGGGGGGGGATTGAACCCGAGACTTCGCTACAACTTACCCATGTTGATAATGTTTGTTTAATAAAATGGGCCACGCAAATTTGCGGACGCGGGCTTATCTCCCTTGGTTGTTGTGGGAAGAAGTTGCTGGCCGCCAGCCACTGCGCTGTCCGATCGATGCGGATATCGACCTCCGACCCTCTTGCACACAGGGGTTTAATAAAGGATGAGAGGGGGAGGGCGAGACCTTATGAATATATCACGGAGGGAATCCATGACACTAACACCCCTCCTCTTGGTCCTGCTGTCTTCTTAACCTTATAATCCGTCCCTCGCGCTCCTGCAGCATAATTAAACCACACCTCTCTGTCGATAATAATTACCAGTGGCAGGAAAGACTCTTTCAGCCACCTTCTGCAGCACCTATCCCTTAGATGTAACCATAAGGTGCGTATAATCGAGCTGAAATTTGCAAAGAGCGTATTTTGTTATTTAATTTACCTGCATTGTAATATTTGGTGCCTTGAACCATGAATGCATCTCCTGGGTTTCGTATTTACAAACGTTAAAGGGTCATTCAAACAATCGCCATAAAAAAAATCTAAAACACTATGCACGCAAAAGCAAAATGCCGATAGCAAAGTGTGTAATGGTTTAGATAATAATACAATTATTTAAAAATTTATTAAAAGTTTCATAACAAGTACAAATTTTTACTGTTCAATATATAGAAATGTTCATTTGATAGCTAGCAAGAGTTGTTACAAATTGAATAGCTAGCTTAAATTGCTAATAAAATGTCAAACATAAGTATAAGTAAACCACGAACATTTACTCGTGAACTTGAACGTTAACATATACCAGAATCCTGTCATATGAGAAAGAAGAAAAATTTACACATTCCATCAGACTTTATACCTGATACGAGTTTCCTAATGTTTCCATGCCGTCGGATGGATTGTCAAAAGTTTGCAAAATAGTCATGTCGTTGACATCCTGTCTTTCCAGCGAGCCAAACTTTCAAAGGGAAGTCAAAATGCTCTATCCTGTCAACATTAAATTTAACAAATCCCTTACCCGTTACCACAGAAACTATTGGGAAGACCTGATTTTTGCATGGTATGCTTATAAACATTTTCTCGCATGACTGATCAGTAAAGAACGTTTATTGAATAGTAAGAAAGTTACAATTATTTAAATATGATGCATTTTTTTCCTTTAAAATTTTAGGTTTATATTAATTTTTGTAAAAGATAACTGCATAGTGTTTGAAACGTTCTCATTAAATTAGTTGTTACTTAATAAAATATATTTGAAAAAAATGAGTAGGTTTTATGCTTACAAGTTTTTATATAATATTATTTTTTTCAGAAATTTCAATTAAATGAATTTTTTTTTTTAATAAGAAGTAGAGCCTCGTGTTCCTCCGGGACGGTGGACTTCCATCTCTTCCTTATAATTCTGGCATTTTTCTTATTTAATTATCGAAAAATTGGGAAACGATTTCCTCTGCAGAAAATTTTACATAGCTATTGGTATTGAACTGAGTTAACGATCCAAAATATTGTAAGAAAACTGTGTTAAATAATTTGCAAAAAAAATAAATAAATAAATAAATAAATAAATAAATAAAAAAAAAATAAAAATAGCTGTAATTATCGTGCCGCCTTAAAAAAAGCATTAAAATAAGCTGGAAAATCAAAATATTAAAGTGTATCAAACTCTAAAACTGTAATAATAATAATAATAATAATAATAATAATAATAATAACAACAATAATAAAGCACAATTTTAACTCCTCATAAGTCGGAAACAAGAAGTCGCAAAGGGCTAAGTCGGAGGAATAGGCTGGAATAGAAAGTAATTAGAATGAATTGAGACTATGGATGTGTGGGACAGCGGGATGTGCTGCTGAAAGGGGACTTTTGTGTGTTCGAACCTATGTTGCTTTCCCTTCAGTTCATCTTTAAACAGTCTAACAACCCTGCATAATATACTTTTGTTACCCTTTCCGAGAGTAATAGGCTTTTTCCTTGGGAATTCCAAACAACAGTGGCCATCGCGTTTTGAGCCGACAAAACCGTCTTTTTCTTCTTCGGCGCACTTTCACCAGTCGTTCAGTGCGCAAAAAGTTTGCGAATTGCGACTAAACATCGCCAAACATGTCTCGCATACATTTTCACGCCAATTCACAAATCGAACAGATATTTTTCATATATGCCTGCACTCGTTCAGTTGAGATGTCCGTAATCGCGGCTGACTTGCATACTTTTACTGTGCGCACTTCATTACAATGTTCAACGCTGGTATAGAGTCCATATGAACCCCATCCAACTCGGTTGTGATCTGCACAGCCGTCCATTTCTTCAAATGAAAATGTTAATACACTGCATGAAATCCCCTCCCGCCTATTTTGGCAAATGCGATAGTGATCTAGTACGATGACTCTCAAATTGTAACTATGGATTGCATTTGGACGAATCTTGGTCGTAGACCTTTATAGGAATCATGCTCGACAACAACGATGTCTCTTGATGAAATTTCATACAATATTAATCGATTTTTCTAATTAACCTCGTTAAGGTTTTCTTTATTCCAGTTTTAATAAAAATTATGGAAATGGAATTATAAAACACAGGTAATTCATTAACAGATCTGCCAACTATTTCGGATTATTACTGATTTCCACCCACCATTGTGGTTAAAAGGGAAATTATCACGGAAAATCAAAATTGTGACGAAAAAAAAATCTATATCTTTCTTACGTAAAGAGAAATAAAAACAAGTTAACCCTGCATTCTTCTATCAGCGCCAACTGACAACAATACAGGGGATAAAATCTTAACTTCCGTTTAGTACATTCGCTGTGTTACAAACATAAGACGGCGTCCTTAATATTTGTACTTAAGTTGTTTGTGTGCTGCGTTTATCTTTCAGGTGTGTAAATGACTGCAATAATAGTGAGCGAATGGTTTTCTAAAAGTACCGCTTGTCAGATCGCATCTGCCTCTTTGTAGTGCTACAAATATAACGAAAAGAATTGACCGCGCCGAGTTCCTTTACTTATTATAGGAAACCACGCAGAAATGTGGCACATAGTAATTGAGGCTACTGTTGATTCTAAGAAACATTTTCAAGTGAAATCGGAAAATTTATATAATTTTTTCTTAATAAATGCGAAATGAGATTGTTTATTACTGATAACCCATTTGGAACATTGGCAGGTCTGTATACATTAAATTTGCAAAGGAATGTTAAATACCAATCAACCGACGAGAGTTAGACGATTCACTTTGTTCGTTTAGAAAGTATTGTTTAATTGCTTCCAATTAATAAATATTACGTGCTTTGTTTAATTCCGTTTTTCATTTCTTATGTAGAAATTATTTCATTCATTATATTTACATGTGAAAAATGATTTAGTAATGTGATATAATTACATATTTAGTAAACATAAAATCGTGAAATAGTCGTTTAGATTTCGCTTTTCCCTAGGTAACTTTAATCGCCAATACCGCATAAATTTATCGATAAATTCAAACTCTCTCGTGGCATCATAATTTCTTTATGTTTTCACATAGAGCAGTGTACATGCAGATTATAACATATGCAAACTCGCTAAAATGTCGAACTATCTTTCTGCTACTTGTTTTTTGATTAATAAAATATCTGCAAGATTTTAATACAAATACAGGTCTACAGGATGTTTTAAAGCCAGCTACCTTAACCGTATATAGTAAGCATAACCCTAGAGAGGGTCCTAACAATAAGAAAAACCTCTAAACAGTATATTTTTAAAGAAATCTATTTTTATTAAAAAATATTCTTTAAAATACAACATAATTATGAGTATTAATCTTACAAATACGCATGAAACTTTTGTGCTTTCGCATTTTTCATATAACTGTTCCTTTAACCAGTTTATGAATTACAAATCAACGTTTTCTTATATGGCGGTACAGCATTACTAAGGTCGAGGTTAAATTAGTGCTCAAGCTGTCCTGGTGCTGAATAAACACATCGTTCCACGTTTATCGAATTACCTTGAAACTTTTGCTTCCTTACCTCGTCTTCAACCACTGTGAGCCGCAACCGACGATAAACTGCAGAGCTGTAGAGCAGAACGAAATGAAAATACTGCCGTGTGTAAAAGAACCTTCGTAATGAATTTATCATCACTCTGTTAACTGCATTACAGCAATAAGGTTTTATGTAAGAGCATAAACTTTGTACGCGAAATTACAGGACACACATACACAAAACACGAGGAAAATGTACGCAGAAAGGTTTTCACTAATAAATGAAGTTAGCGCTTATAAATTTGTGTATGTATGAAAATATGAAGTCCAAAGCTATCGTCAGAACCTTGCAATGTGTCAATATAAGCAATGTTACGACTAAAATAAGCATCTGAAGATATTACTTGTTTAAATTTATTGAAATTATTTTCTTCCGCTAAGCATATGTTAATACAGAAAGTTATTTTTGGCCTGCGTCCGCAACTGAGCGTACGCTGCATGGGACCAATGCCGCGTGAGTCGTCGGCTCCGTCGATGGGTAAGTTCTCCTCGCGTATTATTCGCACAACTTCCATGAATGCAAATAATTAATTTAATTTCCAATTTCTACTCTAATATTAAGATTCTCGACAGTATGTGAGCTGTTCCTGTAGACTTTATTCTTTCTCTTTGAGATGCAGAGGAGTGATGAAGTGCCTTGAATTAAAATTGTAATTTGATGAATTCTATTTCTTAGCATTTTAATTAAACATTTGGTGTGAGCATTACATGTCAATCGTGAATTTTGCACCATTCCTAAATATTGAATTGTTTGAGAGTCTGGTATGACATCTGAACCGAGTAAAATAGGACCATTTTCTGCATTTTTGTTATATATGAAAATATTTTGGATTCTGTGGGGTTCCATTTCTTCTTTCAGATACAGAATTGTAATTCATGTGCAGCCCCTGGCTTAATATAGTGATATCGTCTTCAAATTGAGTCATTGGTTTCGATTCATGTATTGAAAGATCGCGAGTCTTAAAAAAAAAAAAAATTACCAAAACACTTGTCAGCTTTAATTGCATGAGATCTCGAAACAGATTTTTCAGCAATGTTTGAACAACTTTTGTTAATGAGATAGGACTGAAAATTCTATAGTATGCATATGAAACAACGTTTTTTACTTTGAAGAACCTTTTCAATAAGCTATTCATGTTCATAGGTGTGTACACTTCTATCGATTACACGATGAAGATGTTACTTCTGACAATTACAAAAATGTACGAAGGGGTTTGATAAGTAACTTGGTGTGATATTCAGTCTTCCGATGTACTTTAAGTTCAGTCTTCCAATGTACTTTATTTTTCGACATAATCCCCTGGAAGTTTAACGCATTTGCTCCAAGGTTTCTCCAGGTTCGTGATTCCCTCGTGGACGTACGCATCTTCCAGGCGCTTAAAATACTCGTGTATTTTCTGTATGGCATTTTCTTTGACGCAAATATGTGTGCAGCCAGGAAGTTTTGAGCTTTGGGAACCGATGGTAATCCGAGGGAGTGAGGTTAGGTGAATAGGGTGGGTGCGGAAGCATTTCGAATTGTAATTCGGTCTATTTGTTTTGAGCGATGCAGCTTGAATGTACCGCGCAAATTCATGGTAAAGCAACACTTTTTGGCCATTCTCGGACGTTTTTCCACAATCGCTGTCTTAAATCTCTCCAAAAAGGGATGAGTAGTGTTCTTCGGTAATGGTTTTCCTCTTCATCAAGTAGTTCACCAAGATATGAGGACTATTTTTTTTTCAACCTCCGGCTGCTCTGCTATGTGACCAGACAAGTATAAGGAGGCAAATCTGTGTGCTGTGCTAACTGTGCTGCTAGCTCACCACAATGTTAGCCAAAGTCAAGTTTATACATCAGTAGGAGCTGAGTTATAGACATTTCAACGTGACTGGCATGATTGGTTCTCTCGCCAAGTGCGAGTTAGAAGTTTCATTACTTTTCTAAAGGCAGAAGGGAATAGTGCAGCAGAAATGCATCGCAAAATGTATTGGTGAGGGTGTTGTGCGTAAATGATGTAGGAAATTTAATGAAGGCCGAACTGATGTTCATGATGAAGGTGGGTAAGAACGCAAGTGAAGACCTTGTTCAGCAAGTTGATCGAGTGGTTCGAGGAGACGGAGGTTTATATCAGTGAGTTGTCTGGAATTTCCGGACATTTCAAGGTCAGCTCTTTACACGATTGTTACACAACACCTTGGCTATCGAAAACTTTTATAAATATGACAAATTACTTAATCTTCACGGTGACTGTGTGGAAAAGCAACTGTAACTGTATTTGACTCTGGTAATAAAGACATTTTCTGATTCACATTTGTCTTTTTGTTATACATTTCCAAAGTAGGTCGATGTTGGCCTGCGACTTCGCTTTTGCTCCAAAGTGAGCAGATGCGGCATCCATCTTGCGTAAAGTATTTAAATGTATAATTTCATTATGCAAAATAAAGTGAACCCACTCGGTTGAGATGCCCATGGCGTCTGCTAAGTCGCGCACTTTCACTCATCTAATAGCATGGACTTTAGCGGCGATTTCTGGTCTCACAACTGAGTTTGGAGCTTGTTCTGCCACACTTGAACTCATTTACTCTAAGTCAAACGGTTTCTTAGAAAGGGTATGCATCATCCAATGCAGATAAAATTCTCTTAAGAATTTCCTTTAAAATCGTTCAATCACATCATGAATTCCAATCTTACCCATTTTTCACTGTCACTCGAAACATCTGTGCTTAAACAACTGCCAAACGAGGAATTCCTAATTTTATGATGTGAATGAGGACATGAAAATAAACGTTTTTTTTTCTTAATAAAATAATATCAAAATGCTTCGTTTTCAAGTTATGTTGGTAGAAGGAAAAAATGAATTAGCTCAACTTGGTTATTTACTTTCTATGGTCACACAGTATTTTTTTTTATTTCATACCAGATGTTAAGAAAATAACAACTATAAAAACTGTTCAAAATTGCGACCGCCATTGTTAACACACAAAGTATATCGCTGTATGATTGAATGATAAATCCTTCGAAATATCTGTGATCGGTTACGAAGATCGCTTCTGCTTTTTTGACTGATGTTTCATAAACAATTTATTTATATGATCCCAAACACAAAAATCAACTGAAATTATATCTGGAGATAATCTATTTATTCAAAGTTGGACCGAAAAACAACAGTAATGTGTAGTATGATGTTCTGTAAACAGATGTGACTCACATTACGTTATGCTAGAGTTGCTAAAACAAAATGGAACCAAGATTATCGTTTGAACAGCGGAAAGCAATTTTGAAGTGATATGGAAAATGTAATACATTATATAAGGTATTGGAAAACCGAGAATGTTGTTGAGCTTCAAAGGCAATGGAGGCGTTTGTACAGAACATAACCGCCAACGCAAGTAACAATTCCATCTTAACTGCTATTCATGTACTCTATGGAAACGAGAAATTTTACTTCCAACAGGATGGCGCACCATCACCTTACCACCGAGATGTATGTCGTACCTTGATGACAATCTTCCAAGGCACTGGATAGGACAAAGTGCTCCGACTGAGTTTCCACCGCGTTCTCCAAATCTAACTCCGTTGAACTTCTACCTGTGGGGAACTCTTAAGGAAGTTGTATACTGTGGAAAACCAGCTACACTGGCAGCACGGCATGTGCAGCAATCGCTGAGAACAATTTCGCAAACGTTGCTCAATCAGTAGTTCAACGTACTCAGAAGTGTATCGACGCCGATGCTGGGCATTTTGAGCAACTGTTGTAACTGTAAAAGTTTAAGATGATTAGTGTTCATCATTTTCTGTTTGTCATGTTAACACATTTTTTTCTTTGCTTGAAGTGTGTATACATTTTTAGCACCTTCTGTTTATTCCCTTGGAGAAATGATTTCAAAGTGCTTTAACTACAAGGTGTTTTTGTTTCGTTTTTCCTTTGTTGTTAATTTTTGTTAGTTAAGATGAGATTTAAGCTGAAATCTTTTAAATTAAATGTGATTTTACATGCTAGGTGGCCCAGTCTTAAAGCTTAGATCACTTTATGATCTCAAATCAGCTATGATTTTACAGCCGGGTCTCATTAAATGTTATTAATGATTTGTAAGAGCATTTGTTGTGTAGTGTATTAATAAACAAGTATGCTTTGGAGTATTACGTTTAAAACGAGGTAAAGCAAGATGATTGTTATACAGTCTAGGTCAATATCGGTGTGCTGCAGTTAATTCGAAAGATTTTCTTTCTTTTTCTAATCCTGCCGCTAGGCGACATCGTCGTTACGGTTGTTACAGTTGATGTTTACTTGTGGTGCGAAGAATCGAAGCCTCGCTTCCATCTGCAAGAGAAGTTTCGGACTGATTAGAATCCGGTGCAGCAGAGCAAGTGCAGCGTTAAGCCTAACTGCGCAAGGAAGAGACGACAAGGGGCACACCTTGTAGCCAAGAATGTGGTGCGAAAGCAAGGCATGTTGAAATATGCAAAGTAGGAGCGTCAGTTTAATGGATTGCTCTCGACTGCTCCGGGGACACGGAACCTGCTCCAGCAGTAGCTGTGGGGGAACTTGCGTCTTGCACAGCAGGAAAATTAATAATAAATGACTTCTCAAAGTGGTGGAAGCGCTGGCGAATTTCCATGAATGCCTTGCATTTGACGTTTATGAACGGTGGAGTTTGTAGGTAGATGGATATGCAAAGTTTTCTACATTAGCTGTCAAGGGGAGGTTTCCCGTTATTGTTCCTACAGTTTACGTCCATTTACAGGGTAACGATATTTGTTTCTCTTAAAGGGTTCGGTATTTCAATTTGTGGCGAAAATGCTTTTGTGTTGACAGAGAACTGGAAAGCGGTGTGCTGCTGTTAGCCATAGAAAACAAGCATAAGGAGGCGGTTCTGCGCACTGTGCTACTGCGCTGCAACCCCGCCATAACGTCCGCTAAAACCAAATCATACATCAGTTTTAAAAAATTAAATAAGTGTAGCTTTAATATATTATTTTTAAAATGTATGAGTAACACTCTTTAATATTGGAGTACAAAACGAAAGAATATTTTTACGTTAATTAGTTCAGATAAACATTCGTATTTAAGAAAAAATTAATAATATAATGTTACAGACTTTATGTCTTTAAACCAGCTGCTAGGCTTTTGTGTACATGTATTACTTTATTTGTACAGTGGTTTAAAGTACAGGTAGCATGGTTTACTATTAGTTGTGACTTTTAAAAGTGTCAACTATCTAATTTGTGATGTACCATTCAATTAGGATTAAGATATAACAAATAAAATTAAAATTTTCTGTGTATATATTAAACAATATAAAGAACATTAGACAAATGCCATACGCTTGGATTTCTACATAATATAAGATAAAATAATAGTAACAAAAATTAAATTCCCTCCTTATGAGATAAAGTACAATAAAATAAACAAATCAGATTGACCTTACAGATAAATTTGTAGAGCATGAATAGAACGAAGGAAGAAAGGTTTCCAAGACAAATCCTAATAACTAGAGAAACATATGATATAGTTAAGATGGGTTAAAATTGAAACCAATTAAGAAGAAAAAAAAAAGAAATAGTTTATTGTAATGTGAATTGTTCAAGGTTTATGGGCCTCCTACATATTTATTACTTATTGAGTAAAAATATGCAATTTTCCAACATTTTGTTTGCAAATTCATTATGTACTTAAAAAGTGTTACAGACCACCTACTAGCTTGCGTGCTTCCCGTTTCCACTATCAATGGATACCACATTAATTAACCACACTAAACTTAAACACAACGGTGGGGCTTCGTGGCATGACAGCTTTAGCAAGGACCTGCAGCTAGGAGATGTCACAAAGTAACGCAGGTCATAGAGTATATAATGAAAAAAGTTCATAAAGCTAATGAAAAGAGCGTCATTATTTCATGTTTTTAAAAGGCTGGCTTAAATGACAGCTTCAGCATTTCTGTATTGTGCTACGTTTGCATGAAAAGGGAATGATGTTCTTATTTGCCTTTTGGGATAATTTTATGTGCTTTTTATTTTATATATTTATTTTTTTTAAGCTTCACTCTGAAAACCTAGGCTCAATATGAAATCCGAAAGCAGAGCTGTTGTTGCAGTGAGTTTCTAATCTAACATCAAATAAACGTAGTATTTGGCAAGCATTAACAAGGCAATGAGCAATGAATCCTAAGGTACATTTTGAGAAAATGTGTGCTATCCCATTGACTGCATTGGCGCCGAAGAATATAAAGATTAAGCCCGTCATTTGAATTCTTCTTGGAACAAGAAAATGAAAAGGTTCCTCTTAATATGTCATTAGGATTGAAAATTATCAGAAGAACTATGTTAAAAACAACTCAACAAAGCTGCTCGTACTGCAAATATAATCGTAAAAGATTTGCTCCGTTGTGTACATTTTTTTTGAATGGGAGTCATTGTTTGATTTTTTAGAAAAAAATCGCTATTGCGGTGTACCTATGAAAATATTTTTGAAAAATGTCTCCAAAAATATGTGTATATATAAAGTATATATATACTATAGTATAGTACATATATTATATTCATCTCTGTTAACGTTTTAGAGGCCGAATTTTTGTTTTTTCTCAACGAAGCTTTGCATATATTTATCAATTAACAAAATATTCATCGAGCTCGTTAACCAGCAAAATTGGACCATTGGAGATGGGGGTCAACCTGGATAAAAATTTTAAAACGCTCTAATGGCCACATTTTTTTGTATATTCTCAACGAAACTCATTATTTACCATGTACATAAAATAAACAAAATATCTTGTGAAAACCATGGAAATTTGGCCATTAAGAGTGAGGGTGTACCTGAAAAATGAATTTATCCAAGGTCGTCGATTGGGGGGGGGGGATGTATAAGAGGGGATTGTTATTGTTAACAGACAGCTACCCTCCTGCAGCTTCAATACCGAGCAGCAGCTGAAAAAGCCGAATTTAGGGGAATGCTGGAGAGATACGGAACGATGTACAAATCTTAAGCGATAGTGTATGTACTTGGGTAGTTCAAAGTGAACAATAAATGCAGACGGTTCGGAACAAAAAACAAGCAGTCATATGCAGCTTAAATATTAATCACGTTCCGTTTTGGTAGTTATACTGTTAAGTGCAATAGGAAACGTTAAGCTAACAATATAACACGTAAATAAAATAGAATGATACGGGAAAAGCGTATACTTTTAAGCCTGAAAGTTATAGTTTTATTAAATACATATGTATATCTATTCTCTGCTCTGCTTCTCAAATTAAACATTTAAGTTCTCAAGCTTTTACGCAATTATACGCTTTTATTTAACCTATAAGCCATTTATTTTTATATCAGCTTTTTTTAAGGATGTACTGTCCTTAGTATAGAAAAGATATTGTAAAATCATACCTTTCTGTTTTTGGTTAAAACGTTTACAGCCTCATTTTTAACTAATTTAATACTTCTTTTTATAACAAGTAAGGATAGAGAAAAATTATAGGTAAGGGTAAGTGTTTGCAACATTTTTGAAAGGTATTAAGGACAGTAATGTGAAAGAATGTGTATGTGCGGTGTAACAGAAGGAATGCTTCATTATTTAGTGAAATGCAAGGAAATTTAAAGACGAAGATAGGAATTGAGATATAAAGCAAAAAGAAATAAAAATGTTAACAGACTTTGGAGTGAAAGGAAGTAAATAATGGGGATGTATTGGGAAGAGTGCGAGAGAATGGATTTGAAAGATTAAGCAAAAAGACTGAAAAGAGATGTAAGGTTAGTGTAGATATGACAATATAAAAATGCCGATCGATGACTAGGAAGTGGGGAATGATAGACACTGGGATAGAAAGGCGTAATATTATGTATATTAACCTACAAGTTAGTTGGCATCAAGTAGGTGTTCAATTTCGATTTATATCGATTGGTTTAGTAAGGACGAAGGAATGCATTTCGGTGCTTCAGAAATCGACTGTACGGAAGGAAGGGATGGGGTGAGGGAATCATCGGGCAGCCAGGGAGTTCGAACCTTTTCCATACAAATAGATGCTAGGACAGAATCCTTTCCAAAGCTCAAGCCACCGTCACCATACACTGCACCAGACACCTCGCCTGAAATGAGGTAAAGAGCAGAAATTTCGTTGCAAAGAGATATCTCAACATTCGTCTAAGCGACCACGAACCTCCACCCCAACCAAAGATCCAAGGTCAGAATTGCAGAGGAAACCACGAGAAAACCCACAGTTATGGGGGCCGGTTCCCAAAGGATTTGAACTCGAAACCTCCAGATTGTGAACCCAAACGTTTCTGCCTGAACCAACGCGCTCGGTATTTATAAAGATAAAGATAAAGATAGCCAAAGATAAGTATTTATAAAGATAAAGATATCCCTTAAGGGCAAAAAGCCTCCTAACAAGTAGGGAAAGCAAGCTCGCTTTTTCCTAACGTTGTGAGCTTTTCCACGCTAGTTCGTATGCTGTTCAAGACACTCTGGTTTGTTCTTTGGTTACTCCTTCACTAGTTGCTTCTCTAGAGATTCTCTTTTTCTCTTCCTCTTGCTTACTTTTGACCAACCATTGAAGTGTTATGGCATATAGTTTTAAAGTGATTTTTTTTAACTATATAAGGCTTCATATCTCCAAGAGCCTCTGAATTATTGGCCGCAGATAACAGAAAGTTTGTGCAAAGAGAAGATGTACATGACTTAAATGTATGTAAAATGAAACGAGAGTGAAAAATGTGCTGTATCATATGTATACCTTAATGAACATATGTTTGATAGTCAGGCAAATAAAACAAAATATTGGCAACCACGAATAAGTGTTTTAGGAAAAATTGCATATTCTGGGAGAGTACGCTCTTAATACATCCTTCCTGCGGTCATCTCTGTTGCCATAATTTTGTAGAATTCCCTTAATATTTACTGGGTTTATACGAGCAGCAGGAAAGGCTCTTGCCAGTTTCCTCTTCTCAGCTTTCCTACCGGCTTGGATTTTATCTTCAACGTGCATCACCTCAACAGGAAGGAAACAAAACAAAACAAAGTACGTAATAAATGATCAGGTTAGCCCCTTTTGTCAGGATGCGGGCTTGTAGCCGAAGTTACAGAAAAAAACATATTGTTTTGGTTAGCTGGGAGCTGAAGTATGTTATACAAGAAGCTTCGTCATTTTTAAGGTCAAAGAACAGGATAACTAAGATCGCTTTTTTAAAGCAACTCAGAATGAACTTTTTCACGTTTTAGTCAAGAGTTTTTGCCCAAGTTAATTCACTTTGCAGCTTCATTTTATTGCCTTACGGCCAAGTTTTCGTTAACTTTTCCAATTCGCCTTGCGTCGCTGTGCAATCTTCCAGTGCCTCGAAAACGTTCTGAGAAAGGGGGAGGGGAAAAGCATCCAAAATATTTACCACAATCGTGTTACATGCCGCCTTCGATTTCCGATTTCACTATTGATTATAGCTCGAGGCGCATTTTGCGGTTCCAGCTGCAAAACAGCGCACTGAGAGGTTTGCATTAATGGGGGGAGGGAAGGGTGTTGCCGGGAAAATCCATTTGTCAAATTTAAAACGTGTCACTGACTCTCATGTGATGCCAGAAACGACCGCTCTTTGTTTTTATTGCCCGTTACATCTTGTGCCGAAGACGTAAATCTTCAGAACGGTGGATTCGGAGATAAAATGAACCAGTGTTATCATTTTCATTATTATTGTTATATTATTATTAGCAGTAGTAATGTTAGTGGTAGTAGTAATGTTGCTGGTGGTAGAATGGTGATAGTAGTGATGTTAATGGTGATGGTAGTAGTAGTTGGAAGTGTTATGGTGGTGATAATAGTAGTGGTAGTTGAGGTAGTAGTAGTGATAGTAGTAGTAGTGATGGTGGTGTTAGTAGTAGTGGTAGTAGTAGTAGTAGTAGTAGTAGTAGTAGTAGTAGTAGTAGTAGTACTAATGGTTGTGGTGTGGCAGCAATGTTTATGATAGTCATAGTGGTGGTAGTAGTACTCTGGGTAATGTTGGTTGGTAATAGTTGTACTGGTGGTAGCGGTGTGGTAGTTATAGCGGTGGTGATAGTAGTAGTAATAGTAATAATAGTAGTAGTAGTAGTGGTAATAGAGTAGTAGTAGTGGTAATAGAGTAATAGTAGTAGTAGTGGTGTTAGTAGTATCGGTAATAGTAGTAGTAGTGGTGGTGGTGTTAGTAGTATCGGTAATAGTAGTGTAGTAGTGGTAGTAGTAGTGGTGGTGTTAGTAGTATCGGTAATAGTAGTGTAGTATTAGTAGTAGTAGTAGTGGTAATAGTAGTAGTAGTAGTGGTGGTGGTGGTAATAGTAGTAGTAGTGGTAATAGTAGTAGTGGTGGTGGTAGTAGTAGTAGTAGTAGTAGTAGTAGTAGTAGTAGTGGTAATGGTAGTAGTGGTAATGGTAGTAGTAGTAGTAGTGGTAATAGTAGTAGTGGTGATAATAGAGTAGTAGTGGTGATAATAGAGTAGTAGTAGTAGTGGTAATAGAGTAGTATTAGTGGTAGTAGTAGTGGTGGTGGTGGTAATAGTAGTAGTAGTGGTAATAGTAGTAGTAGTGGTGGTAGTAGTAGTAGTAGTAGTAGTAGTAGTAGTGGTAATGGTAGTAGTGGTAATGGTAGTAGTAGTAGTAGTAGTGGTAATAGTAGTAGTGGTGATAATAGAGTAGTAGTGGTGATAATAGAGTAGTAGTAGTAGTGGTAATAGAGTAGTATTAGTGGTAGTAGTAGTGGTGGTGGTAGTGGTGTTAGTAGTATCGGTAATAGTAGTGTAGTAGTGGTAGTAGTAGTGGTGTTAGTAGTATCGGTAATAGTAGTGTAGTAGTAGTAGTGGTAATAGAGTAGTAGTAATAGTAGTAGTGGTAATAGAGTAGTAGTAGTAGTAGTAGTAGTAGTAGTAGTATCGATAATAGTAGTGTAGTAGTGGTGGTGGTAGTAGTAGTAGTGGTGGTGGTGTTAGTAGTATCGGTAATAGTAGTAATAGTAGTGGTGGTAATAGAGTAGTAGTAGTGGTAATAGAGTAATAGTAGTAGTAGTAGTAGTGTAGTAGTGGTGGTGTTAGTAGTATCGGTAATAGTAGTGTAGTAGTGGTAGTGTTAGTAGTATCGGTAATAGTAGTGTAGTAGTGGTAGTAGTACTAGTGGTAATGGTAGTTGGGAATAGTTGTACTGGTGATAGCGGTGGTGATAGTAGTAGTAGTAGTAGTAGTAGTAGTAGTGGTAGTGGTAGTGGTAGTGGTAGTGGTAGTGGTAGTGGTAGTGGTAGTGGTAGTGGTAGTGGTAGTGGTAGTGGTAGTGGTAGTGGTAGTGGTAGTGGTAGTGGTAGTGGTAGTGGTAGTGGTAGTGGTAGTGGTAGTGGTAGTGGTAGTGGTAGTGGTAGTGGTAGTGGTAGTGGTAGTGGTAGTGGTAGTGGTAGTGGTAGTGGTAGTGGTAGTGGTAGTGGTAGTGGTAGTGGTAGTGGTAGTGGTAGTGGTAGTGGTAGTGGTAGTGGTAGTGGTAGTGGTAGTGGTAGTGGTAGTGGTAGTGGTAGTGGTAGTGGTAGTGGTAGTGGTAGTGGTAGTGGTAGTGGTAGTGGTAGTGGTAGTGGTAGTGGTAGTGGTAGTGGTAGTGGTAGTGGTAGTGGTAGTGGTAGTGGTAGTGGTAGTGGTAGTGGTAGTGGTAGTGGTAGTGGTAGTGGTAGTGGTAGTGGTAGTGGTAGTGGTAGTGGTAGTGGTAGTGGTAGTGGTAGTGGTAGTGGTAGTGGTAGTGGTAGTGGTAGTGGTAGTGGTAGTGGTAGTGGTAGTGGTAGTGGTAGTGGTAGTGGTAGTGGTAGTGGTAGTGGTAGTGGTAGTGGTAGTGGTAGTGGTAGTGGTAGTGGTAGTGGTAGTGGTAGTGGTAGTGGTAGTGGTAGTGGTAGTGGTAGTGGTAGTGGTAGTGGTAGTGGTAGTGGTAGTGGTAGTGGTAGTGGTAGTGGTAGTGGTAGTGGTAGTGGTAGTGGTAGTGGTAGTGGTAGTGGTAGTGGTAGTGGTAGTGGTAGTGGTAGTGGTAGTGGTAGTGGTAGTGGTAGTGGTAGTGGTAGTGGTAGTGGTAGTGGTAGTGGTAGTGGTAGTGGTAGTGGTAGTGGTAGTGGTAGTGGTAGCACGTTAAAGTTTCTCTTGACGTTGCAATACTGGAGTCAGAAACGACACCTGGCGTTTGTCACCCGTGATGGAAAGCCTGTCAGGCAGAATGATCAAACCGACTGCCTCCCTGACTGAACTACAGAGTGATATTAAAAACCATCAATATAGTATATTAATACTGTTACTTTCTACAATACAACCAGGGTTGATAATTTTCCAATAATTAAATTGGCCTTAACGATGTCATGATAGTTATTTTCAGACCTAAACGAGTATAAACGTAAATTAAATTACCTCAGGAACACTATCAGCTTATGAGGGTAAGAGAATTTCAGACAAACAAATTGGCTTTTATTTTTGTATAAAAATTTGAAGATATTCTAATAAATTCGAAAAGTGATCTACATTTGAGGCTGTTATAATAAGTTCGAAGATAATCGAATCAGAGTCGGAATGAAAGTCTTCTTCGAATAACAGCGGAACATTTGAGTTATAACAACTTACTGTGAACCAGTTTATCGTTATTTATATATAATAAATTGTGCAATTATTGTAATTCATTACTGATATTGAGCGTTTCATTGTTGATACTATGTTCGTCTTTTAAACCGTAATGGCGTGTCTGTGTTTACTGATGTTCAAGTAATTGCTATTATTAGCATGTCCTGATCATTTGATGAGCTGCACCCTCTACCAAATTTGTAATTGCTAAGGAGTGTTTACAAGGATTTGTTACTTTTTGGTTTTCATATCAAATCCTACCTTCCCTTCGGCTTACTTTGTCCGCTTTCTCTTTCTACTGGTTTTTAGAGCAATTGTTTGTAATTTTCCAATTCGGATTTGGAGTTACGAATAGTCTGTGGATTTCTATTTTATCGTTCCTGCTTTAAAAATCGTGCAAGACCATTATCGATGTTTGAATTTTGAACTGTTTAGAAGCATTGAAAGAAAATCCTGGTAACTATCGGCAATTAATTGTCTGTCCTCTTGAAAAGCTTCTCAATACAGACGGGAAAAAATGCACCAGCAAGATGGAGTACCGCCATATTTCGCAAGACGCACACGTGAAGTATTAAATGAAAATTCCACGATAAATGTACTGGACTTAACCTTACCCCCTTAGATGAATTTTTATGGGACTACGTTAAATAAAAAAGTCATGGCTATAACATCTTCAAAAAAAAAAAATAATTTAGTATCGTGTATATATATTCTATGCACGTTAGGAAAAGTTACAGAAAATCTCCGAAAAAGAGTTGTGAATGTTGGGAGCTTATTTCGAACATTTAATAAAATGCAGTAAAGTATGTAGCTAGGTTTGTTAATATAGATATGAACTATAAAAGGTTTATTTTTAATGCCATGTAATTTCTCGGCGTATAATTTTAGAAAAACAAAAATTAACAGAAGTCGCTTAATTTGCGGAGGACTCTAAACATCTAAAAATTAATCCATCATTACATTTCAAATTCTGAAGTTACCCCAAAAGTTCCCTAAGGGAGCCCACTTAATTTATGCCCATGGGCTATTTTATAAAGGTTTCTTCCTGCAATTTTAGGACAAGTCAGCAATTGGTTTTATTGGACTATTTATGAGATATTTGCTTGTAACACTTTTTATGGGTCACCATGTATATATGCATTAACCTTTGGAATTTGCTGCAGTTTCGCGGTTCAAATAGTACAGTTTGTACATCCGCAACTGTTTGAAGTAGCTTTAGAATGTTACATAGCCTGGCTATTGACTTCCCAGCTTATGTAAAGAACAAAACTGGAGAATCTCATCCAATCATTCCTATTCTGTCACTCTGTATCGGAAGCCAATCTCCCTGAATTACTTCATAGTGCTTGCTGCACACCGACACATCGAAACAAGTATAAACAATTCACAATGTGTTATTGTAACTCATAAAAAATGTAACATGCATTTGTAAATTAGTTGCTTAGGGTGAAAGGTTTTACTTTGGTCTAATTCAGAGATGGAAAGAAATGTTGCAATGTAAAACTTTGGCTAAAAACGTCATCCGTTGGCATCATTGCAACTGTTTTTTTTTTTTTTTTTCTTATCTGAATGCAGAACCCACGCGCATGTATGATATTTATAGAGAATACCTGAACATAAATATAAGTACTCAAGTTTACGTTGGTTTCTTTTGATAAAAAAAATACGAGTTCATTTCAGGAGACTTTTATGATAAAAATACTTAAAACATACTACAATAATATGTTAAAGGCAAATGTATGTAAAAACAATTGCATGTTAAGTGCAAGGTACGAGGTAGTTTGATAACGTGCCTTTAACAAGGAGCTATTTTCACTACAAGTGCTGAATAGCTTTATTTGTTTTTTCCTGAACTCGCTTGCTCTTGTCAGTGGTTTCCGTTTTCTTTTACATGTTTTGCTTTCTTTCCTTTTGATGCTTTTACATATAAACATGTCATCGCGTAAGAAGGTTGCACACTTAATAAAATAAGCAATGCATGCAATTCATCAAGCTTTGAAAGAATTAAAAGTATGTGATTCTGATGTTTTAGAAATATGGAAATAGAGAATAAAATGAATAGATAAATATATTCTTAAATTATTATTAGAACTGAAAGTTCTCATTTCACTATGGAGGGGAAAATGTTAATGTTTTAATAACTTTGGAATAGCCTAGTGCAAATAAGAAAAACGTCCAAAAAATGAACACCCGCTAATATTATTTGTGTGAAAAGAGAAAACAAAAGTTGAAAATGTTTAAATGCTCAGAGCAGACGTTTGGCTGAATGCACGCCTGCTCAAACGTTGAACTTTAAAGAAAGTCAAAGCCTGCTTGGGCCCTGTTCCACAAAAGTACGGTCTAATACATTATAAGTGTATGATTTGTAAATTGTAGTTATTAGTAAAATTGTGTTCACAAAGCTTTCTGCTACGCTTCTACTTCACAATTTCATACTTACAAGTGTGTAAATGATTTTTCGTTGTTCTGTTCCACAGAAGTATTGTGTTAGTCGGCACTAGTAATTTGTAGTTTAGAAATAAAGGCAACTTCAAATACTAGCACAGAATTTATTATCTTTTTAATGACTTTGGGATTCAAATGGTATTAGTGAAAGTAAAATTGTGTTCACAAAGCTTTCTGCTACGCTTCTACTTCACAATTTCATACTTACAAGTGTGTAAATGATTTTTCGTTGTTCTGTTCCACAGAAGTATTGTGTTAGTCGGCACTAGTAATTTGTAGTTTAGAAATAAAGGCAACTTAAATACTAGCACAGAATTTATTATCTTTTTAATGACTTTGGGATTCAAATGGTATTAGTGAAAGTGATGATAATGAAGAGTAGGAAAATGTATAAAAAAGTAAAAATAAGTATTTCCGTACAATGATAAGGTTAAGTGCAATTAATTATGTGATGGAGGTAGAAGACGCGGGACAGCTCAGGCCTACATAGGGCTGTAAAAAGGCTTCACAGAGAAGTGTAATTAAAATACGGCTTGTGGTTACTGTTGGCGCTTCCCCGTTTCAAGCGCATATTTCAGTGCAGTTTTTTTTTTTTTTTTTTTTTTTTTTTTTTTTTTTTTTTTTTTTTTTTAAAGGTTCTTGCTACATGCCATAATTTCTTTTCGTTCTTCATTCTCTTTTAAACTAATTTCTTTTGTTACAAATTTTCCGCATTTCTGCTTATAATGAGAACATCATTGTCAAGCAATAGAAACAAATAAATAAATATAAATGATCAAATGGACTAATAAAATAAATGACCGAACGCAATCGGGAAGCTCGATTCTTTTGTTTTATTTACGGATGCTCTTTAACGTCCAGTGTCCCTTTCAATTCAAGGCGTGAAACAACCTATCAATTTTGCTCAGAGACCTCTTCTTTCAGGGTTTGAGGTCCTTTTTCGTGCTGAAAAAGTTACCACTAGACATAGACCACTAGGACCGACAGTTTACTTACCAGTTTTAATTGCCGAACAAAAGGGTGAAGTATAAAACCTTATGGGTGTTTTAAATATTAAAATAATAGCGTCCTCAACATAACATAAGTAATATCCACTAAGTGCACCAAGCGATAGGCTGTTTTCCTTCCTCGGGTTATCCCTTTAGCTGATTTCATTTCATCAATAGTTTTTATCTTTTCCTTTATATCCCATTCATTTTCTCTTTTAGGAACAGCGGAATATTATAAGGAACTCAGTATAAGAAATTAACAACATAGATAAGGGAAGTTACATTTTTGAAGCAGACAATCTTAAGAATGAAATAAACTATCGCATTCAATTTTCTTTAAAACCTTTAAGGCCTCTTTTTGTATTTTTATCACATTCTACTGATTTTATTTTATTTCGTCGTTTATCTTATTGTGCACTTCAGTTTCTTGAGTGACAGTCCATGTGTTTATTCTGTTTGTTATTTAGTTCGAATTGTTATGTGTAATTATGTGTATGGTTGATATTTTGTGTACTGTTTGTAGTTTCATATTTGTAATTTTTACATTGTTGCTACAGGAACAAATTGCGCTCAGTAAGTACAATTCATGTTAAAACTATTAGGCGGAATCTAGATACATTCATGTTACATTCGGGTCCTTGACCTCTTGGTGAAATATAGAGACATCAGGAGGTGCCGAATCTGTTCACTTGGATGCGAGCAAAATGACCAGTGGGAGGTGAAATGCTCTAGGAAGGATTTACGGGTGATATCCTATCTGCTGTCCCACATCACCGTCCCACTGTTTCCTTTAGCTAAGAGCATTACGTGAAAATAGAGTAACTGATCCACGGCTTTGGTGCCAAAGGGTCTAATGCACATCAGGACCGTATTCCACAAAAGTATGCTTGTTGTTGATTTGGTTTATTTACGGACGCTCTTTAACGTCTCAGGTTATCAGCGTCCCATTCAGTTCAGAGCGTGAAATGGCCAATAAATTTTGCTCAGAGGTCTCTTCTTTCAGGCTTGAGGTTCTTTTACATGCCGTAAAGCTACGACATGGGATCCACGGCTTTACTTCCCTTCCGAAGAAAGCCATGGGTAATATTTTTACGCCCGAAAAAATCTACCGATCCTTGCCGAGATTGAACCACGATCTTAGGTTTACGAGGTAAGTATGGTTACCACTATATCACCAGGACCGACACAAAAGTATGGTTTAATTCATTACATTGTATTGGTACAAATGCTGGTAAAGTATGGTCTTGTAACTTTCTGTTCCACGAAAAGAGTACAACACTTTTAAAATATTAGTAAAAAGTTACAAGTGACGTCATATACGACCAAGATGAACTAATAACTGTTTGCCACATGTCGCCATACTTTGCATTATGTTATGTCCACTCCTTGAGGATTTTTAATGTATAGAGGGGATTATTCATTCGTACTAAATGAGTCCTGTATTTTACTGTTATAATGATAATTTAAATACTTGTTTATGCATTTTTCGATATTCAAGCGCAATAATTTACTTTTGAGACGATGGTCCCACGCAGCTACATTTAGGAACATCAATTTCAGAATCGGTTATGGTGGTCTAGTGGTAACCTGCCCGCTTCGTAAACCCAAAACGCGGGTTCAATCCCGGCCAATGCCGATGGATTTTTTCGGGCGTAAAAATCTTAAGTGGTCCGTATTCCTTGTCATGTAAAAAGAACCTCAAGCGTAAAGGAAGAGGCCTCTGATCAAAATTTATCAGCCATTTCATGCCCCGAAATTAGCGGGAGGCTGATGACCTGAGTTGTTAATGAGCTTCCGTAAAGAACCAAAAAATATATATATACAGAGGTGCCAAAAAATTATACACTCTTCAAGCAAAGAAAAAAACTGTGTTAACATAACAAAACTGAATTCACACAAACAGAAAATGATGAGCACTAATCATCTTAGACTTTTACAGTTACAACAGTTGCTCAAAATGCCCACCATCGGCGTCGATACACTTCTGAGTACGTAGAACTACTGATTGATCAACATATGCGAAAGTGTCCTCATCGATTACAGCATATGCCGTTTCAATTTCTTCTCTAAGTGCTGCCAGTGTAGCTGGTTTTCTACGGTATACAACATCTAAGAGTCCCCCATAGGTAGAAGTCCAACGGAGCTAGATCCGGAGAATGCGGTGGAAACTAAATCGGACCTCTTCGTCCTATCCAGTGGAAGATTGTAATCAAGGTACGCACGTACATCTCCGTGGAAATGTAGTGGTGCATCATCCTGTTGCATATGGTACCACGAGTCTCAAATTTGTCTCGAATGCGTGCAATTGTTACTCGCGTTGGCGGTTCTGCTCTGTACACACATCTCTATTGCCTTTGAACTTCAACAACATTCTCGGTTTTTCAGTACCACTTCAAAATTGCTTTCCGCTGTTCAAACGAAAATCTTGACTTTATTTTGTTGTAGCAACTCTAGTATAAGTAATATGAGTCACGTCTGTTTACAGAACATCATACTATAATCTTGGTTTCGTTTGTTCATTCTATTACCCGTCACGTAGCAACGCTATCATAACGTATGTGATTCACATTTGTTTGCAAAACATCATACTACACGTTATTGCTGTTTTTCGGTCCAACTTTGAAATATATTAAATAGATATCTATTGTGAAAGTGTGTATACATTTTTTGCACCCTCGAGATGTAATCTGTAGTTCCTGAAAGAAATGAAATTAAATCGAGGTTGGCTTCTACACTTTCGTAAGGTTGGGTATTTTTACGTAAATCATATCATTTCAATATTCACATAAAGTATATCTGATTTGAGGGCGAAGAATGAACTGGAATGACTTATTGATGATATTCATGCAATTGCATGTTTTTTTATTGAACCGGCCTATTTTAAAACTGGTCATCTTTGCGTTTCAGAGTACATTCTAATGAACCTAGATTAATTTTGCATACGTTGCAGGATTTTGCTTATAAATGCGCGTTTTTGTTCATTTTGCATGATTTCAACATTTTCAGTTTTTTAAAAATTATTTTTAAGCAATACTTGCTTCTCGGCGAGAGCTTTGTTTACTCTTTTGATTCCGTCTGACTTTCACTTGGTTTGGTCAGTCTTTTACCAGGTTCAACGGCTTCGAAGTTGGCAACCCTGTGCTTGACTTGCTGTCGCGCTAAGAAACTGCTGTTTCGTTTTCATTGTTCATTCCTTAGTTAGCATCGAAGCGATAAGACAAGTTACAAGCTAGTGAAAAATGCCGAAAGAAGCAAGCAAAGCAGTGTAGTTTTGAGAAGTGTTTTTATGGCTACTTTGAGACACGTTTTCAACGCCCAAAGAAAAGTTATTGCTTAGTTCAACATTGAACATTTGGATGGACACTTTTTTCCGATAAATCTCACACTATAGATGGAAAAATTATATTTTACACGGTTTGGTTTTCTGCATACAATGATAAAGCACTTGGAGAGCGGGCAGCCTCTTTGAGAAGCTTCGGTGCTGGTGGAGGAAACTGCTGGCATTATCAACAAGATACGGGGATCGCAAAGTCAACTAAATGTGGATAAATTGGCAACTGTACTTAAGAAAAATCCAGTGTTAGGAAAACAAAAAGAAATGAAAACGGTGCCTGAAGGATGTGGCAGTAATTTAAGCCATAAAGAACTGTCAATATTGTCACACTTTATATACTCTTCTGTCATGTTCCGTAATGTTAAAACCTCCTTTTTAGCATATAAATTAAGGTTTAGTGACTAGTATATGGTTATGATAAAGGCCGGAAAGTTCGGGTATTTATTTTGGTTAAAATAGGCAGGCAAAAAGGCACTTAAAATACTGAAAATAGGCAGTAATATAATTAAAACAGACATTATATTTAAGACACTTAATCACACAATTAAAGTACTTAAATATTTTTCTTGGTTAAAAGCAACAACAAGATATTTTTTCAAGATATCAACTATCATTATGAGACGCATGTCATCATGGGAAAGGAACGTTCTACTTTTACTGAAGTGATTGGAGCACATTTAAAACAAATTATTTCAGAAGGAATACCAATTACAACAGAACATTCACCTTTCAGAACATCATGGAAATGTTAATCAAGACAAAGTAGTTTTTAATAGTCCTGGCGAATGAGCAATAGATGCGCAGTGGTTTCAGTGGAATCAGGTTAGTATCTCTCTTCCTTTCGTACTGAATACATTATAGATTCGTTTTGTTACACAGCTCTCACCTTTCTCGCTTGTAATTGCTTGCTGCATTTATGTAGCTGAGAAGTTACTCCCACCACACTAGAATTGTCTCGCGTAAGTCATTCGCAGGACTATTCAGAACTGCAGTACTTCCCTCACCCTCTCTTATTTTCTGGCATTTGTATACCCAAGGTAACCGTGCATTCCTTTAATTAATGAAGTTTCTGCTATTTAAAGAACGTAAGTGAATGGCTCGAGGAGAAAGTTTTTGACTGCTTGAAAATAAATGTATAGCAAGCTTTTCTATTTGTGAGGCAACATGTTTATAAATTTATAATTTTTTTCTCTTTGATATATTGAAACTCTTTATGTGCTTTTTAAAATGCTTAAATAATAGCAAAAAAGTCCATAATGATTCAAAACGGGCATAAAATATTTAAACCTTAAAATTGGCAACAGAAGCTAAAAAGGCCAATAATAATAATAATAATAATAATAATAATAATAATAATAATAATAATAATAATAATAATAATAATAATAATAATAATAATAATAATAATAATAATGATCCAAACGACTCTAAATGTACGGAAACGTTCATTTCTATCTGACTCTTAAATATATCCACCCAGATAGAAAAGGCATTTTGTGCAACAATAACTTTCGGGCTATGGTTATGACTATATACAATTTAGGAAAAAATCAAGTTATTGCAGCGCAAATTATGACAAATGAAACGTTAGATTAATCTGTAATGGGAAAATAGCATAAAGTACTCAGTATTGTATTTGTTTATTCTTTTCATAATTAATTTATGGTTATTGATGTCTAATTTTAAAATTTATGTCATGTTTCACTGCAAGTTTTGCCACTTTTTGTAGAATGCTATTTCGATAGTTTTTTCGGCATTAACACCCTCAGTCTAGTGATGGTGCAGATGATGGCTTAAGATAAAGCGTTTCTCATGCTGAGGAACAGTTGAAATAAAGACTTGATTGTAATCGATGTCCCCTTGACCATAAGCCGATACGGGCTTTAGCAGTAATTCTTCTATGTCTTTGTTCTGGCACACTCGTGTTGTAATGTACACTCCAGGAGATGAACAAGTCTTGGTGTTGCGGAAGAGCATCAAGTCAGATCAATACCCTTTATCCTATTTTTGTCCGAAAGGGCGCATAACAAATGGAACAGCTTCACGGCCTGAATTCCTTTTCCAGGAAGGGAAGATACATCGATTTTCCGTGCTTGACGTCATTGCCAGCGACAGTTGTGGGGTGGAGCGTAGCTTACGTAGGTCACGTGGTGTATACGTCACACTTTGGCAGTGACTAGCGCATTTGTTTGTCATTTGTTCAGAATCAGTTTTGGACATTGGCCGATAAGTTGTCTTTACGTCTGCCTCGTGAGAACAGTTAGAAAGCT
Source organism: Metallyticus violacea (assembly GCA_030762175.1). Taxonomy (NCBI): domain Eukaryota; kingdom Metazoa; phylum Arthropoda; class Insecta; order Mantodea; family Metallyticidae; genus Metallyticus; species Metallyticus violacea. Next base: position 69,796,484 of record CM060845.1, read on the forward strand.
ACTCGAACCAAGGAATAGAAGGCCGAGGTTAAAGTTCGCCGACCACGTGAACTCTGTGCAGACTTGGCTCTTTATAAGAACAACTGCATTTACCAGACCCCAAATCGAGAAAAAATGGTGGCCGAAGTCGCCCTACTCTGCCAATAGAAAGTACGAAACTTTGTACGCAGTATTACGGTTATAAGATGGCATTATTTATCATTAGAAAATATTTCGATGGTTTTTAAGAATCTGAAATTGTTTACAAACAATATTGCTCGCGCAATATGTATTACAAATTTCTCTTAAGGTAAGCACAACTCTTTATAAAATAACCAACTTCCAAATTACTGAACCGTTTAAAACTGATCCTCATAGATGGAACAGAATCATATTTATCATCGTCTACTTTAATGAAAAGAACATAGTCTTCCTTGGCAATAGTTATAAGTTTGTGTATCTGTTTAAGCTTAACATCACTTGCAAAGGAGTCAAAACATAACATCCTGCTCACACCATTCATTAAAACTCTCTTCATCTCACTCCAAAATCAACTTTATACGTTCTCCCGGCTTTTTTCTTTTCTTTAATTGCTAACCTTCACTGTCACATATGATGGTAGATTAGAGAAAATGGCACAAGGAAAATGTCCTCCCAAACCACTAATTTTAGTACGACATGTTTAATACACACTACAGTTTCATCATTAACTTCAAAATTTGTATGGTGTCCTGTACTCTACTTTAATTAAGTACTGCTGTTTAGGAAATGTAAATGTGGTATTATGCGGACCACTGCCGTAATTAAGACATATCAGAGAAACCCCATGTTGTACAAGCACTTTCTGTTAAAGTTCCTGGTGTGATTTCATTGAATCAGTATTAACTTAATAAAAAATAATCACACTACTGCTAATTTACTTCCAACTATAAACCACTGTAATAAACCAGGCAACTGCAATAAATCAAATTAACAAAGAAATGTAATTAAATCACGGACCACATTTTCCACCATTATATCTATATCGATACCTACACTGGGGTGTTGTAAATGTAGTAGATCTTGGTTCTTTGGAGCTGTAATCTCCTGGAAAGCTGGAGATTCACTCCAAAGAGGGCGAAATTTAGTTGATTTATTTATTTATTTATTATTTTTCCCTGTCATCAGTAATTATAACAACTAAACATTTATATTTGTCACTATTATTTAATCACTCCTTTATTTTCAATAATTAGATTTTGTTTTTCTCCTTCTATTACTATATAATTATATTTTTAAAGTTAATATCTAGGCCCGCTTTTTCATACTCTTCAATAGGTTTCCTACTCATATATTCTAGATCATCAACCATTACTATTTGTTCATGTGCAAACTGCAAAGTGTAGATAATTATATCATAATCTTGATTCCCATACCTCCGCAATTCTTCTTCCAGACATTTAAAGACTCTTCAAGATATATTTTGAACAATGTTGAAGATGAACAACATCCCTGATGTAAGCCTGTGTTAATTTGGAATATGATAAAGAAATAAGAGGCGCATAAAGAAGGGGAAATTTGGAATATCGACTCTTAACCCTATATTATGGGATAAACAGATTAATAAAGAAATAAAATATCAAATTTATAAATCTATTCTTTAAAGCATGTCTTTATATGGTGCAGAAACACGGCAAATGGATTTTGGCAATGGAAATAGTCAGCAAGGGTGTCACGAAGAGATAGAATGAGAAATTATATAAGACAAAACGAGAATTAAAATAATATTGTGGAGGATAGCCAATTTACTTGGTATGTTCATTTAATGGGTGAAGAAAGATTGCCAAGGACGATTCCACTAAGAAGACGGAAACGAGGAAGGTCATAGACAACGTGGATAAAGGGCATCCAAGATGAAATGGAGAATAGACATCTAAAAGAAGAACAATGGCTGGACCAAGATTAATAGTTTTTTTAGCAATTCATGTCATTTATAGTTAATGATATAATTATAAATGTGAAAAATGTATTTTGTAAGTCTGTAATTGGCTGTCAGATGATGTTGATACAGTGTAAATATTCACCACTGATTGTGGTCGAATCTGACAAATTTCTTGCCGATAATTCTCTTCCTGAAGAACGTTGTATGTTATAAATAGCGGTGGAAGTTGCCTTAACATCGTCAATACAGAGAAGCTGACCCTGTCCTCTCCTAGTAGTTTAGCAGCAGGTTTCTGCATTGCTGCCACAAACTCTAACCTGCTCCCTCTGACGTCATGTACCCCAACTTGCGTCAGGTTTATGCTAATATCTTTCTAGCAACATCTCATTCCTGCGTCTGATTATTTGGATACACGTTAATTGTTCCACAAATGTAAAGCTTTCACTTTGAATGGCAAACATAGTAAGTCAAAACCGTTCAAGCTACAGTTAAATCATTTTTCCTACTACACCTACAGGCTTTGTTGACAGTAGAGCGTCAACCTGAGACACTGTTTTTCTGTGCTCGTTTTTACAGTACTTCTCATTAGTTGTTTAGTGGCGTGCGGTACTCACTAAAACTGCCTGAAAACAATAGAAAAATCAATTTGAACTCGTGAAAAAAAATGAGAAATAAACATTGTGAAAGGAACTATGTAACATTAAAACACCTACGCACTTAATATACTTTCTAAATCAAACATTAAAATCAGTATTCTCACTTATTCAAACATCTAGCGAAATCCAAACTTTCTTATCTAATATAGTTTCTCGTATGGAAGCCAACAAATGTTCATAGCAGGGCTCTATTAAGACATAGGGGCTTGGGTTCATATCCGGCGTGTTGGCTTCCTTCGGAAGGGATGTAAAGCCGTTGGTCCCGTGTGGTAGATTTATTACACTTAAAAGAGCCTTAAGCTTGAAAGAAGGGGCCTCTAAGCAAAAATGTATCGCCCTTTCGCGCCCTGATTTGAATGGGACACTGCTAGTCTGAGCTGTTAAGATCATTATTAAAAATAAATAAATAAATAGCAGGGCTGTGAATGGTGTCTGTATGTACATAGTGTAGACATCATTCGTCATTTCCACGAATTCCTTAAAATATCTATTTTCAACCTTTTCAAATGCTATATCGGCTAATATCAACGGTATAATATACAAACAATTGAAAATTTCTGCCCCATTAGCGGAAATATCAGAAGTGCAAGACTTGTTTTGGCCTGTATTAAAAATAAAGTTTCTTCTAATGAAGTGCTCAATACTGTTTTGCTAGAGCACAAATCCTCACGTGCCAAGAATTACTTTGTTTAGGTATGTTGACTAACTCACCCTTTAAACTGTGTAAGTCGGATGGGATGCCGCCAAGCAATACCACATGCACAGCTACACTGTGGCGGATTGCTTGGTATCCAGACCCAATCTTGCATTTATAAGTACGAAAAGAATAATTGTCCCATATTTCCATGTAAACTATCACGACTAAATATTGAACGTATGGTTGTTTAAAGTTATATTAACAAATTCTGGAGCGTAGTCTCTTTTAATTTCATAATTCAAGTGTTTTATTATTATTATTATTATTATTATTATTATTATTATTATTATCGTCATCATCTATGTACTATTTGAGAATGTTAAAAGGAGCTGTGTGTAAATAAAATAGTTGCATATCAGATCTTTTTGGCAACGTACAAAAAGTTTCGTTAAATCCTGCAAAGAGAGCCAAAGGAATCTTTCTTTGTAATGCATGGACAGATCAGCATTGCTGTATAAGTTGAGGTATGATTCAAAATTAGCATTGACACGCTGTAAGCATCTCTGTGGTTCATTTGATATTTGATAAGTGTGTCTGTCCACGTAAGCTACTGTAATGGAGTTCACAGGTGCGAGTCCTGCTCAGGTCAAGCTCCGTTGTCAAGGTTGTTATGCGGGATATTTTCTCGGCCCTAAGGGAAAATGTCGGGTAGGTGGTCCCCGGCTAATCTGGTGCAAATTTCATACTCCCCGGTACAGAAACCTGTCATTGTCTTGTTTCAAAACGTGGTGTACAAATAGTGCATTATATGAGTGCTATGTCATCACTAGGTAGACTTTTTGTAGCCTCAGGTTTGCATCGAAGAGATTCAGACATTGAACCTTAACGCCGTAGATTGTCTCTTCCCATGTGAAGTATCTTGTTGGACGATGCACCACTGCAAAGTGACAACTTCGTCCAAATCCTCTTTGCTGTGCTCGTTGAACGACTGGATAACACTATCAATATTGTCTGGCGATCAGAAGAAGGCAAGCGACAGGAATGTGCTATGTAAACATTGTCTACCCTCCTCGCCATGTTCATGTATAATAGTGGCTATAAAAATAAACAGTGTTTTCAGATACTCGCCATGGTTAGAAGTTTGATTCAGAGAGGTTCTCATTTTCGCTGCTCTGGATCTCCGTACTTGGATATCTTCTACCGAATAACAGTGTTGTCTATTGACTCTTCCACCAATTCATCCTTTTGCTGAAACTCATACTCGAGCTTCTTAAAGTACCTGATATAGCCGTCCCAATCAGTGTTGTAATAGAGTGCACTGCATTTTCACACACTTGCTCCAGATTTCTTAAAGTCAGGTAGTTAGTTATGTTCTCTTACATGTCGTTTTATTGCTGCCCATGCAAGTTCTATAGCGTTCAACTCTCACGTATAAGAAGGTAATCTAAGAACTATAAGTTCATGCATTTCAATTACTCTGTCATAATGATACAATTTTACTGTTGACTTTTTGAATAAGTTCAAACAAATCGCCCTTCCACGTTATAGCAGAGCTATTGTTGTTCACCAACCACTCCTTGGTTCATATCATTCTTCCATCGGGGCTCATTTTCTTGCATGCTGTGATATGAAGCACAATAACAGAATGTATTAAGTAAAAGTTTCTCCTCCAACCATTTTTGGAAATTTGCTCCATTCCTTTGGTCATGATAATCCCCGCCAGCAAGTTCCGCTTTGAATATCAGAGAAATTCCAGGCATGAAACCTTCATTGCTGCCTGCGTTTACAAGAGTCAGGCGGTTCGAGGAGCTGGTGCTTGTCGTAGTCCTATAGACATCATCACTCTGCCAGCACTTTCCAAATGTCAAATGGTTGTCCACCCACGACTCATGAATAAATGACGTTTCTCTCAGCTTTTCTATATCCGTTTATAGTTCTCAGATATCTATCTCCAGTTTACTATGTCTGGACGTTCAGTAATTTTCTCTTGTTCCATTTACATTTGGAGCCCATATCGTCAATAATTTCCTGAGGTGTCTTTTTTCCGTGAAATTTTCCCCCTAATTGCTGCAATGCGGACAGTTGACACTTTATTTTGAACTAAATAAAATCCAGAATTACGTTTCTAATTACCGATCTATCAAAATAATCGCAATGGAATTTATATTCCTCAGTACGCGACCTCTTTTTTACTGGGTTGTCAGTAATTTTTCACCAGCTGTAGCTATTTCCTTATTCAGTGCGAATCGATATCTTACAGTAATTTGCAACACGTAAATTGCATTTTGATATTAAGCAATTAAGTTTGCTTCTTCGTCGCATTCTTTAATTACCTTTGTTATTACCTCCCTTGCAACAGTTCGCCCCTCCTTTCGAACCGCAAAAAAATAAAAATTAACAAACATAATTTGTATTATATAAGCGAAAAGCGCGAGTACCAGATAATGCGATATCACAGCAGTTTACGAGTATGTAGCAAATTCTCCTCACTTACTGCTTCTAATCGTAGCAACATGTTTACCTCTACACTCTTCGGGTAGAGATAAACAGTTCAAGCCCCCCTCGCACTTGCCTTCTTCTGATCGCCAGACTGTATATAGTTTATTTTGAACCGTAATGATTGAATAGAATTGAAAAACCCAAAATACAGAACCTTAAAGTCGAGGCTGTTGGAGTGACTGCCTTTTGAAGACAACGTTCCAAGGAAAAGTTTGCTTTGCTGCTTTTGACTCACCACGGAACATTTGGCGTTACTTTCTTTTGATTAATGGCTCCTGGGTTTCTCCAGCAACGCGCACTGCAGGTGGCCACGTGGCTGTCGTCCACAATGAGCTCTCATTTGACAGCGCGTTGATAACACTCATCTCTACACAACGCATGTTATCGCCATACTGTGCACTTATCTAGCGCGCATGCGCGATAATCCAACTCATGCCATATTTTGGATTGTTTGTTGTTTAATTTAAGGGCACTATTTTAACATCTCATGGAGCAAAGAGTTTATTTAAGATAGAGACACACATTTGAAGGTGCACTGTTGGTTTTATAGATTTTAAATTGTGGAAAATATAAAATAAGGCTGATTCCTTATGTTGCAACCCTAACACTGAAATAACCTAACCTAACCTAACCTAATCTAACTTAACTAAACATTCGTTTGCTCAATTTGCTTAGGCTAGTCTTCTGCATCGGCTGATGCATATGGAATGAAAAGGTAAAGGAAAACGGCGTTGCAGTAATTATCCTTCCAATTGGATTATGAACCCAGTTTCACATCATTAGAAAGCATGTTCACACGAAAACTTAAAAAGTAAATAAAATGTGAAAGAGCATAGAAACTCCTTCAGTGGCATCCTCAAAATAACTGCGAAAATATCCTCATCCATTAGAACTTTCTCACAATATGGAAAAACTACATTAAACAAACGGACAAAATACAGAGTCCTCATTCCGTTACGCAATTGGAATTGGAATTTGCCGCTGGAAAGTTACTGTACTCAAAATGCTTGCCCTCCGCTATGAGACATTCTTTTGAAAGGATTTTAGACACACACCCTACCGAATATTGTGCACTACCTCCCAGATATTTTGTTTCAGCTCCTCCGTGGAGTTTATTTCAGGTAATTTTATATGGAAGCTGAGTGTCTTTTGCGCACTATAGGCAAATATATACCAATTTGCTGAGTTAATCGGCGTTAAAGACGTTCAAGGAGAAGTTTGAAGTCGATAGGGTATATTATTCAGCTTCTCTTCTGTTAAAACTTTTAACCAATTCCAGATATTGCGATCGAGCCCAGGAAAAGCTTTTTTTTAAATATTCCTTCAAATCCTATCGATCCTGCTTACTAGGCACCAGAAACTTACCATAGGAGAATAATTTTGAATTGATCGGTGATGCTGGTGAATATTCGTTAGTGAGTAGAATGAAATATGTTGCATTATGTAGAACTAAGTAGGTGTACTTCTTGCAAATAACTCAAGGCGAGAATCACATGTTCATTAAAATACTTAATGACTTTAACACAAAAATGCTGTCTAACTGAAGGAAAATAGCCACTTTTTAAAGCTTGTACACAGAATGTCAAAACTTTGGGGAAGCATTCCTTACATATAAAGGGTGCAAATGTGTTATATGAACGTTGGTATGGAAATGTTTTATTTGTCGTTAGAGCCCTTTGTCTACAACTCCACTTACTAGGGGTGTGTGTGTGTGTGCAAGCTCGTACGCCAGCCTAGCTGTCCTGTATTAGTTGCTTAATTCGTACTCTAGGCAAGCGTTCGCTTTTCTCTCTGGTTAAATGGGGTAACTACTCTTAGTACCTAGATTCACAGTTGTTGTGGTCGTTCTGTACCACGTAGACTGCTTGTTATGTTACTTCATTGCTGGCAAGCACCGAGAGTGTAGTGTCAGTTGTGTGTGTTTACGGACCTCTATCCTGGTACAGTAAAATGAGACATTCAAATGCGGAGTCATATGATCAATGGATTAACCGAAGCTGTAGAGAGTTTCGTGCTCGTATTTGCAGGATTTCATACAGTACGAGATACTCCAAGGATGCATCAACGCATTAGGGAGTATATGCAATGGCGGGTTGAGCATATATTTTTGAGCGCTTCGTGTGATTTTCTGTTTCCCTCAGTTCTATTTTTTAATATTCTGCTATGCAGTGCAGTGTAGTTAAAGTAGTCTAATAAGAAAGTCTTATTTTCGTAGTGCCTAAAGATTCTGAGATGTAAATAGTTGAATTTTGGTAAAATTATTCTACCGAAAGGTGAATATCTCCTTTAAAAGTACTCTTTTAATCGATGGAATAAGAAGTATCTTCCCGGCCGATGAATTTAACCCTTTGCATTCTTTTCAGCAAGTCTTAGCTAACTGCACCTCAAGTAAGTTTGCAGAACTTTCATTGTTTTACTCAAATAAGATTTGCATTTTATATTTCAAGAAAGGTTTCGACGTAAACGATTATTAGCTCGTGCATGGTAACAGAAGCCGGTTTTTGTCTATCGCACACAACTGATTACCGCTGAAGTTTTGGAAACATGTGTTGTAATTCTGGGAGATTTAACTAGCACGATGAAATCTTCTGGGCTCCTCTCCATAGCGCATTGTGTGTTGGCATCGCCGCATCATTGTTCATGAAAGCGTAGAGTTACACAAACCTCCACCCGGCGCGTCACAAAGAGACCGGCCGGCACGCATTACAGCCTTTTCCACTTGTAAAGCGATAGAACGCTGTGACATTTTCGTTACTGCAGTGTCCTGGTGCGTTACATGCTTAGCGTTTCAGACTCACTTCGCGTATTATGTAAAACTCCCTTGTTTATTGTTAAGCAGCGTTTAGACTGGTAATAAATCATACTATTACAAAGAGTGTTCTGAATTTCAAAAGCTTTATTGTAAATCTTCTAACTAACTTTACTTGTATTACTATGATTGTTACATCTTAACCGTTTTATATGCATGCCTAATTTTTCGAATTAGTATCAGCTCTGTTGTATTTGTTTATCATTAAAATTTAGAATTTTCGCTTAGTCCCCCTTTTTTAAGATTAAGTGAGCTGAAAGATGTAAGTTATGGGACCGGGAAGAAGACAGAAGAAGATCAGTTATCTGGAAGATATAAGTGAAAGAGAGAGAAGAAAGAAGATTAAGGGGTGTTGAAGATGTAAGTTATGGGACCGGGGAGCAGATTGAAGAAGGAAGTTTACTGAAGAAAGAAGAATACAGAAGAAGCTTAATTATTTGGAAGGGGTAAGTTAAGGAACCGGAAAGAAGATGGAAGATTAAGGAATGTTAAAGATGTAACTTATGGAATTGGGAAGAAGGTAGAAGAAGGAAGGATATAGCAGTAGATTAAGCAAGCTAGAAGATATGATTTCTTTAGTTAGGGGAGGAAAGTGCTGTTATTAACACCTCAACCGTTCGGCTTCCAACAGAACATTTTTAGTTTAGACAGATAGCTTGGCTACCAGCTATTGGTTAAGTTTATTGATTTCCAGTAGATCTGTAATCTTATTTAATTTAGTTTTTTTTATTAGTGAAATGTTTAATTTTTATTTAAGTTATATTTTTAATTTGGTCATATAATTATAGATTTATCTGTAAAATTACTATGTATCGTGGGGAAAAAGAACATTTAATAAACAATTAAATTTGGAAATCCAGTCCCGGTACAGGTAACAATGTGCCGGGATGGAGTATCACAGATTTTATTTTATTTTTAATCCTCTTTTTTAAAAATGCTTTTCTGCATTTCTGTTAACGCGCCGAACGGGATTCGTCGAAATCCGTCATTGTGATATGGCTAATGTGGAGGAAATGTGGAAGTAATGTAAATAAATCCTGTTCAGTTGTACAACTATAACAATGACCTATGTATACATTTTTCTCCACGTTCCTTGTGCTTTGAGTGCGGATCGACAAAATTGTGTTTCCTGTAAAGTGCTCCTGACGTACTGCTTCCAACTCTTCAGACTAATAACTTTTCTCCAATTATCCTTCACTATAGCTTGGACATAAACTGCATTAAAGTTGCAGCACAGAAATGAAATGTTTTCATCAAAAACGAATTCCTCTTTCCTCGTAACATCCTCAACGTATTAAGTTCTTTGGATAACTTTCCTTAGAGCATAAAAAGCTAAGCCTGCAAAGTTTAACGCTTTCTTCCTCTGATTGGAAGAGAAGTGTAAAGCGCTCCATTTGCAAAGCCAGGATAAAAACACCCAGTTAGAAATCAGAGCACCTTTAGGAGTGATGACATCATGGGAGCAATAGCGAACTTACTATATCTTGTGCGGTCTTGTTCGAACTCCTGTTTACCATTTACCTAATATCCCCTTCCCTTTCCCATTCTCATCCTCGTGTTCACACTGGAAGCTTTTGTTAACTGTCTTTTTTTTTTCTATTGATTGGAACAAATAAGGTGCCTTCCAGAACTAACGTGAATAATCGTTTCCAACTTGGGGGAGGGGGTCTGTCTCCTAATGTTCTCTGGTGATAGAGAGAGCTCTGGATTCATTGGTATAACACGTTTTAGTCATTATTCTAAATTTGTAGAACCGCAGTTCTCTCGTTAGCCTGCCCCAGTGACCACAATAGTTTGGAGGTTTGTAAGAATTTTATGTTATTGTAAACTTTTAATATTAAGTTGCTGGTTGGTTTTATGGTAATAGGAACTTGTGTACATATAATTTTCAATTTGTTCTCAAAGCAAGGCGAAACAAGTGCTCTTTAAAAATGTTTGAATGAATGTTTTATAAAATATTTAACTATATAAGCAATAATTGCTTTAAAATATTTACTAACTTCAATATGTGAAACTAAGTTACATTTTCAAAGTTATGTAGTTGAGTGCAAGATTGTGAGTGAGCTAAATTTGGGTTGTTTGCAGGTTCATTGTGGAATAAATTGCAATAATTTGTAATTGTCTTCTCCCGTGTTTGAGTTATCTTTCCCAGGCCATATCCTGGGAATTTCCTCTCTAGCATACTTTCTGTGTTTTACTGTTGTCCAGTCATCAACTAGAAGGTGTCATTGCCACTATTATAAAGAAAAACAAGGTCAGGTAGCAATATTCCGTTCGGCGCGTTAACAGAAATTTGCCATTTTCTCTCCCTCTCGCCTTTTATTTTGTTATGCTTTGTTTTTATTGCAGGTCTCTGATACTGGTTGTTGTTGTAAATACTATTTTGCATTTACAAAAACTTCCCCTATCCCAGGATACCCGCCCTCCCCCACTTTCATGTAAAAATGTATAATCTTTTGGCATGGATAGGTTATCGGTGGAATTCGATTGCCCATTTAAGCTCATCATTATTGTCCAACAGGATAATCCTCATGCGGTATAATTTTAGCAACATAACATTGCACCATTATTGATTTGTTCTGTTCTGCAGCGAGTTAGGGCCGTTGGTAGTGTGATTACATCTTCTCCCCTGGTGTTTTGGGAGTTCAGTCATTAATTCGTAGTATGTGTTTGTTGTATTTCTATGTAATTCTCTATACCACCGAGTATAGGTCTTGCTCTAGTTTTTTCTGCGGTGTTTATGGGCTATGGGTATGTTTTATATACACTAATAATTAAAGCTATTCGCCTCTATATCATTTGAATGTTTATGTTGTATTGAAACTACCTTTTTTGTTTAGCTATTTTTTAAACACAAACGATAATTTCTCATGGAAAGCAATTGTAAGAACTCAAAATTTTCCAGTAAAGAAAAGCAAGATAAATGTTTTTTTTTGTTTATTTATTTGTTTATTTTTGAGCGGACTCTTATTAAAGGATTAGAGGATATTGTTTTTATAAGATTCACAACATTTTTATTTTTAAAACAGCTGAAAGGCGTGCGCTAATGAATGCATAATATTTGATCAAGGAATAGTTTTTTATTATTATTATTATTTTTTAACTGTCATATAGGGAGTCGTCTACAAAATGAAATTGGACCCTGAACAGCATGCAAATTAACATTAAATTTGTGTGAAATATAAACGAGTTCTGAAGAAAAGACCTCTACACCTGTTGATGTTACATCACAAATTCCGGTTTATTTATCCCTCTAAGAACGACATCGAACAAATAAAGTTAAAACGACAACTCTTCGATCGTAGAGAAAAAATAAATCGTTCTGAGGTGAGATTTGGGGGGGGGGGGTTGTCAATCGTAAGTAGCTTATTTTTTCCGGGAGTTTAGATATTTAATAAATTCCAGAAAGATACAATAAAATATCCGATCATATGGGCAAAAAGATACTTTAATACACACATGTAATGCAGACAAATTAATTCTTCTAATATTTATGTATAATAGGTAATTAAATTGCAGTTTAAAATATTTATGACTTGTTTTTTATGTTTTACACGCTTCACATTTAGTTTACCAGGCTCATGGAAACAACTCTGCACTGTCCAATACTGGGCTGGCCTAAGCAACCATGACTATAAACAAAGGAGGCGAAGCTTGTAAATGAAATGATGCAAGTGATTTCGATATGCACAAGACGGAGCAGGCATAGGAGAATTTAACTTTTATTGTGCAAACCTTTATTTAAAAAAAAAATCGACAGCTTTTAGTCCCTTTATTTCCCTTGCTTGCGTTCTCTTCCACTTAATTTTTTAACCCAGCATAGAACAGCATAGTTTTTATAAAGACGTTTATTTTATCTAGTGCGATCCTGTTCATGGCTGTGAAAGTATAATTGCAATGTTGTAAAATCAAGATGCCAGCCAGTAATGTGTCGTGTTTTCAACGTTTTACTTTCTGCTTCGCCATTGCATTTAGATAAACCGAAAGGCAAGCGGCCAAGTCTCGAGAGATAATCGCACAGCGAGGGTTTGTTGTTTTTTTTATGTCAGCAAGGTGTTAAAGCCAAGTCAAGGTTAACGAGTCAGTAATTATCTGTATTTGCTTCGTGAAAACGACTTGTAGGAAAGAAATTACATAGCCAACACATTAAGATCCTGGTGAGTGTGTAATAAATTAAACAGAACTTCATGTTCTCAAAAGAGAGAGCGGCGTCACAGTGTCCTTTCACTTTATCTATGGTCAAGTACTTTTTTATTCCTTAAAAGAGAACTTTGAATGAAAAAAACTTCATAATATTCTGCAATTAGTTTGCATTCATTTATTTTGGGTAAGAGGGTCGTAAAAAGTCTTATGCAGGAGTAGCATTTTTCTTTTTCGTAATAATTCAGATTTAAACCATACGTTTTCGAAGCTGAGAAAATAGTAAAGTAATGTTCTAAATGGCCATTTCTAAATACGCTTTTATACATTATCATTTTTTTAAATTTTATTTTCTCACTCAAACAAGAGCACCAAGAATTTGTTTCTGACTAACATAGTAGCTATTTAACTGAACTCCAAACATTACAAATTCAGCTCTGAATTCCCAAGTACGTACATACTGCCCATTGTCCAAAATGAAATGCTAGAAATAGTCGGATTTAGGATTGAACGATACACACAACTTTTTAAATTTAGTTTCAGCTTGTTTTTTAATTTAGACCTTTTCTTTTTAATTACCATGCTTTTTCTTATCTTCGCCTGCACACATATTCACTCGGGCTCCGTGTAATTCTTTCCCGGTCTCCCGAAGATGTTAAAGGTCTTACACGATGAACCTAGGCTGACTGTTGTCGCCATGGAAAACCTTCCTAGTGGAGCAAAACACCGTGTTTACTAGGAATCCCTCAATTAACAGGCATTTGACCTCTGGACTGCGAATATAGTCACATTTTCTTATACTAAAGCTCAGTGTTATTATTATTATTATTATTATAATTATTATTATTATTATTATTATTATTATTATTATTATTATTATTATTATATAATAAATAAAACAATCAAAAAGTGACGACACTTCAAGACATAGAGTTGAAACTTAGCTGGCAACGCATGTCACTCGCATTTGGAAGGTCTCGGGTTCAAAGCTCTTGGGCCGTTCATCTGGGTTTTTTCCCTTTTTTCTTTCTTTCTTTCTTTCTTTCTTTCTTTCTTTCTTTTTTCTTTCTTTTTTCTTTCTTTCTTTCTTTCTTTTTTCTTTCTTTCTTTCTTTCTTTCTTTTTTTCTTTCTTTCTTCCTGCTTATCGCTTAGGCAAACGCTAAGATGGTTCTTTTTCTGCTCTTCCATTTCGTATCTTTTCATTACGTTGGTGATATTATAGGATCGATAGTGCCAGACAAGATGGGTTGGTACTGTGTCGAGTGTAGCGGTGGATTGCGCTTTTTAAAACGTTTCTGCCATGTTTAGTATGCAAGCAAACTCTCTGAGGGCCTTGAACTCATTTGAGGGACGCTCTGCGGGCATCGGTAAATAAGGGTACAGACCTCGTGGACCTGGCCGCCGGGTGTCCTCCCTCCCTAACATTCCAATCCTACATAGTCTGGTTGTTTTTATTATGATTAAGTGATTAAGTATTGGTCTTTAATTAATATTTGTTGAACACACACTAGTGCTAAAACATCTGATCGTCCGGCAAAAAGGACCGGAGTTGTCTCGCTACTTTCTGACTGAAAAGGGAAAACTTTTGCAAATGTTTGTTTAGAATACACTTTTTATTGCAAAAAAAAAAAAAAATACTGAAAAGGGGAAACCTTTGTAAACACTTTGTTAGAACACATTTATTACAAAAAAAAAAAAAAAAAGTTATATTTTAAACTAAGAACACGTAAACTCAGTGGGACGAAAGTGATTGAATTCAACTCCAGTTAGAACAAATTCTATAAAATTAGCCAGTAATACAGTATATGAAAAATATAAAACGAAAACACGATAAATGTGTGCAAACTCTTTTATTTTTTTCTATGTGAAACATATAATGGGTAACCTCTGTGGTACATTCGCATAGTTAAACTGTATTAAAAACTGTATGAAAAACTAAAACACAATTTGCCAAAGAATAAAAAATAATTATATATTAAAAATAATAATGTGGGGTTCAGTAACAATAAAATGTAAACCGCGTCCTAGCTGTTGTCAGTGTTTATTACAAATATTTGTGTTGGGCATTTTGTCGTCATAAGCTGTAACTCGCTACATAATCCAGTATGGCAAAAGCTTTGGTCAATGAACCATACCAACAAAATAGATAGAAATGCGACCAATGTGTCAACATTAACTGCTCAAAATCTCGCATTTTCATGTTAAAAGGTGTAAGAGCCAAAGTGACTTTCAGGCCTACTCTCTATGACTGACTTTGCTGCAAGGCCTATTGCATACACTAGCATTTGAAGTATCCATTTTTGTAGTGATCGACCTCTCCTTACAAAGGAATTTGAAGCTGAACGTATATCGAGCATCTTTACACAAAGGGGATGAAATTTTTCTGAATATTTTTCGCTCTTTATCAGACATTCAGTGCAATGAAGAAAAGCAAACGAAAGCATTTCTGTTTATGAGTGACAGTTTATTAATCTCAGTCTTCACATGTACCCCGTGGCTGTACATTTACCTGTTATCTGAATATGCAGAGTGACATTTCCTCTAGTGGAAGCAACGACGCAGGCTGCAGATTCCGCCTCGCGTTGTCACTAGCATGTTACCCTCAACATTTCCTGGGAACCACGAAGAAACGATCAGCATTTTCATAACACATTTTGTGGGGAAAGTAACAACATTGCATAGTGATAGGTTGGGCACACATAGTGTAGTGACAGTTCAGCATCCAATGACAAGACGATTGTGACGTTGTATAGAGATTTTGTGGAAATTAGATGCCTATGTGTTCAAAGGAAAGGCTGTTAAGGGGAAGAAATGGTAGAACATGTGCAGGAGAGTTCTAAAAAGTTTGTGCATAGAGTTGGCCTGCATTTAAATATCCCCAAGAACCTACGTACGTACTTTTCAGATATTTCACCCTTACAAACTGCAACTAGTGCACAAGTTGAAAACTGTGATAAAAGCCCGGAAGCTAGGCAAAATACTATTTCTATCTGGGTGGATATATTTAAGTAAGATAGAAAGGAACTTGTTTTTGTGCATTTGGGGTAGGCAGGATCAGTTTTATTTTGCCTATTTAGACTTTTGTTGCCCTTTTTAAGGTTTAAAACTATTTTTACCTGTTTTGCATTGTTATATATTTTTTTTTCTGATATTATTTACCTATTTTAAAGAGCACATAAAGAATTACAACTTATCGACCTGAAAAAAGTTATAAAAATGAAGTGTATTCACTTAAGCTCTTGGAACCTTTATTATGAAAGGAACACATGGTTACCTCGAGCATAAAAATACCAGGAAATAGAGAGGATGAGGGAAGTACTGTAGTTTTCAATAGTCCTGGCAATGACCTTGTATCGATCTTCGCCAGATAATTCTAGGAAATTTGTGATAATGGATAACTTCTCAGCTGCATAAATGTAACAAACAATTGCAAGCAAGAAAGATAGAAGCTTGGCAGTTGTGCAATAAACCGCCCCTACAATGTGTTTGGTACTGAAGTAAAAGAGATACTAACCTGATTCCCCTATAAACGCATTAACAGAAAGAGAGCTCAACCAGAAACCTCTGCGCAACTTTGCTCATTCTCCAGGACTATTCAAAACTACTTTACACGTCCTGAAAGGTGAATGTTCTGTTGTAGCTTGTATGCGTGCTTCCGAAATAGCTTGTTTTTAGTATACTTTTTCCATGATGAAAAATCCCTGACAAGCGGCTGACTATGACAGCTGCTACCTTGAAAAATCATTTTGTTGATGCTTGTAACCAAGAAAAGTTAGCTTAAGTACTTTAATTATGTGATAAAGAAATTATAAAGTATCTTAAATATCTATTTTCATTAATAATGAATGATATTACTCTGTTTTCGCTTTTAGTAATTGCTTATTTTCAGTATTTTAAATGCTTTTTTACCTCCCTATTTTAACCAAAATAAATACCTGAACTTCCGGACTCTGTTTATGACTTTCCAAAATTGGATTCTGTGAACATACCTGTTATCACGTGAGTGGTATTGTGATCTTGATTCTGCAGAGTGACATTTGGAGGAGAAAGCCATTTTTAAGTTTGGCTTTTTGTATCATTTGCATATTCTTCCAATCAATATATGCAAAGCTACACTAATGCGGATTCCTTGGAGCTTCTCGCTGCCTAAACGAGGCCCAAACAAATGGATATCACATTAATAGCATTTTAATATGGAAAATTATTTACCTGCTAAAGTGTTAATTATTAAATCTTCCTTTTCTAGGACACCTGCAAAGAAAGTTGTTCAAACCTAGGAGCTTTGTGTAATTAATTTGATTTTTTGTGTTGTACATCAGGGAACATAATTATTTTTTAAAATGTCTTCAACACGTCATTTGGTTACTCCGCTTAGCTAAAAATGTATTTTGATTTTTCGCACATTAACAAGCTTTATGGTTGATTGCTATTCTTCTAGGATGCTGTAACCATTTATTTATAGCCGTTCAGTTCAAATAGCTCTTAATGTATGCCGTACTTGACCAAAGTTACTTTAAGTATTCATGAATCCAGACTAGGCTTAAAAAGGAAACATAGTATAATATAGCAGATAATAAGCGAATCAGTAGGCATATTATTAACTGCTGAGATATTTTATATTACTGGATATGTGCAACTTTGAAATATGAAATATTTAAATATGTGACAAAGAAACTTATGATTTTAAAAGTATTTTGGGTAACTTAAATGTGCCGATACATTCTACCACTATTGAAGTGCATGTCTTATACAACGGGTTGCTCATATTTGCATATTTATGTGCTCCTAAACCTGGAATAAGCCTAGAAGGCTTGCACAACGGAGTCGTGTCTTTTTCTGACCGCCCTACCGAAGTTTTGAAGTTCTCGAATGAGGAAAGGGACGAGACTTTCCAAATACGTAAGTCAAAAGTGGGTCTGATTATTAAAAAAATTAGATTTATGACAAACTTTGTAGCTCAATAGAAGTTAGCGCTTTTATATTTTATTCTTTGGTTTGTATTATTACCAAATCAAAGCCTACCACTTTTGTGATTTTCTCATTTTAGAGGCCTCAAAAGCTGCACAAATGTACGTAACAGATAGAAGAAGATAATGCAACTGTAAAACAGCTTCATGTGAATAGAAGCTGCTGCAGTTTTATGACCGAAGCAGTAAAGCACTTGTCAGTACCACAATACAAATAGCTTTGAAAGACGGTCTATGATACATTCAGCATTTCATGCTACTTCACTTATGCAATATACAGAACAAATTTACGGTCTTCGTTGTGCAGCCATTTAAAATAATGGGCGGAGCATATTATGTATGGCTAGTAAGAAGTTTCCGTTATTACAGTAGATTACAGTTAACTATTGCCCCGATGAATGAAATGTAATTTCATATGTTTATGTGAACATAAAAGTTATTTCAGTAATACAGTTTCATAACCCAGTGAGACCCGTAAAACCGAAACAATTGAGAATGGTGCCTTTTGGATTAACCGGAAAGTCATTCCTAGAAATAACTTTAATTGTTTTCAGGCTTTAACTTAACAGTCTCCCAATACTGTTTCCGTCAGTGAGTGAAGAAATCGCTTGCATTGTCTCCGTGTCAGCAATTTACTATACGCACATTATAGTGTTCGGGTCAATATGACCCGACGTACTGGAATTGTTACAAAACATAAATGAATGACAATAACATTGTTCATATTTGTACTTATTTACAAACTTTCTTATTTTATTACTGCTCTTTTTTCTTTTTTTATTGCTGATATTTTGGAGCAGTTTTTGCATTATTACAATTTTGTCCGTGTTATACGAGAACACATAAACAACATATCAAAGTTTACAAAATCATTGCTTCTCAGTATTTGCACTTTGGGCAAATTCTTTGGTATCGAGCATCGGGTGTCCTTTGATGCATCTTTCCTGTTCATAAATTTACAGCTCTCCCATTTGATATAATTTCATTCCAAAGTTCCAGTTTTAAACTGTAGGGTAGATATTGGTAGGCGATGTGAACTAGAGCTGTGCAGCTTGGCGGTCGATTTGGCTTTAAAGAGCCCTTACGTCTTCCGAGTCTGGGGCCTCCTCAAGACAACTCTGTGGTCTGCAGGCATCTAGAGCTTACTGTCTGAGGAAACGTTAAGGGATCCCATCTATATCTGTGTATCAACTTCACTGGATTTGACCGCCCGCTGTATCACCTATTCCATCCCTTTCTTCCGCAGGGGCTCCCTTGATGGGCATAGATACAAACGTCAGAGAGACCGAGTTGCCCAAGTATCTTCCTCCATCCCTACCAATGATGGGTTCCAACTATTCCTATCCTTACCCTTTTGGACTCTACGCCACGATATGTCAAAGCATTTATCTCTCATGGAGCCTAATTGAGATCAAGGTGATAGCAAGGTAACTTCATATTACGTGAATAATTTTTTAAACACTGTTCATTATCCAAAACTAAATACATGTATTAATAACTTAAACTAAGTCAAAATAGGATATTATACCCGGCATTACATCGTCATATATTCATGCAGTATATTTAAATGATATAACCAAAATATTGCAATGAAAGAATGTTAATATACAGGGCGACCACATGAAACATTCCTGGTTTCAAATTCTAAGTTTAAAGAAACTATTGATTCTAGAGATTTGTGGTTTGCTATATCTTGTAAAGCAAATCAATTTTTTTTTTTCTGTTCACACGGTGTTCGGGAACATGTCACGGACAGCAAAAATTTGAATGTGTGG
This sequence comes from Metallyticus violacea, assembly GCA_030762175.1. Lineage (NCBI taxonomy): Eukaryota > Metazoa > Arthropoda > Insecta > Mantodea > Metallyticidae > Metallyticus > Metallyticus violacea. The sequence continues at coordinate 69,815,868 of CM060845.1, forward strand.
TGTTCTGTGAGGCATAATAGAATATTTAGACTATTTCTTGAGCAGTTTGCTGTCTCACAAACCACCTTTTTGCAGTCAACTGCGATATTCCAGCAGGATGGTGCCTCACTGCACTGGAGTGTAGACGTTTGTGCGTTTTTGGACAGAAAATTCAGCCGACACTTCTTGATCACCGTGATCTCTAGACATATCGCCTCTGGTTATGTGAAAGACAGGGTTCATGCTACATCTCTATGTGACCTTGCTGATCCTCTCCAGAAAATTGTGGCAGCCATCAACCCAGTCACTTCGAACATGCTAGTGTGCTCATGGAATGAGATCATCGATTGGACATTCTGAGAGGTATTTATTGAGCCCTCATAGACGTGCATACATATTGATGTGTGACACCACAAATTGCCAATCTCTGGGACTAATAGTTTTCTTAAAATTGGAATTTGAAATTAGGGAGATTTCATGTGAACATCATGTTTTTCAAATAATAGAAAAATTGAGCCTTGTGGTATACAATATGAAGCAGATATTGGAATCTGCCTCCCCCAGCCCGATAACTTAATAGAAATATTTAATTGCTAGTAACATTTGTGTATTTTCTAATATAACTTGTGAAAACATAATTGGAGTCTAAAAACTCAGATGCAGTGAGTTTAGTTTTTTTCTATTTGGTTTATTTACGGACGTTCTTTAACATCGCAGGTCATCAGCGTCTCATTCAATTCAGGGCGTGAAACAACCGGTAAATTTTGCTTAGAAGCCTCTTTTTTCAGGCTTGAGGTTCTTTATCGTGCCGTAAATATGCGATACGGGACTCACGTCCCTTCCTAAGGAAGCCACACTTAGGATTTTTGCGCCCGAAAAAATCCATCGGTCCTGGTCGGGTTTGAACCGTTGAACTTGGGTTTAGGAGGCAAGTAGGGTTATCACTACACCACGAGGACCGACAGAAGTTCAGTTCTGTCGATCCGTGTGAGCTCTTGGCGCAAACGACCACTGCAAAGGGATATTAGTTTTGTTGTTCATTGCTTGATGGACAGAACAGAATTCCTCAAGCTGTAGACTTTGAAACACTGCTATGATTTCAGGTTGTTGAATATTCTTGACAGTTCTCAATAATTCTTTAGTCTTTGGTAAGTGCGTTCTTGATGCAACGTGTCCCTTTATCAGAGATTTTCCACTTTCTAATTTTCTTGCGTTCCAATTTGGGTCAATGGAAGTTCACAATGCATACATATGCACTGTAAATGAATTAATCATTGTGTCCATCGATTAGTTTTTCTTTTACAGGTATAAATACGTGTTACTTGATCACGGTATCTGCAGCTCCTTTAGTTGCAATATTATCTAAAATCATTTGTGATTTCTTATTCTACCCGCTTATTATTTTCTCATCCTGATGTAGTGTACTCATAAGCACAACATATCTTTGTTCGTTGTTTGCTGAGGAAGCCTTGGCTTATTTTGCAGTACGGTTCCCAAGAACGTTCATTTTCTGTCGCAAATTATAAGACCGGCGGTTCAAAGTTACAGAAATAACAACAAAGTTGGGCCTTTCTAAAACAACCGTTCTTTGAATTATTTGTGAACATTTAAACATGAATAAGGTTAGTGCAAGATGGGTGCCTAGACTTCTTTCCTCAGTCCAAAAGCAGCAACAAGTTCATCTGGTGTCAGGCATTTTTGAACCTCTGTCGTAGAAACGAGAGAGTTCTGTAAACCATTGTTAAAGGAGATGAAACCATGGACCTCTGCTATGACTCCTTGTCCAAAAGAGAATCAACGGAGTAGCGTAAACCTGGCGAAGCACCGCCTGTAAAGGCCAAGGTCACTCAGTCAACCAAGAAGATCATAGCCATGATATTTTGGGACTGTGAAGGAATACTCTTCATTGACTTAAAGGAGAAGAACACCACAGTAAATGGGGAGTACTATGCTGGCCTACTGCACAGACTACGTGCTTCCATCAAAGAGAAAAGGCAAGGAAAGCTGAGTGGTGTGTGCACCTTCTTCACGACAACGCGCCTGTGCACACAGCTCTTGTTGCAAAGGGAAAAAATGTGGCTTCATAGATCGTCCATTCACCCTACAGCCCAGATCTAGCTTCCAGTGACTATTTCGTCTTCTTAAATCTCAAGAAGGGCTCTCGAGGAAGGAAATATAAGTGTGACCAAGAAGTAACGGATGCTATTTATGTCCATTTTGCAGACATGACTTATGACTATGACTTATATGGGAGGGGGAGGGGGATTGAAATGTTAATTCAAAGACGTGAGAAGTGCATTGCAATAAACGGTAACTGCATTGAAAAGTGAAATATAGTTTTTGTCTTTATCATATTTTAAAAATGGTTAGGCCGCAAACTTATGGATCTAACCTCGTATTTTGATCTTTTGAAAGAACTGTCTGCTCATTACTGATAGGATGTAGGCTGTATAAATCATCACTGGACCTATCACTTTTTCAAATGATTATGTTCAGAGACAGACTCTTCGCTGTTCGGGTGCCAAGACAAACTTCAGCTTCACTCAAATCGTCTATTTGCTAAAGTGCCTGCCCTTAAACTGAGCAAGAATAATGGCATTCAAGGAGGATAAAATTAATTTAGCGCCGAGCAGCAGCCCATGCCTTGATAATAAGTTGTTTGATTTGTTTAATTTACAGACGCTCTTTAACATCTCAGGGCGTGAAACGGCCGACAAATTTTGCTCAGGGGTCTCTGTTTTCGGGCTTGAGGTTCTTTTTGATTCCGTAAATCTACCTCACGTGATCCATGGTTTTACTTAGGAAAATATCCATTGACCCTGGCCGGGATTGAACCCCGCGATCTTGGGTCTATGAGGCAAGGTATGGTTATCACTAGGATCGACATTGATAATAGGGAATCGTTGCAGTAATATGCAACTGATTGTTGACCACATGACATAATATTGCACATAAATACTAATATCGCATATAAGAGTAATTAAGCTTTTTTGCATAATTTGTCTTGAACGATATATATATTATTTTGTTGTTAAAACTTTACCATTATTTACATTTTAGCAAGAATCTGTAATAGTTATTATATATATACCATTATATATTTACCATTATTTACATTTTAGCATGAATCTGTAATAGTTATTATATATATATATATATATATATACCATTATTTACATTTTAGCAAGAATATGTAATAGTTATTACAGGTAGTTATTATATATATATATATATATATATATATATATATATATAATAACTATTACATATTCTTGCTAAAATGTAAATAATGGTAAAGTTTTAACAACAAAATAATATATTTTAAAGGATAAACAAAGTCTCTGAATTTCATAAGGATATCTTATTTTGTTTGAGAGATAATTAGAAACTAATATTTATTACCGGTCATGCAGACCCGAACAGAACTGTAGTAAACAGGTATATGTAGGTTGGTTTAAAACTTCAAGCAAACGAAAGCACACTGCATGAATGTATACTTGAAATGCTGAAACTTTCATATAACGGCGAAAGTGCATCAAAATTACCCATAAATTTGGTGTTGAAATTTTATTTCGTATTGGAAGTATAAACCGTACTACAGCAGGACAGCTGTGCACAGCATTCTTGAAACCTGAGCAAACGGATGAAGGAAACAAGATTCTTCTTGATTTCCAGGCTGTAAGTGTATGCATATGAATAAATTGTGACTTGGTGCAGCGAGACTCTGGGGCAGATGTCGACCCCGAGCAGCTTGTGTCATATTCAGATGTGGCGGCTGCCTTTGAAGTTGTCCTAACGCTACTTCGAGCAACATGCCGCTGCTAGGCCGACTGATGTGCTGTTCATGAATCATGAGGCACTTCGTGAAAGGAAGCATTCACTGACTGATAATTATGATGCGTTTAATCATTGTTATTGTTTTGTTTTATGACGAATAAAATACGATTAACTTTAATTCATTTCCGTGTTTTTCTGCAGAATTTTAAATTGTGGATCATCTAGTTTCAGATTAACAGGACTTCACTGTATTTGGTGCATCTAAAATGGTGCAACGAAGCAGGTGAACACTAAGTTTTGAAGATTTTTACACGATATACATTAGCATTTTCATGGCGAAGTCTGGTTGATCTTCGGTCTGCAACCAGCTGCAAAAAGCTGAGGATACAGGTTTGAGACCTCCGAGGAGCTTCTTTGATTGTTTGATTTGATTTATTTATGGATGATATTTAACATCAGGTCATCAGCGTCCCATTCTATTCAGGGCGTGAAACGGCCCACAAATTTTGCTCAGAGGTCTCTTCTTTCAGGCTTGAGGTTCTTTTACATGCTGTAACTGTACGACACGGGACCCACGACTTTACTTCCCTTCCGAAGGAAGCCATACTTCGGATTTTTACGCCCGAAAAAAAAATCTATCGATCCTGGCCGGGTTCGAACCCGCGAGCTTGGCTTTAGAAGGCAAGTATGGTTACCACTCTACACCACCAGGACCGACAAGGAGCTTTATGAAAAGAGGAATACATGGTAACTTTTGACTGCAGAAGACTTCGGGCTCATTTACATACAACATTGGTTCATTCATCCACTCCAATAATCCCCTCAAGACTTAGACAGCTATTGCGGAAAAAATATGACAAAACTTTGTGCTGCTCGAAAAAAACAACGCTGATCTTTACTTTTCACCTAATTACATTTTTGGTACTTTTCTGTCATCGCGCAGAAGTACTACATGCTGTTGTACTGTCATCAGTGATGCAATTTTGTTTCATCGAACTGCTCAAAAAGGTAACCTGTAAGCTACGTGTTCTTTTTTGTTTTGTTTTTTCACGAATTAAGCGGTTAGATTAGCCTTAGATGGCACTGAGTGTTTGCTTTAGTTCTAATTACCTACTGGACATAACAAACGTTAATACATTGTTTATACATTCCAGTTGTGTTATGATTAGTAACGTTATAAGTGGATCGAGAGGGTAACCTCAGGCGCTTGGGATTCACATTCAGGGGGTCCTGAGTTCAGATCCATTGAGGCCTACCATCTTGACCTTTAGTTCATTCGCTTTTTCCTCTAGTCGCTAAGGCCGATGTTGTGATGGATTCCCCCCCCCCCTTGCTCTCCATTTTATATCACTTCATTTCCTTGGTCCTGTTACAGGGTCGAAAGTACCAGGCGAGGTGGACCGGTGCGTTGTGGCAGGTACTTGCGCTTTGGAATTGTTTCAGCTCCGATGTCTGGTATGGAAGCGGTCTCTTCTGAGGGGTTAAAACTCCTTGGAAGGGAAGGCGTTGGAATATTTATGTGAAAACAGTGTTAGGGACCCTGTCTACGTTCACGCCGCATCGCCCATGGGGTGCTCGCACAAACGGTCATCCTTGAGCACGGTTGAAGTATCGAAATATCCTTCTCTGTCACTAACAATCCAATCCAAACAAATAATGTCATGTTAGATAATCAGTGAGAAGAGCACTTCCTAAGGCTTAGTCATTGAATTGTATTTTGTGCTCTAAGAAGAATTTTTCTGAAGCATGTGGTATAATGGTATCCATTATGGTTGTGAGGTAATAGTAATCTATAAAGGAAATTTATTTCAATTGCATTTGTTGAGTTAAAAATTGAATTTTGTAAAATTCTTCACTTCTTTGAAGTTACAATAAGCCTTAAGAACGATGTTTAATAATGTTTCACGTTATTAAAATCTGCACTATTTAATATCAAAATCCCATATTATAACCATGTGACGTCATTATTTCGCAAAAATACTTTTTTTATATTAACATTATTTTTATATTCAACTCATGTCACGGCTTATTTTAAATACCCTTTGCCGACAACAAATATATCGCAGTCATCTGTCAGTCACCAATATGAATAGTCTGTGCTCATTATGTCGTTCTTAGGCCGTACAAGGAGCGTAGCTATATCACTTATCCTTAAGAATCGTATCCATCATTAATAAAAATGGGCTAAAACTAAGAAGATGATTGCTCAAAATTAGATCATAAAATATTTACCCTTCGTAAAGTGTTCCTGGAATCGACTTGTCTGTGGCAACCCCGGAGCAGAAAGGTGCAATGTCTACTCTCTTCAACCCCTTTCGAGCATGCGCAGAAGCTAATTTTCTCACGTCCCAACCGTCACTTCTAAATAATAACCGTCTCAATGCTACAATACATTTACTAGTTTCCACACATGCCGCAATACTGGGTATGTAAATAAAAATTGAGAACTTTACATGATAAGTTGACTCTTGAGCAAGTTGATTAGACCCCATTCATTAAGATAACTCCGCGTTTTAATAAATAAAATCACTAGATAATTAACTGTGATTTTCAAGTATACTCCAGCTACTTTGCTCATGTCTGCTGTTACCAGTTGCTGTTTTGTGATACACAGTCTACATTTATAGACATAGTTAAAGGGCATTGTGCAATATTTTACCTTCTACAAACTAGAATCAAGCAACCTTATCCTTTAAAGAAACGAGACAAAAATCTAATGGATTTGAGGTTCCTATTATTAAAGCTCAGTTAAGCGTTATTTTAAAATTATACTAATAACCGGAAATGCTTTACTCTACCTTCTGCACATATTCCAATACATGTTGTAAACTTTAGTTTCTAAATAGCATTAATACAAATTACTAAAACGATGCATATTTACGTACTTAAGAACGAGCATTTAGGCAAATGTTTATGAAATTATCAAATTTTATAAACCGTCCTAGCAATATCATTTCTTTATTTTTTGTTCATTCTCACTCGAATGATGTATTTAATTTTGAGTTGTGTGTGCTTTTTAAAATGTTTGATTTAAAGTTTTTGGAAAGTTTTTAAAATCTTGTTCAATTTTTGTTTCAGGTGAGTATAAGAATCTTGTCTCGATTGCAGTGTTTGGTGAGTAGTATTCAATATTTCCCATGTATTAAGACTCTTCCCGAAATAAAATTGTTATAGTCTAACTATATTTAACTTTCAACAACTTTTTATTCCGACAATGGGCAAACTTTTTTTATTTATTTAATATAGGTACATATAGTTAAGCGGACGTCTCAAAATCGGAACACTCAACAGCAATTTACATGCTACATTTTATTTTACTTTTATTAATTAGGTGTATTCCTATTTTAAGTTTTTCTTTGTTTAGCCTTATAAGCGTATTGTAGCCTGGCTTAAGTTTTTTGACCTTGCCGGAATATTAAAATTGCGATGTTGCTGTAGCTAAAATATTTCAGTCAATATTCCAGGGTACAGTTTAGAACAGTGCACCATTCATAGACACCATTGCGTAACATTTCAATTGCCACATGCGGGTTTTTAAAAAGTACGTCTTTTGTTTCTTCTTCTACTTTCTTTTCTCTTTGTATTTGGTTAGATAGTGGAAAAGTGTACGCATTTATAAGCAGTTTCATGCAGATTAAAATTATCTGTGGCGTGATGCCACATTGCTTATTATAATTATGAAACTGTAAAATTGTCTTTCCTCTTATCCTTGCTGTCTTTATAATTGAAAAAATACGAACAATTTTTTTCATTTATATAAGCTGAATCTCATGAAATTACATTAATATCTTAAAGTAGAACATTGCTCTTGTAAATTATATACGTACAGCCCATCTGACCTACCAGTTAACAATAAAAATTGATTCGAATTCTTTTGTGCCTCAGTTTTCTACTTATTTACTAGTTCACTATAAGTATCACTAAGCAAATCTTCTAAAACATATTAACTGCCCTTTCACCATTATTTAGATTATTAAAACCTGAAGTAGTAACGCAGTTATAGAGTTACACATTTATTAGTTAATCTAAATTGTAAAGATGAGAGACAAAAATTTTATATATACAGAAATTTAGTTCTTCTTTGCCCATCAGCACTATATATGCAATTAACACAACTTTAATGCTATTGCTACAGGTTTTCGAGGCATGAAACATTGCGAGTAATGTTTCTCTCTCTCTGTCTCTCTCTGTCTCTCTCTCTCTCTCTCTCTCTCTCTCTCTCTCTATTGCATAGCGTATTGCTAGACTTTATATTATCTATATATTCAATATATAAAACTGAGCACTACACATCGACCATGCATCTGATAAGGCAGCAAATGTTTTCGGCGCCTGCGCAAACATCTGAAAGTGAGTTGTGGGAGCAAGTTCCCAGCGTCATCATGCGGCGTGACTGCCGGCATGCGATCTGCCAAGGTGTGGGAGGGGAGGGGAAATGACGACCTTCATCAAGGCCGCGAGAGCATCCAACTGCCGTTAGGCGATCCCGCGTTCCTCGTCAGACAAAGCCCGTACTCGACAGTTTCACTAGGCAGGCTCAAATTGGAGAAGCTGAAAGTTCTGTGGTGTTAAAACAAGAATTCAAATTGGTTTTATGTAATGTTTATTAGTGTAATAGCTTTTGTTGATTTATGGTGGTGAATTGCGCTGAATTAATACATTTTGAGTAATTTATGACTGTAATTCAAATGCAACATTAGATATGCGATGACTGCAGCATTATACTATGTTCTTGAACATTTTTCATACCGATGATGCATGGGTATGACTAAATTTACGTTTTAACGTTATGTCACAAATAGCGAATTCATGCTATTTATTGACAGCTATTTATTGTATGAATCCCATTAGGTTTATTCAGTTAGGAAATATTGCACGAATCGGGGGGAAATGCAGATAAAGATTTTTACAAGGACAATTTAACAGGCTTACATTTCATTATGTTTACTCTGCACAGAGAGATTAAATTAAAAAAAAAGTACTTATATGTGTATGTAAGTATGTTTTGTGTTTAATAATTATAAAATGCTGACATTTCCTTTATATTCGTAAAACATTTAGCGCCAACAGAATTATGTCCTGAAGTGAAATGTTTATAGTATAGAGAATTTAGAACAAAATTGAATTATTAGAGCCGGAGGAGGATATTTCGGCACTTCAGCCTTGCTCAAGGGCTGGCCCTTTGTGCCTACTCACCCTGGGAGGAACGGATTAGGAGACGTAGTTTCTAACTTTACTTCCAAAAAATAAAAATAAACCTAGCCAGCGGTGACCCCCCCCCTTCAAGGAGACTGAGCCCCTCAGAAGGGTCCTTTCCATCCAAACGCCAGGAGAAACCTTTCCAAAATGTTGGATAACCAACCTTAAGAGATTTGAACCCCCGAACTTCCTGAATCAAGTTACCGGCTTAGCTACACTGCTCGGTATAGAGACCTTAAGCACTGAAAATTACGTATAGAAGGGGAAACACAATGAAAACCTTCCAAACGAGGAGGAAGAAATATAAAGAAATAAATCGGAATAGTAGAACAGGACAACTGTCGTAATGGATGTTATCTGCCAAGCAGTAACTGAACTGAATAAAACTTATTATTTAAACTGATCGTGACAACCGTGATAAGAATAATGCACTGGACAATAACTGAAAACAGCATAATGTTTAAAAATAATATTTAATTTGGTATTATATATATATATATATATATATATACATTATTTGGAAATATATTACTCAATATCAAGGTTTATTTATACCAACATGGAAAGTTGTACACACGTACATTAATTTATGCATTATTATAAAGTTGATAGAAGATTATATAACATTACATTGTCATATGAATGAACTACGTGAAAAACTAAATATAAACAACCGTACTTAAAAATTATAGCATGATCGTATCCACCATTCATTTTAGTTTATTTTTTACACAATCACTTCTGCGCTTGTGAAGGATACACAGCTGTCTGAAATCCTGCATTTTTATATGACATTATTCTTTATTTAATTTGCATTAATTATTCCTTAACTTTATATATAGGTTAAGTATATACTTTCCTAACCTATACATTGTTATATATTCTCAATTCTCAACACACAAGTCGCTCCTGGTGGTGTAGTGGTTTTTTCGGGCGTAAAAATCCTAAGTATGGCTTCCTTCGGAACGGAAGTAAAGCCGTGGGTCCCATGTCGTACATTTACGGCACGAAAAAGAACCTCAAGCCTGAAAGAGAGGCCTCTGAGCAAAATTTGTCGGCCGTTTCACGCCCTGAGTTGAATGGGACGCTGATGACCTGAAATGTTAAAAGAGCGTTCATAAATAAATCAACAAAAAAAATTCTCAACATGAACTTTTTATGAAATTCGGTAAAATGGATCAAGATATAAAAAGGAATGCATATGTATACGATATTTCACTGGCTTGGGGGCATACATTTGTCTGTAATGGAGTTGACATAAGCATTTTATATAAAAATTTTTATCAGAAAAGAATGTCAAACACTGATTTTTAAACTTAAAGGTACCCAAAATCCTTTGACTTTGCACATTCACTGGAGGTTTTCATGGATGAAGTGAATTTTTACCTTTTGAGGGTTCTGTTGAAAGAACATTAGGACTGAAATTCGCTTAAGTACTTGTTTAGCTTAATCATTTATCCCTATGTAGTTCAAAATATTTCAGGAAAAATAAAACAATTGTAGATGTGTAAAAACAAAAATTTCATTTAAACCATGCCAAAAAATATGCACGTTCACTTTATACAAGTATAAGTTCATGGAGTACAACCCCCCCCCATTGTTTTTTGTTTAACGCCCGTTTTTAACATGAGGCATAACAGGCGGTGGACATTGATGATACATGAGATGAAATGATAAACAAGTTTTTTTTATTATTATTATTATTATTATTATTATTTAAGTAAGGAAGCGTTTCAGCTCTTAAAGGTATTTCCCCGGCATTTGCCATTTATGAGAATTAAGGAAAACTTGGAAAGAACCTCAGTCAGGGAGGACGGTCCTAGTGGGAATCGAACCCCGGACATCTCGCTCAGGAGTCCGCGCCTTAACGACCTCGGCCACCCTTGGCGGTATTATGACGTTGAGATCATATTTGTTGCATTTCGTGGTAAAAGATAATTCAGCCGCAGAGCTAACGTAACGATGTGCTCAAGTTTACAGGTATTTGCCTTAAGAACTGAGAGATAAACCGCAAGCTATAGAAAAAGTATTCCTGGAATCATGTCCAAGGCCACAGAGTACGAGATGCGAGCACTACTGCTGCGGCCTTGTATGCTTATACCGGGTGTTCAAATTAAAATGGGATCTTACGTCATTTCATGACCTATAGTTATGCTTGCCGAGTCCAACCGAAGCAAATGATATTATTTCTTTCGCTTGATAACAAAAACAATATCTGCATGTGTTTTCTGTTGTTTCAAAGAGTTAAGCAAGAGTCTTGTGCTTTTATTACTAGCCAGTATCCGTTCGAAATTGGGCACAAGTTAGTGCTCTAAATTTTTTACATGACGTATTACTTCGCACAATAATTTATCAATGTAACTAGAATGCATTGTAACGTCGTAAATACATTCCAAACCACAGCATTTGTCGCTTTAACTGCTTGCCTGCTCGCGACTTTTGCATATTGTGGACTGAATGCCTAAGGTACAACACTGTGGGGATGAAATGAAATGAAGCAATGATGGCGCAAATGAGCTCGGAGTTCTTTGTTCCTTAAAGCCATTCATTCATGTTCTCAAGGCAAAGAAAAACTTCGAATAAAACCTTACTTGAGCAGCTTTGAGATTCGAACCCAGAACCCTGATTGGCAGTCGCAAACGCTACCGCTAAACCGCTTATAATTGAGACAACTACAATACTCTTTGTTAACTGCTGTTTATGACAAATCTCTTTCAAATGGTAAATGTAAGTAAATATCGCGTCGTTACAAGTGTGGTCAGTATAAATTTACATAAAAGTGAATTCGAAAGTAACTTTTCAAGAGTAAATATATTATGTTCGTCTATAACATTCATGATGTCGGTCCTGGTGGTGTAGTGGTTACCATACTTGCCTCCTAAACCCAAGTTCGCGGGTTCGAACCCGGCCAGGACCGATGGATTTTTTCGGGCGTAAAGTATGGCTTCCTTCGGAAGGGAAGTAAAGCAGTGGGTCCCGTGTCGTACATTTACGGCACGAAAAAGAACCTCAAGCCTGAAAGAAGAGGCCTCTCAACAAAATTTGTCGGCCGTTTCACGCCCTGAGTTGAATGCGACGCTGATGACCTGAGATGTTAAAGAGCGCCCATAAATAAATCAATAAAACAAAACAGCCATGATGTCCTTAAAAATGTAATGAAGTTTTGTTACAATAAAAACATGGATGCATTTATTTCTATTTAAGATAAAGATAACAAAATAAAAAGTCAATATCCGACCGGGGGGGGGGGGCATGACCTATGACAATTATCTGCATCTCCAGGATTAAACTCGGTCAATAATAATTTATAAAGGATGTCCAATTTAAAACTAAACAATACTGCTCAATACTTCAAAGGGGCATCTTGTACGACTATCTCAAGTACTGTCACGAGGGCCGATAATTTTTCGGTGATTTAATGGAAGTTTACAAATTACAACAAACATAAGTTTAAATTACTTAAGAAAAATTATATAGAAGAGGGGGAATCGGTAGTATAATTGCGAGAACAATGCCTTTTTTGTGCTTTCTGTTAGAAAAATTACCAGTTACTACTGTTTTTGTATCAATTATATCATGTTTCGCGTTTTAATAAGAACCTCTTTTGGGAAGCAGTGAGATAATCGAATTGAAGCAGAGATGATAGAATGCATTTTTTTTATTTGGTTTATTTATGAACGCTCTTTATCTCAGGTCATCAGCATCCCAGGGAGTGAAACAGCCGGCAAATTTTGCTCAGAGACCTCTTTGTTCAGGCTTGAGGTTCTTTTTCGCGTCATAAATACACGGAACCCACGGCTTTACTTCCCTTCCGAAGGAAGGCTATACTTAGGATTTTTACGTCCTGGCAAAAGTCGAACCCGCGATCTTGGGTTTAGGAGACAACTATGGTACCACTACACCACCAGAACTGATATAGAATGCATTGTTATTAGTTTTTATTTAAAGAAGGGTCTACGAGAGTATCTGTAATTGAATAATTTAAAATAAATTACAAGTTTACTCTTTTTTATTTATTATTTCTTTTAAAACGCGTAATTTCAAATTTTCATTTTAGTAATTTATTGTACAATTGTTGTAATTAATAACAGTGTCAGGTTAGCGTTTCAACAGGAAAATGCATGAAAATAAGCTCTCTGGTCGAATCGAAGCAGAGAGTATAGGGAGGAAAGAGAATAGGAGAAAATAATTGCCAGTTGAGTTTTTGAGCACCATGCTTTAAAACTACCGATTAAGTTCTGTTCTGATTAGTAAATAAGGGCATCAATGAGACCATGCATTGACTGAAAGGCGCTCGCGTGCAGTTATAATAAATATTTTTCAAGCACAATGGCACACCGTTCCGATTATTTCCCCTCTAAATTAAGAGTGATTAAATAATAAAAAAAATACAAATTTTATAAAGAAATATAAAAAGAGTCCATGCGTGTGTGTGTGTGTGCGCGCGCGATTACCGATTTTAAAATATTTATTATGAATTAATAGTTGTACATTAAATGTATTTATATAAGGATGATATGCAAAGAAAAACGCATGAGGAAAGACACAACTGCACTATAGCATAACAGCTTCAAAAAGCATGATGTCCTGAAATAGAACCATTCAAAACTTAACAACTTACTTGGCTGCAATGCCATAATATAATCAGAACACTGTAAATGCAGCTAAAACCAGAAAAAAATGAATAAATGAATGAATGAAGGAAAAACCAAAGTAGGTACTTAGAAGTATATTGTAATATCAAGCAAGATGGCTTAACCAAACATGACTGTTGCACTGTCCCTTTTACTTCCTTCCTAAAATCTCCCTTGTTTATGGATCTTAATTTCTAGCTCCCTTACTTTAAGGAGAAGAGACTGGTGCTGTGAATTGGAGAATTTAGAGAAACTATTACAAAAGTATTTTGCTAAATTAGACATTGCTCAATGTTAAGTGTTTGATTACAAATTCCATCATTATTTATTATTATTATTATTATTATTATTATTATTATTATTATTATTATTATTATTATTTATGACAAGCTATTTTCTTACTTGAGAACTTAAGTAAACTTCCACGTCATTGTTCCCTACTCAGATTTCTCCCCTAAGTGGAGGCCAGTAAATACTCTTAAAGGCTTTGGCAAGCAGTTTGCTGTGACTCGTGTTCCACTGTTGTATCTATATTGCACGCAAATGTTCCAAAAACGTAACTAAAAAGTTTCCTTTATCCTCGTGTAATTCGGTCATAAACGTTATTTTCAAGAATTCTTTGAGCAAGCAGCGGATGAGTCCAGTGTATCTATTGTACTCTTTCTTTTCTTTATTTCACTCTGTCTCCATCTCTCTTTTCTCTCCCCGGTATACAGTTCTTTTCGTATCCGGATAATAGCACATGTCTACCCGTACTGTACAGGCTAATGAACTGCTGCGGATGTTGCGCATGACAGAAAAGCAGATGCGCTATGTGACTTGCTGATATCTGTAACGGATCTTATTGAATACTGATATTTGAAAGAAATCGATCAGTCGCTAAATGTCTGCATTTGCGGGCTAGGGCTCAATGGCCGGTTGAAAAAATAACTACCTGTGTGATACTTTCTACTTTCTTGAAGAGAAGAATGCTTTGGTTAAGTGTGTGTGTGTGTGTGTGTTTGTAACAATGATTTGTAGCCGTCGGCACGGTATTTTTTTAATACCAAATGCTCAAACCATTTATTGCATTTTTGATTATTTGATTTAACATTTAAACAAAATAAATTAAAATTAAAAATAATTTATGCTGAGACTAGAGGAATCTGATGTAATCTTCCAATTTAAAGAGTAACGAAAGGGTGTGTTCAAACGCATGCAGACCCTGCTTAAGAACGCGGGTTCAAACCCGGCCAGGACCGATGAATTTTTTCGGGCGTAAAATTCCTAAGTATGGCTTCCTTCGGAAGGGAAGTAAAGCCGTGGGTCCCGTGTCGTACATTTGCGGCACGAAAAAGAACCTCAAGCCTGAAAGAGAGGCCTCTGAGCAAAATTTGTCGGCCGTTTCACGCCCTGAGTTGAATGGGACGCTGATGACCTGAGATGTTAAAGAACGTCCATAAATAAATCAATAAAAAAAAAAAAAGACTCTGCATATATTGTTTAATGCATTGCCGTGTATAAATATTAAGATATTCTTATTCTAAATATAATAATGGGTAGCTATAATGTCAGAGTCTTCGTTTTAATTCCTGGCAGCAGCAGAGCTATTTTTCTCCTTGAATCTCTTATCTCTTATTCGTGTATTATCTTGATTTTGGGGGGTGTCTGCAACAAAGATGAGTTTTTTTTTCCTCTCCATATTCAAGTATTTACTATGGTTGAAATAGGCAAAGTGGCAAAAAAAAAAAAAAAAAAAAAAAAAAAACATTTAAATTATTGAAAATAGGCATGTGTTAAAAGTAAAAACAGAGTAATGTAGCTGATTATTAATGAAAATAGGTATTTAAGATATTAATAATTTCTTTATCACGCTATTAAAGTATTTAAGCAAACTTTTCTTGGCTAACAACAACTTTTTTCAAGGTATCAATAGTCATAGCCGCTTGTCAAGGGGATTGTTTTTCATCATGGAAAAAGAACGTTCTACTTCCATTGAAGTGATTGGAGCGTATTTAAAAATAAGCTATTTCGGAAAGAATTCTACCAGTTACAACAGAACATTCACCTTTCAGGACATCATAGAAATTGTGATCAAGATAAAATAAAGTAGTTTTGAATAATCCTGGAGAATGAGCAAAAGATGCGCAGTGGTTTCTGGTCGAGTTCATTTTCTGTTTTTAAGCGTTTATAGAGGAATCAGGTTAGTATCTCATTTACATTCGTACTGAACACATTGTAGGACGGCTTGTTGCACAGCTGTGCCACTCGCTTGCAATTGTTGTTACATTTATACAGCTGAGAAGGTTACCCCCACTACAAATTTCCTAGAATTGTCTTGGGTTGAGAAGAAAGTTTTGACTACTTGAAAAGAAATAACAAGATTCTCAACAGATATTTTGTTAGATGAACATGCCATTTAATTTTTATAACTTTTTTCACTTTGATATATTGAAATTCTTTATGTGCTCTTTAAAATGCATAAATAATCGCAGAAAAAATACATAACGATCCAAAGCAGGAAAAATAAAATGTTTTTAAATCTTAAAATAGGGGGGGGGGGGGGAAAGACCAAATAAAAACGTGCTCTACCGACCCTTAATGTAAAACATTTTCATTTCATTTAACTTTTAAATGTATCCACTCAGATAGAAAAGGCATTTTGCCTAACTTCCGGGCTCTGCATATTAGAGTAAGTCATGCAGTATTGATGGTATTTTTTCTGACGCACTGATATTACCCATGAGCTGCGGTTTCTGAAATTCGAAATACTAACTTGGGTTGTGTATGTGCTTTTTCATGCCAATGGTTCTGGAATGTCCCGGATTCACTTTAAAATGTATTATTAGTATAATAAACCGTTTACGTTATACCAGACTGTTGATGTGGTAATATCAAGAGCTTTACTGTCAAGTGCTTGGCTACCGTTGTCACCTCCTCAAAGATTCTCTCTGATCCAGGTTTCAAGTTACATATATTTCTACTTGGTGTATTCCTCCCTAGTGGGATGTAAATATCACTCTTGGGAGTCTCTCCGTGGATTCCAGCTCCAAATGCACACCATCCGTCTTGGAGCAATTTATACATATACAATCTTGACAGGTTATTCCGTTTAACGCCATTTCAAGTGAAATACTTTGGAAATGGGTATCATCATGATGGGTTTGAAAGTAGACTTTCACTGAAGGAAGGCGCGTTCTATGCTGCTAAGCAAATAGAACGCAATTAAGAAATGTGAAAATCTATTAGGTATATAACACATAAAATTATGGTGTATCTATTCTAATGAATTGTACAGAAATTTGGCTGTGTTTCTGTTTGCGCGCTGAACGGAATATGTACTTACCAAAATCGACCATGGTCTACGATATTAAAATAAATAAACGAATCAATTGAGCGCCGAAAAAAAACTCATTTAAATATATTATCAAAATAATGCCTTGCTCTACCCTTCCACTTTATTACTCCATATACGTTTCGATTTGTAATTTGGTTGAACAAAATTATGCATGTAAATTATAACTGAAGTTTTTCAAATCATACTACTTTAACTGTTTTATGTTTGTAATCTTTCAAGCAATCCTTCAACTTTCCTTCTCTATACCAATTCTAATTGTCTAGTAATATTCCTTACTATAAAGTTACCAACCAAAATCATGAACCATAACTTGTTCCCTGAGGACAATTATTCTTAAAGCACAAAACATCATAGGTTGCAAAAGTTGAACGTTTTCTTTCCCTAAACCAGAAGACACTAAAGGCAAAAACAGCCATAAAATTGAGCCAGTTTGAAACTAAACGAACATTTTAGTACAAAATTACAAGGTGATGACATCTCAACACTTAATTATAAAGCACTAAGATACAGGTGAAGTAATGCATTACAAGGTATTTCCTGTACTTTAAACTAAAACTGTGCTTTCTCACTGCCTAAATTTAACTATGATTATTCGTGAACATTAAAAAAAAGTATTATTAAACCTCGCATTGGGGTTTAATTTTGATCAGTTTGATGAAAACGGCCATAAAGTACAAAATTACTTAGCGGATGGCATTACTAAAGTTGCTGTGGGTATCTTTTGTTCGCAGCTTAACAAAAAAGTATGAAAAATATATTTTGTAAAAATGTGTTTTACCTAACAATTGCATGGCAAAAGATTTTGTTTATCATCCAGCAGTCCTTCTCTCAGGTAAAAAGTCGGCCAACCAGAAAAACTTTTCAAAAAGAAAAGAGTTGAAAAGTTCCTCGCACAGGCAGACGAGTTTGAAACTGAATCCTCTGGGTAAAGTAGAAGGAGGTCGAAAAATAATTTGGTTTCTCTTCCAGAGAACTAATTTAATTGCACACTAATTTTCAACTGGTAGAATCAACTTGCAGCATAGAACTCACTTTAAAATTGCCTTTCTAGACACGTCTTCATAGGTTCCTTTTAATGTGCTCCGGGGTCTGAGGCAAACGTGAAAAGAAGCGAAATATGTTTGATAATGTTAATTATTCTGAAGATTCGTAATCTAAGAATTGCTCTTCTAATATGAATGAAGTTTATTGGTTTGCTATTTTATTTAATTCAAAGCTTTGACATTGCTTAGTGTCCCAAAAGTAAATAAATGCCGTTCAAATGAAAATTACAGATACTTGATTTTATAATTAAATATAATTTGCTGTTTTGCGAATTTTATAGCTTTGTGTTGTAGTTGAAATTGAGACGAATTTGACAGAATTACACCGGGGTCATTAATATAACTCTCTGCTTATTATATTTAGTTGAAAGTGCTGGTTCAAGTATAATGCATTTTATGCCAAAATTCTCACTAGCAGTATGCGTGAATATTGCCTGGAATCGCGAGAATCGAGTGTTCTCAGTCTTGTTCGCATGCAAAGACTCGTACCGGCATGACGTCACACATTCGATCAAGCATAGGCTTTACCAGACTTCAATACAGAAAAAATGGCAGCTAAATTTTTTTATTTAAGGACGCTCTTTAACAGCTCAGGTCATCAGCGTATGGCAGCTAAAGTAGCCCTACTACTGCCAATAGCAAATATGAAACTTTTGCAGGATAACATTATTTATCATTAGGAAATATTTCGATGGTTTTTAAGAATCTGAAATTGTTTACAAGCAATATTTCTCATATGTAAATGAAATATAAAATAATATGCATTATAAACTTCTCCGCAGGTAGGAATAAACCTTTATAAAATAAATTAACCGGACACTTTAAATCTAATCTACATAGATTGGATAACATCATATTTATTATCGCTATTTTAACGAAAAGAACATAGTCTCCCTTGACAATTTTTAAATGGGTGTACCTGTCTGTCTTGCAAAAGAGTCAAAACATAACATCCTGCTCACGCCATTCATTAAAAATCATCTCACTCTAAAACCGGTGTCATACGTTCTTCCGGATCCCTTTTTTTTAAAATTTTTTTTTAAACTTTTAATTTAATTTTTTACTGTCATATATGAAGGTAGATTTGGAAAAAGTTGCACAAGGAAAATGTCCTCCTTAACCACCACAAATTTTGGTACAAAATGTTTAATTCACACTACAGTTTCATCATCAACTTCAAAATTTACATGGTGTATACTCTTTATCCACTCCTTTAATTACTGCTATTTAAGAAATGTAAATGGTTTTATGCTTCACTGCCATATTTAATACACACAAGAGTTCTTTCACTAAATCAATATTAACTTAATAAAAAGCAAAGGAACTAACACGCTGCTGTTGATTTACTTCCAACTATAAACCACTGTAATAAACCAAGTACCTGCAACGAACCAAATTAACAAAGTGGTGTAATTAAAAGCATGGACCACATTTTCCATCATTTTGTCTACTATCGATACCTACTTTGGGGATCTAGTAAATGTAGTCGGTCTTGTATAGCTGTTCACCGAGGTTTTATGTGATTGCAATAGCAAAATTAATAATACATATTGAAGCAATTTGATGATATTGAGAACGATAATATTAAATATACGCTAACAAAATATAAAAATATCGGTCCACAGACGTCTCTTACGATCTCTCTTTTGAGTTACATTCCAAATGCAATCCTTTGTTTACATTTACAGTACTCGATATACCATAATGATCATTAATGTGATCTTTTGGTCATTGCCATTCCTTACAAAGTCTAGAATCGTGTTGGAGACCTAGGATTTACATCAATTTACTGCAATTACCTCATGCTTTCGGCATAAAGAATCTATCTATGCGGTGAGATTAGGCTCCTGGGCAGTGATGTGTGTACAATCAGTTCAGTTCATGCTGAATGATTGAACGAACGGAATAAACAAAACGCGTCCCACTTTGACGTCTTCCATGAACAAAGGAATGTGGGAACGGATCTAAACAGGCTTAGCGTAGTGCAACCTTTACACTTTGAACGAGTAGCTGTGGGATTTAAGCTGTGGTTTACACACCAACACTGGAGAACCACGGTGCATTCCAGTACAGTGTATTATAGTGCTCAGACTTGCTCACAGATAGCAGCGCAAGTATCCTGGGACTCGAATATGGGCTCGGGACTACTGACTTCATGAGCACATAACTCGATTCCGTCGCTAGCCCAATCTATTCTTCACTTAGAAAACAGTCGATACTCGTGCAACAGTAAAACAACAGAAGTTCGTAAACAAGCACTAACAAATGAATATCGTCATGCGAACTATTTATTGCTGTTAGATCGTTCATTTGTTTTGAGCCTTTAAATGCTTAAGATAAGTCTTGTAGAAATAATAATGTCTCTATTTATGACTATTAACATGAAAACAACGGATATTCGTATTGTAGGTCATATCGCGAAAACTGTATATATTCCCCTGCAGCACGAAATTCAAGGGTTAAATGTCAAAGTTTAAATTACAGGCAAGAATGTTTATATTATAGAAAAAAGAATGTTTCAGTTTTACAATAATTAGCTGTGAAGCTTATGATTTGATCAGTGGCAACTAGGATCCGTAATAAATTAGAAACAGTGTAGTTCCCACTGGCTGTAGAGACAGAAGTTCACAGTGTTTTAAAGTAAGGTAACAGCACAGAAAGAAGTCTTCAGAAGGGAAAGAAAAGAAGTTTGAGCTATGAATAAGAAGAAAGCACCCAGAAGATTAGACACAGAATTTCTACAGGACAGTCTCATGTCAGAATTTCTTCTTTGTTCTTACTAGTGACGACAGTTTTCCTCTAGGCGCTCCCATTCCTCAAGTATTCTCAGAACTGACTTTCATGTCTCGTTGTTCCCTTGCAGCAGAACATTCGTCTGTGTTTACTTTCTGGTTCTCTCTGCACCAACCGAGAACTGGTTTCGGATAATTAAATTAATAGCACAAGCAGAATACTAAAGAAATAAATTGAGTTAGTCTGATGTTTTTGTAGATAGAAGATTAGAATTTTGACAACGTTCAAAGCCCTTTTTTGTTTTCTGAGCAACAGAAAATTTAAAGAAAGGAATGATGGCATTGCATTCATAATCACTAGCACAGTTAATTTGTTTAATGTTGTTTACTAGCTTTGGGTGTTACCTTTTTTTCTTCTCCGGAAAAAAAAATGAACCCGTTTTCAAGATTGCCACAGCAAACTTTAAACACCGTTGCGTTCTTGACGCTGTGGACTGCATAATTCGTGCAGTAGTTGATGATATAGATATTAATGTTCTTTTACAATATCAGCGATGGAAAGACCTCTGGAAGTGGCTGTTTACGACAACAATTTCATTAGCTGCAAAGAACACCCATTTCTTTGTAAAACCATAGCAAATTTCATATTATGCTGTAATGATAGAATGTAATTTGCTTTAACGATTGACCTGAAAGCCTATCCTACAAGATGAACGATGTTGGGGTACGTAGAAGAACAGACCCGCACAGCATTTGTCATGGGATGCTCCTCATTTCTCATACAACTTTATGGAATTACAGGAAAATGTCTGAAGGGGGTATATACATCTTTGGCACTTAAAAAGTGTATGTTTTTCTTTCTCTGTTGCAACAGGAGCTATTAAAACTAAAATAAAATGTTTCATTTTTTAAAAACATATCCTTTACTTAAAAAAATATATATCCGCATTTATGAAATATTGAAATTATTAATTTTCAGACATTTAGAAAGGTATTGCAAAGAGTTTAAACGTTTTTGAACAGGAGGTTCAGATTGTTGACTTCAGTTAGAGGAACTACTGGGCAAAGTGACACGCAGTTATCTTGAAAATTGTAGAAGTTACGAAGTAAACTGTTTAGAAAAATACACATTTGAGAAAACGAACGACAAATTTCGATTGATATACCCCCTTTTTTTTTTTTTTTTTGCCCATTTTAATTACTGAAGCATCATAGGTGGTGAGCACTGATGATACACGAGATGAAATTATAAATTGGGAAAGGATTTTTGTTTTAAAGGAAAGAAGCGTTCAACAATGATCGCCGATTGAAGCTACGCGATTGGACTGACATTGAAAAGACCTCGATAGCCACATTTTACATGAAGTTTTGGGTATGAAAAAGCTTTTCGCTCGATGGGTGCCTTGTGTGCTAACAATGGACCAAAAACCCATTAGAATGAACATTTCCCAAGAGTGTATGGACTTATTTAAACAGTACTTGTGAGCTTCTCCGACATTTCATGACAGTAGATGAAACACGGATTTGTCACTACACGCCAGAGACGAATGAGCTGTCCAAACAGCGGGTTGCAACAGGTGAAAGTGCACCAAAAAAGCAAAAACGGTTCCATCTGCATGAAAAGTTATGGAAACGGTTTTCTGGGATTCTCATGGTGTGGTACTCATGGACCAACTGAAAGATGTTGGTCAGGCTAAACGTCCATACCTTGCGATAAAGAAAGTTCTCTTTCATCACAATAATGCGCCTTCTTACATGTATGGGATTGTTGCAGCAAAACTGCATGACTTTGGCTTCCAAGTTCTTCTACATCCGCCATAATGACCCGGTTTGGCTCCCAACGATTACTTTTTAATGGCTGGGTGGCACGATTATACATCAAATAATGAGGTGGAAGCTAGGATAGGCGCTTTTTTCACAATTGGACAACTTTTATCTAGGGTATTAAAAAATTGGATAGTCGTATTAAATATGTTGAAAAAATGTCTTATATCTTTGTTTTCTTGATCAGGCCGAGAACTTGCAGAAAGCCCCTCGTGTGCTTGCTGCTATTGCGGCTTAGCGGCACAGAAAAAGCACTTCACACATCACCGCGTGATAATATCTAAGTTGCTTGATTAACGTGAGTCACTTTTTGATGGTGCCATTTGGAAGAGCTCCAGGGTATATCACTATGATTCACAATAAAACGAAACATGGTCAACAAACTAACAGACGCATTGTTACATAAAACGGAGTGTGTTTTTCAGGGAACCAGTGCGAAACGCGTAGGTTTTAATAAAGCGAGGGTGCTATATGGCTGAGTCAACTGCGGCTAGGGATGATGTGTCCATAACGGGCAATTACGGCGGCAGTCTGTTGACCACATTGGCTGCGTACTACGTTTGGATGTTTGTACTCGACCACAATAACACAAACATTCCCTTTCCACATCGCGGAAAAAGGAGCTTTTATAAGCCAGCAGCATGTTTACATTGCGAACTTGGATATAGCTATTACAGCGCATCAGTTTTCTATTGTTGGGGATTAGAACTGATGATGCATCGGTTTGTTAAGATGTAATGAGAGTTGTATTTGAGGACGTTCTTATAATAAACTCTCTCTTGATTAGTATTTTTATGATTATTATTGTACAGACCCGGTTCTACCTGTAATTATTAGTAAACGTTTCTTCGAAGTGTGAGGTGTAATTGGCGATAGAACAAGCAAATCACAACGATCCCATTAGCATAGGTGGTAAAGTCAAAGTTAGCCAATTTAAAAAAACAAAAAAACAAAAAAAACAAAAAAAAAAAACAAAAACAAAAACGCTTGTACGTATTGTACACAGGTTTGCAGTCTTATGAGTCAAAATATTATGACTAAATATCTTGTTAAAGGGAGGGTAATTATTAAGAATTCTTAAACATAATTTTACCTTTCATTTTTCTTATACTGTTTTTTTCTGCTGCGGTCTTTCAAGAAAATTGAGTGCTAAACATTAATTCTTATTTTCTCAAGATGGAAAATAGGATGCACAATTATCATTATTCCTAAAACAGTAGGATCTCATGGGTATTGAATCTTCCCAGACTCACCGCCACGGGTGGCCGAGGTCGTTAAAGCGCGGACTCGTGAGCGGGAGAGCCAGGACCGTTCTCCCTGACTGAGGTTTTTTTTTTTTTTTTTTTTTTTTAGGTTTTCCTCAGTCCACATAAATGGCAAATGCCGGGGAGGTACCCTAAACTTAGGCCTGGAACGTTTCCTTCCTTAAAAATACTCCTTTCCCAATATATAATTTCATTTCATGTATCACCACTGTCCATCGCCTGTGGTGCCTCTGTAGCAAAACGGGCGTTCATTCATTCACTTCCCAGACTCTGGGCGTTTTTAATTCAGGTGGATGTGCTCAAAGACATTTCATGAATTGTTTTATTAATTAAATAAAGTCTAAACATTTTTAGCATCGTGTCTGGACGCTGGACATCAGTAAAATAATGAACGGTCCAGGCAAACCCTTAAATTTGGTCACCTTGTGAGCTTCATGGAAACACCAAGGATTCTGTTGATTATGAAATGATAAAAGATAAAACTGCACATTGGTATATATCAGCACACACTGTTTTTTTATTATTAATTTTTAGGTTCCTAGATTCTGTACATGTAACAATAGTAGTCTATAGCATTGAAATACTTCTTGTTATCCCAGTGTTGATCGTAAATTAAATGTCTAATAAAATTTTGAAATGCAATCTAAGAAATGTATAGCTCTAATATTGCGCATGTTTATTTATTTCCTACAGTATTTATACATATTTAAGATCCAGCATTTTAGTGTTGCACTAATGGTTCTGAAAACAGAGGAAAGGACCACATTGTTCGTACGGACGACGTAAATTGACCCAAGCTTGTTGAATCGCATCTACAAACGATATGCATTATGTCATTATTTTGTGTAAGACTGTTAACCAGTATGGATATTGCATCATCACACCGTCTTTTAGGATCTGAACGTGTTGTCTCGTAAAATATTTCTCATCACAATCAAGAGTAAGAATAAAAGAGCGGGGGTGTCCATCAGCCGTACGGCCATAAAGCGCGCGTTTGGCTCCAAGAACACTTTGAGAAAGAAAGTGGCTATCTTTCACTAACTGCAGCAACCTCTGTTTACAAAACATTTTTGAGATTCTACGTAAACGCTATGAACTAAATGGAAAATAATGGAAAGTGTTTTAACAAGTATTTTATAAAAATTAATGAATAATAAAAGGCATCAGCAAAGTGTTTGAAATGTTTACAAATAATTGTGCGTTAATGTTACAGTTTATTAAAGCGCTTTATTTAACGAGAGTGGATCTGTAGTTATAAAGTTTGCTTTCTATGCTGTAAAGTCATTCTGACGTTACTTCATTTTTTGACAGTTATTTAAACACAAGTATTTCGAGCGAAGTGCTTATATGAAAGGGAAAGCAGGTAAGAAATGTACGATAGGATTTTCGCTGTATTGGTTTAGGAGTGCCCTTGCTATGAAAGCACTCAGCTTCAAGCGTGGCAGTACAAGCTTTGAAGACGTACCACGTCTTCGGGTTCCAAAATCAGCTGTGGGGCCAGAAGTGTCAATAAATTACATGATATTGTTTTGACTGTAAAACGAGTGAATGTGAACCAGTTAGAAGAGGCTAGAGGCGTCTCAATTGAGCGAGTTCATTTTGTTTTGCATAATACATTACACGAAAAAATTTGTCCAAAATGGGTGCCGCGTCTGGTCATTCCGAAGCAAAAGCAATATCCCACGTTAACGACAGTTTGGCAATATTTAAGAAAAATCCAAAGGATTTTTACGGCGTTTTGTGGCTATGGACAAAACATGAATTCATTACTATTTCCTGAAACGAAGTCTGAAATAAAGTGAACCGCAAGAGCGAACTAACTCAGAAAACGGCGAAATAACTTCCATCCGCTGGAAGGGCGATAGCTTCAGGTTTTTGGAATGCAAAACGAATTCTCTTGAGTGAGTACTTGAAGGAGGGGAAAACATTACTGGAGGATACTACGCATCATTTCGGGGAAATAGCGATCGCGGAAAAACATTCGGGAATGGCCGAAAAGAACGAGCTTTTTCACCATGACAATGCGCCATGTATTCAAGCCGTGTCGCTCAGGACAAACTGACCTAATTACGTTTTGAAATACTTCCGCATCCACCCTATTCACTTGATCTCCCTTTTTCGGATTACCATCTCAAAACTTTCCTACTGGACACAAATTTAAGTCAGAATGAAGAGGTCATACAGGTAGTAAACGAGTATTTTGAGGGAAGGTTGTGTGCACGGTTTATTATTTTTTTTATTGATTTATTTATGGACGCTCTTTAACATCTCCGGTCATCAGCGTCCCATTCAACTCAGGGCGTGAAACGGCCGACTAATTTTGCTCGGAGGCCTCTCTTTCAGGCTTGAGGTTCTTTTTCGTGCCATAAATATACGACACGGGACCCACAGCTTTACTTCCCTTCCGAAGGAAGTCATACTTAGGATTTTTAGGCCCGAAAAAAAATCCATCGGTCCTGGCCGGGTTCGAACCCGCGTTCTTGGGTGTAGGAGGCGAGTATGGTAACCACTACACCACTAGGACCGACGTACACGGTTTAGGAAACGCGTTTCAACTACATTAACAGCTGAGACGTAAAACGCGGAAATAAAGTGGTATTTTGCATCCAAGGATATTTCACTCAATGCTGTGCTGCTTTCTGCCATTGAGTAACATTAAATCATTCCACATAAATGTAACAGTGAATGGACATTATAAAATATTACATGAGAGTGATCTACGATGTAACAGCAAAATATGTTAAAAATTAGTTATGTTTTGTAAGTTTCTATAAGTGCTTTTTGATTTAGGGAGGGGGGAGGAAAGATGAAATTTACAACTTTCTTCTTAAATGTGATATACAGGGCTTATACAAAATAATTCCAGGGATCCAGGCAAAGTTATTAACTAATAACAAAAAAAATCAACTTACATTATTTAGGTGACATGAAAGCATGCATACAGAAGTTTTGTTTGGTATTTAAAATATTTCAATACGACAATGCGCTCCGTTCATAATTCTGCATACATCAAACTATATTCAATCGCTTCCAATGTGCGCGCCAGCATATTCAGAGTTATACGCGCTGTGCCTGCAATTATCTTTTTACGTAGATGATGGTCATGAGCATTTTCAGAGTACACATAGTTCTATACATATCTCCATATAAAAAGTCTAGGGGTTTGTCTGGGCTTCATGGTGGTAATGGAATCGGTCCTGCTCTTCCAACCATCTGTTAGGGAACAGCAAGTTTAACGCTCCACTAGCAAACTGACTGTAGTGGGGTGGAGCCCCGTCTTGTTGGTAAAAATTACTAAAGAATATGCATCAGTATCGTATGGAACCGCAACATTTTCTAATATCTCATAGTAAATAACCACAGTAATGGTTAGTTTCATTAAAAAACTAGGTTGTGCATCAACCTACACCAAACACTCACTTTGCGAGAATCGCGCTGGTGTTAAATGATCTCATGCGGTGGGTCATCCCTCCAAATTCGACAATTGTGATGGTTAAGTGTGCCATTAATGTGGAAGGTCGCCTCATTAATAAAAATTGCACTTTTCAAGAAGTCTTCATTCTCTTCAAACTTGTATAAATTCACTGCTCTCTTAGGCCTATCAATTTCTTGGATTTTTTGAGAATTTGAATCTTGTATGTGTATAATCGAAGTCTTTTAACTTTGAAAATGGTACTTAGAGGAATAAGCAGCTCTAAACTGCATCGTTTTAATGATTTTATGACTCCTAGCACATGAAGCAACGAATCCTGTCAATCTTTTCTTGATACACGTGGCCGGCCAGACGATTTCCCTTTACACTCCCTGTTTCTTTGAAACGCTTTAATCACTGATGACTAGTATTATAAGTTGGTGCATCACCACTGTAATCTCAACGAAAATTCCGTTGAACTGTTAACAGTTGACCTTGGTTTCAGTTATGCAAATTGCAACCTGAATCTTCCTTTGTTTCACTGCCATTCTGACTAATGTTCTGATAACTTAAAAACAAATTCTCTACATTTCCGATCCAGGTGTGCCAACTAACCAGGCATTCATACCATACCAAACTTTTTGAGTTGCTGAATATACTTCCTCTCGCTTATTATTATTATTATTATTATTATTATTATTGCAAAACACATTTTCTTTGTAGAAATCCTGTATAATTAATATACGTCGTTTTTTAAGTTTAATCGTGTATTAGCCTTCATCTTTTGTGATAGGCAGTAGAGGTTGTTCTTCACCTTTGTCTCCATCCCATGCATAACATTGAATAGTGTTGGCATCAGTGTTGCTTCCCCATAAGCATTATTAAAACGTTTATGGATGCTTCTCATCTGGCTTTCTACATTGTCAATGTTGGCCATTTTTAAAAACGGTACAAGGCCATAAGGAACGTACTATAAAGTTTAAGACATTTTCCTAAATTCAGATTTCTCACATTACTAATTATTAAAAGGGACAAAGTACAGGAAACGTTATTTTGTTTGATCCCCTGGTAGTTAATACAGAAGTACACTA
Organism: Metallyticus violacea; assembly: GCA_030762175.1. NCBI lineage: Eukaryota > Metazoa > Arthropoda > Insecta > Mantodea > Metallyticidae > Metallyticus > Metallyticus violacea. The sequence goes on from CM060845.1 coordinate 69,844,161, forward strand.
CCCTATTGACTTATGAGGTTAAAGAACATCCATAAATAAACCAAACAAAAGAGCACCATTGATTTTCGAGGTAGTTCACATATTTAGTTGGAAACATCAACTTCCTGTTATGCTATAGCTACTTCCGGGATCTGTCATAATATATTATTTCGTTACGTGTTAGGTTACTGGTTTAGCTCTTCTCCAGATCGCATAGTCCCGACTGATTTAAATGGAAATTGGATCCAACGACTCTCTAAAGTGAAACTTCTCTATAGTCGATGTTTGTTGCTCGAAACTCATTTCGGAAACGGTATATACGGTTTGATTAATCCATTTAGATGAAAATTGAATTCATTGTACATAGCATACAGCGCCTTCTTTACAATCGGAAACCGTAAACCAGTTTATAAATCAGTAATGGAATCATATATCTACCCATAGAATGTTGACGCGGAAGTAAATGCCACATATGAGAGTCCTTTGAAAAGTATAGTATAGTAATTAAACACTTTATTTTAAACTACCAATTTTATTTCTTACTTTAGCCTATTTTCGTCGAGGACTATGCATCTGGTTCAGGGAGTCTCCAAATATTGCACCCCATCAAGAAAATAGGGTTTGTCAAACTACATTAACCTCGTCATTCGACTAAATTTTCTTCTTACCGAGCCATATTTTTAGGTTCGGAAACAGGAAAAAAGCCGCTAGGGGCTAAGTCCGGGGAATAAAGTTATTGAGAAATAATTTCGAAGACCAAATCGTGCATTTTAGGGAATTCCGAACGACTGTTATTGCGGTTTTACCGATGAAAATATTTTTGAAATGTTTCTTTAAATCTCCACCGATCGTACTTTCTAAGCACCAAAAGTGACGACAGAAAAATAAATGTGTGTGTGCGTGCGCGTCAACGCTCAAATGGCTGAAATTTTTTTATTTTCTCAACGAAACTTGGCATATAGTGATAGTCAACAAATGCTTATCGAGTTCGTTAATCAGCAAAATTGAACCAATGCGAAAATTTAAAAATAGTTCTTGCGGCCGCAATTTTCGTTTTTTCTCAAGAAAACTCTGTATATGCCATTGAAATAAAATAAAAAAAACTAATCTCTGAAAATCAATGAAATCAGACAATTATAAATAGGGGTTTATCTGAAACTTTTTTTTTTTTTTTTTTTTTTTTTTTTTTTTTTTTAATTGCAGCGAAACTCGGTAAAAACCATTTAAACAAGATAAGAAAATGGTCGCTGAAAATCAAGGAAATCGAATCATTAGAAGTGAGGGTATCCTAAAAACCGAATTTTTGTACTGGCCAAGGACGTCGATTAAGGTGAAGGGGAATTTTACCATTAACAATTAGGTACTGGCGCCAAGCGATAAATTCGTTGATGTCACGTGAAAGAGTTGAGAGGCGCATAAGGTCGAATAATCGGACTTAGCCTTACAGACAGCGGCCGTCCTGCGGCTTCAGTACTGAACGGCAACGGAAAAAGCCGAATTTCAGGGAATGCTAGAGCAATGTTAAGCGGTAGTGTATGTGCTCTATCAACCTTGGCTGTGTAAAGTGTACAATAAGTGCATGCGGAGAGAACACAGAAAATCAAGGAATCCTGCGCCTAAATTTAACGTGTAGCTTTAATGTTAATCAAATTCCGTTTTAGATAGCTAACGGTAAGTGCAATTGGAAATATTAAACTAACGATATAGCTTTAAATAAAAGTATTATATTGGAAGCATATACTTTTAAGCCCGAAAATGAAGTTTTTATTAAATACATATGTATAGAATCAGTTAGCGTTACTTATTTTTCAACATTTTCTGCTCTAGCGCTCTGTAATAACTTCCACAAATTCAACTTGCTGAGGAATTCGCTTAGTTTGCGCAGCTCCTGTGGATTTTTTGTCATTGGGACTGTCAATTTACATGATAGGCCTTGTCCTTATGAAGGAGCACTCTTCCATTCTGTGCTGTTTTTCCTTCAATTCATCTTTCTGACAGTCTGACAATGTTTTATATTCTCTTATTTTCCAAGTGTCTACCAGAATTATTCCTTGAAACCCCCCCAAAAACAATGTTCATCATGTTTTCCATCTATAATGTCCTGGGACTAGTGGGAACGTGTGTCCCATCATTCTGGAACGACACGCTTCAGCAAGACTTACGCTAAAATTTCTTTATTCTAAGGCATGTAATTTCGGAGTTCGACTCGTTTTTCCGTTATGAGTGTATTGTTTTCTGTAAAGTTATGTTTACTGCACTGGAGGTTTGCATTGTGTGTAGGGCTCAGTTTGTAACTTGTTAAATTGTTACTTTCACGTCCGATCTACCGCCACGGGTGGTCGAGGTCGTTAAATCGCGGACTCGTGAGCGGGAGGTCTGGGGTTCGAATACCGCCAGGACTGTCCTCCCTGACTGAGTTTTTTTTTTTTTTTCTAGGTTTTCCTCAGTCCTCATAAATGGCAAATGCCGGGGAGGTATCCTAAACTTAGGCCTGGAACGTTTCCTTCCTTAAAAATAAATCCTTTCCCAATATATCATTTCATTTCATGTATCACCAATGTCCATCGCAGGTGGTGCCTCTGTAGCAAAACGGGCGTTAAACACTATTCATTCATATATCCGATCTATTTCCTTAATGCATTCTTCTGTGGAAAAGGGTTGTATGAGAATTTTTGGTGAGTTTTGAGTATTCTTTTTCACGATTTTTTTCATTTTACAGCTTATTATCACGTGTAAATTTAAATTATTTCATTTACCTATGTGCAATTTAAATTATTGCGTATTCATTAATATGCAGTTAATTTACTTGAACTTGAAGGTTGATAATAAATTTTGTCACTGTATAATGTATGTGTTTCTTAAAAGGATTATTAACACTTTACATATAAAACTAGAATGCTAGCCTTACTGTGTATATAAAGGCACCGACGTGAGAAAACAAACAAAGTCTAAATTTCTTGATCATTTCACTTAATTTTTTTTACCACATATTAATGACACGTAGTCAAATGCTTTGTAGATTCAAACATATCAATAAAATATGTCTGGGAATTAAATGTTTTGATTTTTATGCATCCTCTAATGAAATGCCCCTTGCGGCGTAGTTATCAAAATGTTGAGGGGGAAAAAAAAAAGACTGAAGATTTGTGTTCCAAGCATATAAAGAGACGAAGTATCAGCAAAATTTTTATGTAAATAAAGTATTATTTGTGTACTCTTACTTTGTTGCATTTTGTTGTAGTTTTAAATATAAATGGAATATTACATAAGAAAATATACATTTTTTCTTATCTATTTATACCTTCTTTTGGTTACTTTTACTCATGTTGTATCAATAGCCTCTACTGAAAATTTAAAATTGATTGGTGAAATTAACATCGCAAGGAGCAATATGCATTTTAACAGATGCGAGAAACAGCAGTTTTGAGAATAATGCTTTTAATATATGAGATAATCTCTACCCTTGCATAGTCTCATATAAACAGTCAAGTTACAGGCCTTTAGAGGGAAAGTAGGACAAAATAGCTTCGCTATACGAATCTAAAAAGAAATTAACTTAATTAATAATCTGCAAGAAACGAAATTTTGATTTTTGCAATTTTTACAGGTCGGTTCCCAAACCAGTCATACAAGAAGTCACAACATCCTAGTTACTCATCTTCTTAATTCAAGTGCATGCCGGCATTGAGTTGAGACATCTGTTGTAAAAGATTCGTAGATTTAAAGATATTTCTTTTACTGTTTATTCTCCTGTAGTATTATAGACTTGTATCTCATGGGATTTGGAAGTCAATACCCCGGGTCTGTCCCTTGCAGGACATCGAATTGTCTAAGTGCACATACAGAGGAATTGTTGAAATGGGTTTTCATTTCAATGTCAGCACCGGCTCGAAGACGCAGAGAGACAGAATGAAAACAAATTATGAAATACGTGACAGAGAAATACTAACCCGACAGTTGCCCTTTTTGAAAATGAACTGAGAAAAACCTCGGGTTATTCGGGCGCAAGATTTGAACCAGGGACCTCTGGAATTTTTTTTTAATTTGGTTTATTTATGGACGCTCTTTAGCATGTCAGGTCATGCTAAAGAGCGTCCCATTCAGGGCATGAAACGGCCGACCAATTTTGCTCAGAGGCCTCTTCTTTCAGGCGTGAGGTTCCTTTACGTGCCGTAAATCTATGAGATGGGACCCCCACTGCTTTACTTCCCTTCCGAAGGAAGCCATACGAGGATTTTTACACCCGAAAAAATCCATCCATCCTGGCCATGATGCAAGTATGGTTACCACTAGACCGCCAGGACCGACCCTCCTGAAAACGAGTCCCATACGCTACCGCATGAGTCAACCCACTGTATCAACATTATACGTATAATAAAAATAAGGGAGCATTTATAAAGTATTAAAAAAACTTATTTCACAGCGATTCCTTTGGTAACTGTTAAATATTTAGGAAGTATTGGATTTGGCATAGTATTTATTAAAAGTGGAAACATTTTAGTAAAAACATTGCCAACTTAGCCGTTTGAAATAAAAACTTCCATATGTGACAAAAAACTCCATGTAGATTGGTGTTATAAAATTGAAATGAACACTTTTTTTGCTAGTCTGAATTCGGAGCTTAGTTGCCTCTATTTATAAAACCTCCCGTCCCTCCCAAAAGAGAGAGTAATTCTGTTATGTTAAAAAGGCCAGGCTTGGCGTAGAATCCCTATGGACGCGATCTCCGAGGCATATCTACTTTATTGGACAATGTTCGCTAGAAACCATCTCATGGCTCGTAATGGCAAGGGGCTGACATTTAGAAAAGCCAGGTCTTAGCAGCGCTAGGTCTACGTCAGTAGCCGGAGTTGCTTCTTTCGTAACCTTTTCCCAAGTGGAGTGGCAACTACGTATATGCCAATTTGTCCGAGTAAACACTCTTCTGCCGCAACTGGTTTGTTTGCTCGCGCGGCGAAGGCGTTGCCAAGATTTTGGCAAAGGTTAATAGAAAAGAGAATTTAATGAAATGATACCGAGAGTCAAGAAAAAGAGTTACGTGTGGAATTTCTGCGATTTAGTGCTCGTTTTCAAAATCAGACACAGAAACTGAACTAGACTGGAATAGCTGGATACTAGCACGTTTTCTGTAGAAGCCGGAGGGTGCATTAAGAATGTTAGAAACGCTCACGAATGTATAAGTAGGCCATGAGAGTTAATTCCGTGCAGATATTTTTATGCAATGAATTGCTAACGTTACTGATTCCATTCGATGATAAAATGATTGCGAAGGGGTGTAATACTTAAGAAGAATTCTGTTAATTGAGCAACACAAGATTTGTTCAAAGGAAATTTAGGTAATCTAAACACCGATGAGAGCTACTCTTAGGCTAGGCATAGAAGTGTGTAGATACATTAATATCTCGTTTTTTTCATATAAATCTTTTGTGTTTCGTTTGAACAAACCATATATAGACACCATGACTGAGGCGACTAGAACAATCCCTAATCCTACTTGTGCAAAGTTCCTTGGATCGGATTTTTTCCCCAAGTTTCCTGAAAAGACAATGTCTGTAGCCTGGTAAATTTGCTTCACAATTATGTCATGCATCTTTTCGAAGACTTTGGTAACTAGCCCCGGAATTAATACATACATTGTAAAAAAATTACTTGAAATAACTAAAGTGCCACAGACTAGAATTGTGTACGTTTTAGGGCGACATCTTCAACACATTTAGATGTAGATCATTTATAAACTGGACTTTGTTGATATTATTTAATCATGTAAATGTTTTCTTGGATTTTCACATAAGAGTTTTTTTAATATGTCAATGTTCTCCCCTTTGTATTGCAGAAATAAATACAATAAATTAAAATAGAAACGAATTGCCCTTAATGCTGTGGAAAATTTGAACCAAGTTAGAAAACCCTTCAATGCTGCTACGAGATTGCAAGCTTATCCCAGTACCCCATAGTCTGTACAAGGGGTGTCCTAAAACTTCTCGGTCAGACTCAGAGATGTGATGTTGGCCAAATTACAACGATAGTTAAGCTTCATTCTTTATATGGCGCGCTGTAATGTTTCAGACGGTAAAGTGTAGTCACTTGTATGTGACGATCGTGTAAACAAACTAGTGTTAACATTTTGCTTAAATGAATAAAATTGAAATTTTAACTGTGATAAAAAAATAATTCGTTTTAAAGGTTTTAACCCAAACAAAAGTACAAAAGGAGTTAGATCCCATATTAAAGGATTTTTCACTTTCGTTTTCAGTGGTTAAAAAGTGAACTGCTGAATGTAAGTATGGTGTACATCCATTCAAGATGATGAGCACTCAGGGCGTTTCAATCTGCTACGACCGACGAGATTGCGCGAGTTCTGACATTGTAAAGACCTCGATAGACCGTGTCCATTACATTTTACACGAAGTTTTGGGTATGAGAAAACTCTCCGCTTGATAGGTGCCATGGATGCCAAAATGGACAAAAAGCGCATTCGAATGAACATTTAGCAAGAGTAAACGTAATTCCAATAAGTTTATACCTTGTTTTGTAAGTACATGAAACACGGATTCATCATTACACGCCAGAGACGAAGGAACAACCCAAAAAGTGGGTGGCAACAGGTGAAAGTGCATCAAAGAAAGTAAAAACAATTCCACCTGCAGGAAAAGTCATGGCTACTGTTTTCTGGATTCTGGTGCTCGTAGTGTGGAGAACCATCATCGGGGAGTATTGCGCTCCACTACTGGATTAACTGAATGAGGATATTTAGGCTATACGTCCACATCTAGCGAAAAAGAAAGTTCTGTTTCATCACGATAATGCACCTTTACACATCTCTGGGAATATATCTGCAAAGCTGCATGACTTTCGCTTCCACATGCGACATATTCGTCAGATTTGGCTCCCAGCGATTACAGCGATTACTTTTTTCCATACCTGAAAAAGTGCTTGGGGGAAAGACGCTTATTTTGCAGAGTGGGTAAATCTTATTTTACTGAGGATGTTAAACCTTTGGGAATTCGTTGTTAAGGTGACTGTCATGGGGAAAAATCTCTTAAATCCTGGGTTTTCTTGGTCAAGCCAAAAACGTTTGGAAAGCCCCTCGTAGATGCGAGTCCTTATCTCTCACAGGATAGGTTTAGTGAAAAGTTTCTCTGGAGTTTTAAAATATCAACACTTTCTGTATAGTGTCTTGTTCTTGGTACACCTTGCACAATGATACACGAATTTGAATTGTCTCTAACTCGTTGCAAATTTGCCTCTGTGGCAACCTCCTTTGGCCGGCCAACGCAGTGCTCATCTCTGATATGTGTCCGCCCTTCAGAAAACTTCTGCACCCTATTGTAAACAGGCTCTTCTCACCTGATAGAACGTATTTCTTTATGAATATGTTTTATTCTATATCTTTTGCCCACAACGGAGCACTTTGTACACTCACTCAAGGTGCCGCCACCTTGCAACTGCTATTTCGCCATTGTAAAATCTTACCTCCATATTTGTACTCCCTCCATGATCTGTTATATTGTGAAACCTGGCATTTACCTGCTGGAATTCCACGGAAAAAAGTTCATAATCACAGTTCAACGTCACTGTCGAGCTAAATAGGAAGAATGCGCGTATAGATAAATCTATCTGTGTACAATTTCAAGTTTCTGGTTGTCTGCACAAGAGGAAATCGCCATCTGCAGTCGACGTGGAGCGTATGCGACAATGCTACCAGCGTAGCGCTAAAAATTTACATTTAAAATAAATATAAAAATTTCACAGTTGCTGTGACCGTTGGTGCTTACTTAGTTGGTTGCTTCATAAGTGTGCATGCAGTTACGATGTAAAACTCCGGAAATGTTTTACTAACTCCTTTATTTCAGATCTTTTATTTCGTTATTTTACTAATACGCACCTTGTGTTAATACGCAATACTTACTTACCTTGAATTTGCATAAGAAGAATTTAAATGCTTACTTCCGGAGTTTTATGTTTATCTTCTTTTGCTTGTTTCGAAATGTCCATTAAAGCAGTAAAACTCTCTGCAAAAGCTACTCTGATACAAAATACCGATATAGTACTTAAGCATTATCTGCTATTCTGTTTCAAAACTGTAGATACAGATGGAGTTCCCTTTGTATTGTTTGATATCCTTACAAAGATATCCTGTCGTGCGTAGAACCGTCACTTTCTGGCGGCTTAGGTGCTTGCAATCGGATAGGTAATCGATCGGATGTATGACGTCAGAGCGACTTTGTAAATGTGTGGAATTGAGTTTATTCACGCTATGTAATGTTGCAGTGGCTGACCTCTTATTTAGTTCATGTAGGCAGACTCGAAGACCGACGGATATTTCAAAACATGACACGTAATCTTATCATAAACTTTCAGTTCAGCTGTTGTCAAAAATTAGTTCAATGACTGTATTAGCGCATTGGAATTTATATGAGAGAATAGAAAAGGCATTAGAAGTAAAACATTCAGCCAATAGAATTAGATTAGACACTCGTGAGAACTCAAGAATTCACACTATCGGTGCAAGGAAAATATCGATGGTTGTCCCTACTGTTCATGATATTCTTGTAAAATGCTTACGTCACAATTGCAAAGGAACTGAATGACTTCTAGAAAAACATATCACAATAATATAGTTCGATGTTCCTACCCAACATACAATCGTGACAGCTTTATAAGATGAAACACTTCATTAAACTACGCCCTCTACAGTATACTAGAGCTACATTTTAGTTTTTTTGCAATAAGTTCTGAAACCACCACCATAGTATAGTGATAACGTTTTCAGGCTCGATTCCCGGTTGGGTCAGTTTCCTGGCTCGGTTTTTTTCCAGGGTTATCCCTCAGTACTTTAGGTAAATACTTGGAAGACATAGGTCACATCGTCCCCTGAATTCATTCGGCCGAATTATCATCTTTTATCCTTCATCTGGTTGTGGACTGACCGTAAAAACGATCAGTGTCCATACCTTTGACTAGTCATATCCATAGCAAGTTGGTCAGCATGAGTCATAACCTCTGCATGCAAGATGACATGTGCTTGTGACACATGTCCGTCACTTACTTGAGGACGGTTGTGATTGGTTTTGTGAATCGTGTACATTGACAAATATTGCTTGCATGCTACATATTAATTTGTATTCAGTAATAATTTGTACCGGTACTGCATTACCTTTTCGATATCCAATGGAAGAAAAGTACACCTGTTGCTGAAGGCCTTGTAAAGTGGAGGCAGTGTGTTGTAGAAGTCGGTCCTGGGTCCTGTTCTACAAACGCACGATCTAATACATTATAAGGATATGGACATGGCTATTAGTAAAAGTCTGTTCCACAAAGGTTTCTGCTGTTCTTGCACTTTTACAACTTCATACTTACAAGTGTACAAGCGATGTTTCGTTGTTCACTTCCACAGAAGCATTGTTTTATCAGGCATGATAATTTGTATAAATTTCTCTACAAGTGTAAGATTGGTAACTTCAAATGCTAATACAAAATTTATTATCCTTTTAATGATTTTTGGGAGTCAGAAATGTGCTAAGTATTAGCGAAAGTGATGATAATTACGAGTAGGAATATGTATAAAGAAAGAGTAAATAAGTATTTGTGTACAGTGATAAAGTGAGGTTAAGTGCAGTTAGAATACGGGTTATGACTGACACTTGCGTTTCCTGTTCCAAGTGCTTATTTCAGACCAGTATCTTAGTTAATGTGTTTTTAAGCTTCTTGCTATATGCCGCGAAAATAATTTATTTTCATTCTTCGTTCTCTTTTAAAATAAGCCGCTTTGACACTTTTTTTTTTTTTTTTTTTTTTTTTTTTGCTTCTGAAAACTTGTTTGTCAAGCAATATAAACAAATAAGTACATATAAATTATCAAATGGACTAATATAATAAATGACCGAGGGCAATCGGGAAGCTCGATTCTTCTGCTATCTCTCGATGACTGAAATTGATGTTCCTAAATGTAGCTGTGAGGAACCGTCGTCTAAAGTGGATTATTACGCTTGAATATTGATAAATGCACAATAAAGTATTTAAATTGTCATTATATCTGAGTAAAAATACAACACCTATTTAGCAGGAATGACAATAATCCGCTCCGCACAATAAAAATCCCCAAGGAGGTACATAACCGGATTCATGGTATGGCGACGTATGGCAAACAGCTGTTCGTCCATATTGCTCTTATGTGACGTCACTTGTAATATTTCACAAATACTTTACAAGTTTTGCACTTGTTTCGTGGAACAGAAAGTTACAAGACCATACTTTTCAAGAGCATGTACTAAATCACTTGTATGCATTAGACCATACATTTGTAAAATTGGGCGCAGGTGGTTTAGTGGTAACCATTCTTGTAGACCCAAAATCGCGGTCGATGGATTTTTTCGGGGCAAACCTCGTGTTTAATGACTTACTTCGGAAGGGAAATAAAGCCGTGGATCCCGTGTCGTAGATTTACGGCACGTAAGTAACTTCAAGTCTGAAAGAAGAGGCCACTGAGCAAAAATTTTCGGCTGTTTTACTCCTTGAATTGAATGGGGAAACTGATGACCTGAGATGTGAAAGAGCGTCCGTAAATAAACCAAATAAGAACTCCTTTTTAATCTGAAAAGAAGTTTCTGGGAGTGACGTAACTCCTCACCTCAGGCCTATGATTTTAATTGCATCAACTTACAGAACGAGGTCGAGCGCTGTCATCTCGGCGAATAGGCCAAGATCCTGATTATGAATTGTGGACTTAGTTCGGTTTCAGCGATTAAAACATACAACACTTTTTGAAATTTTTGAAGTTATTTTTCTAATTTAAAGTAATAATTAAAAGTATGTAAAAACAGCCTTTGTTTTCAAGCATATTTTAGCATAGGATATAGCGATCAGATTTACCAGCTTAAACTGCATAGTGATGAGCAGTTATATGCACTTTCTATCATAGTTCATAATTGCCTTTAAAATTATCGCAAGTCGCAAAATGAATTTATTGAACAGCCCTCCTCGTCGATGACATGTTATTATTCTGCAGTTTGCTTCCGTCGTTTCTGTATTATCCGTAATTTCCGTTCATGCAACATATGTGGCTCTTTCATCGATGGATTAGCAGGGTTGCCAGGCTTGATGCCTTCTGGCCAGACTTAGTGTTTTACCCCGAAATTCCGGAAAACTCATCTCGCCAATATTGTATTAAAATTATAAAATTTCAAATTTCTGAGATGTAAAAGTGGAAAGCGTATTTTCAATTGAACACCTGTTTGAGGTTTAAAAAAAAAAGTACGGTATCATGATTTTTCAAGTTTTAAGTTACTTATTTTTGCCCATATTTTTAAAACAAGATTCATCACAATTTCATCTTTTATATCAGAATTAATAGCTAGAAGAAAATACAGTATGTTATTTTTATAACTGAAGGATATAATGGCAATGTAGGATAGAGTGTGGTATATTTTAGAACAGAAGTTGCATTCACCTGTATATATTCAACTGAGAAAATGATATAAATATGGTTGGTACTTATTAAATGGATATGTCCGCCCACCTTTGCATAATTGTTCAGCATTTGTTTCCAAACTCCGTTAGTGCTCTCAACAAGTGTTTTCATGAAAGGGGGGAGGCAACTTTTGCGGTGAACGCCTCCTCAACTGTACAGTCATCCGCAGTTCATTTGAATTTAGTTGGTTTCCCCCCCCCCCCTTCTTTCTCTAACCTTTTTTCGATTTTACTAATGCATTTTCAGTCTTGTAACTGTAAGACCACAAGGGCATCCCACAAGGATCACTTGAGATCGGGGGACAATATTCTGAGAAATGTTGACTTAAATGAGCCTGTGCGTTGGTAGCTGCGAATGGGTCATACATATTACTGTGTACACCGTTCTGTTTCAAAACCATACGCGAGAAAGGAGCAGAGTAAAGAATGAAAATGTTTTTGTCAATGACTGCAGCTAACCTAACCTAAGCGAGTCCATTTACCATTATCAGAATAATTACAATCTTTACCGTTTATTTTATTTTTCCTGATTTTGATGAAAGTGCTCCGAAATGTTTACATCCGCTCCTATTTGTGCCTTCCCCACCATCCAGACTCGTACCAGAACATACTGGTATAGCCTTGCAGGAAAGCAGAAGGTATACACGGAGAAACAACCCTCTCTTCCTCCTCGCTTGTTGCTAGCTTGACGTCAACGCTCAAGCTCGTGCGATGTCGGCAGTACTCTGCTCTAAATAACGATGATCTCTTGTTGGCCGTTGGCAAACAAAGTTAACAGGTTAATAACTAACGCAGAACGAAAAGGTGAATTGCTGTCTTCACTTGCACCATGCACCGCTATCAGAAGGCTCGAGGCAACGCACTGTCCTTTCTTGTAAATATTTTTTCCTCCTGTTTTTTGTTGCGTGTTTATAACGAGTTGTGATATTAATGTTTTAACGAAAGCATTACTCTGGACTTGTGATAGCATACATAAATGAAAATAGTTAATCAGTTTTATATTTTAAGGGCTCTATTTTACGGCTGTGGATATTAATTTGCAACATATTAGTCTCTATGAACAAGTACAATTAAATTAAAATCTAAGTACCATTGTCAAAATATTAGCAAATGAGCCTTTAACTTATGGGGAATAAGTAAGATAAACATAGAAATTTATGGCAAAGTAGCTTACGACAACCCTTTGGTTGACCCTGGTGGTCTAGTGGTAACCACACTTGCCTCCTAAACTCGAGATCACGAGATCAATTCCGGTCAGGGTCGATGGCTAAGTATGGCTTCCTTCGGAAGGTAAATAAAGCCGTGGGTCCCGTGTTGTACATTTACGACACGATAAAGAACCTCAAGCCTGAAAGAAGAGGCCTCTGAGCAAAATTTGTCGGTCGTTTCACGCCCTGAATTGAATGGGACGCTGATGACCTGAGATGTTAAAGAGCGTTCGTAAATAAATCCCCTCTCCCCCCAAAAAACATCCTTGTTTACTGTAACAAATAGTCTCATACAATTGGCCACAAGTTTCCCAAAAATGTTTAAATATAGGTATTACTACCAATTTTGGCCTTACAAAAATATTTTTTCAAACTTCAGAATTCTTGTGCACATCAAATTACTGATTATATTTTTATTTTACTGATTATATTTTTATAATATTCTCTTTGCTTTCTTTAAGTGAAATAAACTTATTGTGTATGAGTTCAGGTTTTGAAGTCACTTCTGTAGCATTAGCAACTTAAGCATCTGAAAGTACTGTAATTCATGCATTTTAATTGCCTGTTTTCGTCATGTAATTCTTGTAGCTCTGAAATACATTTTTTCCAGTAGAGGTACATTGGAATGATAGCCAAGTCCATTATATTTATTGGAACTTATTTTACGTGGTAACTTATGTAAATTATTGCCATATTTCTTGTTTACTTCAGTTTCTCAAAACGTATTAATATATTCGGAATTTTAGACATATGTTAACTAATTGGTTAGTTTTATAACTTACGTATACAAGGTGCACTGAAATTGTATTTTAAAAATATAATGCATTTTCGATATTTTGTGTAACTGTGTAACTGTACAATAGTAAATAGTATTTAAAAACATTTCTCAGGCATATAAACTGATGGGAGAGTTACCTGTAGGCTTCATTTTTTGAGCAATATCCCCCTTCGCACACTTTCCCACATTTCTCAGCACTTCATATCACTCATATTTTCAAAAAAATAAAACATCAATATTCTAAACGTTACGACTTACGGGACAACAGCATCAGAAAACGGCAAACACTATGAAATCACTAAAGGAGCAACCTCAAACGACTCAGTATTAAAGCTGGCGTTAAACACCATTAAAAAAAATAATAAAAACCTCAAAAGAGCTTTTCCCAATAATGGCAGGACATGAAAACATTAAATCGTTCAAATTATCGACAGTGCAATGTGTTCATGTAGTCGTGGCGTGCAAACCCTCTTAAAATATGAATGCCTTGAAAATCAGTCACTTAAGAAAAAAATGACAATCACTAAATACATTAAAGTAATTACAAAATATCTCTAAGAGCTTCAGAAAGTTAAACGGTGAAGAATAAAATCTAAAATATATCTGAACTTTCTTTTTCTTATACAAAGATGATTTAATGAAATGTCTTTATTTTTTACATGATAACAATATTAAGAGTAAAAATGTTTTAAAAATATTAATGAATTAGGAGAATTGCAGATATTGTGTAAGTTATATCAGTATTACGTAATCAAAGCAACGGTTTCGTTAAAAACAACCGTTGCTGGTATGGTATAGAGCGGCTTAAATATTTGCAATAAATATAATTAACTTGTAACAAAAAAATAGCACGTCCGAAATCAATGACAGTCAATGGACCGCATCCGTGGTATGATGGTAGAGCTTGCGACGATTAATCCGGAGATTTTGGGTTAGAATCTCTGTCTGGGTATGGTTTGCTTACCTTTAAAAGGCAAGTGTCACATAATTTTAAGGCGCCAAGGACTCCATACTCATTCATTTGTTTAATTTCATTAAACCCTACACACTTACACCTAATGTACTCAGTCCACATTCTACAGACGTAGAAGACGAATGCAGTCAAGGCGATTATAAAAATAAATATGTGAAAATTAAATACGCCTAACAAGAAAAATAACACGCACATCTATAACATATATCAAAACTTCATACTTTTTCATTTGCGTTTAGTTGCTTTGAAGAAGAAAAAAAAAAAAACAAAGAAGAAAGAAACTTAGTTCAAACCACCAAGTCATATGTCAATATCTGGGCATACGAATCGTAACAAGCAGTTCATCAAAGTTGATGAAAACTAGATCAGTTGGTGATCAGTTGCATCCCGGACCTTAAGAGAACTGTGCGGGGGCCGTAATCATTGGGTTCATAAATCATGTTAGCTGTACCCACCGCGCTAGTTGATTAATTTAACACCCCCTTCGCCTGCTCTGACAGCTACATCAGCCTGCTAGCTGTTGCTGCTGTTCCCTAACCCTTTTGCCTTTTACTGGGGTACTGCATACAGAAGCCGTACAGGATTTGCAGCTTCACACTTCACTGAAGGCTGTAATAAAGTGAGCAGTGCAAATCGTATTGCAGACACCTGGCTCGCGTTAAAGATTTCGTGCTGAGGTCACACAGGCAATAAAACTAAACACTTCAATCATTTTCTCTCTTTGGCTGGTGTTTCTTGGAAAGATGCTTGCAAGCTCTTGAAGAAAGAAATAGAGTAGCACTCTCTCTTTGTATATGAGCTACACACATATTATTGGCCAGCATATCAGCCAGGCTCTAGCTTAGCCGACTTCTGGAGGGGTAGTAGCTGCTGTCCCGAGTGTAAAGATTATTATGTCTACTGCGGAGGCTTTAAACCTAAAATTACTTTCGAACCAAGGAAAATTTTCTCACGGGAATCGAATTCAGGACCCGGAGATTAAAGAACAGCATCCCTGACCACTAGATTACAGGATTGATCTATATTTCAGCGACGTCAGCAGAATTTATTTCACAAATTTTATTGATTCTGTTAAAGTGGATATAAAAGAAAACTCCGTAAACATTTCTTGATAATAAATGTGCTCCATTTCTAATTTTGGGATTTAAATGAAATTAAAAACATAAATCAAAACAGGATAGGTTGTAAAATTCAAAATGATCAGATCACTGTTTTGAAGTAAACCTTTAAAAATAAGATGTCCCCAGAATCGCCGTATTATTTTTCGGGATAGGCAATCCCACATTACGCTGAAAGGCAACATCTAATTTAACAACCGTCAATACCTGATTGCTGAGAACAGACGAGAATCACTAACAGTTAACATAAATTATGTTCAATATAGTTCACAAGTAGAGGAGGAAATAAACACGTATTAAACATTACACAAAAAAAATTAAAAAATCCTACTTGCATAACGTCTAATTTTGTCCATCCAAAATCCCTGAAAGATGCAACCATTATGGCAGGAATGCAATGAAAGTACATGAGAGTATAGTGAAAAACTGTATGGCAATTCAGGGTCATTGTGTATATTAAATTTGAACACATTTTTTAAAAAAAATTAAAATGTCTTTTGGGGAAAAAAAACTGGCTATCGTTTGAAAACTTGCATTACATAAATGTTTTATTTGAGTATTTACCTATATTGTTAGCAGTTCTAAAATATTAGAAAATCTACCTATTTACAATTAAACTTTTATATCTACGTGAAGTTATTTAACCGCATTTTTTTAAGTTAACCAAATAAGAAACAGTAAATATGATTGAAAAATATACAAGCCCAGGAATGAATGAGCTTTTCTCTTTTACCCAAATAAAACAGAATAAGTAATTTTTTTTTATTTTGTTTTTAATAGGGCTTCAAAAATACTGTTCTAAGAAAAATCTACCACCAGCTTATCCTTATTAAAATTGGCAAGCTGTTTGTTATGATTGATATGCTTATAAGTAGATTCCATTATTGATTTTTACCAAGCTTTTTATTGAATCATTGCATTTTAAAGTTTAATTTCAGCTTTTTATTTCCATGTTCAGTGTTAATGTACATATTTTAGTAATATAATCTGTCAAACCCACATCTTTAATGTGTATAATCACGCTTACAAATAAATTACTGAAACACATTTTCGAATATTCGTTATAAATGTTCATTTCTTACTCACTTGCACATTATAGCAGGGAATATACTCATTATGCCTGTCAAGAAGCAAACCAGATTGTCAACATCTCTCAAATTGGAATTTAGTTAATGTTTTAAGTATGATTTACCCACTGTATATAATTTTTATTTACCGTTTTTATTATACTTGTTCCTGCCTTTTTATTGTTACCACTTTATGTCTTTTGGAATCTATCCAGTTATTTAATCTCAGAATTCATTTTTAGAAATGGTTTTGTGAAAAAAAAAAAAAAAAAAAAAACTACGGTTGTCTTGTTTGATCTCTCTCTCTCTCTCTCTCTCTCTCTCTCTCTCTCTCTCTCTCTCTCTCCACTTCTATTGAACCAGTATTCTACTGAAATTAAATTATTTTCATTTATTTGTTTTGTGTTATGAAAATTAGTACTTCTATCAATATACACACAGTTTTTCAAAAGTAACTCATAATTCGTTTTACAGGTGGATGGGAAGATTTTAGAAACATGTGCAAAGAAAAGTCAAATGTTTTTCTTAAAAGAATTTGTTTTATAAATACGAAAACTTTCCGTAGCGATTGTTGCATGAACTATTATGTAATCAAAGAAATTATTAAATTACTAAATTAGAACCTGTAAATTTTATAGGTTACTTTTCCGATAGACCGCCTTCGTTTTTATCACACTGCAATTTCATATATTATACGGAATGGTAATATGTTATATAGTCAACATTTTTTTCTTCATAGTAACATACACGTGTTTATAAATTTATTAGTCCTTGATTTTGGAAAATTTTGAATACGCAGAATGATCTTTTTTTTTAAACATACCTTTTCTCATTCCATAATATTTATGATCTTTCTCAAAATAGTCCCCATTGGATACTATGCACCAGTCACAGTATTTCTACCAGTCTTCAAAGATATGCTGGAAAACAGGTCCTTCAGAATCGCTGCTGAAACTTTCAACACAGCTTCTAATTATGGAAAATGTCTGTCATTTTTTTTTAATTTGGAAAAAAGGAAAAAGTCTCACGGGCTAAATCTGGACTATGATTTTTGTGAGATATTTGCGATGTGAGGCCTTGCAATATAATGGTGCGGTATTCAAATTGTTGTACGGAAATGTGGCTTTTGCGTGTGATATGGCCTTTCAGAGTTTTCGAGACACTTCTGTAGAATTTCTTAGTTACAGTTGTTAGTGCAGGCACGACATGCTGAAAACCATTCTTTGAATATCGAAAAATAAGATGACAGAACTTTTCCAGCAGAAGCAACACTGTTGCTTTTTTTTTTTTTTTTTTTTTTTTTTTTTTTTTTTTTTTTTTTTTTTTTTTTTTTTTTCCACATAGAGCTTTACTTGATCGAAATAGCGTAGTCAAGTTTTATCAGAAGTGATTACCGTTGAAAGAAACTCCGTATCTTCCTGTGACATCATCTTCAACTGCATGAAACCCGCACGAGAACATTCTTTTGTTTGGAATCAACAGTCTTGGAACTCGCCGTGCGCAAACGTCTCCTGTGCATCTTTTCAGCTACCACCGGTGGGGTGGCACCCAATGATATTTTTCAGAATTGCTGAAAAAGTGTTTTAATGTTATTTGACGATATTCTCTCACAATGGCAGCAGCGGTGTTACTGTTTTCTTTCGTTAGAGCACAAACTGGAGCGCCAGGTCCACCTTCAATTTGATTGCTTTCACTCTTTAAACATTTTAAACCATCTTCGAACTGTCTTACAGTAAAGAACAAACTCTCCATAGGCGTGCCGTTTGTTTAGACAAAAAGAAGATTTCAGAACAGCATATCACCTTCCTCTTGCTGTAAATGTTGTTGGTTTGTTTTATTTATGGACACTCTTTAACACATCTCAGGTCATCAACGTCCTATTCAATTCAGAGCTTGAAACTGCTGGTAAATTTTGCTCAGAGGCCTCTTCTTTCAGGCTGGAGGTTCTTTTACATGCTGTAAATGTACGACGTGGGGCCCATGGCTTTGCTTCCCTTCCGAAGGAAGCCATACTAAGAATTATTACGTTCGAAAAAACAAATCTATCAATCCTGGCCGAGATTGAACCCGCGACGAGGCAAGTATGGTTACCATTGGACCACCAGGAACTATTGCTGTAAGCGGAACTGCACATGTCTCAACTTGCACACCTCTCAAGGCGGGAACCTAAGTGACAGCAATGAAACTAGTACCACGTGCACATTACGCATCAACCCAACAAAATATTGTGACGTTCAGAAAGAACATGCAAGTCAGCAGGAGTATTTTGAAATATTTTTACTTCTGTGCCACTTTTTTGAAGCTAGGCATAATTATTGTTTTCACGTAGCTTGCCGCCTCTTTGGAAACTGTTGAAGCTAGAAATACTTTTTCCACGTTTTTTTTTTAATAATTAAGCTTTTAAAATAAAAATATTTTAGCTATTTAAACATTGAATTAAAGCATTACTGGTTATTCTCTCATGGCTACACGTCGATGGATAATTTTTTTCAAAAGCGCCACAAGGAATTTACATTCTTGAAACTTCAGACATTTATCACAGTCCTTCCCACCATTTTAAAACTGGTGATTTGGAAGATATTTTTGGGAAATATGGAAATCTGATAGGATCAGACCTAGAGTGTATGGTAGATGAGGTAAGACCTTCGTATCCAAAATTCCAATATAAACTGTCACTGCACATTTCCATTTTACGAACTATAGTTGCATATACTCTTTACATGACTGCTTTTCTCTTACTAATTATAATAGGGATCTTAGGAGCAAGTGAGTGCTCGAGTACATCATTGCTGCCAACTACTAATTACATTACATAGGGTCGTCATTTAGCTAGTTAATCAGTTATTGATTTTGCCGTCGGCAAGTTGCTGCGAAAGGATCTTTCTACTTGCTGAGGAAAATGATGCCACTGGTAGGGACTGTTAATGTTTTTTCTTTATAAAGTATCATTGCATTTACCATCATAGAAAATTCCAAAGTGTGACAACGAAATCAATATCTAATTAACCAGCGAAAAAAGACGTTATATACCTAATAACAATTAATCATTCGGGTTTATGGCAAATGTGAATTTTTCTCCTTTAATTGGAGGCTTCCCTTAAAATTGGAGATTTAAAAGACTGTTGCATCAAATAGTGGAAATAGACTGTTCTTTAGATTTCTCCTTTTATTAGAGTTATTTGTTCGTAGCAGTGCTTAAACATTCTTCAAACTCGGTGTCTATAGACGATCCGTTGAAACGCGTTCTTCCTGGGAAAACGCAATTAAATGTTTTTGCTCTACCCTGCTTCGAGACAAAACGTAATTGATGGAAAACTACCATTAATTCTAACAAGGTACGCACTAATGAAACAATTAGCTGCTTTAAAACTATTTCATGCTTGTAAGTCATTACATTTTAGGTAATAAATCACTACTTATGTTGGTGTATGTTCTTAACGACGGAAAATTGTTATTTTTGAAAATAACTGATTAAGAAATTATGTGTATAATTAGCATTAATTGTAATATTTTAATGGCGAATAAGAATTATGTTTTTTGGGGTGGGGTAAGATTTGAGGCATATTTTCATATTCTTTCTGAAAAATTGACAAAGTAAACACAAATGAAACAAGTGACTACTTTCTAAAACCACTTCATACTTAATACTTCTTAGGCTGTCCGACCGGTGTTATAATTAAAACAATTAAAATCTTCCAGGCTGGTTTGCTGTGGTCCATGGTTTAAAATGCTCCCATAGCTTTCACTAACAACTGCGGTTGGCATCATTAGTGGACGATGAACAACGTCTGACTACTAAAAGACGACAGTATTGATCCGTCTCTGTCGATTTTAGGTCGATCAATATTACACGTGAGGTGGAAGTGGAGAGTAGGGGAGGTGGGTCATTTGTTTGTTGTTAAGAATTGGCTTCCATGTTCTACTTAGAGATATCCGCCGTCTCTGTTCAAATTGTTTGGATGTTGTTATATTTCCAATGTCTACCTGCTGGTAGGCATTAGATTGAAAAAGCCTTGTGTTTTTGCAATCACTTCTGTTTTATTAAAGTACATGCCATGGCATTCGTTTAGGACATGCGATTAAGGCGAAAGTGTCACCGATGTTTCTCCAATCGTTTTTTAATTGATCTTACAGTCATGCCTATGTAAACTTTGCCACACATCCGTATTTTATAAATTCCCGTACTGTCAAGAGGATGGATGCCTAGGCTCGTTTGGATTATCAAGCATTTGCCCTAATATGAAGATACCAACTGTTAAATTATCATTTCATACTTGTAAATCATTACATGCAGATAATAAAGCACAAGTTAGCGTTTAACAATGGAAAATGTGTAAATTTTAAAAAGTAACTAATAAAGGATTTATTATAAATATCTAAGCGTTTCTCAAATTTAATATTTTTCAATAAATTATAACGGTGAACAAGCGTTCTGTGTAAAAAGAAATATTTTTAAGCAATGTTTTCTTTTCCTTTGAAAAATTGCAAACATTGGCAGCCTTTTCTCCGACATATTCAAATACGTTTTGTTCAATCAACTGAAAGGAAGTGTTTTGCTGCACAGTTTCTTTGTAATTTACTCTTTAAACAGAAAATAAATCAATTTGAACATTTGTAGGGAAAGAAATTACGCAACAAGAACAGGAATAGACCACGCTTCTGTGGTCTAGTGTTAGCCTTTGCGACTACTAAATCCGTAGGTTCTGGGCTTGAATTCCGGCCAGTCAACTTGTCTGGGTACCTTTTTTCGAGTTATTCCTTATCCTGATAAGGTCAATGACAGAAAACTTTAAGACACCAAGGACCGCGTGCTCATGTGCTCCATCATTAATTCATTTCATTTCATTCATCCTTACAGACTTACACCTATAATGCCCAGCCTACAAGCTACAGATGATGAGAATATAAGTTTCTCCCCTTTCTTTTCTTTCTGTTTCCCCCCTTCCCCCCTTTTTATTTTTTTAATGTCTTACCCGATTCGTATGCATTTTCAGTATATTTTCTGTTGGCTACGCCTGGCATGTAAATAAGACTGTCAAGATTTTTGCCGCGTATCAAGCGTGTCATTTTCGTAGCTGGAAGGGATACGGCATTCTTCTGTTTACATCATGGTCATTCTCAGCGTGGCTTGCAGAGAACTGCATTAACTCGTCGCAGGCACGACAGATGGTGACGACATTTTAAAGCTAATAACACAAAAACTCCTCCCTTTCCCGTCGTAAAACTTATGCAGACATTCGTGCCCAGGGTGGTTTCTTCTCAGCGCTGCCAACTTCTCTATTGCAAGACTGGCTTGCAGTCGCAGCCATTCCCGAAACAAGGGCCACGAGGACCCTCCTCCGGGCTGTAGTCCAAAGAGTGCTTCTCAGAACCTTCCCCTCCGCCCCGCGGCCACAAGCGTGCTGAGGACAATCGTCTCTATGAGGGCCATTTACATCATAATGGCGGAAAGTACCGCGATCGCGAACTAGACTGCAAGATTTTATTTTATGCTTCTGGCGAGCAACTTTGTCGTGGAGCGTATTTAGCTGCAAGTTACAGCTTTAGGAAAGTCGTCCCATTTCCAAGTTTTACTACAAAGCTGATATTGCATTTCACTGCCCACGGCTTAGCAGTTTGTTTATGTCTTTTAGTTCAGCGAATGCAAGCTTTGTACTTCCCTATATTTCTTTGGCAAAACTGAAACATTTGTGGTTTAGCACAGTTCCTCTACGTAACAAAGCTTTTATATTATCCTTAAAAAAACAAACGTTTTATGAAAACTGGAAATATTTTTTATAGGACATTAGGTGATTGCTAAATTTGATTCTAATTTTCTTTGACACTGTTAAACATAAATTAATGGAATCTTTACACAAGCTACGAGGGTTTGATTGATTGGTTTATTTATGGACGCTCTTTAACATATCAGGTCATCAGCGTATCATTAAATTCAGGGCTTGAAATGGTCCACTAATTTTGCTCGAAGGCCTCTTTTTCATTCTAGCTACGAGGGGATATTGGTGATTCTTAGCCTATTATAGGAAATGGAATTGTATTTCAACATAACTTTCAACTTTCAACTCTAAGCATTTAGCACAACCTACATAAAATATTTGTAAGCTCATTATAAAGAATGTTTTTTTTCCCTCCCCTTGCTCTGCTATCCGTTCCTCCACAGTATTCATCACTCTCATGCCATTCCCCCGTTTTATGTCTTTTTAGCTTTGGAAGAAATGTATAATAGTCTCAAGGAGTTAAATCTCACAATAGGTAGATGGGTAATAAATCCAAAGCCAATTTCATTAATTTTCTGCATTGCAATCAGGGACTTGTGAGCGGGTTCATTGTGCTGCAAAGAAAAAAAAGGAAAAAAAAAGGGAAAAAACAGAAAGAAAATGCGCACCTTTGAAAAAATTCCCCCGCGGTTTTTTTTTTTTTTTTTTTTTTGAAAAATAAACGGAAGCTTGGCCAGTAATGCAGAAAAAAACAGCTGCGAGTACCTTCCCTACTGATTTTTGGACTGTTTTCATTCCTATTATAGTTATTTTGTTCCTGAATAGTAATAATGGATTATGTTTCGTCCTTAGCTACAATACGATCCAAAAAGTTGAAAGAATGACGACAAATCGACTTGGATACTGTCACTCTGAGTCGTTTGTGATCAGCATTCGTGCATTTTGAGATCCATTTATCAGTGATTGTTCTCATATCCAATCATGATGTAGGATAATAAAGACGTGTTCATAGGAGATGTTCAACGTTTCTGCTATGCGTTTCCTCGAAAATTTTATCAGGCATAGAATCAACTTTTTTGGGAATGGACATAGAAAAGGGTCTTCCAACACAATGTTCACCTTTGACATCTGTTCTTCCTAGCTTAAACTTCGCTAACCAATTTTTTGACTTACGAAAGACAACAATCCTTCAATATATCCACTAAATCCGCAAGCTTGCTTCCTTGCTGGATAAGCCCTTCGAAAATAAATACTTTATCATCTAATGACACTTAAGTTTTTCAAAATTCAGTTTTTTCTCTGACATATTTACTTTAAAAATTCACAATATAAACTCAGATTACGCTAACAATCACCAAAATTGGAGAAAATATTTACAAAACTGCATATTTGTTGTCATGGTAACTGCTTTCGGTAACATTGATAAAAAGGGTCCTGGTTAAAAACTAAGGCAATGCCCTCCTTGTACAGCCCATAGCTTTAATATAAATTTTTCCTATTCTGTGTTGTTTCTACTTCATATACACTTTTTAACAGTTAGTTCAGATGCATAATGAAAATTATGTGCAGTATTTTTACTTAAAAATGTAAATGTAAAATTGCTGTAAATTCGCATGTCAGTATTCATAATATCTTAATTATTTACGTTTACAAAACTGAAAAATATTCTGGTGAAATTGTCGAGTACCTCAAATGCTGTAAGATAAAATGTTTCTTTGTATAAAAACAAATAGAAAGTATGGAGGGGTGCACATTAATTCTATGCCAATAAAACAACTTCAAAAATAGAAGATAAAAGCTTAGTAAAGATAGTTTTTGTAAAGTATGTATTTAAACCATAATACGCATTTTTATTAAATTGAGACTCGTTCTTTTGAGATTTTCTAGACATGAATACAATTGATTACGTTAAGTAGGTTGATAATAAAAATAAAAACTACCTCAAATCAATGATATGCATTATTGTCACAGTTAAAATGATTCCTTTGTTGCGTTAATGTCTTAGATGTTTTCTAGTTAACACAATAAGTATAAATGTTTATTTGCTTAAACAATAGATGCATTTTATCACAAGTAATATCACAAGAGGGTCTGGAAAGCTCAGACTATTTTACAAATAAAATAAAAATTAAAATATAATTCCCGTAAACTTGGCTTACAATATTATAATAATTGTACATTTGAATATTTAACCTTTTCAACCATTTAGGAACAGACGAATGTCTATTGTCAGTAATGCCAATAGAGAAGAGCCAAATACGGATTTGGGATTATTTCAGGAATAGAATAAGAATAAAAGTAATATATATTTGAAATTCGCGCACGGATTATTAATACTTGTATAAAATGTGTATTTACTTATGAATATCTGCTGAGATTGAAACAGACGAAGGTCGACTATTACAAACGCTACTGTTCGGATTACTAATTTTGACTGAGAAAAATAAAACAGATGTTTTACCATTCTGAACAAGGTATTTATTAAGATTTGTGGTTGCTTAGGCAAATGTTGTTACATGATTCATAAAATAATTTTAAACTGTTTGGCTGAATACGCAAAAACAATTGCTTGAGATTGATTCATTCATTTGGTTTATTTACGGCCGACAAATTTTGCTCAGGGGCCTCTTCTTTTAGGCCTGAGGTTCTTTTTCGTGCCGTAAATGTACAACATGGAACCCACGGCTTTACTTCCCTTCTGAAGGAAGCCATACGTTGGATTTTTACGCCCTAAATAATCCATCGACCCTGGCCGGGTTTGAACCCGTGATCTTGGGTTTACAAGGCAAGAATGATTACCACGCCCGACTAATTGCTTGAGTGAATGAATATACATTAAATTAGTTAAATTTACCACTAGTGTTAACACAAAAATGTGGTCAGGGATGCGTGTTCAGGAATTATGTAGTAACAGTTATAGAGTTGGCTACACTGACCACAAGACAAATGCACGTCGCTTTATAAAACGGATTTCATAACTATTTTTAGACAATTTCAATGCGATGTGCGGCTGTGCTTGGTCAAAATTCAAACTTTTGTTTCATTTCATTGGTCCATTTTAATATGATATCACATAAGTGAAATAGTCGCATTAAATGGTGCATGTTTTAAGGGCGTCCTTCAGAACTTGCAGCAAAACAGCGTTAAATATTATTACATTATTTCTTGCACGTAGTTGGCATGCGAGTCTGAAAATATCGGAGACATAGTATATAGCAGGTAAAACAAGTTTTCATCCCAGTTTCTGAAGCACATGTCGTAACATCTTTACTTTTATAATTTAAATAATTTCCCAAAGTCAGCCGCCCCCCCCCCTTTTAATAGTGTTTAACTCCCGTTTTTACTACTGAGGCACCACCGGCGGCGAAATGGAAAAAGATAAATTGGGAAAGTTCTTTTTTTAAGGAAGGAAACGTTCCAGGCCTAAGTTTATGGTACCTCCCCGACATTTAGCATATATGAGGACTGAGGAAAATCTAGAAAAAAAAAACAGTCAGGGAGGAGAGTTCTGGTGGGAATGTAGCCCCAGACCTCTTGCTCAAGAGTACGCTCCCTAACGACCTCGGCCACCCGTGGTGGTCAAAGTCAGCCTGAGAAATGCAAAGAGTTTGGAAACTTTCAAGTAATCACTGGTTTTGGTTTATTTGTTTGTTTTTCTCATCACTTTTGTGTTTACTGTTTACTCATCACTGTTTAAAATGTGTAGTTGAAACCCTTAAAGTGCGTAATAGGGAAAACTGTTAAAACTGAACGATCTGGAGGGTGCAGAGTTCAAAGAGGTGTAAAATCCTCTGATGATGTATAGTATTTTGCAAATTCATTTTTCTGTAAGCAGTTACAAATCTGAGTTTATTTAACTATTGTTAGAGAGAAGTGATACACCCCCCCCCCCCGCGATTTGTAGTACTACAAAAGTTTACTTTGGTAGCTATATTTGAACTCAGAACCTTCTTAAAACCCTCAATAAATTAAAAGAGGAAATCATAGAATGCTGTTTGCTTTAATGTAACGTATTTTATCATAAGAGGAGAGGATATGGATGCATATATACTTATCTCTTTTTTCAGGTTTTGCCGCAAAACACCGCGTACAGAAACGCCAAAGTTGTCGCATTAAATTTATTTCTCTAAAGCTTACTTCATGTACTCGAAACTGTTAACATACAACAATTTCTGGGTCTTTATTTCACTCAGTACCATAAAATTACTGACGACCCACTAGGGGCTCATAGAATCTCTAGGTAATGTAGATACGCCATAAAGCATGGATAATAGTTTCGCAGGTTGTTGAACTAGGTCTAGATGAATTTTAATTATAAATATATCAAAGAAAAATCAACTCCAGGCTATGTATGATTCAAAGTGTGTAATTAATTATGTATAAACTGCAGACCACGAGACAATTTTGCTATTTGTGGACAATCAAATTATGATTTTGTATTTATCGCAGGTCTCTTACGGTATAGAATCTGTTTCTGTGTACCCAAAGTGTTTAACTTCCCTTTGAAACATCACAAGCTGTCGACATTGATAATGCATAAAATAAAATTATACATTAAGAAATTATTATTTATTTATTTATTTATTTTTTTAAATGAACCAATCTCTCCAGGCTCAAGTTCTTCCAAGTACTTCCCCAGCATTTGGCACTTATGAGAACAGGAAAATCTGAAGGAAAAAATAACAACTCGGTCAGGGAGGAAGGTCTTAGCGGGAATCGAAGCCCAGACGAATCCGTACGAAAATGACCTCGGCCGCCCATATCAGCCTTCCTCTTCGTGATCTAAAAGTAAGCCGACTCGTGATTGGATTCCCGGCACTCATGGGGTGGAAGTGCATTCATGCTCAAAGCGACAGTAGGGGAGCTACTTGATACGACCAGTGGCTCCAGATCAAAGTTTCTGAGTTTGAAAGTTTTTGCGTTGACCATGCAAATGTGGCGACAACAGACTTGGCACTATTGTTGTCCTTTGGTTTTATTTTTAGTTTAATAAT
This sequence comes from Metallyticus violacea, assembly GCA_030762175.1. Classification (NCBI taxonomy): domain Eukaryota; kingdom Metazoa; phylum Arthropoda; class Insecta; order Mantodea; family Metallyticidae; genus Metallyticus; species Metallyticus violacea. The sequence continues at coordinate 69,871,464 of CM060845.1, forward strand.
AATAATTGCTTTTTGTGGGTGAAAAATTTTACTGTTATCTGTTCCTCAGAAGAATGTTCCATTAGGCCCCAAAATAACAATGTTATATGAATGGGCAGAAAAATGTCGATCATCCGGCCCCTCTTCCAGGCTTCCATGTTAGTAGCCTGAGAGGTTTTGTGTATACAACAACATTAGTGGCATTTCGTATGCAGATTAGCATTACTTTCCTATTTAGTAGATTATTACAGCAAGATCATAATTGCTTTGTTTATCAGCATCTTGGACTTCTGCTAAAAGTTTTACACGACCATAAGTTCTCTTCTACACTATATTATTATCTACCATTACCATTAGTCTATCCATTAAGTGATAAAAGACTTTCGTTATTGTCATATTTAAAGGTGAGATAAGTGAACACGAAACCAAACTTAAGTTAATGATAATTACGTAATAGCTCCAGAACTAGATAAGCGTGTCGTTTATCTTCACTGTCTTCAGGTTTTGAAAGCAACTCGCTGTTGTTAGCAAAGTTTGCAAGTTGGTTTTAAGAAATACGCAGCGTTGTTCTTGTGGCGTTCACGCACCCCAAGCGCGGGAACAGCGTTCTTCTGAAGAGGTGCTTGTTCAGCAAGTCAGCGGAAATGTTCAAGTTGCCACGCCATCAGGTCGTGCGCGCAAAACTAGATCAGCCCTCTTGGCCAACAGGCACACTAGGGCTCTTTCTGGACAGCGCTGTCCTCATATCGTCTTTGGGTTGTATGTAAGTATGTCATTTAAAAATCCTCTGTATGAAACGAAGTGGTGAGTTTGGAAAGGATCATTTTACTTGTTAAGAACTAGAAAGCATGTAAATATATAAATATTTTTATTGCAAAGTTTGCAACTTTATATAATATATAAACTTGAAATAAAATATAAAAATTAGGAAAATGTTTGCAGGAACCACACAGGAATAAAAGTTTAGGATTTCTTTCATGTATACTTCAGTTTTAGAAGAAAAATAAATGCAATACACACCAGTTTTTTTTTTTTTCATTTTTAAGCTAGTTATTTATTTTTTATTTTTGTTTTATTTTATTTATTTTTTGTGCAACAATTGGATTTAGGTAAATGTATTTTCTTTTCGACACTCAATGATATATGCAATGAATGTGGAGTGAATTTCATCGTTCTGTGGCCAAATATTTTCTGAAAAAAAAGTTCCTAAATGTTATATGCATTTTCATGTTTAGTAAGTATACGCTTACAATTTTTGTATAAAATTCCTTTTAATTACAGAAATAAACTTTTGCACCAATAAAGAACTAGCTTTCACGTAGGGGACAACATTTTTTTATTTTAAAAAAATCTGTTGGAAACTTTTACATCACCATGGCAATTTATTTAAATGTAGCTTAAATGAAGAAACGGGGATTCGAATAATGTTGCTTCATTGCAATGCGCAAAATGAGAATGAATAGCAATAAACAGAAAAGTCTTACAAATACTGGTAAATTAAGTTTTTATTCTGTAATCTTTAAGGACAAAGGAACTTTCTTTGCGTGTGAAACCGCATTGCATTAAAATAAACAGAATGAAAATCCGGGTTTAGGAAAAGCAATTCTCTGTTTACTCTCTATTCCAGATGGCTGAAAGTGCACGTAAACAACTGCGATACCTATCGATGTCGACCGAGCGTGAATTTTGCTCGAATACTCTCTTCTAATTGATTCCTAGCCGAGCAACTATCTACAGTTGTGGTATACAATCATGTTATTTGCAAACAGATAATTAAGTTACATTGCAAATATATACGGTTGAGCTGCTAATCACCAGTAGAATCTACAATACTGCTAAATGTGTTTGTTCACACAAGACGTGTGTTAAGCTAATATTAAGTTTAATCGTGTAATTAACTATATAAACCTGGGCCATAAGGATTCGAAGACTTTGAGGATCTTTTAAAATAAAATATTTATAACGAGAGACTCTTTGAACTGTTTTATTTATTTATTTATTTATTTAGTATTTGTTTTATTTATGGACGCTTTTTAACATCTCAGGTCATCAGCCTCCCATTCAGGCAAACGGTTGCCAAATTTTGCTCAGATGCCTCTTCTTTTAGGCTTGAGGTTCTTTTTCGTGCCGTAAATGTACGACACGGGACCCACGCCTTTACTTCCCTTCCGAAGGAAGCCACGCTTAGGATTTTTACGCCCGAAAAAATCCATCGGTCCTGGCCGGGTTTGAATCCGCGATCTTGGGTTTAGAAGGCAAGTATGCTTACCACTACACCACCAGGACCGACTCTTTGAGCTGTAAGGAATATACAGATGCAGATGGACGATTTGTGGTTGCAGCCGAACGGGAATTACTTTTAGGACTCCAAAATAAAATTAAAAAAAAAACAACAAGAATAGAATTGTTCTTAGGAAACAGTTGATGTTGAAATTAGCATTTATCTGCATTCTATTTTGTAAAATAACGCGGATGTCTACGTGAAATAAAATGAAATGCTCTTCCGGATATATGTTTATACATTTCTATGCTTTTTTTTTTTTTTTTTTAAATTCAGGGGGAAACAAATAATATAGGTATATTTAAACAGTTGTTTCCAGTCATGATAAGGACGGCAAAGATAACAAATGCAAGAACATTAATTAATTTTACCACAAATACAAAGTAAAAATAAACATTATGGTTGCTAATTGGCATATATTTCATTTTATCAGGGAAAATATGTCATGTTCTATTTAAAATAGGACTTGGGCTGAGAGTACCATAAAGCAAAACAAAAACTTGAAGAAGCATCACGTTCTTCCATCAGAAAAAAAATGTTACTTCAAAAAGATATCTGAGAGGTTTCCACTTTAGCATAAAATTGTGAGAGGTGCTTCTTGTCTATCTCCTGTTACGAAATGTGAAATGTCGCGGCATTCAAGAATCCGGTCTAGAGAAGAACTTGTAAATAAAAAGCACACTTCCTTCTTGTTTTGAAGAGATTAAATGAAACGGTGTGAATCTAAAGCATTGTTCAAGTGGCATACAGAGTTCCTGGTCTCATACAAAAAGCTCCAAGGTTTTAGCTTGATGTATTTTTTTTTTTTTTATCGTAAACAAGCAGAAACGTTTCAGGAGCTGGAAGAAATGAAGTTTGAAGGATATATTGTAAAGGAAGCTACTAACAAACTAATAACGAAGTAAATAATTCATGCTGTCAGAAATATATCCGAAAGAAGATAAGCTCTTATAAAAATAAAAAGAAAGAATAATAGTTAAAGCAGAAGGAACTTGTCAAATAAATCCAAGAACTGCAGCAGAGAAAAGTGCCTGTGGAGAGTTAAAAAATTAGATAACGAAGTTGTACAGCTTAAAAAGAAAGCAAGAAAAAACGTAGTAGAATAAAACACAGATTCTACACAAAGCTAATACATGTGTTACTTGACATTTTTAATGTTTCATAGCATTAATTATAATAAGCTGATAAAACTGAAAACCGTCATCAGTTCCTGATATTCGAATGCCACTTGCTCTTGCTTGGAAAATTAAAATAAATCTAAGATGGGAAAAGTTCGAGGTCATGGTCGGGACTCGAACCACGTATCTTCGCTAACGGTGTTGATGCTTATCATCTGAGCTACCGGTCCTGTGCACCACAACCACGAATCTCCTCTAAGGTTTTCTCGTTGCAGAGGTTTTAATTCGAAGAGGCTACTTGAGCTTCGAGTCCTTGTGAAATGTAATTCTTTCCATGGCTCGAATGCATACGTGGAAGGAACAAATGGTTGGAGAAAAATTACGCACACATTGATGAATATTAAAAAACTAGTAATATAACTCCCAACTCCGGAAATTTAGATTATAGATAAGATTAATGATGAATTGCTAAATATTATAGCAATAAAAATGTAATATTCAGCAAAAAAAAAAAAAACTCACCATTACATTTAGGCTTATAACTTACAAAAATAACGCATAATATAAAATTAAATTTACGAAAATGAAAAAGGTACATATTAATATACAATCTTCAGTTGTTAATAACGCTCTTTATAAATATATAAATTAGGGACCTGGAAGCTGTTCAAGTTTTTAATTAGGCCATGTTTTCATGCCAAGAACACGAAAACCCAATACAATGTTCAGCGTTTGTTTTCAGTGTCATATTTATGCTTGATGCATCATCAGACAAGTTAGGGGACTCTACAAATATTTCATAACAAGAAAAAGGGTTAGTTTGAGGTCAGTGATTTAATATTGTTGTAGTCTGTAAGAAAAAAAAAACGAATTATCTCCTGACAGACTTCATTAATTGTTTGTTCCAAAACCAATGAATATGACAAATATGTAACAATTGCAAATTCGCCAATCCCGTTATTTTTCATCTCCCTGAAGTGAGAGGACATTCGTAATAGATAATATATGCGATTAATTTGTTAAAATGATCACTTGTTCACTGAACAGTGTGGTTCATACCTTATTTACTTTTATTTATAATAATAAAAAAGCATAAAAAATTTAACTAGTCCATTTCCAAATGTTTTGAACAATACCACGTACGTTTGTATTTACGTCAGTTTATATAGGGTATCTCATAATTCTTTTAAATTGAGCGTCTCTGTCGGTTTCTTATGTTGCCGGACCTGCAATTTAACAGGCATCTGCCTGTATTGCGATTAACGATTGTCATTTGTATTTTCAGTTAAAATGGAGTATACACGAAGGATCAACGCGTCCAGATTCTGAAAGTGCATTTTAAGTACGGTTAATGCTATGCAGAGACCATCCGAACATTTCGTGTAATTTTTGGTAGACGAAATGCCCCTAACATGTGAGCTTGTAGACTATAAGTTCCCTACCTCAAAATGTTTTTCTCTGCCCACTGTACACTCCCCCCAATTTTTGTCGATTGAGTTCAGGGATACTCAGTATATCACTCATGCATAGAGAATGAAACAAAAGTTCGGTGCCTTAGAATTACCCTGTTATTAATACACATAGTGAACAAATTAAAACGGGAAAACACTCACAATGAAAAGCAGTTTAGGTACATAAGTGTTGGTAACACCGAGATTGGCGAAGCACGAGTTAGCCTTCTTGCATAAGAAATGACGCGACATGCAAGTTGCAGTGATAAAAGCTTCAGTTAACTATTGTATTAATGTATGAAGTGTCATCGTGAGTGTTTTGAAACACATTAGAAAAATAAACACGTCCCCTCATTTAATGTTTCGATATCTGTACTAATAAGTGTGTTTAACATAATTCCGTATTGTATTTATACATTGCGATCATTGATGCCGCGAAGTTTTTGCTATTAGCGAGCCCCATGCGCCGCGAAGACGGTAGCAAGCCCTGCTACTCACTTGACCTTATTGACTGTTGCAGTCGTAGCGCCGCTGTTCCCGGGTGTGTGTTGTTCTTTTCTTAAATCGACAGTATACATAAAGGTATTATGCCTTGTGTGTTTATAACGGCACAGCGTGTCTTTAAGTACGATTCGTATGAATTAACTTAGTGGAGAAAGAATCATAGGACCATTTTTTTTGACATGCATTTGATTCTATTATGTGAATACCATTACTAATCCCCTTTTTCAAAGAATTAACCAACTGGGAGTGTGATTATGCATCTTTTCAATGGAATTCTGCCACTGCTAGCACTGCGAATAATTCCATGAGAACAATTCACAATGTGTTTTCGCAACACAGATTTATTAGTAGGGATTTATGGCCCCCTCGGATCCCCGATTTAACAACCAGTGGTTATTATCTTTGGGGTGAATTAAAAAATGTCGTGTACAAGATGAGCAGCATACAAGAACTCAAAGATAATATTCGTCAAGAAATTGTTCAGATTTTTCAAAATGAACTGGCCAGTGATGAATAATTTCCTAAAGAGATACTAAAATATATGGAGAATGAAAGCGGGCAATTTCAACATCTCGTTTGGTAATTTGGTAAGTAATGAGCTTCTTACATTGGTTTGTGTATGAACGGTTTGTTTTATTGTTTTACCCTCCCGCTAATCACCGAGACCCGGCTAACCGGCTAATAAGTGGCGCGCTCGCCCATAGGCAAAATATTCCGTGGGAAAACAAAGCTTATCTTACCTCAGTATAACTCAACCTTATGGCACAGGACTTTTGAAGCACACTGTATATCCTCATTGTGTAAATGATGCACGTGTTTCAATAGTTTTACTAATAGCGTCATACATTCTATCCTCAGTTTTACACCCTGTATAATATTACAATGACTTACTCAGCGTTCTATTGAATATAAATTTAACATTCATACCAAAGTATTTACTTCCACGTTCGCAGTAGGTGCTTTGAAGTGATCAATATCTAGTCAAAACAAACGTTCCAGATTGTTACGAACAACGTTTTCTATTTTAGCCCTAACATTGCCTTATTTCAAGAAAAGCGCTCGTATAAATGGCTCCCCCGCGTGATAATAAATTGCGCAGAACCGTTAGTGTGAGTTTAACAGCGAATACTCCGCAAGCTGGGGTCAGGTCGTTATAAGGAATGCGGTATCATAAAAAGGGGGCAGGTTGTCTGCCACAGAAGCCTATTTACATAATAGTGCGTCGAGGTGTGCTTAGTCCTAGCAACAGTGGAAGAAAGCTAACCTTAGTTTGCGGATGTCAGAGTGGGAGGGAATTTGAATAGTATGAATGGCTTGCACGCAAGATTGAGGTCAGTTGCTGCTGAATTACAATCCTCTCTCCTTTATATGCAAGGTATGGATCCAGTTCTTTAAATCCGCAGTACAGTTTATTACTGTGGATTGTAAACACGGTCAGTGTAATGACCCTCCTAGGAAGGAGCTTTATAATACCATAGGTGTGTATAGAGAGGCGTGATGACTTGAACGGATAACCCAAAGGTAATAGAATTCAGGTTGAAAGTCTCGTTCAAATAAATTTCAGCCGTTTTCAAGGATGCATGCTAAAGAAACATGTTCATGTTGTATATGTTCTTTTAAATCAAAAGCTGAATATTAATTTATTATTGACATATCTAATAAAAGCATTTCATCTGTTATCACAGGCTCATGAAAGTTCATTGTATGATTTATCTAAAACTCTTGACTGTGTTTCACATGATGTACAGGGTGTATACAACTGATTATAGCGGTTTTAAAATTATATTTTTTCTCTGCGGTATACAATATAATTTTTAATCATAAATTAAATTGAAGAAAAACTATGGAAATTTCAGTTGTGCATACGCAGATTTTGTTTTGTAGTCGTGGTAACGAAATAAACAAAATAAGACAACTCGCGTGCAAAAACCTTTTTATGCCTGGGAAATCGCGAAACATAATCCGGTCCAGAGGGCGTATAGGCAAAGATTTGGTCTTAACGCCCATTCTGTTACAACATTATGTGATACAATCAGATCCAAACGACGGGGTGTTTCTGTAAAGGAAAGAGCCCCGAATGAGGTTCAGATGAGAATGTGTAGAGAGTCAGAACAGTTTTTACGCGCAGTTCTAAAAATTCTGAGGGACGGACGACTCGAGAACTAATAATTCCAACGATGATAGTGTGGAAAATGTTAATGAAACATCCCCAACACAGATCATATCGACTGCAATTGCTAAAGGCCCCTATATAAAGGCAAACTTTCCCCATCGTTGGATTGGTTGTCATGGTCCGAACGTCTTGGTTTTTCTCCTTTGGCCTCCAAGGTCCCCAGATGTGATCCCCTTGTGAAATTTTCTTGTGGTACATAAAGAGCATGTATTCATGCAACCGCTACCTGCAGCCCTACCTGAATTGGGGAGGAGGATTATTGCAGCAGTTGGATCAGCTACACCAGACATGCTAACATCAGTGTGGCAAGAAATGGACTACCGGATTCCATATTGGATACTTCTAATTTGTGTTATGGTAACTTCCACAGTTTTACTTCAATTTAAGTTATGATTCAAAATTATATTTTACACCATAGAGGATATATATCGCGGTAATAATTTGTGCACATCCTGTACTTGTTTTAAAACTGCATTATTATACTATTACTGGGTCAGAAATAAGTTTCATTGGCTCTTACTTAATAAATCCAACTTAAAGAATATTCTACAAGGATGAATGTTTCAAAGCAGTGTATATTAACACTGTTGTACCCCAAGGATCATCGGCACTGTTTCTGTTCTTAATAATGATAATTTATTTACCGTTCAATCGCAATTGTTAATGGTATAATTATCTTCTTATCAAACAAAAAAATATAATTTCTAACACAAAACTATAGAAGTAGCGAAATCATTTCAAACCAACGGTTTTTATTTTAACTTAACTAAATCTCAAAATATATAATTTTCATTGATTCAATGTTAATTTTTATAAATCACAACCACTTGTAAAAACTATTAGGAACTACATTAGATAAACAAAAGTGACATGTAATAAACTACAATTTCGATGTGTGCTGGGCCTTCAAGAGTGATTTGCTTATTAAGAAACATAAAACCTATACCAAAATTATATATTAAGAATTCTTATTATATATATATATTTTAAATTCCATATTACATGATATTACTATTTGAAGAAATGATAGTGGTATATCAAACAATCTCCTTCTACCCCCCCTCCAAAATAAAACACAAGGTAACAGTATTCTTGAAGAATTCAATGCTAGATAAAGTAAATAAAATATATGTTTAGCTCTGTGGAAAATGTCATAAGCTGTCACAGCAGCCATACAAATTAAATTATAAAATGTTTAATGCCAACACACATTGCTAGCTAATAGAGGACCTTTTATAACCTTAAACAGTGTTCAAACACCTATAAAATTGTTAATTTATAATGTAAATATTATATGTTAATATTTTTGGAAGTCGGCTAATTATAAAGTTTCATTTGAATTCCTTTTACGAATTCACACTTCTACTTTCTCTTGTTAATATATTGCGCCATTTTTGAAATCAATGACTCAATAAAAAAATATTTTTCGATTTGTTCTTCCTTGCACGCGGCACAGTCTCTCATGTCTATGGAATACTTGGAGTAAGTGTTGTCTGGCGATCAGAAGATGGGAAAAGGAAACTGAAGTGGGAGGGTACTTGAACCGTTTATCTGCTCATGTACAAGTGCGTGTGAGATACCCGTCCTACAGCATGAATGAGGACCTCTCAGACTCATATCTTGCAAGCCCAGTGGACTTCTAACTATGGGCAAGTAAATGACAACACTGCACTACACTAACCATGAACATGGGGAGGAGGGTAGAAAATGTTTACGTAGCACATTCCTCATGCTTGCCTTCGTCTCATCGCCAGACAATACGTGCAACTTTCTACTCTGGCCAAGGATGTCTTGATACCATTCAAACTTGCATGAGACATGAGGCGTACAGCCTAAACAGAGTCAATCTTTTTCTGAGATAAGCTGTGAACGTTTATCTTGAGCCAAGACCGCGTGAATATTTTTGAGAGGTTCAATAATATATTTTTTATTAAACAAGAGACTAGTTGAGAGTCTTAAGGATGTGTATGAAGAGGTTGTGAGTTTTCATTATTTCTATGGGGGACGAACGCTGGGACAAAGATCATTTAGCCAGGTTAATTTTTATTCTGTCGTAAACATTTTATGGTCTGATACGAGATGAAGTTCTCCAGCAGACCTTGAAATCGTTTGCTTATCTTTTGTTTCGCGGTGAGCATTGTTTGTAACACCAATGCAGAGCCACCTTCTTTAAACATGAGCTTCTCTTTGTTGAGAAATGTGCCGAATTAAGTGCAACTTCAGCATCAACTGTTTTAGGAATCTCTACATGAAATTGTATATAGAAAAGTTTGCATCCCGTTTACATCTCGCTTTCGTTGCTACTGTTTCCCAAGAATGACCCCCCCCCCAAAAAAAGCAGGTAACTTTCAAGACACATTCCTCACGCGTACCGGGGAAGTACCCTAAACTTAGGCCTGGAACGTTTCCTTCCTTAAAAATAAATCCTTTCCCAATATATCATTTCATTTCATGTATCACCAGCCTCTGTAGCAAAAACGGGCGTTAAACACTACTCATTCATTCCTCACACGTAGAAGAAGAAATATGTTATATGCACATGAGTTCGGAAACGCTTCATTTTCATGGTGGAACTCATTTTCTGCATCTCCTTAATCATGGAAACACACAGGAACAGAACGTATCAATATATCTATCACATGAAACTCTTTCTTATATGAAATGTTCAAAATGCCCTCTTGGTTGCGACTAGTGAAGTTGTAATTCTTAGGTTCACTGCCAGTGTTTTGTGTCCATTTGAGCAAATGTTTACATTCAACTCCATTGTTTGTGTTAGCATGCGACTCACTTCCGGACCCATGTCAAATATCTTCCTCTTTTACGTGTGAGGAATGTGTCCTGAAGTTGGCCGTACCTTATTGTTACACCCGGTATATTTTTACGTACTTTCTCAGACTCAATCCTTTGCCCCAAATTTTATGATATGCTATACACAGAGCACATTTTATCAATTGCTTCAAAAATAAAATATAGAAGTAACTAAAGCTGTCCTAATATTGCGTATTTTTTTAAAATCCAGAATGTGTTCTTCCACACGCCTTCTGCATCTGTAATCCATGGGTTGTCTTTGAAAGTCAATTAGAAGGTGTAGGGTGTGAGCAGTGCTATTTCTAGAGCTTCTGCAGGTCTCCGTAATATAATATGCGTTATTTCAAAGTTTCTAAACTCATGTTTTCATTAACCTTGAAGTACGAATAGTAAAAGTTATTTGATAACACGAGTGTAGAGCAAAAATGCTTTTCGCTAGCTTGTTCGCATTCAGTCAAACTACCGAGAAAATTCCATACAGCTGCTCGCCAAGTTTGTATTGGGTGTGGAAACGGCAGGGCGTTTGAAGACCTTAATGTGTATTGGTATGGGCAAACCGTCTTTTGTTCCATTTGTATAGCTTTGCGTAACACAGGCTTTTCGTTGCTCGAAACTTCATTTATAGTCACAGAAAACTGCACAGAAGCGAGCAAGCTGCTTTCAAAAGGGTACAACGATCCTATGGGCAAATTTATTACATCGCCTGGTTGTGTTTTTTTTATTTGTATCACGTGTCTTCGTTACTGTGCTAATTAATTTCCATTCGCTTTTGTTTCAGATCGTTTAGCGAATATATTGTTGACACTCATAAATAATGAGGGTTTTTAGCAAATTTGCTTCAATTTAATTTACTTAAAAGCAATACACTATCCAATAAAACTTCCGTTAATTGAATAAATGGCAGATAATAGTTATAGAGGTACATCTATTTCCAGAGGTAAAAGATGAAATCATACTAATTGACATATTAAAATGTCTGTAATAAAAATATGTATAGAAGGCGAAATATATCATTCTTTGCGCTTACTCTGTTTTAAATAGGTGTGATATGCAAATGGCAGCAGTGTTTCCACCTTGTTATCGCATTAAACTACAGCTTTTATTGGGAACACCTATGCAATAATGTTCCAGCTGAGAACTGTAATGCTTATAGCTAAATATTGCAGGCAGATATGCACCTAAGTTTTGAAAACTGGATAGTATAACAATAGTGAAGAAGTGTGAAAACAAAGAAAGTTACTCGAGGAGTATCCCATCATTTTCGCAATCTCAAAGTGGACAGCGGAATTTAAAGAAAGTTGCTATGGTTTAGAAGATCACCTCATAGAGAACGGCCAAGACCGGTGGATAACTTGACTAAAGGGAATGAAACTACAGAACAGTTTTGGAGGAGGAATCATGCACGAAACATTTATCTGGAAGAATTGTAATGACATTTGATCATAAACGAATTAGAATGCACAGTTTGTAAGCAAAGTTTAATAGTTTTCAGGGGAGTCCTTTTACACTTCATTCGTTCCAGTCATAGGGTTTACCACCAGAAACAAATGCAGTCAAATCAGTGAAAGCGTCAAAATCGGTCCTGGTGGTGTATTGGTAACCATACCTTGTCTCATAGACCCAAGGTCGCGGTTAAATCCCTGCCACGGTCAATGGATTTTTTCGGGCGTAAAAATCCTAAGTAAGGCTTCCTTCAGAAGGGAAGTAAAGCCGTGGGTCCCGTGTCGTGCATTTACGGCACTAAAACGAACCTCAAGCCTGAAAGAAGAGGCCTCTGAGCAAAATTTACCGGCCGTTTCACGCCCTGAATTGAATGGGACGCTGATGTTAAGATCAGATGCTAAAGAGCGTCCGGAAAACAAAAGCCACCGTCAAAGAAAACCAGTCCATGGATTGGACAAAATGGTTTCAAAGTTGAAGATGTTGGTGATCGGCTATCTTTGTATTGATGCAGCTATTACTGGAGGATATTACGCTATCTCTGCTTCTAGACCAACTAAAGAAAAAAGTACTCAAGAGAAAGCCGAGTTTATTCAAAGAAGACAATGCTCGTTCCTACACATCTGTTTTCATGTGTATTTCTGATTGATATGAGATATTGGGCAGATGAATAACACTTAGCAGTCTTGGAATTTGACTTTAGTTGTGATATAAAAGCTGATGATAAGAAGAGCTTCAAAGAGTTAATAATAATAATAATAATAATAATAATAATAATAATAATAATAATAATAATAATTTTTCCCCTACTTCATTCCGAGAACTTTATACATAACCCTCAGATGTTGGAAGATTAAATTGAAATTATTACCTTATAAAGTTAACGGTCCAGTTGAAGCCAAGCCTTATGCTAGAAGGAAAGTATATTACTGGCCAGAGAGTTAAGCATTGTAACGAAACTCATCAACATGTACGTAATGATGTTGAGTAAATATGATGGATCATGTTCATGCTAAACAGATCTGTGAAAGGATGTACAACTTCAGGAGTAGGGTGGAAAGTCCAAGTTCACATTCAGGCATCCGCTGCAGTTGCAGTTTTCTGGGTTGATAAGAACATCACTAGAAGAAATGAAGGCCTCTAAATAATTGAAAGTATGACAGTCTTCTGAAGCTTGAACTGAGTATAGCTGCCTTTGTCATTTGACTGTATATGCAGCGTGACAGTCAAATCTGGGCGCTTTTGAGGGCGTAAGTTAGAAACGGTAGGGCGTCATATTCACCCCTTTCGGCATCCAATTGACTTCTTACTAAGACTCCAGGGAGAGGCGCTAAGTGCACTTCAAAATGAATGAAATGAAGAAGTAAATTTGTTATCATATCAAGGAAAATATACCTGCACTAAATAGCAACCAAATCATAAAAGGGTGTCGCTAAACTCGAGGAAATGACATCTTGTTAAAAGGTGTGTCGTCCAGAAGAATTGGATTCTACTGCTGCATGAATACATCATGGTTATAGGGAGTTGCAGCATTATTTAGGTATACTCCAAACACGAGACACTTTCTAGACTTGCCCAGTAATCCGCTGGAGTCAAAATAGTGATGATTCGAGCATAAGGAACTTCTTTTGACAGACATTGCAGTTAGAAATATTTAATAAAACGGTTGCTAGTAGCAGTTGTCATATTGTGGGTTTAGAAAAGACAAAACGTTCAACTTTGACACAAGATAACTGCTGTTCTCACCAATATTCGATACCTTTTCTGTAAAATAGGTTTTCGTTTTGATTTTGTATTGATGGAATTCCCAGCGCTGATCTGTGGGAAGCTTCATTACTTCATGAGTGAAAGTATCTGTGCCATTCTTGCTACAAGACTGAGCCTTTCAGGGTAGTCGTCCTGTAAGTATGAATAAAACGAAGAATTCCAGCACCGTCATTATTAGACTGTAGACTTGTTAGTCCGTTTTAATGGTGGTATTAAATGAAAATGGTAAATTTAATTAAGTAAAGACAACTTCTCATTTTTTTTCAAACTACGTAAATATATTCTTTTTACTGAAAGCATCTTCTTCTCTTCTGGCTCTACAGCCTTACGTGAGCTTTGCTGTCGTGGGTTCAAACCCGGCCAGGATCGATGGATTTTTTCGGGCGTTAAAATCCTAAGTATGGCTTCTTTCTGAAGAGAAGTAAAGCCGTGGGTCCCGTGTCGTACATTTACGGCACGAAATAGAACCTCAGGCCTGAAAGAAGGGTCCTTTGAGCAAAATTTGTCGGCCGTTTCACGCCCTGAATTGAATGGGACGCTGATGACCTGAGATGTTAAATAGCGTCCATAAATAAATCAATTAAAAAAAACAATCTTCTTCCACAATTGTCTAGGTTGCACTTGACTTTCCCATCCTCTAATTTTCATCTTCCTCACGTCTTGCATTACATCATCTAACCATGTTTTTTTTCCCCCCCTACTAGAATGCAATCTTCCCTTTAATTTTTTTTTTTTTTAATTCTATCTTCCGTCATTCTCTCTGTATGTCATAATCATCTTATTATTTGTGCTTTTATGAGCCTCACAATTTATTGTTTGTCTATTAATTCTTCTAATTCATGATTGTATCTTATTCTCCATTGTTCTTTGTCTTTTACCAGCCCATAAGTTCTTCTGAATATTTTCCTTTCAAATCTTCGTAGTATTTCCTTGTTTGTGTTGTTTAGGATTCATGATTCTGCAGCATATGTTACTACTGGTCTTATTAGTGTTTTACAAAACTAATATTTTGTGTCTCTACTAATTAGTAATTATAGATTAATGTGATATGCTGCACTCCCAGTTTGGATTCTTTCTTCTTTGCACCCATTTAAATTATTATTGTTATTTACAAGTGCTCCTAAATATTAAAATCCCCTTGAAACGTTTTTTTCTTCAAATATCAGATTTGTAATTTTCCCTTTATTTTTATCTGATGTCATCTTCATATATTTAGTTTTTCTTTCATTTACTTCTAATCCTACTTCTTTGGACCTTCTTTCAAATTCTTTTTAGACTTCCTTTACTGAAAGCATATCTAGAAATATTGGTAAACTTTGCCTTTTATTATTCTCGGGAGAGATATATAAATGTGTATATTACCAATACTTAGTTACCATTTCTAGACTCTCAGCCTTACAAGTTAAAAAGTTAAAGTTATAAAGATAAAAATAAAACTGTAAGGGTAATTGTCATTATTGATGTAGGCAACCGTTTTAGCATCTAGAGGTTACAAGCTGACCAACGTTTTAATAATATCAACAGATATGTTCAGTCCTATAAAATAAAAATGTCTAGCTGATTATTTTCTTCCACTGCTGCTTCTCTATGCGCAACTTTAATGCATTCATACAAAAGCCAGCCAATTTGCCATGTTAAATCATACACTTCTTGTTTTCGTCGAACAAACAGAAGAATACAAAAGCTGCACCAGATAGCCAACACACAGGTTTGCACATGTCTGCGAAATTTCCGGTGGGGGAATGGCAGAGTTACCTTTGTGGATAGGGCGACGTTTCTATGTCAGGGTCTTTGAACACGAGCCAACACGGTAAATGTTGTCACTCCCATGTCACATTTTCCAGCGCTGGAAGTTTTCTCCTCTCTGTTCGCCAATTGCGGAGAGTGGGTAATGATGGGGAAATGAGACAGGAAACATTGTATATGACTCTTCAATATAACTACTTCAACTTCCATTAGTTTATTTATTATTTTTCTCTCGCCTCTTGCTGAAAATGAGAGTGAAATGTAAATACTTCACATCCTGTTGTTTTTTTATACTTTGATCTTTCAAGAACATTCATTCACCAACTGTCAAGGCTGTTACAAAACTGTTAAAATCTATAGTGATTTAGTCGGTCCTGGTGGTGTATAGTAACCATACTTGCCTCCTAAACCCAAGTTCGCGGATTCAATCCTGGCCAGGATCGATGGATTTTTCGAACGTAAAATCCTTCGAAAGGGAAGTAAAGCCGTGGGTCT
This sequence comes from Metallyticus violacea, assembly GCA_030762175.1. Taxonomy (NCBI): domain Eukaryota; kingdom Metazoa; phylum Arthropoda; class Insecta; order Mantodea; family Metallyticidae; genus Metallyticus; species Metallyticus violacea. The sequence continues at coordinate 69,887,226 of CM060845.1, forward strand.
CATGTGGTAGATTTACGGCATGTAAAAGAACTTCAAGCTTGAAAGAAGAGACCCCTGAGCAAAATTTATCGGCCGTTTCACGCCCTGAATTGAATGGGACACTAATGATCTGAGATGTTAAAGAGCGTCCATAAATAAACCAAATCAACAAAATCAAATTTAGTGGTGTAATGAGTAACTTGGAGTCTGAGTAGTTACTTCCATTTCTTTTCATGTTTATTCGTTTATTTAAGGAAAACAGTGCAATTCTTGTTGCGTTGTGATATTATTAAAACTTATCCGTGAAAACCAGGGCCCAGTCTCATCAATGTATATGAACTTGCAGCTTGTAGCTATTAGTAGAAGTGTGTTTCATAAAGGCTTCTTCTACCCATGTAAACTTAACAAGTTTACTAGTGAACTATTTCATTGTTTTATTCCACAGAAGTGTTGGCCATACTCTTGTAATTTGTATAGATTTCTTACATTTGTTAACTTCAATACTAGTGGAGATTTAAGTATTTTTTAATAACTGTGAATCTGTTGACATAAATATGTGATGATAGGAGTAGGCTTGTGTGTAAAGAAAGAATAATTAAATATTTGAGTGCAATTAAAATGTTAGGTGAAGTGCAATTGAAGTACCCCTTATTACTAACATGGCGGTTCCCGTTTCAAATGTATTTTTCAGTTCAGCGTCTTAGTTAAAGTTTTTCAAGCAAGGTTCGAGCTAAATAACGCGAAAACAATTTAATCTCTTCGACAACATTTTCACAATTTTTGTTGCATATAGATGATCGAATGAACTAATAAAATAAATGATCGAACGTAATGGGGAAGGTCGATTCTAATGTCATCTCTCGATTGAAATTGTTGCTGCGACGTAGCCGATCCATGAGAATATACGGTCCTCATTTGAACACGCTTGAATATTGACAAATGCATCATAAAGGATTTAAATTATTATTTCTAGCAGTAATATCAAAGCAATATGGCTGGAATGATAATAATCCGGTTTTTTCTACATTACAAAAAATACTTATTTATTACTATAGAGTGAACACAACCTAAGCAGTGGTTCCTCTACCTTGCTCTTATAAGTCATCCGTAATTTTTTATTAATAGTTTCAAAGTATGTACATAATTTTATGGACAGAAAGTTAGAAAGCCATACTTTACAAGAACTTACTTGTACAGATAATACATGCGATTTATTAGATCATACTTTTGTGCAATAGAGCCCTGTATCCATACTTTTATACCGTATTATCCCCCCCTCCTTTTATGCTGCAAGTTCATTGCTTACTGAATTTTAAAGGATCTGCTAGAAAAAAATAGTAATCGTAGTAGAATTTCACATAAAATTCTTTTTTTTTACCGTGGCTATAATTCATAGAGGATTTCAGAGCAGTTGTTCAGTTACCTGCCAGCTGAAATGCACGGCTTCTTTAAAAAAAGGTGTGTTCCATCCAAAAATTAAACGTTTCTACCGCATGCAATCATTATTTTTTATTACGTTTTACAAATGTGCTTGCTGCATAAATATGTGCCCATGAAGTTCCAACATCATTTAATACAATAGTCTATTACTCGGTACCGGGAATTAGTGGACATTCTGTATAGTCAGACTTATAAAAATATTCCATCAAAGGCCCTTATCCTGATTTCATTAAGATGATGATATTCCAATGCTTTTAACACTTCCGGCAATGCACTAATTAAACAATGTCAGAAGCATCAATATCCTCGTCCAAAACCAACTAACACTTTGATTTTACCTTATACCTATGCCACCTTATACCTATGCCTTACAAGCACTCGCTGAAGTGACGTAGTTGCTATTCTGCTGTTTTTACAGGGGTTGCAGATAACATACTGCAGTCTCAAGCATTTGTTATCGTTGCTAGTGGAGTTTGGCCTAGATATATATTTTTTCCCTCCCTCTCCTTAGTATAGTGTCATATTGCTCATAAATTAAAACTACAAAATACCGCAGCAACTTCCTCTCTGATGCTTTCATTCCACAAGCCAAAACGTTCAAGACCGTTCATGTGTCCCATGCATCGCCAGCAGCTATGCAATTTCTCGCATCCAGAAAGTGGAGAGAGAAAATTGAAAAGAAATCGCCATCTGAGAGATTCTTTCTTGGCGATGTTTCCAAAGAGCATTTGCCATTTGTCTTGCAATTGTAAAGACTGGAACCACAGCTAGCTGAATTGTCGTGTGTTGACCGTGCGTATTATGCTTTACAAAATAAAAACGTTATAAGAACTGTTAACAATTAATCCATGTGTCTCCGTCTAAACTGTTAAGTTAATACCTGTTCAAAACATATTTCGTTGTGTCTTTTTATTGCTATTATCAGAGCCGGAAGTTCAGGCAATTATTTTGGTTAAAATAGGCAGGCAAAAAGGCACTTAAAATATAAAAATGGGACTTTATTAAAAGCGAAAACAGGGGGTAATTTATTAATGAAAACGGGTATTTAAACCGCTTGTCAGAGAAAAGTTTTTCATCATAGATAAAGAACGTTTTACTTCCACTGTAGTGATTGGAACATATTTAAAACAAGCTATTCCGGAAGAGCTCATATCAGTTACAACAGAATATTCACCTTTCAGGACATTATGGAAACGTTGATCAAGGCACAATAAAGTAGTTTTGAATAGGCCTGGCGAATAAGCAAAAGATCGCAGTGGTTTCTGGTCGAGTTCATTTTCTGTTTAAACGTTTATACGGAATCAGGTTAGTATCTGTCTTACTTCCGTACTGAGCACATTGTAGAGACGTTTTGTTGCACAGCTCTCATCTTTCTCGATTGCAGTTGTTTGTTACATTTATGCAGCTGAGAAGTTACTCCCACCACAGATTCCTAGAATTGTCTCGCGCAGATCAATACAAGGCTATTCGCCAGGACTGATCATAACTACAGTACTTTCTTTACCCTATTTCCTGGTATTCGTATGCCCGAGGTAACCGTGCGTTCCTTTAACTAATGAAGTTTCTGCTATTTAAACAACGCAAGTGAATAGCTTGATGAGAAAGTTTTTGACTGCTTGAAAATAAATAAATGTATAACAAGATTCTCTATATAAATTTTTGTGAGGTGAACATGTCATTTAATTTTATAACGTTTTTCTCTTTGATGTATTGAAATTTTTTATGTGCTTTTTAAAATGCATAAATAATCGCAAAAAATCCCTAACGATCCAAAACGGGCATAAAAGATTTAAACCTTATAATAGGCAACAAAAGCCAAAATAACCCCCTCCCCCAAATTTCATTTCTATCTGACTCTTAAATATATCCACTCAGAAAAGGCATTTTGCCTAACTTCCGGGCTCTGGTATTACTAATACGTATCATCAGATTATAAAGCAGACACCGAGAATATTTAGAATTTTGAGAGCTGGCAGTGGAAATAAACAGATAATCGCCTTAAAGCAGTGAAAGTGAATCCTGTTAGCACCTCAACTAAATAAGACTGCTTGCCCGTCACCTATTCGACCCCAAGTTCCAGCGTGGTATTTCTATTAAAAACAGCGCTGTATAGGCAGGTTTCTTGCGGATGCTTTTCATTTAACCCACCAGTTGCTAATCAATTGCGCAATCATTTTTTCCCACACAAGAAATATTAATGGCACTTAGACGTAATTGTCATACGATTTCTTTTAGCACATTTTTCATTAATTCCTAAGAGTGCAAGGAAATACAAATTTCTCAGAAAACTCGTTACACTGAACAATGGGAAAGTATTGACAACAAGGACTGTAAAGTTGCAGGTAGTGAAAAAAATGTTGCCAGCTTACGCATTATGTACTGAAGATAGTGACGAAGCGTAGAGTAGGCTGTCCAAATTAATGGAATATCTAATTTATGCTAAATATACCGTGAAAATGGCTCTTTAATGTTATAACAACATGTTTTAATGTCCAAAATTATAGCATTGTGACTATGAATAGTGAAACTGTTAATTAAATGTTAAAAAGTATGTTTCATGACTCGCTCTCAAATCTGTATGTACATGAATTCAATCCTCCGGTCCTTTTTCTGCGCATACACATGGATCACTATTGAAACGAATTCTTGGCTTTTCACTGAACCTTCAATTGCCCTTTCTCTATAATCCTAATATATAAATATATGTATGTATGTGTATATATACATACATATCGTTCCGTTACAGTTGACAATTGCTTAGAAATGGAGAAAAACAGTTATTAATAAATGGTTACTATTTAAAGTTACCAACCAGTCACACAGTCTAGCGTAATCTAAAACACTATTAAGGGAGCTTAAGAGTGAGTAGTAAAATTGCAGTCGTAGCAAGTTATATTTACTGTTGAAAAACTATTACATCGTTCCATATTGTTACAATACTATAAATAACTAAATATAATATTTTAAATTGATATCATCTGCAACCTAGTCCTTCTGTATAACTTTAGGTTCTATAAAAATACCAAAAGACATAATAAATTAGGTTGAGACCAAGATTAGTCAAGACAGTAACGAAAACTGCATGAAAAACCCCGTTCAAGTGATTTTTAAAATCGCTACAATGTTTGCGCAAGGCAGGCTGAGATGTTATAAGTGATCGGCTATTTATGTCACAGAAAGCGCACTAGTTCAAATAAAGGTTTAAATTTTTTTAATAAAAATTTTAGCACATACTAACCAATACACCAATTTTGGATAGGCTCAGCGTTACAGACTTAATGGAAGTTTCCTACCTGCGCATGCTCAAGTTTCGCCGCCCGCTCTGCTGAAAAATGAAGTGTCCAATATATGCATTTTGCTCCAACCATTATACCTTACCTTATATACCGTATCAGGCAATCTTTTTCGGAATAGCATTTCATTTACGCGCAAATTAAAGGCTTGTATTGTCGCTCATTAAATGTGACTGAAAGTTTATTATCCCAAGTAGTTTTCAAGCTAAGCGAGTGGTAACAAACGACTGCGGAAAGTAAAGCGCATTTCCATTATCTCGAGATAACATTCATGACCGCACGTATCTCTTGGATTTCATCCCCAGCCTTTTGTAAGGAGCTTACCCAGAAGAAATGAACTGTCATTAACTTGTTGTTTAAAGTGACCCGATGGAATATGACAGTTTTCAGAATCTTCTGAGGGACACTCGTATATAATTAAATAAAACACCTTTTCAAGAAATTGCAATTTATTAATCTAAATAATGGAAAATGGCGATTTTCACAACGCTGCCATTTTTAGCTATTTTGCGTTACATTTATGGTATTGGTTGCTATGTAGCCTTCCAAACATGCAATTCATTCTGTCTGTTTACCTAGTAAAGAACAGTATGGCTAATTGGACGGTCGAAAAATATATGCATTCGCTGAAGATTTAGGGTAGAATTTAAAGTGCCCTGGACCTTCAGATGAATGATAACGATGAAACTGAGTTTTGGTTCCAGCAGGGTGGCGCCACAACTCACACCGCTCGTGAAACAATGAACACTCTGCGAATCCTGTTTCCTGGATGCACAATTTTTCGATTTGCTGATGTTGCCTGCCCGATCTCTAGATCTGGCGGTAGTAGACAACATTTAATGAGGATGCTTGAAAAGTAAAGCATACTGCGACAGGCCACGGACTATCATTTCAAAAGAAAACATAACTTGAAATTAGGGACATTGATTATGTTTTATTGCGAACTTCCAGAGCTGATTACATCAATGTGTCCCTTATCATTGGGCCTCCTTAAAATTGTCATTTTAAAATCAAATTCACATTATTAAATTGCATTGTGTTACTTCTTACTTGAAAAAGTACGAGTATTTTATTTAATTCTATACGAGTGCCCCACAAGAAGGTTCTGAAAACCGTCACGTCATATACCGTGGGGTTAGATGGATACCGGAGTGTTAAGAGTCGTATTATGTGATTGTTTTAAGCTATTTTGTACATGTGAACTTTTTACTTGTGCATTTTATTCGATACTTTATTTTATGTGTTATTATTATTATTATTATTATTATTATTATTATTATTATTATTATTATTATTATTATTATTATTATTATTCCTACATCCGAATTTGTTATACCGCAAGATTTTCTCAGAATGTAACATGGAACAACGATGAAATATTCCGATAAACGAGAGTTCATGAAACAATATATCTATTAACTGGTAATACATCGATACCGGATTTCTTTAAATGGTAAATCAGATTCTAAGTTCAAGGATTTTTTAAACGACTCGCACAATAGTATATTGTAATATGTTTGAAAGGCACTTATTGCCCATCCAGTGCGATTATTTGCAACCCGAGATTTACTGAAGGTTGCATTTCACGCGAGGATCGCAATAGGCCTACAACAAGTATGTTACATACTATTTTTATGCTACCATATCCTAATGTAGCTTATTTTTAATTTATTATAATTGGAAAGGTAAAAATAACGAGAATTAGATATATTAGATATATCGAATCGATTAGTATTTGTTTGTATAGTAACGCGTTAGTGTTTTGTTAGTTATTGATTTTATTGAAACATTTAGTAGTTTGATGATATAAACGCTATTGAAAATTATAATGGAATTTGACGAAAGTGATAAAGTTGTTGAAGGAACTCGACCCGAGGTGGTTGAAGCGGCGACTAGTATAAGGAATTATTTGCTGCCTGAGGCGGGGGGGGGGGAGGAACATTTTGAGCGAGAGCTTGATTTGTTCACAGCTTGGTGCAAAAAGAAAAGTGTCAGGACAATGAATGAAACTGTTGTATTGGCATATTTTCTGTAGAAATCGAAGGTAATGAAAAACTTAAACATTATGACCTGTTTATTCCATGTTAAAGTCTTCGTAATATGTGAGTCATAGGTTTGATTTATCGATGTTTGGATATTTGATCCCTTTTTAAAAAGAACATTTTTTGGAATGTAGGAAAGTAAAAGTCCAGTGTTTTCACAAGAGAGGGATAAGTAAATTTTTGGTGGAAGCTGCTGATGCAGAGTATTTTACAAAGAGCGCTGTTGTTTCAGATCCAGTATTGTTAATTAAGTGCCAGGAATTAATTTTACCCAGTGTACCTCGTGTAGTATAATTATTCCCGTTAAGAGAAAATAATTTGCATTGGTTGAATAATTTCGTAAATTAATTCTATTAAATTGTTTGATATAGGAAATAAGACTGCTACTTTCAGTTGTAATTTATAAAACAGTGGTGCAAAGGAACTTTGCGGCACTAATCTTCAATTGTTTTATTAGACTGCTACTTTCAGTCCTAAAATTAAATAGCTATTTGTTACATTGCGATGATATAGTATAAAATATTGAAGTATTTTCTCGTACTCTTGCACTAACATTTAGTTGATAGTTACCAAATTAACTAGTGAGTGAATTGCACCTGTGTACTCTCGTGTTGCATACATACTTTTTTTCGCTACTAGCACGTAAGTAATATTTTATCTCAATTAATTATTATGTACATTTACCATTGCTTAATTCGGAGTCAACTGTTGTCTATGGCAATGTTTGGAATTCTTTGTAAATGTATGAACCTGCTCATTGAAAATATCCAAAGAAAATTATATAAATGTTAATATTGGAAGATATGACGTTAAATGTGCATGTTCACCAGTTCCGAAGAAGCTTTCTTATGTGAAAAAGAATAGAATTTGTTCTGTAAATGGGGAAAAGTAGGCATGTAAAAAGAGTTAAAGTGTGTATATGAATCTTAATTGGAAAGGCATTAATTAGTCTGTTAATTAATACTTTTATTTCATCTGTGAAAACTAAAATATAAGTATGGCAAATGTTGGTAGAATCTTAATTATTGTTTATTTAATTTCGTTTTAGCCTTTAATAAGTACATCAATTGAAAATATATTTCGAGTACTGAATTAAAATATCAGCAGTGAATTACATGTGTTGTGATTAGCCCCTGTGAATAAAAACCATTTATTAGGTTAACAAAACCTAGGAAATAAAGACCGGTTTAGTGGTGGAAAAAAGTATAGATATTAGATGGGAAGAAATAGAAAGCAGTATCGAATTTCCTTTAGGTGCTTGTTGAATGCACCGTATTTATCGTACCCTTTTGCGGCTCTTTAACGTGAAAGCCCCCTCTCCCAGCCACAAACATTCATAGAGATGTAAGACACCCTTCAGCGGCAGCGCAATGTTGCTATTCATCTGGATTACAGGATTTAACAGGCTCACTCGAGCGCATTTGTTTGTAATATGAGTTCTGTATGGTATTAGAAAACACTTCTTACGCCTCCACATTGCGGTCTTGTAATTAATTGGATAATAGGAGCGGATGGCAGCTTTACCTCTTTATTATTATACGAGCTATTCCAGATTTTGGCTCCCGAAATAAAATCTTCCACCAAGATTCGATTTTGTAGCTACTTCTAAAAACATGAAGTGTGTACATAAGCAGGGTTTACTTTATTTTTTAAAGTCATTACAGAAACAAAGCTAGCAGGGGCGGTTCGTCAATAAGGGCGATGTATAATCGATTATTTAACTGTTCTTATGCAATAAGCGCATTTCCAGTAGCGGGTAGCATGCGAGTTCTCCGTTAGCAAGGGAAGCTAATGGGGTCAGCGAAGATTTAAAAGGATTTAGGTGTGTCTTCCTCCAAGAGGTGTTAGCCTTTCTCCTGCTTATTTCTGGGTTCTCTTGGGCCAACAGGATGACTGCCCATGACCAGTGCTCGGTATTCTCTCTTTTCTTAGGAACCAGCTGTTGAACCCCACAAACACCACGCACAAACTGGCTGTTGTTTTCGCACTTTATTTGAAATTGAGTGGCTTTCTCACTGTTTGTCAGTGGAAAGTTTACTTTCAAAGTGTTAACTGTTAAATTACAGAATGGCACATCTGTTTTGTGGCAATGAATCTTTTTTCATTGGACGTTTTATTGAAGACTCCAATTTTGCGTCAAAACTTAACCGTTACATTGAAAGTGAAACGATTTGAACTTAATTAACCGAAAGATATAGGAATTTTACTCAGCAAGAAGGAACAACTTTTTTATGCTTTTAAAAAACATCCTGGCTGATGGCGTTTGAATCGAGATTGGAAAAGAAACAGAAAGGGCGTATTTCGTTTCTGTACAGGCCGACAAAATGTCAGATATTACATGTATGTCACAATTTGTTGTGATATTACGATACAACAATGGCGGTAAACCGGTTGAAAATTTCATAAAATTCATTGGTGTTTCTGAATTGAGGCTTAAGGTGTATTTTAAGAGCTTATTTAAACGAGTTCCAGGTAAACAAGAAGTTTGTAACACAAACGTACGATGACGCTGCATTTATGAGAGAATGTCGCGGAGGAGTATAAGTCTTGATAAAAGAGACCTTCCCACACGCCATTTGGGTCATGTTATTATGTCCCTGACCCACCCTTCTACAGGGGCCACTAGCCGCCGCTGAAAGCGAACATCGTAAATATAATCGTAAATGATTTCGAAAGTTAGTGAGGAAAATAGCAAATATATTTTAAAAACATAAGAAAATATGGAGCTTAAACAATATTACGAAGTTCATCAAAGGAAAGTCTGCAGTTCGTGCATAATTCTTTGAAAATACGGAGAGAGAAAAAAAAAAGTTGATAATACAAAAAAAAAAAAAAAAAAAATCACTTCTCCCTTAATTAGCTTAAAACATTTCCGCAGGTGTAGCACCCCGTGCATAGTTAGCTTGAAAAAGAAAAGAAAGAAAAAATAGTTGATAATGCAAAAAATAAAACAATTTTTTTATAGATTAAAACATTTCCGGAGTTAAAAAAAGAGTTGCTCTTGATACACTTTGCACAACATGAAGAAAGCATAATTTGATCTGTTGACCACGAGATGGCGTTTCGTGAACATGCTGACTACAGCAGCGCAGAAGGCATGCCTATTGTGTGCTGGAATTCCATAATCACAATTCAATGTCGCTTTCGAGCAGAATAGGAAGGGTCTGTCAACAGATAAATCTATCTGCTCTTGGTGTGAACAATTTATCTGCAAGAGGAAATCAACCGCGCGCTCATCTTTATCTGCTGTCAACGTGGAACGGTATGAAAATTCTTTCAACATAGCCGTAAACATCTTTAAAATAAAAATAATATTTTGTTACTGGGCCTCTTGCTTCTTACTTTCACTCAATAAGCTTCATTAGTATGTAGTTACAGATATTTGTGAAAATAGTTTTTTTTTTTCCTTCCATTTCCTTACCATCTGAATGGTGTTTTTGTTGAACGTTACAATTTATTTTATATAAAAGAAGATAACGTTATCATACAGTATTTAGCCCTTATTATACGAAACAGACTCATAAACAAAATAAGTTGACATTCAGAACTGGTTAATGTGGACTTTGGTTGTTTTGGATCTCCACTTCATAAATTTTACTTCATCCTACGACGCTAAGAGGTCCTGGTTGTAGTTAAGAAAATAGCTAGACTTAAACGGCTTTCCGGAGTACAGTGCGATCAGTAATGCTTTCCCCCACGGCAAAGGTTTCCTATGAACGAACCCCCAATCGTTTGCCGCGCCGTGGAGGGGGTAGCAAGCCTACTTCCTTACTTGTTGATTTGGCTGACTGCCGCAGTCGTAGCGCAGCTGTTCCCGAGTGTGTGTTGTTCGTTTCTTAATTCGACAGTATACATAAAATGTATTATGTCTCGTGTGTTTACAAGTACAGCAGGTATTCATATGTGTTAACTCGTGAAGTTCGAAGACTGTTACAAGCTAGATTTCTGGGTGTAGACGCTCCAGGTCGTAAAACAGTCCATAATTGTATAACAAATTTCAGGAAACTGGAAGTGTCCAGGAAACTGGAAGTGTCCAGCCTAAGAAACCGAAAAGAGCAGCGTAGCATTCTCAGCGAAGAAAGATTACATGACATTGATAATCGTTTAGAAAATTCTCAGAGAAAATCTCTTCGTCGTCTTGCACAACAAGTGGGGATTTCATATAGGTCTGTGCAAAAGGCTATTAAATATAACAGACTGCGATTATTATCTCTGGGGTAAATTAAAAAGTGCCATGTACAAGACGAATCCGCAAACCATACAAGAACTTAGAGATTACATTCATCAGGAAATTGTTCGGATTTCTCAAAATGAACTACAACGAATGATGAATAATTTCCTAGAGAATGAAGGCGGGCAGTTCCAACGCCTCATTTGATAATTTGGAAAACAAAGAGCCTCTAAATTTGTTTGTGTTACATGGTTAGTTTTATTTTATTATTTTACCCTTCCGAACACTTGAGACTTGGATGGCTGGCTAACCGGCTAACGAACGACGGCGCGCTCGCCCATAGGCAAATCACTCCGGATGAAAACAAAACTGATCGCACAGTACTATTGGGTTAATTTATTTCCTTCTCTTAGATACATAGAAAAAGTGCGGTTTGTAATACCTTCATTCATGTTTCTGTAATTCATTGCCTCTTGTAATTTTTGGTACCTCAGTCTAGAACGGGGAATGAGTTATCTTGACACCTGATAACTAATTTCATCGATATGGTGACAATACAAAATTACATTCTTCTTCAGAAGTGTAATTCACGGAATTGCTGACTGTCTGTATGGGTTTTTCGCAATGTGCGAGAGTGCAAGACGTCATTCAGTGGCGACAATGTGCTGAAATTGCATGCATACCTTCTCAGCATATTTTTGACAGCTCTTTAAAAACCCATCTCTCACTCCGTTCCATTGAGAAATAGCGGCAGTTCAGTTACATTTTTTACAAGATGTACGGGTTTGTATTGTACACTTTTTCTTATAATTGAGCTTAAAGATAAAAATAACAGGGAGTTAGTAGCAAATTCTTACAAATTACTCTGCCCTGCTTCATTCATGGGGGGAGAAAAAAAAAACCAGAAGAATTGGTTGTTTAGACTGTGGTATAGTTCTGTTGCAACAATGAGTGAGCTTTAAGAGGTTGAATGTTTATATTGATGAAACAATTATGGTCAGTAGTAACCGCCACAGACTGTAATCGGTACCTGGCAGCAGGCTGACCCATATCAAAAGTGGCCCATGGGCGGTCCACATTGCTGAGAATCGCTCTGTAGAAGTTGTAAGCTATCCTCTTTCTAATAGGATGAGAGGGTTCTGGTGTTGATGTTGGCATTATCATTACTTCAGCTAGTGGAAGAGGCTTTAGAAAGTATTTCTTACCCGTGGCAATGTTCTCTAGTAACATGATGCTCTCAGAATTTGCATTGTAGAAGATCACAATGAAATTGCTCAGACGATACAATTGTAGGAGTAGAAGAACTTGAATGTATGGAACATAAGAGAGCACCTGCAGCATGCTCCACGCTGATATTGCAGATCATTCCACTGTCATTCTCTCATGATTCTGAATCTTTCCAGGATGTCCGATCGGGACCATGTTGAGATCATCCCAAAAGTAAACATTGTGCTCCATCCTGTTGGTGACCGTTTTTCAGAAAATGGAATATTACATAATAACTCTGTTCTTCAGAGGATAGAGATGCCTTGGGAAATCTCTGGTAGACACATATGGACTGTGGTGACTGACCTTATGACCTCGCTGCAGGAGAGAGTGTGTGGTGTGTAATCCTATCTTCACAAATGTACGTAGCGGTAGTTTAATTATCCATATTGCAGTTGTGTTAACGAAGTCGAGATTCTGAACGGCAGCCCCACCACCTTGTTAGCATTACGGCTTCGTTAGGAGCTTCTAATTGCGGTCTATTCTTTTGTGTGATTTCCTCTACACTCGTTAACCAAAGAGCGTGAAAAATGAGGAAATGACTGGAGGGATAAAAGCCTGCAGTTAAATGGATTTGAGACATTGATGTCTGGAATCACCAGGATCGATGTTTCCTCTCGTCGGCCTCAAACATAGTGCAAAGATTTTCTATGGGTACTGTATTCATCAAAATACCTAATGAAGTGTCTTCCATATATTTAAAACTAATTCATAACTCGTAACTTTAAATAGTGTTGGAGAAAAATTTAACTGTAGCGACATATTTAGCAATACTAGAGCGGATTATTAAACAGAATACTTCATATGTAATAAATATAATACAATATAATTATAAGAGCAATTTATATCACCAAGTACACTTAATCGTTAGCCATTATTTGAAACGTTTTTACTTTTTCCCTAGAAAGAACCCTGGATTTTTTAAATTTAAGCTTCAAAAAAGCGATCATATTAGAGAAAGTGTCCCTAATATGTATTAATATTTTATTTCAAAGACTGTTGATTTCAACATCCATGTTTTCATCATGTTAAAAACACTCTCTCTATCTCTCTCTCTCTCTCTCTCTCTCTCTCTCTCTCAGAAGATTGGTTCATAACGTCTTTATTCACAGTATTTACACTACTTACCTTACACCATTCTTTGAATCATTTCTTTCTTTCTGGTATAAACCTTGTGTCAATTTATGTGACCTTAAACTTTCAGAGAAAGTATATCTACTTCTAGGTAAACACATTAGCTCACATAGAAACAATGACTGATATTACATGAACATAAACGAAGGATGTTCTAAAAGTTCTCGACTTAATATAGAGATGTAAAAATAACCAAATTATTATAATAATTATCAGCCTTTAGATAGCACACTGTAAAGTAAGACGCATGAGTGTAGTCACTTGTTTGTGACGATCATGTAAACAAATTAGTGTTAACTTTTATACAAAATGGATAAAATTTAATCACGAGTTGAAAGTACTTCGTTTTGAAAGGTTCAATCCCAACAGGAATACGAAAGAAGTTAGATACCATATTAAAGAATTCTTACTCGTCGTTTTCAACGGTTAAAAATTGGGCTGTTGAATTTAAACGTGATCGTACATCTATTGAAGATGAAGACAGTCAGGGCATCCCAAAGTACTAGGACCAACGAGATTGTAACAAAAATTCACAATGCCATACTCAATGACCGCCGATTGAAGGTACGCGAGTTGACTAACATTACAAAGACCTTGATAGATCTAGTCCACTACATTTTGCACAAATTTTTGGGTATGAGAAACCTTTCCGCGTTTGTTATAAATGGACCTAACGCATTCGAATAAACATTTCATAAGAGGGTTTAGACTTGTTTAAACTCAATTCCATTGAGTTTCTCGGACGTTTCATACGTTTCGCCTGATAGAACTTTTTGTTCCCAAACATGAAAAAATGGCTAGGTGTACGAAGATTGACAATTGATGATGAGGTTGAAACTGAAACAAACGCTTATTTTTCACAGTGGGACAAATCTTTATTTACTGAGGGCATTAAAAAGTTGGAGACTTGTACTGTTTGTATTGACTTACAAGGTGACTCTGCTGGGAGGGGAATAAATCTCTTAAATCTTAAGTTTTACATTCCATATTTTGTACACAAATATTATCTTTGCAGCATTAAATTGGCTATTAACTGACCATTTCATTTAATTATTTAAAACCTAATTTGCCATTAGTATATTTCATTACAGACGTTGGACTACTATTGCAGCTTTTAGTATCATAATTACAATAATTGGATTTATTAAAATATGTTAGCAATTTAATGAACGATTGCATTCACTATAACCCTATAATTATAACGAGATGTTACCCGGGAAAGAGCGTACTAAAGATCTAAAAATATTCGGCTTTAAGTTAATTCTCTCTGCATCTGTGAATTGGAATAAAAACTTTTCCCTTTTATCTTTCAGTACTGCCAATTTTCTCCTCGTCGGAAAACGAAATTGCCCGTTGTGGTTCCCGTGCTGTATTTGATTCCTCTTTTAGCACGTAAGAGGTAATTAAAGGCATTTAAATGGGAATTATCGTTTGCCCAGTTCTGTACATGTTTGTTTGGTTTCGTTCTGTGCTCCCTCGACTTGCTTTGACTAGTAATGGATACTTTTGCGTGTAGTCTTCTTTTGTTTTCTGGACTTCATTTGTTTAATGTATAAGTGCATGGTAATAGTTTAGGCTGTAAAGTATCTAGCTGACTTTGATTGATATCCACTTCGAATACATTTCCTGAGCCCACCCCCCCACCCCAAGATATTTTCATTTTGCCAGACAGTGGCGGCTCATGATCCATGAAGTACGGTGGTCCAGGGATATAACTACATGATATCCAAATGGCGTGGGTGAGTGTCTCTTATCAAGACTCCCCGACATTCTTTCATAACTGCAGCGCCCTCGTACGTTTGTGCTGTAAATTTTTGGTTTATATGGAACTCTAATTCAGCTCTTATAGTACACCTTAAGCCTTCTTCAGTCAGTTGAGAAACCGCAATGACTTTTATGAATCTTTCTACCGGTTTGCACCCACTGATGAATCATAATATCACAACAAAATGTGGCATGCATGTTATATACGTCGTTTGTCAGCCGTACAGAAATGAAAATTTCCCTTTTTATTTCTTTCGTATCTCATTCCTATAGACAGCTACGTTTCTCACTTCACACGCTGTCAGCAATTTTTTTAAACCATAAAAAAAAACTTCTTAATTTTGTGCCATCTTGCTAAATAAGAGCCTGTAGCTTTAGGTTGGTGAGTTCCAAATCGTTTCATTTCCAACTTAACACTAAAACGTAGACGCGAAAATGGAGTTTTCACTAAAACATTCACTTTATTCATTAGCACAAAGCAGATACGCTTTTAGTACCTTAGCTAACAAAAGTGCGAAAACAACCCCTAGTCAACTATACGTGGTGTCAGTAACTCCTCAACATCTGGTTCCTAAGAAAAGAGAGAATACCGAGCGCTGGCAATAGGCCGTCATCCTGCTGGCCCAAGAGAACGCAGAAATAAGCAGGAGAAAGGATAACCATTTTGAAGGAAGACAAACGTAAGTCAATATAAGTATTTGCTTGTCGTATAAATTTAAACCGTAAGTTTTTCTGGCTGACCAATGAGCTTTCCCCGCTAACGGAAGACCCGCATGCTACCACTACTACAGTAGAGAGGAAATGCGTTTATTGCGTAAGATACAATTAAGAACTATTCGGTTATATATCGCTGTTTTCATACATTTTTTTGCTTTAAATTTTGACCAGGATTAGAGAAAATGGTAAATCATTATGCCATTTTCTTTGGGGGGAGAGGTGCTGCCCTGGTGTCGGAAATCTTATGTATGATGGATTTTAAAATTATCTGCATCTTTATTAAATAATTATTATTTTCGTCCAATTTTAGCACAGTTTTTGATTATATTAGAAGAAATTGTATGCGACTTACAAGTCCCGATTGTTAATAGAGTAAACCGCAATAATGTCAAAGATAGTAGAAGGATCTAAGACAAGCAATCTGAGACAGAGAATCTATGGTCTAATCAGCTATATGGGGAAAATTTAAATTAGATGCTGATAAGTTAGGTCCAGGCTAAATGGGGTGAACATTTTCCTTAGAAATTTCTTTAAACCTGCTTCGCGAGCAGAGAAATGTCGATTTTGAATTGCCCATCATCACAGGGTTTTGTTTTTGTATGCTATAAAATCTTGAACCAATATTATGGCAGTACGGCACTGAACAACAATCAGATGATTTATCGTGGTATATATGCACCTACTGTGAGGCATAATGGAAAAGTTTATGAAGAGTTACTTTCAATATCGCAGGTTCTGCTTGTGCGGACTGGGTTATTTATTTATTTTATGCTGAAGTAGGATCACACATAAGACGTAAAAGTAATCAACATGCCTGGAACTCGACAACAATAATCCGCTTTTACTTTCGTTCGTTAGAGCGTGTTTCACATCGAATGGAAGCTTCGTTAGTCAGTGGCGTACTGGTCCTTTAAATACTTTATGCCATAATTTTGAAATTTGAATAGGCAGATCGAGATTTCCTACTTCATATTGAAATGTCCACTTTCATATCAAGGTCTAGGCTTGTTTGACGACTCAAATTGATCTCTCCTCGGACATTCACCCAGAAGGTCATAATGAAGGGCTACCTTGAAGACTTGAGGACTTGAAACGGCCGATATATTTTGCTCAGAGGCCTCTTCTTCCAGACTTGAGGTTCTTTTACATGCCGTAAATATACTACACGGGATCCATGGCTTTTCTTTCATTCCGAAAGAAGCCATATTTAAGAGTTGTACGCCCTAAAAATATCTATCGGGCTTAGCCGGGATTGAATCCGAGATCATGGGGTCTGTGAGAGGTAGGTGTGAATACAATTAATCTATTCTCCTCTTGTTTCTCTCGAAAAAACTTTTACTCTTAAATTTGTCGGCCGTTTCACGCCCTGAACAGAATGGGACGCTGATAACCTGAGATGTTAAAAAGCGTCCGTAAATAAAACAAATCAACAACTTTACTCTTAACAGAAACCTCAAGAATTGCATTGGTAGTCTTTCGTTCCTTGTGAAAACCATGTTTGTGTATAGATATAAACTTTCTTTCGCACTTTTCTTCTGAGATTTATCTTATTATTTTTCCTTGTTATCTCTTCTGTATCATACTTTTTATAAAATATATTTAATCTATTATTAATCTAAGGCATTTCTTAACGCCATTATTTGTAACTGTTTGAAATCTTATTTGTTATCTCTCCATTTCGCTGAGGCTTTTTATTTATTTACTGGTAAATTTTGTTATAGCTTTACTTTCAGATAATTTCACTGCAGTATCTGATAGTCCTCAAAAGGCTTAAATATGTGCTTGTTAAATATATTTCCTTTGGCTGTTTTCTTTCAGTTGCTTGTATGTTTTTGTCCTTAGCGGTTGTCTTTTGTTTACAATTTGCGTTACTCCCATGTTGTCTATTTTGCTTTCCAGGCTTCCTGTAGTCACATCTAGAATAGCCGTAGGGTATACTTGGATTTTACCCTTTGTTGGGGTGCAACCCTTGTGTAAAACCCGGTGGGAAGCACGTGGTTGATAGGGCTCCTCTTAATCTCCTAAGGGCTTAAGGAACCACAGGAGCGCATGCCTTTCACCGCCTTTCCGATTTCAGCTGTTATTTCTATACAGCATATTCGCTTTTATTTTTCTTTAAATTGTTCTTTCCAAGTTGCGCTCATAACGGATTTATCTTTCCGCAATACCTCCACTTGTTTCCAATATTCTATCTCATTTTAAATTAATTCACTTTTACTCCATGCTTTTTTAACGCATATCTTGCATTTTTCTCTACTTTTGTTTCAGTTGATATTTACCCTTTTCAGAAAATAATATGAATTACTCTTGTTAGCTACATGCACAGCAGGAGTTTCTGGTCTTTACCGGCATCCTTCCTCTAACGCACGATATCTCTGCGCTCAGCCGGAGGTAGCTTGTATACTCCTGCTATGACGACACTGGGCCTCTCGGATCACATGTGAGCTAAACGGCATATATCATTCTATTAAACTATTTGGATGCCTACTACCTTAAAATAGCTCATTAATAAACTTAGAATGACACAACAAGCACTTAGATTTTTTTGCTACCTGCGTACTTTTCTCGCTCAAGCAAGGAACTAGCGCATTCTTTGAAATGATACCTGCTGCTGAAGAACGTTCTGTGCAGGCGCAAGATATTCTATAAATATCTTTCGCCCAATAACCCACTCCAAGTGCAAACATATCGTGCGGGAGCTCTATTTCTGTTACTAAAGGCTTATTGGTCGTAAGAAAGCGCTAGGAACATAGAGAACGCTTTGAGGCAATTCTCTGTTGTAGAGAAATGCAGACAGCATCGAACATCTGCTGCAAGGTTCAGGTTAATGATCTAGAAATGACACATCTTTTCGTTAACAAACTCAAATATGCATTTCTAATCTAACTAACCGCGTTCACTTCGTCGTCACACTTCGTGTGGTATTTAAAATAAATTGTTAATAAATTGAAATGAATTGTGTAAATGTGTTAAGACCTTAATAAAACTCCATTTTACCACCTAATAGACATTGCCAAAATGATTGTTAATAGAGATAAGAAAATGCCATGTAATTTCGAGTCTTTAATTCTCGAAGACAATGGCAACGTCGTTGATTTGGTTTATTTACGGACGCTCTTTAACATCTCATGTCATCAGCATCCCATTGGTGTGTAACAGCCATTAAATTTTGTTCAGTGACCTCTTCTTTCATGCTTGAGGTTCCTTTACATGCTATAAATATAAGACATGGGACACATGGCTTCCGACTTAGGATTTTTACGCCTGAAAAAATTCATCGCTCATGGTCGGAATTGAACCCGCGATCTTGGGTTTAGGAGCAAGTATGATTACCACTACACCACCAGGACCGACAGGGCAACGTGTTTGCCTCAAAAGACGGTGCGCGGTTTCTAAGACGTTCCAGAATAGTCAGAGTAGCTTTGTTTACTATTTTTTCTTTCTTTCGTTCTTGCCGGGAAGATCTTTTGCAGTTCTGTCGAGAACTCAGAACAAAGACCATCAAGCGCTAAAGTCATTCCACTTTCAGACTATTGTTCTTAGATCTGCGGTAGCATCTGTGTTTGATTTCCTCGGCAGCCAGTAGTGATGGCGCACAAAGGCCTGTAATTATGTCCACCTGTTCTGCAACATTCCTCCTTAAATAGCTTCCACTCGTATCCATGGCGCCTAAGTCCTGAACAGGAATTTCCTACGTTACGCATGGCAGAACCGGCATGGGTTGGAGGGGGGTCTATTTGGCACTTTCAAGCCTACTCTCCTTCCAAACTTTGTAATGTTGGAAGCGATATGTGTTGATGCAAACAGATTCTCTAATACTATGACTAATCTGCTATATACGGTACAACTAATATACGCGATTAAAATTTCCTTATAGTTTGAAGAGGAAAACGTATATAATCATAGGCGTAGAGGCGTTGAAT
Organism: Metallyticus violacea; assembly: GCA_030762175.1. Taxonomy (NCBI): domain Eukaryota; kingdom Metazoa; phylum Arthropoda; class Insecta; order Mantodea; family Metallyticidae; genus Metallyticus; species Metallyticus violacea. The sequence goes on from CM060845.1 coordinate 69,906,955, forward strand.
TTTCCTATTAAGAACTCTTTTTAAAATAATGCTTTTCACTTCAGGGGCACACGAATAGTTTTATCTGGGGTGTCCTCCATGTATGTAGAGCCTCAGCGCAAGAGCATATTGTAGAAGGCAAATTGAAGATTGTATGTATGCACACAGTGGACATTTTGAAAAGTTCTTATAAATCGTCATGATGCTTACATCAAATTATCACCGCCTGTGGTGCCTCTGTAGTAAAAACGGGCGTTAAACACTACTCAAAAAAAAAAAACATCAAATTATATTGCAGGCTTTCATTTCTTAATTTAAACAACCAAGATCGGATAATCATCAGATGAATATCAAACTTTTATAAGTGATCTCACTAATGAATTATAATTGCTTATAATACGATAATATAATAATAACAACTCCTTAAGGAAACCTTTTGATCTTGTATGCTTTCTTTCTCAGTGGTGAAGAACTTCTCCATAAGTTTCGCCAAACCTTTTAGTTAGGTGTGACTTAATTAGCAAGAAAGCTGGCAAAAAGCGCAAATAGAAATTTCCCTTGAAACTTAATATAAAACAAATGTCATGTAGAAAGAATTAATTGCTAGTTCAGACTGCAAAGTTCTGACCTGGCAGTGCTTGGGTTTCCGCGCAAAAGAACTACAAACTCGGCACAAGACAGAGCAAGGCACATTTTATCAATTCATGATGTTTATTTATTTATTTATTCATTTGCTATTTATTATGATTCTGAATTGATTCTTTTTTTGCAAATGGTTGTTTAATTATTTCTTTTGTATACTACAACTATCTCTGCTATTGGTCAAAATCGTTAATAAAACACTACCTAATGAGTAACTAGTTGCATAAAATTACCGCAGGAACAGTTACGTCATTACTAAAATGCTATCATCAACTCAATATTTTGTTACCATAATCGTAAGGAAATAATTTATGTATTACTGAAAACAGAGTCAATTATTCATCTCTATTACAGAATTAATAAAAAAGTAATAAGTTAATCTAGCTACAAATGAATTACTAATCTGTTCTGAAATATATGCTAACGCTACAATTTATAAAATATTCTTAATATTTGTACTACTCTCGAATGAATGGATCTGTCATATTCCTCCTGTCATAAGATTTTTTCTTCTTGGGCTAAAATGTCTTGCGGTAAATCCATCTTCGCTGTCAACAATAATAGTAGACAAACAAACTAAATAATCTCTTCAGTGACGCCATAAGTATAATAAAAGAAGACAATGACTTGATAGTAATGCTTTAAAATATCGACATTAATATTGATTATTTTATTTTATTAGTATCCGTTTATAAGTGTAATATACAAATTGAAAAGCATGTGAAAACTCTTTCAAAATGTTATAGAATATTATATGCTTACAAATTCCGAAATTCCCTTCGCTCTAATGATATATTGTAAACTTGAGGACTCTAGGTGGCTCTTGCTTTTACTTTTGTTGAAGTCAGGAGTGGTTTTTTTTTTTTTTTTTTTTTTTGTTTTGTTTTTTTGTTTTGTTTTGTTTTTTTTGTTTTTTTTTTTTTTTTTTTCCTTCCCTATGCTTAGTTGAAACTTTGCAGTAGAATTTTCGGGTGTTGTAGAGCTTTTTCACTTATTGAAAGTGATGGTTGTGGGGTAATCTTACGGAGGAATGGCGTCACTGTACTGGATGTATTTAGTCTTTTGTTCATCAGGATGCTAAGCTTCGACAGGCTCATTGCTTTCATTCACCGACACAGGAGGTCGTTAAAGCGCGGACTCGTGAGCGGGAGGTCTGGGGTTCGAATCCTCCCAGGACCATCCTCCCTGAAAAAAACTGAGGTTTTTTTCTAAGTTTTCCTCAGTCCCCATAAATGGCAAATGCCGGGTAGATACCCTAAACTTAGGCCTGGGACGTTTCCTTCCTTAAAAAAATATCCTTGTTCAATATATCATTTCATCTCATGTATCATCAGTGCCCACCGCCTGTGGTGCCTCAGTAGGAAAAACGGGCGTTTAAAAAATTATAAAATGCTTTCATTCCATTGTGTCCAGAGTTCTTCTTTAACATTCCTTGTTTTTAAAATGAATGATCTTCATAAATTTCTGTTGAGCTGGAAGGCCGTGCATTTGCTAAAGCTTGAATAGTGTTGTATATCTAGAATCTTTAAGCCAAGCTGCATTGTTGAATGCATATGTAGATGACACCCCATGATGCAAGGCACTTGTATAGAACAAATCAGTAGAACGATTTAATGGATGTACTAGAAATGAGGTTTAATTTATCGCATGAAGTATAAAAGAGCACAGACCTGAAAGAGAACGCGATTTACTATAATGAAGTATTTTATTTTAACCTGTGCATCCACTGGGAATGTAAATATCTTGGACATATTTATGTGATTTTTAATATTGTTTAGTGAATTATATTGCTTCATGCGAATACTTTACATAACTGGAGTAGCAAGTTTTATCTTAGCTAAAGTCGTATCTTAGTGTCAAAGTCAGTCACGCGATGGTGTAAAGATGCTACAGAGAGATTTAGAAAAAGATGTCCTAATGTTGAAATATCTATGGATGTGGGCAATACAACTGCTACCTTCAAACATCAAGAAGTTGTGTTTATAATTAATTTTTCAGGAATATTGTAACCGGATGATAGATATCTAGAATTATAGAATCTTTAATCTTTTGGATTTAGGTTAGGTTAGGTTATATACTTATAATAGCGCTTCAACCAGTTATGGCAACCCGCTGAATTTATGACAATGTCTAATACGAACCTTGGATAAAACATATAGGCCCAAAATTAATTTCTACTCTTTATGCATATTTTACTCGCCCATCATATACGACTGCGAAACATTATTTTCTGCAGACTACTGAGGCATAGTTGCGTCGGGCAATGACTGACTACACGCTAATCTCTGTGTATTGAAAGTTCAGATATTTATTTTGTTTAAAATAGACAGACAAAATACACTTGAAATCCTGAAAATAGTAGTATAATGGAAATAGTTATTTAAAATACTTAATAATTTTATTATCACATAATTAAATTTCTTAAACTTACTTTTCTTGGTTACAAACAACTACCAGATGTTTTTTTCCAGCCGCTTGTCAGAAAGAACATTTTTCATTTGGAAAAAGAGTGTTCTACTTCCACTGAAGTGATGGAGCATATTTAAAACAAGCTAATTCGCAAGGACTTATACCAGTTATATCAAAACTTTCAGGACATCATGGAAATGTTGATCAAGACAAAGTAAAGTAGTTTTGAATAGTCCTGGCGAATGAGCAAAAGATGCGCAGTGGTTTCTGGTCGAGTTCATTTTCTGTTTATGCGTTTATAAGGGAATCAGGTTGATATCTCTCTTATTTCCGTACTGGTTACGTTAAAGGGGCGGTTTATTGCACAGCTGTACCGCTCTCATCTTTCTCGCTTGCAGTTGTTTCGCGCACATCCATACAAGGTCATTCGCCAGAATTATTCAAAACTACAGTACTTTCTTCATTCTTTCTATTTCCTGATATTCGTAAGCCCGAGGTAACCATGCGTTCCTTTCACTAATCAAGGTTCTGCTATTTAAAGAGCTTAAATGAATGGCTTGAGGGGAAAGTTTTTGACAGCTTGAAAAGAAATAAATGAGCAAAATTGTAAATATATATTTTTGTGACGTGAACATAGGATTTAATTTTTATAGCTTTTTTCACTTCAATATATTCAAAATTTTGTAGTTTTTTTAAAATGGATAAATAATTCAGAAAAAATCCATAACCATCCAAAACAGCCCTCCCCCCCAAAAACAATAAACAAATAGTTTTAAACTTTAAAACTAATAGAAGCCAAAATAGGCACAAAAATGCCTCTACCGAACCCAAATGTACGGAAACATGTTCATTTCTGCCGGACTCTTAAAAATATCCACCCAGGTAGAAAAAGGAATTTTTCCTAACTTTCGGACTCTGGTTCTTAGGAATTAACCCCTGACATATGTTTTGGAGGATTCAATTGGGAGAGACAATCCACTTCCCCCCCCCCCACTTGCTTGTTATCAGAAATTTCGCATCTTCCTCCCATCTCCGAAAATTGCAACCAATAGATAGATAACGTCTTAAAGGCTTCTTTCACCATATTCTTTACCGGTATTTATTCACTTTCCTTTTAAGAATTTGCGATTACGACTTCTTTCTCTGGGGGCATGGATATCTCCTACTCTAACGATAAAGTTATGTATTTAACTTTCCAACAACAGAATTTAATATAACCTAATACTATGAGGTAGCCATATCTACAAAGTGCATACTGCAGTCTTTTGTTTTCATCTCTCTTGTGTTTTGTTATTGTTTATCCTTATTGATTTAGCTAGCATATTTTATTTTGAATATGTGTTTTTTCTTCGTTTTCTTTTATTATTATTATTATTATTATTATTATTATTATTATTATTATTATTATTATTATTATTATTATTATTATTATTCCCTTTAGCTGTAATCTGGAGACTTTCTGAAATGCAATCAAAGAAGCTCAGTATATTCAGTTCAAGCATTTTATAATTTTTGTTGTTGTAAAAATAAGGCTCAAAGTAAGTACTCTTGTTTTATGCAGTGACTGCTGTCACGAAAATTGGATTCCATCCGTTCACTCTTCAGGTTCTCCATATTGAGGTACTAGGGATTTCATATTGCAAAGGAGCTTTGCAAGGAATGACATTTCCATCGACAGCGTAATGTCACATGGAAGGCAGGTTGATGTGGGGCAGTTGAAAATGCGTTTCGCTCAGGAACATCACTGAAAAAGAAAGAAAAAAAAAGGTGGCTGGATAGGTCAGTGGATTAAAGCGCCGTCTGCAAAAACAGTTGAAAATTCACTTGTCGAGTTCCAGCCAACAGGCACATTCTATCATTTGTGTATTATTATTATTATTATTATTATTATTATTATTACTATCATCATCATCATAATTAATTTCACTTATGTGACATCTTAAAATCGACCAATGAAATAAAACAAAATTTTGATTTTTGTAGCCACTATATAATTCCTGAGCACGCAACACTGACCACTTTTCTGTGTTTTCACTAATTGTAAATTTAACTAAATTAATGTATATTCACTCAAGCAATTGCTTTTGCGTATTCAGTCAAACAGTCTGAAATCATTTTGTAAATTATGTAATAATATCTGCCTAAGCAAGCATAAATCTTAATAAACACGTTGTTCAGAATGGTAAAATGTTTTCTCTGTTTTTGTTTTTGTATTAGTAAATCAAACGGTAGCGACTATAATGGTCGACTTTCGTCTATTTCAGCCTCACGGTTTCTGAATAGGTAGGTATTCATAAGTAAGTATAGCATTTTATACAATTGTTGATAATCCGTGCAAATACGATCGTATATATATATATATTACTTGTATTCTATTCATGAAATAGTCCCAAACCCGTATTTGGCTCTTCTCTTTTGGTATTACTGACAAGTGACGTTCGTCTGTTGTTATATGACTTGAGAAGGTTAAGTAATCATAATACAAATGTACTATTATTACAATATTGTAAGCCAAGCTTACGGGAACTATATTTAAATTATTATTTTATTTGTGAAATGTTCCTAATAAATATCAGTCGAGGATCTGAGCTTTCCAGATAAATTCACTCCGTACGTAGGTGAATGTATTGGCAATCTCAGATCTTCTTGTAATATTATTTGTAATAATTTCTATTTTATGAAAGAGCGAATTTCAGGTATTATTTTAATTTGTAGGTGTATATTTATTTGTTAGGTAGTCGTGTTTTCATTATATATATATATATAGCTTTTCATTCCATATGCTATGATTTTGTAGATCTTTTAGTTTTAAATTTAATAAAGGTCGTTCTATATGTTTATGAAATGCTATATATCTTTCTGTATTCCTATGTTGTATAACTCAACCTTAACAATCAATATCTTTGAAATTTAACATAGATAGCCCAAACAATGATTTTCAGAAGTTAGGCAATCGTACTATGTACACTTCAGGATCGCTGTTCCAAGGAAATGACGTCAGAGGACTCTTGGGACTGCGAAATACGTTGGTTTAGGTAGCGAAGCGAGCGTAGCTAATGTATTTTGTCGCGCTGTGTGAAACTCGCAAAACTTTCGCCATTATGTTGGTTATTGTAATTCCCTGAATTGGGAGATATAATCATGGCAAAATATTGAATGCAAGGATCATTGATATTTGATGCGTTATTCTTAGAGCTCCGGCCTGTGATAGCGACATTTTCACGTACCTTTTCTCAGAAACTACAACCAGCACAGCATTGAATGTTTTATTTATTTATTTTATTTTTTATTTTATTTTATTTTATTTTTTTTTTAAGATTCTCATTTAGATATATGGCTTTAATAGGAAAATATGTCTTTATAAGTGGCAGGTGAAAAGTTATAAATTATTAAATGACATTTTTCCCTTCTCCTTAAAAATAGTTATAATTAAATCCAATTTTTAATGAAGATCTTATATATAATTCAGTCGGTCTTGGTGGTGTAGTGGTAACCATACTTGCATTCTACACCCAAGGTCGCAGGTTCAAACCCGGCCAGGATCGATGGGTTTTTTCAGGCGTAAAAATCCTAAATATGGCTTCTTTCGGAAGGGAAGTAAAGCCATGGGTCGCGTGTCGTACATTTACGGCACGAAAAATAACCTCAAGCCTGAAAGAAGAGGCCTCTGAGCAAAATTTGTCGGCCGTTTCACGCTATGAATTGAATGGGATGCGGATGACCTGAGATATTAAAGAGCGTCCATAAATAAAACGATTAAAAAAAATCAGTGTGTACTGACTGCAGTTTCTGAGAAAGGATTCTTAAGACGTTTATCTTCTTACTTCATTACTTTAAAAAAATGTCTTCGTAATTTTTAAATAGTCCAAAAGTAATATGATGAAGAATTAACAGCGTAATAATAATCACGCAATAATGTACATATTGTAAAATTTTGGAAAAAGAAGTGTTTTTTTAATATTTCAATTCTCTAATAACTCGAATGCATTATTAGTATCTTGTTATCTTAAATAAAGTTCAGTAAGAGTCTATACGTTAACTTCACCTTTCAGTAAAATAATTTAGATAAATTGTGAAAGTTCACCTTATATGCTATCTGCTATTACCACATAGGCAGGGTATATAAATACCATCGTTCGTCACTTTGTTAAGGCATGGAAATTAGAGGCGTACATATTCCTCGGGGGAAAGTCCGTTGCTAGCGAGAAAAGCTTTTTCTACTCTGTTCTTTCATTTGTTAGTCAAGGAAAACTTTCCAAACTGTTTTTCTTTATTGTTTCTGAAATGTGGACATAAATTTACAGAGCTGTCTTGTGCTACTCATATAAGTCGGGATATTGGAATATGAAATATTTCCAACTACATTTGATATATTGTGTCCTTTCTTTTTGTTTTTAAAACAATTGAATGTTACACAGTCACAAGAAATTTAAACATAATTCACTTATTTATTTCTAAATAAATAAACTGTGTTACAACAAGTTTTACGATATATTTCGAAGTTCTAATTTCATTTTTAAGATAGGTTTAACAAAACCTTTGTCTTCAACATGAGATGCATAACGTTTTAAGGGATGAGGTTGAAATGTCGAATCAATTATGCGCACCGCGGCGAACAGTAGGCCAATGTAGCAGGTTTGATGGTTACGTCACAGGCTATTTACTCGTTTTCGAGAGACGGGTGTGGTAACCAAAACTCCATAGGGTTGCTACAACATTAATCAAGAAAATGGTATGTGTGAAGGTGGTGTGACCAATAGCAGACCGTTACAGCTCCCAGCAAAGATTAGCATGGGTTAAGGAGAGGGGTCGAAGAAGGCACTATCCTGTGCCGATGAGTTACGACATTATTTCGTTAAGCCTCTTTCACGCGACGATAAGTGTATGATCGCAAATGTAGCCGTTCTGACTGCGCAGTTGCACCATATGGGAGCAAACTACAGTATCGTTTCTCTGACTGATACAGTATACCTTTTATAAGCGTGAACATGTTTCCGATAATGATAAATGTATTGCGACAGTTCAGAATTTTCCTGTATTATAGGACAAGAGTAATCGTGATTGAAAATGCCTGGAGAATGGTGATAAATACATCTTTCTTTTATCTTAAATGTTTCACTTGTCTTCTTCTGCAGTAGTTGATTCTTTGAAGAAAAAAAATTGAGTATTATACATAGTTTCAAGCAATGTTTTGTCTTCTATGAACGTGTTACAAAATGTTTTCAGGTTCACGAAAGCTGTGCTTGAGCAGAAACTTTGAAGTACTTGGGTTGTGAGTAGACTTGTTTGCTCATAGCTCCTGACGGTAGCTTGGTCAGCTAAAAGAGTAATTAAGGGGTTCTCAACTTTTTAAGGCTATGAGCATGTTCCTTAATCCTCGACCCTATTCCACAAAAGTGCGGTATAATATACTACAAACGTATTAGTACAAGTATATGTAAACTATGGGGTTATGACTTTCTGCTCCATGAAAGAATGTACATCCTTCGACCCTTCGCCGCCCCCCCCCAAAAAAAATTAAGTTGTCTATTGGAGAACTTCGGTGACTCTCGTAACGCTGTGTTCACAACGCGCATGCAGCTAGTGCACACTGCAGTAGTAAACGTAATGGTCACAAACATAAGTATCTGCAAAGAAAATATTAGAGTAGAGTGGCAGTGGTAGAGCCTTTTAGAAGGCATTGTCTTTTGTGTAAGCTCCTGGGTTCAAATCCCACGCAGCATTTTTGTTTAATTTTTATTATTAGTTTTATAAGTGTATATATAGAATATCGTCTTGCCTTAATACAATATTATATTTTATCATATTATTTGAGTTTTATGGCATTACATTTGCATATACAAAAACCTAATCACAAACTGACGTATTCTTTACAAGTAATTAAATAAATATATGAACAGAAAGAGTTATATTCTAAAGTGAAAACAAATAAATAAACAAAAATTAATATCGGGCAATGAACCTACAGCATGTATAACAGCCCAAATCTTCGGAGCATATATAATATCAATTTGTGTAGTAGTGTGAACGACAGGCTACATATTCCAGGCTTTGTGAATTTGTGCCCATCTTTTGTACTTCGTGCATATACAGCGTATTGCTTTTAGATAGAAAGCTATAAATCGTGCACAATTAGTCTAATTCCTAACACTGGTGCCAGAAAAGCTTATCTACCAACATGATGCCATCACTGCCCTCATAACACAACTTCAAACAATGTATCTGTAAGAAAAAGCCAAAATCGTTGCCCTAACAAGCATATCAACATTCAAGCACGAGAATCACTTTATTAAACAAATGTTTAGAAACTACAACAATGTAAGTTATTAATATTTATGAATTAAGTTCCATTGTCTTAGAAATATTGAAAATACAATTGATTAATTAATTAATACATTACACTTTCTTTGTTTCAAAACATTAATCTTGAATAATTAATAATTCTATTATATTAACAGAAAACGTCCTTAATCTTACTTCATTGTTGATTTAGATGGACGCTGTTTAACATCTTAGGTCATCAGCGTCTCGTTCTATTTAGGGCGTGAAACGGCCGATAAATTTTGTTTAAAGCCCTCTTCTTTCAAGCTTGAGGTTCTGTATCGTGCCGTAAATGTACGACACTGGACCTACAGATTTACTTCCCTTCCCAAGGAAGATTTTTACGCCCGAAAAAAGCCATCGATCCTGGCCGGGTTTGAACCCGCGGGCTTGGGTGTAGGAGGCAAGTATCTTACTTGGTCTAAATTTCGAATACAGACACCAGAGCGTCGAAGATATATAAATATTTGACTAGAAAAACTAAACAAATTATAAGAATGTAAACTATTTACTTTATTAATAATCAATAAACATTATGTTATATATTTACCAGCTCTGAAAAACAATGCAAACATGATTTTTTTTTTCTTTTTTTTTCCCCCATTAGTTGAACTAACACATTTCTCTTTTCTCCATATACAGAACTTGTCATATTTCTTTTTGCATACACTTTTCCATTTTTGAGAAATTCACGCTCTCAGTTTCCGTTATAATTTCTTCTGGAATGATGCCTATCTTCAACATCAAACATTGCGAAATTAGCATCCATTTCCATTTGTATTCTTCAAAACGAAAGCAATATTACATCGTCATAGAAACGAGTACTAAGAAATCATGCAATACAATAGTCATATCTACTACGCCATAATAACACACTTTGCAAATGTTTAATACTTCAAAAAATATTTCATTGCTAAAATTGCATAAAAATCGTATGAAACACGTGTATAAGCTTCATTCTGAAAACTGGTGAAAATTAACACGTTCACTTCCGCTCATGCGCTGAACATTCACTCTTGTCACAATTACCAAGATTATACCTAATTACATAAATAATTGTTTCGTTCTGTGCTCAGAATAGTACTCAGATTGGGATATTATATCGGAGATATAAAACACAATAATAATAATAATAATAATAATAATAATAATAATAATAACAATAATAATAATAATAATAATAGCCTCTTTTAAAAATAAGTTAGAAGACATGCTTAAAAATGAGTGCTGCTCTGGAGTCCTCGCGAGCATTATTTTATAACAACGAGAACACCGATTTTTGTTTCGGAAGCACCACAAAGCTCGCGAGCACCAGGTAGACAATGCCTGTTGTAATTCATAGAGGAAGTACGGCATAGAGACAGCTTAACATTATACAGGAAGGCGAGGGGAACAAGGAATTAAACGGGAAGGGAGAACATGTGGACGGGTCTGGGGCACACGCCACCCACGCGATACGGAAGTAAATTCCTACTTTCTCGAAAAGTTATAAAGAAGCAAGGGGATAACTGCGCATTATAAATAAAAACGATTCTTTCACTGGCATATTGTACAGGTTTTAACTAAAATATTTGTAGTATAAATAGTGGGATTTAGTTCTGCGTAATTAAACAAGTAAAAAGAATATATAAACCTTTGTGCGGAAATGCCTGGTTATGAGTTTTAATTGAAAGATTTACGTTCACCACTAGGGTTTCGAAGTGGAATCCGACTACATGATAATTTAATTTATTGTGCTGTCATTGGATGTGTGTTGCTGAGGAAACATCTACATAAGTGTTATTTTATTTTGATGCCAAGATAAAAATCTGTTATACTCTTACTTTTGCACTTTTGACATATGCGAAGAGAGACACAGGGGATTAAAAATATACTCGATAAATTATTACCAAAACAGCATTATTATCAAGAACAAAATCTTACAAATGTTCATGAAGTACTCTCCTTAATGTTATCTTGTATTCTGATTCCTGTGTCTTAAATAATGCAGTGCGATCAGTGATGCTTTTCCCTGCAGCGCGGGGCTTTTCCTTTGAGCGAGCCCCCACTCGTTTGCCGCGTTTTGGAGGAAGTAGCAAGCCTGCATGCTTACTTGTTGACCTTGCTCACTATCGCAGTCATAGCGCAGCTGTTCCCAGTGTGTGTTGTGATGTTCTTTTGTTAATGCGACTAAAAGTGTATTATGCCGGGTGCATTTACAACGGCACAGCGTGTGTTTATGTACGTACGGTTCATATGTGTTAACTCAGCCAGCTGGTGAAGTTCGAAGACTTGTTTCAAGCAGGATTCCCGGGTGCAGACGCTCCAGATCGTAAAACAGTTCATAATTGTCGCGGGTTCAGTCCCGGCCAGGACCAATGGATTTTTTCGGGTGTAAAAAACCTACGAATGGCTTCCGTTGGAAGGGAGATATAAGCAGTGGGAACCATGTCGTACATTTACGGCACGAAAAAGGATCTTAGGCCTCTGAGCAAAATTTATTGGCCGTTTCACACCCTGAATTAAATGGGACGTTGATGACTTGAGATGTTAAAAGAAGGTCGGTAAATAAAATAAATAATATATAATAATGGTCGAACAGCACAGTGGCGCAGCAGAACTGACATTCACCCTGTGTATGGGGAAGTACGTAGCAATGCCCTAGCCGCTGTACAGAGAAAATTTTCCAATAGGCAACATCCGTCCGTCAAGACGAGTGTTTCTGTACATAGGCGATTGTGGGAAACTGGTTCGTTGCAACAGGAACATGAGCACGATTCGCAAGCCGGAGTATAAAGACAGGGGACGTCATTATAAGTACTCCTTAAGCTGTATGTGTAAATGCACAAATATAAAATCGGCTATCATTTGAAATAATGAAAAAAATAGCTGTAAACAATTCGGAAAACAGTAGTGTTGATGGGAATGTTTGGCTTATCTTAAGCAGCTTCTCTTATCTCAAAATGTTGGGTGTAGCATCTCCTATATCCTGTTTCATTTTTGTACGCTTTTACTGAAACACCCTATATATCAGCCTAGTGAGATGAACTGAATGAGTGAATTGAATCTCGAAACACTAGTATTAAGTGTTTAAATTATAGTTCACTAACAAGGCATACCAGACAATTTTTATATAGCGTTTTTCCCCTTTTATTGCTATGCAAACCACACCCTCGGAGTACCGTCACGTGGCCGAGGTCGTTAAGGCACGGATTCGTGACTGGGAGATCTGGGGTCGAATCCCATCAGGACCGTCCTCCCTGTCTGAGGTTTTTTCCAGATTTTCCTCAGTTCTCATAAATGGCAAAAGCCGGGGAGGTACCTTACACTTAGGCATGGAACGTTTCCTTCCTTAAAAAAAATCCTTTCCCAATCCATCATTACATCTCATGTATCATCAGTGCCCACCCCCTGTGGTGCCTGGTGCCTCAGGAGTAAAAACGGCGTTAAACACTATTAAAAAAAACTTGTAGTTTGCAGATATTTTAATAATCGCTTTCCGCTCTATAGGGACATTCGGAAACTAAATAATGTGCACATACTAATTTAACTAATTGAAGCATATTTTGTGGGGAATCGTTTGTCTACTGAAATTGTAACGACATGTTCTATCACCTCTTTTTCGTTGTTTTACTAGAAAATCTGTGTGGTTGGACTTCTTCTTTCTTCCAAATTAAAGTGAGAAATATTTTAGACTAAAGTTAACAGGTTTCTCTTACCGCTTCATTAATATAAAATTAAATATAATGAAAAATGAAGTAAACATTTTTAGTAAACGACGTTTATTGCTGATAGTGCCCAAGACTTTCACGATTGGCATGGCGAACCATTGCCAGCTTTTTGGTTTTGTCTCGTCCAGCAAATAGGGCTGACATTTCGATTTTGTCAACCTGAAAAAATTAGAAAAGCATTGCCAAATTGATATAAAGTACATACCCTTTGTAGCTGCATTATATTTATGTACAAGAAAGAGGCAAGGGAAAAAATTCAAGTAATATTTTCCTAACACAGAAACCTATCCGATTATGTTAATGAGTGAAACTTTATCTAAGACAATAAGTGATCAGCCTTTCGCGTTTAAGCATTATCTAGATCACACCAAACGACCAAACGCTCTGTTCCTACTGTATGTGTCCAAACAAAATATTGTAGCTTTAAAGATGAAAATCTAAAATGTCTGCACATACTGGTGAATGAATGACAGGATACTTTCGCTACTTGAGGCTTGCTTGATACTGGCCTTTTGTGCCTATTCCCCTAATTGGTGACACCTTCGGGAGGAAAGGATGAGGCGGAGGTGCCCAAGATTTTTGTACAGAGCTTAAACTTATGATAAATTATCGTTTTTCTAGGAATCTATGCATTCATAATGAGATAATAAGAAATGGTTTATTCATAAAAAAGCCTAAACATCATCTGCTTCAGGTATTGGTATTTTTAGACCGTTACGTCTTCAGGATGCTGATATTGGTCCTTTTTGGTTGTTCGTCTTCTTATTGGTAGAATATCTTGAGATATCGACCCTACTTCCTACATGGTCGTGCCGTTTAGAACGGTACTTAATTTTTAAAATCTTCCATTTTTCTCTGACAGCGCCGTTTCTGACATATCCTGCGACTTCGCGTAGAAATAGAATAAATCGCAGCAATCCATCATAAACGTGTAGGAACTGCAATTACCTTATAAAAGCACATTAACTAACCAGTTCTCGCTTAGGAGTGTATTACTCTGCGTTTTGTTCCACACGCCATTTGGAAATTACTAAATTTGATATTCAATACGTTACTTAAAAAAAGAACTAACATGTTCAGTTGTGGAGTTATTTAAAATAATTTAGCATCTTATTTGTTCTTTTCTTGTAAGGCAAGCATTATTTTTGTCTTTTTAGTTTATATAGATTTTTTCAATGTAAGAGGCATAAACGTGCTTTAGCATATATTGCGTTTTTTTCAGCTACCTAAAATATTCATTTTACAATTAATGCATTTAGAACGCAAAAAGTACCATACATATTTGTAGCTATAAATAAACATAAGAAATATTAATTTGTATATGAAGTGAAATGTTCGGGTCACTCTGTCCCCATTGGATTAATGATTTTATTGACGTTCCGTTACTCCATTTATAAGCAAGGCAAAAGGTCATGTAATGAAACTACCGTAAGGCAGCTAGAAACTCTAATTTTAATAAAATGTTCATCTTTCTGCTCGCAACTCAATGCCAACTTGCGGATGGTGCGTGTGACTGGCCGCAGTTCCAAATCGAAATGCTGCTTGGGATTCTTCTTTAAGGAAATCCCGAGTTCTAATTTTTTGGGGCCGACCAACTGGACCGAAGCTTTTTTCGTCGTTTCCCCTGATCGCATAGGCAAAATGTATATCATTTCACTCCGTTGGTTTTGTTACAAGATAGAAAGTGATATGCGAGGTGAGGTGTGAGGGAAGGTTTGCGCTTTGGAAAGGATCCTGTCTGGTGTGGAAGCGGCCCTTTTGAGGGGTTCTTAATGGTAGGGAAGTCCCCCCCCCTCTTAAAGTTCGTAGATTCTGAACGCCCGTTGTCTCTTCCTTCCTTTCGGAGGTACTCCTATTGAGCACAAACGACCAACTCTTGAGCAATGCCATTTTGTTTACCGCGTAGATCTCTAGGCATACAAAGTATTAAGACGAGCATGTGGATAAATCCATAATTGCATTTAGAAAGAAGAGAATGAAAACAGTGCTAGTGTGTAAACTTTTCATTAACAAGCATATAGAAGCATAGAACTGTTGTGTGGAAGGAAGTAGAATCTGTTCACAAAACAAAGTACTCTAAAGCGCTTTAGCGATGGCTTTCGTCTTGGATTTTCATCACTTTAAGAATAGCTGTTAGTTAAAACAAGAGATCTCGAGGTAAATTTAATTCTCCCGAGTTTGCTTTCTAAGAGATGCCGCTCGTTGTTCCCTGTGTCTTTCTCGTTTTTTACCTTCCGTGCTTTTTTTTTTTCTTCTTCTTCCCGCAATAGCGACGCCTGTAAGTTCTCTTAGAAATGGAACAAAAACATTTCTGTATATAGAAGTAGGTAAACAAAAGCTCTTATAGACTTCATAAAAGAACTATGCTCCTTTCCCGGATATATTGCACTCCTACAGAATAGCGTTTCTGAAACGCTTTAAGTAGATTTGTATCAACAGTGCGACAGCGAATTATATATATGAAAGTTTAAAAAATAAACAAAGCTTCTTTCAGTTATAATAAAATTTAATACACTCTGATAACTTTTATCTCTTTATTGAATCCATGCATTCTCAGCCCTGTATGGTCCTGGTGGTGTAGTGCCTTCTAAACCCAAGATCGCGGGTTCAAACCCGGCCAGGATCGATGAATTTTTTCGGGCGTAAAAATCCAAAGTATGGCTTCCTTCGGAAGGGAAGTAAAGCTGTGGGTCCCTTGTCGGCCGTTTCACGCTCTGAATAGAATGGGACGCTGATAACCTGAGATGTTAAAGAGCGTCCTTAAATAAACCAAATTAATTAATCAACTCTGTATGTACAGAAATAAACTAGATTGCCTTTTATTCCATAATAAATGCAATTTACTTCCCAATACAATTGTTCATTACAAATCCAAAAAGAATATTTATTTAGATGCTAGATATTTTAAAGTAAAGTAATCAGATCAGCAAGACTTTCGGTTAAAGATAATTGAACCACTTAAGCCAAGATGTGGAATTCTTTGGAAATACGTGTGAGTGCAGTTAAAAAATAAATAAATAAAAAACCAATAATTTACAATCTTGCTGTGAGGAAGGTGTGCTCGGTGAATTTCACATAATTAGACAGAATTATTTCCTTGCACCAATTAGCAACTGTTTATTAGTTTCTGTCTTTCTTCGTCCGTTCTTGCTATGTTGTTTCCGACTATTAGAAAACTACAAAGCTTTGTATCCTACAAACAACAAACAATCAAACTTAGTGCAAGGTCGCTTCAGCACCAAGGTGAACGTCCGCAAAAGACCAATGCGTGAAAATCCTTAACGGGACAAGGGATCACAGCTATTTCCAATTTATTTCATTGTTTCTTCTGTTCGTTAGCACGTGTCAGGCTCATTTATGAACATAAAGGAGTTACGGTTGACTTGTTCCGAATTAATAAGTTCAAATACTTCAGCAAATATATTATTTATAACAAAATATTGATTGTATTTTGAATGCCGTAGTAATAGTTTCAGCTTAATAATGTAATAAACATAATTAAGTGATAGCATGTAATAACGATAATTTCATTTAACAAACTTAAGAGTGCCTTGGATACATTCTTGGGAAAATATCTAGCTCGTGATTGGAAAACCGTTGAGCCGCACTGATCTAAATCATCATAAAAATAAAAATAAAACCTAATATATTTTTGTATATGTAAAGGAAATATTTACCAGCTCCAGTTATAAATTTCTCATTAAAGTGCGAGAGCCAAACTTCCATTCGACTTCTCCAACTGCTAAGAAGTTTCAGAACTTTATTATTTATCAGGGTGCAGGATGTTTAAAGCATCTTTCTGCATGCATTTCATTTTCTATAGCTCCTCTTCAGCCGTGTCTTGTTTATCGATTCTTTTTCTTCTATCCGATAGAACCCTCACAATATTTTATTTAGAAATATGTCCTCTGCAATTGCTTTATCATATTTAACGCAATTTTAAGTTTATTGTTATATCTATTATTGAATTATAGCCCTTAATGTTTCTCTAACTACGTTTTTTTCCTTATTCTCTTCTAGTAATTTTTCTATAGCGTAACCAAAATTTCATTTCTGTCGAAAGTAATTTTGTTATTTTTCTTGATTTGAACTCCTATGTTCTACTTTGGAAAACATTCAAGTAGTTCTGGTTTTATAATTTATAGTCTCACTTTCTTACCATATGCATATTTGTCTACATTTCTCACACTGCTCCCTTAAGTATGTTGTCGTATACTCTAAGCCAGACATCAATATTTGATCATAAATAAATGCCGTCGATATTTTCTCTCGTAGACTTGCAGCTCTCAAGCGCTTTACAGTTTAAAGATACAGTATATTAAATAACAGAATTTGGTACTCGCCCTCCTTACAGTAGGTGCTGAAAAGTATGTCCTCATTCTCTAACGCACAATCTTAGCAAATTCTCACTGACAAATATCAGTTTCCTGTCAAAGGGGACCAGATTCCTGTCGATTAAACAGGGAACAGAAAATTTCAAAAGGATGATTATAGTATTATAGTATAGTATAGTATTAATTTAGATTTATAATACTTAAAATTATATGTATATTTATTTTATATAAGGACAAGGAAAATGTGATGCTAAATACTACATTATCAAAAGAATAGGTAGCACGAAATGTGAATTTAATATTACTTTGCAAAGCGTTTTGTATCCACAAATTTTACAGTTTTCATTCGGCTCAAATTCATTTTTTCCCTTTTCTGATCGCAGGATATTTGCTGGTTAGATCATCGTGGAACATATTGTCCTTTTGGCATTATTAACTACATAACTTAAGATCCATGTGACGAGGGGGGGGGAAGAGAAACACTTTCACACTTGCAATCCTCAGTGCATGCAAAGAAGAATGAACAGGCTGTGAAAATGCGGCAACATTCGCACCTCGTATCACTTCAAACTCTCATGCTATGTGTGTGAGCAAAGAGATATTCCGTTGATGCTGCTGCCACTTACAGGAAAATTACAAAAAAAGTTCCAAGAAATAATTTCGAAATTTAAGACATACAAGTTTTACAAAATCAGGACATTTTATGATTTTTTTAAAAACCCCGCCCTGGCTCCGGATAAATATATGAAAAGGAGGACATGTCCGAAGAAAAAAGGACTTGGTCACCCTACCCATCACCAGTGGACATAACTTGTTTCGAATGGTTAAGTTCCTTCAGTGTGTGAGGAATTGACTGGACTCAATTTTTTAATGTCCCCCCAAAGATAAGAGTCACAAACCGTAACATCTGGAGAACGAGGAGGACTTTAATGGGAGCCCTTATTTCATCAAGTTTTTCTTCTGTAAGCTCATAACATCTTCGATTTTTTCTGGCAGAACCTGTTTCATTAAACTTGTATATTAATTTAGTAAAATTTTGGCGTTGAAACCCGACTGCCAAGAAATTTACAACTTTTCTTACCTCTGATGCCTTCGAGGTGTATTGAATATCTCACCATTACACAACACTAATGGATTATTGGATTGCACAGCACAACTGTCCTCCTGTTGAAATCCTGCTCTCATTTGATGGAATAGAGAATGACACCGGGCGTGGGGAATCTCTGCTATTGGAAGGGCCAAGCGGCCGGCCACTGAGTTGCTCTCACTGTACAAAGTGACAAATGTTTACTCTAAATTATTATGAGCTATAGAATACACAACTCCAACACTTTTTACTAATAATCTTCTTCAGTTACTACTGTTTTAAAAGCGTTTTCGATGTGATACACAGGTTGTTTTCTGCTGTAGGAATGAAGCTTGGGTGCAACACCAGGCTTACGAAAGGCGTTCTAAAAGTTCTCGACCTGACTCATAAATGTCGTGAAGATGGCCAAATTACTATAATAGTTGTTAAGTATCATCTTTTAGATGACGCGCTGTAACGTTTTAGACACCAGTGTATTCACTTGTTTGTGACGATCATGTGAACAAACTAGTTTTAACAATAAGACAGCGAAATACAAGCTGTGATAAAACTACTTCGTTTTGAAGGGTTTAACCCCCAGCAGAAATACGAAGGGAGTTAGATTCCACATTAAAGGATTCTTCCCCTTCATTTTCAACGGTTAAAAAAAGAGCGCTGAATTTAAGCGTGGTCGTACATCCAGTCAAGATGATGAGCGCTCAGGGTGTCCCAAAACTGCTACGATTGACAAGATTATGACAAAAATTCGGAATGCCGCACTCATTGATCGCCTATTGAAGGTACACGATTTGACTGACATTGCAAAGACCTCGATAGGCCGTTTCCACTTCATTTTACACGAAGTTTTGGGTATGAGAAAGATTTCCGCTCAATGGATGCCGCCTTTGTTAACAGTGACCAAAAACTCATTCATGTGAACATTTCGCAAGAGTGTTTAGACTTGTTTGAACGCAATTTCAGTGAGTTTCTCCGACTTTCAGAAGAGTAAATAATGGATTCATCACTTCAAGACAGAGGCGCAGGGGCAGTCCATACAGTGAGTGACAACAGGTGAAAGTGCTTTAAAGAAAGCAAAATTTTTCTTTTGCAGGAAAAATTATGGGTGCGCTTTTCTGGAATTCTCGTGGTGTGATGTTCGTAGACTTGCTCCAGAAGGGCAGAACCATCACTGGAGAGTATTACGCTTCACTACTGGATCAAATTAAGAATGCTATTCGTGCTAAAAAGAAAGTTCTCTTTCATAATAATGCCCGTCCACACACATTTGGAATTGTTGCAAAACTGCATGATCTTGGCTTCCAAGTGCTTCCATCAGCCATATTCCTCGGATTTGGCTCCGAGCTATTACTTTTTGTTCTCAACCTGAAGAAATGGCTGGATGGACGATAAGGTACATCTTACTTGACTAAATAATTTGAAAGTCGATGGACAAACTTATTAATTTACAATCTACTTATGTTGAAAAAAAAGTGTTTTTCTTAAATCTTGTGTTTTCTTGATCAGGCTGAGAACTTTTAGAACGCCCGTCGTATATCTTGAATCTTGTTGGAAAACCAAACATTGACTTCTAAAGCGCCTTTGAGACAAGGGAAAGCCAACCGTTTTTAGAGTTTGGTGACGATACATTTCTTAATTAATGTCGAATACTGCCGGTTGCACAAATAAATCCTCTAACCTTAATTAACTTGGATTTTGATGAAACTTGGCGATTACAGACGTTAGATCACCGCACCCTTTCCTTCTGCCGATTGATGTTTGCTCAGCGGCGAACAGGTTTTCATTAGTTAAAAGGATCCACGGAGCAGAGCACCGCATCTTTTAAATAAGAACTCGTGTTTGTATTCGTTAAAAATTGGCATTTGCCGAGGGCTTCAGTACCACCGATAAACTACTTTCGTTTTATGCACTCATTCTAAAAATATTAGCACCGCGTTTCTGTTCTCGCATATGGCTAATCCATTAATATCCCTACTGTACTCTAGGAGAATGCCAAGATCAATATTTTGGTTTTGTAGTTCTAAACGTAACGGATAT
The DNA here is from genome assembly GCA_030762175.1 of Metallyticus violacea. NCBI lineage: Eukaryota > Metazoa > Arthropoda > Insecta > Mantodea > Metallyticidae > Metallyticus > Metallyticus violacea. The sequence goes on from CM060845.1 coordinate 69,927,471, forward strand.
GCTTCATATAACGTCCCTTGTGTGTGGAATAAGTTGATAGATCAAGCGCTAATCCAGCAAGGTGTTTAAGATAAAAGTGGGTCTGGTTGTATCGTAGATTTAGATAATGTGTATTGGGTCTTCTTAGGTTTACGTTAACCCGTTTTTGCTTTATCCTTTACATCATTTTCCTCTACAGATGTTTAACAAGCATTTCAGCGGCTTTGTTAACTATCTACATATAAAATCGCATATGCTGTACAAGATCCTGTACGTCTGCGGAGAACTGATCAGTATGGATAATACTGGGCACCCCTGGCAATGTCTGTTCCCCTCTCGCTGGAGCACACGTTGCAGCACGCGCCTGGACCACGCACACGTTTTCCTCCCGTTCCCCCGCAGCTTGTTACGCGCTTCCTTGGTATCGATCGCACAGACTACAACTTGTAATATACTTCCACTTCCCTACACGTTTATGCCGCGCGGGATGCGCAAAGTTGGCCAGGTGACGCATGGATAAAGCTACTGGAGCGAATGAATTGGAGCTGTCTCGCGCAGTTCATTGCCGGTTATATCTTCTCTCACACTGCCAGGGAAATTCTTAACTTCACTGGCCTAAACGGGAGCATTTTATTAGGTCGTTCGAAAAGTATTGGCGGAATTTATAGTAAAGTTGATCCACTCAGATAAATTATTGAAGCAAATATTCGAGAACTTGCTAAGAAACGCAGGCTTACGCCTTCAATTGTGATCACTTGAAGAAAACAGGAAACGTGGGAGAGAGAAAATAAAAAGAATAGAATTAAACGAGTATCAAAAACATCATAGGTTTGAAGCACTGCTTGTATGCAACAAAAAGTATCCCTTTTTGAGCCTTTTTGTGACCTTTGATGAAAAGTGGATTCTCTACAACTGTAAACGATCGGCACAATGACAAAACCTGGATGAAGCAGCGAAACATTTCTCAAAATCAAAATTAGAGGAATATTATGCTGATCTACTACCTAACTTATACACTACAGTCTTCTGTATCGAGGCGACACAATTGTTTTGAAGTAGTAGTCAGTAGAAATTATCTATTCCTCTTCATCAGAATGTCCATCCACACATCTCCCAAATTGGGCTACGAAACTTCATCTCATCATTCAACATATTCACCCAACCTTTCGCTATAACACCCAAAGAATTTCCTGAAGAATTTCTTCCATAACCAAGAAGCTGAGACTGCATTTGGAAAGTTTATAATTTCTAGAAGCTCCTTTTATTTTTATCGAGATGACACAAACATTACTTGTAAAAAAAAATATAGATGCCAATGGTTATTTTAAGTAATACATTTAATTTTTGGTTTATTGATGCGTTTTTTGAAGTTTAATTCATAAAACTGCAATGACCTAATATATTCTCCAGCGCTTTTTTACCGTTCCTAGAAGCGTGTTCTAAAAAACTGTAACTGCATTATACAGTTTGATCAGTGATGCTTTATCCCGCGGCGTGGGGTTTTTCCTATGGGCGAACCCCCATTCGTTTGCCGTGCCGTTGAGGGTTTAGTAAGCTTGCTTTCTTACTTGTTGACCTTGCTGACAGTTGCAGTCGTAGCGTAGCTTTTCCCGGGCGTGTGTTGTGTTATTTTCTCTTAATTCGACGACAATAAAGCGTATTATGTCTCATGTGTTTACAACGGCACAGCGTGTCTTTACGTATGATTCGTATGTGTTATCGCAGTGGTGAAAGATTCATAAGACATACAGTTGATTCTGTTACTTATGTGAATACCATACTATAGCGGGAATCATGCATTGGGGGAAAAATATGTAAGAATGAAGGGAAGATTATGCAAGGTTTTTGACTAATAATTTGTTTCATTCTCAGGTATTTCTTTTTCTCCTCACCAATGGTAGTTTCCGCTAACTTACAGTTTGCTCCGACTAACTGTTACTTCTGGGGTTCCAATCCCACCAGGACCGTCTTCCCTGACTGATTTTTTTTCCCATGTTTTCCTCAGTCCTCATAAATGGCAAATGCCAGGAAGGTACCCTAAACTTAGGCCTAGAACGCTTCCTACTTTAAAAAATATCCTCTCTCAATATATCATTTCATCTCATGTATCATCAGTATCCCCCCACCTGTGGTGCCTCAGTAGTAAAAACGGGGGTTAAACACGTCTAAAAAAAAACTCTCTGCTGGAATTTTTGTGATCTGGACACCATAAAGGAAGGAGCTTACCAGGAAGTTCACAGGAAAATGATTAAATTCGTGATATTATGAAATGAAGCACGGTTTAATAAAGCCTGTTCCACTGAAATGGGCCACCATTATTCCTTTGAGAATTTCTTGTGCTACATGTGCCACTTTTGAACTAACTATGACGATTATATAGTGACGCCCTGACGCGCTTTGATAACTGCAAAAACTTCCTGACCAAGAACCGCAAAATACTAGTGAAAGACTGGTCAAAACAGCGTAAGGCTAGTCCTGAACCCCAAAATAGTAAGCTTAAGTAAACGTGGGGGTCGATCAGTCTGTCTGACGCTCTCTTTATTCTTTTAAAATATCATTTAAGAAAAATCTAGAATTTCATCTCTCAATTACTTCGCGTTACTATTGGATAATATTCCCCTCCGGTTCTTATTATTTTCCTGATTGGCTAATAATGTCTACGTGGCTTTCAGCATGTCACACACATATACAGTTAGTTTCTCCCCTTCAAGAGGTTATTGGCCTGTCTCTTTCATCCCCGTAGCTGACACGTTTTATTACGCTTACCCTTACCTTATATGATGAAAGCAAAACTCTCTGGCAATATACAAAAGAAAACATCTACACTGCTTTAGAATTTCTCCAGGAAATATTTGCTCGGGCATTCTATACAAATATGGTTTACGAGGGCAATATATTTCTCTATTCGCTTTTCCATGTCAAAAACAGAAATTAGGGAGTGTTTGCACCCTGGTAAGAAAATAACATCATATTACAGGGAACACACATAAACTTGCAATTAAAATACATGGAATAACAATAACCTTACAATTATGGTACAAGAGATAACCTCAATCTTACAGCTAAGATTTGTATATGCATATTTCTTGACAATAATTAATTTATTTCTTATCATTTATTACGGGGGGTGTCTAAGCCCATTATTTCAGCTTCAACACTAACCCCTTTTTTTTCGGAGAATTAACCGCGCTTGCTCATGATTTTATTTCAACAGGACTCTGCCACTGCTCAAATTACAAATAATTCCTTGAAAATAATTCACAATGTGTTTCACAAGACAGGGTTTTAGTAGGAATTTGTGGCACCGTCGATCCCCCGATCTGCGACTATTATCTCTGGGGTAAATTAAAACATGCCGTGTACAAGACGAACCCGCACACCACACAAGAACCCAATGATAATATTCGTCAGGAAATTGTCCTGATTTCTCGAAATGAACTACAGCGAGTGATGAAAATTTTCCCTAAAGAGATGTTCAAAATGTGTGGAGAATGAAGGTGGGCAGTTTCAACATCTAATTTGATAATTTGGTATGGAATACGCCTCTTAAATTGGTTTGTGTACTGTTGTATGGTTTTGTTTTATTCTTTTACTCTCCCGCTAATCACCGAGACTCGGTTGGCCGACTAATCAGCTAAAGAGAGGCGCGCATGCCCATAGGCAAAATACTCCGGGGGAAAACAAAACTGATCCCACGGAAGTACAATGCGGTTACGAAAGGAGCATTTAGTTTTACCTGTGTTTCCGTGTGCAGTGTGTATGAATGCCACAAATATTTCCTGACTTTAAAAATGTCATCAAGTATTGTTTCTTCCTCCTCCTGGGCTTGGGATTCCCTCATGAGGGTTACCAATTTTGTATTGTTGCCGGTTTTCCAAATCGCATGTCTTAAATCTTCCTCTAAGTCCTGAACCCATCACTTACTAGGTCTTCCACGCTTCCTCCATCCTTCCATTCTCCCATGAAGCAACTTCTTTGCTATTCTTTGCTTATTCGTCCGCTTCATATAACTCAGCTAAACAAGTCTCCTGGATTTAATGAATCTCGCTATGTCTTTGCCTCTAAAAGTTAGTATAAAAATGCAGCATTCGTCAACATGGACATGCCGATAAGCGACTTCAGGTTTTCAGGACCTGCACATATCCGGCATAATCCGGGATGTCAGATCCATTCGTAGCTATTCAGAGAAGTTTATAACTATCTACATTCAATCCACACTCTCAACCACACAATCATCCTACAAGTATATTCCTTCTAACCCAGCCTGCCAATTAATCAGGATGTGGCTTTGCCTCTGAAGTTTACTTCTATTTCGTAGTTGAATCTATTCTCTATCTTTAGCCTGCCACTTTAACACTTTCATATGCCATATAGCTTTGTTAGACAATACAGTTGATTCCAGAACCTTTACGGTTGCAAAATATGTTGTTTTATGTTGTTGTTGTTGTTGTTGTTGTTTTTTTTTTTTTTTTTTTTTTTTTTTTTTTTTTTTTTGTTATCCCTTTATTAATGTCTTATTTCGTGTGATATTGATTTATAACAATGTACATTCATGCCCAAGTAACTGAACCCCTTTATATTCTCAAAGTTGTAGTGTCCAAGGTTTGCAGTGTAGGTATTCACGGTTTTGTTTCTCCCCTATCAGTAGCTACCTAACAACAACAACAATCATAATCCATATATCTTTAAAGGGTGATTTTCTTACCATTTAACTCACATTATCACAAATGGTTTGTTAAATTAGAATTAGATAATTTCTCGGATTTTTTTGTTCCAGTTTAGTAGTAAATACATAATTTTGTCTTAGATTTTACTTTGTTATCCATTTGTATTTCAATTGCGGTTTTTGTATAGCATATAATGAACAAGATCTTTGCGCTTACCGAGACTTTCCTGGCATAAGAGCGGTAAAAACGCAATTTATTATTTCAGTGTTTTTTGGGTAATGGGATGACGTATAAATTTAGTTTTATCAAGTTATATAGAGAAGTATAATATAACGGTTATTAAGCATTTATTTTAACAGAATCCACAAAGCAGGGCGCTTTTAATGAACACTTTCCTGCACTCATCAAGCGATCAAACTATTTTCACTCAAGTTTACAACTACAGAGTGATACTGTGCAAATACTGGAAACTTGTTCCATCAAGTTAGGAACCACAAACCAGATGCATAAGGCTCAGGCTTCTTCATTGCAAACTCTTCAAGTTAGCCATCAGACCAAAAAGGAAGCTGTTAACAGGATTGCCAAAGCATAGGAAAAATCCATAATTATTAACATAATTTGTTCGTAATTTACTAAATAGCGAAGTACCTTTGGAAGAAAATGGTTTATTAGACGAGATAAAAATGGAATAACATCCTCAAGTGAAGCTAAAGGTTCAAGGCTTCTAAACTTGCATGGAATTTGGCCAGTGTATCTTTGTTAAAAAGCTTTCCAACTCGCTCGCGTACGTGTAGGGGGTATCTTTTAAATAATTTATATTTCAGTTAGCAATGGTCATCAAAAGATAACTCACACACTGTTTAATTGATTCTTTGCATAATGCACAACGCAAGCGACTGTACTGGATTGCATTGTTAAAACATAAGTACCTACTTTGACATGTTGCGCGCCGGACAAGTACATCGACATCGCAGTTATCTCTTGACGTTTCCAGCGTTGTCAACTCTGCTCATTGGTAGTGTACAAATGTGAATCCTTTATTGTGATTTTCAAATTAGTCTCATGTTTTTTCTCATTTTATAACACTCATTAAACTTACGTTTAAAACTTTTGAAATGAACTGTAAATAACATTTTAACATTGGCGGGTTCCAAGGCCAGTATCAGAACCGGACTTCCACCTATTGCGAAGATTGGTCACTTATGGGCTACAAATTTTCTTCGTTTTCTTAATTTAGGCTTAAATATCAAAATTTTTCTATTCGGTTTGGTGCCTAAAATTTTAAAAGGTCGCTTTGAGGTGCGATGCACATAAGTTGTTACTGCTTAGGTACATCGCTAAATGTTTAAGAGGACACGGGTTATAAAATAAAAATACGTTAGATTTACTTGATGGAAACTAGGGGAGATTTACTTGATGGAAACTAGGGGGTGTCCAGATAATAACATTTTTGCTAAAGCGGACTTTTTTCAAATTTAGAAGACTGTCTTGAAATAATATCTAACACTGGAAGTAATTATAGTAATAAACAGAAACTTTAACGCGATATTGGCATTGGTAGAGAAGAGTGCTTCAGTACCCCAAAAACATCATCTTGGATCTTTTGTACATTCTCTTATCTTAAATCTATAGAAAACTGCTCCTTTAAAAATAAAATAATTTAAGGCCTTTTTGGGGAAAACTTGCGAAAGGTCTCATGAATTTTGGAAATAAATCCCAAATGAGCTATTTTTTATTTGCTAGCATTTTATAATCACATTATAGTCAGCTCAACAACGCAAGAAAACAAGTGAGATACCATCCCTAGCTAAGCACGGTACTTGCAATATTATTATTTTTGTCCGCGTGTGTACATCAGTATGCTGGAGCCATTCTTCACTGTTGCAGGATAGCGTAGCGGGATAGTATAAACAGAGCCCAGTCAGGCGCGGGTGCGCAGTAAAAATTGTATGCATACACAATTTACGGTGTTTGCATGATTGGGTAGAAGGCTTTAAATATTACACGCTCGGTTATATGACCGTGTGCTGTGCGCGCCTTCCATTTTTCATTTGTTTCTCTGAACCAGCAGATCATTTATATTAATTTATGATATGAGTTTGCAAAACACCATCCAGCACTGCGACACATGTAGATGCAAGAAATGAGTGAGTTGCTGCCCTAGCCAAGTAAATGTGTTACAGAATATTTTCGGATGCCAATAGAAAGAAGAAAAGTTTCTGAAAAGCACTGGAATTATGCCAACGCTGTTTGATACAGTACACATATATGATGCTGCCAAAATACTACTAGTAAATGTAATTAAAGCTAACAAAAAATCACACGCACCAATTCATATCCACATATGAATTGGTGCGTGTGATTCATTTTGTGGTATTAAAAGACGTTCTAAACATGGCTGTTTTCAAAATATTCATTTTGAAAATGAAAATGAAATATAACTGAATCAAGCGAGAAAGTTATATAAAAACCCCACTTGTGGTTGCCAAAGTCAGAGCATTTAATATAATTTATTTTCATTTATTTTCTGATTTTTTTCCATTCTTAAAACATCCTTAGGATTTTGTCTTAGGATTCCAAATATTTCTCTATTTTCTCTCTACAGCGGATTACTTTAATTCCTTGAATGCCATATATTTTTCTATTTAATTTGAGTGTTGCTTGTGCAATTTGTTATTGTTTAAATTAATATTTTACTTATATATACTTTCGAATACAAGTAATAACTACCAATTTGTGTTCTCTCTCTCTCTCTCTTTCATGTAAACTAGATTGGGTAGAAGCAGCTGAAGACCTTGGTTAACTTTAATATTAAAACCTGTTATAAATATTGCTGAAGCACAACTTTACCTACACTGTTCAAAACTCGTCCAGTGTATAAAAGTAAAGTGTCGAAACGCGAAGAGCTATTTTTTTTTCTTTCGAAATATTTGAGCCACAATTCATTTTTACTAATTATTTGTTCATTGAAACGCAGACATTGATATCTGAGTAAGGCTTATAAATCTACTTATATTTTATCATTTAGTTTTCAATTTGTAAGCTAAGCTTTAATCGATCTGTAAAGAGTGAAATAAACACATAGAGTGACTTACTGAAACTACCACTACTGATATCTGAAACCAAAGGTATTATTGATGTGCTGTTTTCACCGAAATAAAGTACCGCCACGGATGGCTGAGGTCATTAAGGCGCGGACTCGTGAGCGAAAGGTCTGAGGTACGAATCCCGCCAGGACCGTTCTCCCTGACTAAGGTTTTTTCCAGGTTTTCCTCAGTCCTCATAAATGGCAAATGCCGGGGAGCTACCCTTAACTTAGGCCTGGAATGTTTCCTTCCTTTAAAAAATACTTTCCCAATATATAATTTCATCCCATATACGAGAGTAGGTTCATAAACTTCCGGCCTCGCTGATAAGGATCATCGCCTTCACAAAAGCCTTATCTAGTGTTATACCCTATCAGTTAATATTTATTGTAGCTGTAACCTCCGCTCCGCAGTGTTTAAGTTCAGATATAGTTCCATAAAGAAGACTATGTGTAGAAGATTATGACATCTAGTTCAAAATGGAGTATGGAGCTGTTATTAAGTTCTTCCCAAAAGAAGGACTTACTCCAAATGAAATTAAACAGGGATTGGACGGTGTATATGCGTAAATAATATGCACTTCTTAACAAATGCGACAGGAAACCATGCGATGTACCAATGGCATCGGATGTTCGAAGTTCGTTACTTGGGGACCATTAAACATGAACGGCTAGAGGGTAAAGCAAAATCTATTCCAGCGAACATAATATACAAACGGTAACCTTGCCAGAATACCGATGTATGTTGTTTGCTTTTCTCCTGTTATTTGTTCTCCTTTTCGATATATATTAACACCCTCCCGTTGATGTTAGCAGGTTTACTGTCACTATGTGTAATTTACTTGAAAATTAATATTCTATTTCGGGAGAAAGATAGCTTCACAAAACTGACAAATACCACTTAAATACATTTATTAAAATATTAAAAAATACCCAAATTACTAATTGTGAACGTACAACAAATAATGATCGTAATAAATTATGAACGTTTTAACATTATAAATTTGAAACAAATGCCTCTATAAATTATAATAAAAACCCCATTGCCCATCTGATTATATTGAGAGCCTGGTGCAAAACGATCACAACTAAATGAACTATGCACAACTTGTCTTCATACCCCAAATAACAAAATAAAACTGGTTAAACAAAGGAATGACTGTGCAATGTATTGCCAACTTAATTGTTGACTTTGCATAGATGACATAATGCTCTCAAAATCACCGGTAAATCCAAAGAAACGCATTATACAACTTATCATTGTATAGCCCCAGCTAAGAGACTCCTTAAATTTCTATTACAAAAGCCAGATATTATCCCCAAGCCGAAGAGAAAACTAGGAAGAGTTGTGTTATATGTTCTCATTTTGCTGCCTTACATGTATTTTGACAGTGAATCAGCCAATAGACGGACGCTTCCAACATGAGGTCATTCCTACGTCACAATTTGGGAAATTACAGGAAATTAGGGAATATGGAGGTAAAATGCCAATTTAAGTACACAAAAGGTTGTGGTTACCATACTTGCCTCCTAAACCCAAGATCTCTGGTTCAAACCCGGCCAGAACCGATGGATTTTTCGGGCGTAAAAATCCTAAGTATGGCTTCCTTCGGAAGGGAAGTAAAACCGTGGGTTCCGTGTCGTACATTTACGGCACGGAAAAGAACCTCAAGCCTGAAAGAGAGGCCTCTGAGCAAAATTTGTCGGCCGTTTCACGACCTGAGTTGAATGGGACGCTGATGACCTGAGATGTTAAAGATCGTCCGTAATTTTTTTTTTTTTTTTTTTGAATAGTGTTTAACGCCCGTTTTTACTACTGAGGCACCACATGCGGTGGACACTTATGATACATGACATGAAATGATATATTGGGAAAGGATTTTTTTTTTTTTTTAAGGAAGGAAGCGTTCCAGGCCTAAGTTTAGGTACCTCCCCGGCATTTGCCAGTTATGAAGACAGGAAAACCTGGAAAAAACCCCAGTCAGGGAGGACGGTCCTGGCGGGATTCGAACCGCAGACCTCCCGCTCACGAGTCCATCGTCGTCCGTAAATAAAACAAATCAACATTATATTAAAATTCTTTCTATTTGGCTACTTTATGTTTTTTAAAGTCGTGTTTTTTCCTCCATATTTTAGTGATATGTGCATTTCATATTTCGTCAACTTTTTCTTCACATTTTTCAGCTCGCTGCAAAACAGAATGCCTTTGTACTTTCATCAGTAGTCCGTTGCTTGACTGCCGCTTCGACTCAGGTGTGCAATGATGAATCCGAATTTTGTCTACGTTCACGAATCGACGTAAACATCCCTGCGGATTGCTGATAACCTTCGTTGTAATCACGATTGTACTTTCGAATCGCGCTTCATCTTCGGTTCTTGTACGGTCAACATTTAACTCATGTATCCAAAAATAGTCTCCGACTTACATCAGTGTAATGGGCACAGACATCTAGTCTATTTCTTAAAATAATGTTTTAATTGCTGCATGGAATTCTCTTTCTCTATCTTCAAATTTTCTTCGTTTTTTTTTTTTTTTTTTTTGTTTTTTTGTTTTGTTTTTTTTTTTTTTTTTTTGTGGCAGGTGTAATAGTGGTTAATTCAGATGTTTGTTCATTGCATTTGGCTGAAACTCTGTAGCAGACGGAGATAGAAATGGTACCACTTTTCGTATTTTCGCTTTTAAGCTCGTGCATTAAGATGTACATAGTTCGGTTAACTAGTTCTATGAAATACTCACCGAAATAGTTTTATCAGGCACGACTCCTGTGAAATTTTCTATTTTTATGTTTTATATATGTAGAGTTGAATATGTTGTGAAATAATAAACATTAAGGCTGCAATTGCCTTAAATATTGCCGCCTAAATTATTTAAAATGCGTTAGAGATATTTAATCTTTGTTTTTTGCAGATTGTAAAAGAATATCTTCTGAAGATCCCAATTTACTTTAAGCTTAAAGCCTTCGTTTTAGTGTGGTAATTATTAGTGTAATGTAATAACAAATAATTTAAACGAAATAAATTATAGTATTTAAAAGTGCAGCTTTTGTGCGATTAAAGTGTAGAAACATGTCTTAAATGTTTCCTTGAGATAAACTTCCAACTTTCCAGGACATGCGAATCACGCGAGAGAAATTGGACTCTCCTTGGGATAGGACTTATTCTCAGTGGCTAAAAAGTTACCTTAGTTTTTTTTTTTTTTCTCTTTCCCAAATCTCCTTCACCTGCATGTTTTTCATCCTATGCATCGTTCTCTCTTTCACAGTGGGTCCTGGTGGTGTATGGTAACCATACTTGCCTGCTAAATCCAAATTGCGGGTTCAATCCAGGACCGATGTATTTTTTCAGGCGTAAAAATCCTAAGTATGGTTTCCTTCGGAAGGGAAGTAAAGCCGTGGGTCCCGTGTTATAGATTTTCGGCACAAAAAAAGAACCTCAAACCTGAAAAAAGGCCTCTGAACAAAATTTGTCGTCCCTTTCACGCCCTGAATTCAATGGGACGCTAATGACCTGAGATGTTAAAGAGCGGCCGTAAATAAACAAATGAACCAACTCAATAACAACATTTCCCCCTGTATAACCACGCCATAATCAACGTAAATATTTTCGCTTTGAAACAAGAGTTTGCGTGTTACTAATGATTATTCCTCTTTCTTGGCTATTGACATGGTTTCGAACGTGCTGTTTAGTACTTCTTTATAGCTGAAAGTACTCGTATTTTACAAGCGAAAAGCTGGGTACAAAGCTTGGAGAATCTCTAGTGTTTGTCAAAGTCAGTGTAAGAAGTCTTTTCTGTTTTTGAACCCCTCTCGTCTCTCTTTACCTTTAAGGCAAGCCTCCAGAAAGGGAAGGGCAAAGCATTTTTACGACCTTCATTTGCCGAAATGTGTTTTCCGCGTCGTCTTGTTTTATGTGCTGCCATTGTTCCCCCCTATTCTGTAGAGAAGCTTCCCCTTTCTTTGGTGCTTACCTCTAGCAAGGTAGCTATCGGCCTCAACAGAACGGGGAAAAGCTTCCAGCGGCTGTATGTGAAATATTAAAATCGTGCTTTATTTATTCATTTATTTACTTGTTCCTTCCATGTCATTGTTAAATACTCGTATGCGTAATTCCGTTTTAGAACGGACGTTTCCTTCTTGCTTGGGCTTTGTTTGTAATTTGTTATTTCTTCTGTTGGTTAATGTTTCCTATTCACTTTTGCTTCATTCGTTTGTTTCAGGTTTACGGTTACTCAGAACAGTTTAGCACTCCTTCATGACTTACCTGTTTAAGACGTTGGGAAAACAAAATTAAAATTTGTATGAAGTTAAATCGGTTCAAGCAGTTGGTTTTGTACTTTTATTCCGGTTTTTCCTTTGTCCAAGGGACGAAATAATGTATACGTAACATTTGGGAGCTGGAGAGATGGCGAGCGACGTATGCGGTGAGAGAGGACTTTATCTGCCAATGCATGTGTATCATCTATTGATATATTTAAGATTCAGTCCCTTCTCATTGCGTTAACGAAGGCAGAATATTAATAATTTCGTTGTCCGACTAGCTTGACTAGCCATTTCTCCAGCTCCCAAAGGGAAATGATTATAATGCTGCGAAAGTTGAAACCCAGAAAATCTAAGCTAAGCATTGCGTCTTCACAAACAAATGTGTGATAAGATCCATTTAACTTTTGTTCTCTTTTTGTTGAAGATGAGCTTTAAAAATACTATACGCGGATCAGAAAAAGCAACATGAATAGTTAGGATTTCTCACACTTTACAGTAAAAATAATAATAAAAAATCATGAATCGCACAAATTTTCTATGTAAGGTGCGTTGAAAAATGATTACACCAACTGACGAAATTTGTCATTTAAGAGGAAAAATTAAATCAAATATATTTTAACATAAGTACATAAAATTATATAATCTTTAGCGTATTATTAGTTACAAACAAATGCATTCCTTTCAGAGATTGTCGGATAAAAACAGTTCGTTGCAAAATGATAAGACCAGTTGTCATTATATCATATAAATGAACCCTTCTTCGAATTGTTCATGAATAGTTAAACGTGAATAACATTAGTGCAAAATGGGTGCCTGGACTTCTTTCCTCAGCTTAAAAGCAGCTATGAGTCACCTGTTGTCAGGCATTTTTGGAGCTCTGCCGTGGCAACAAGAGAGAAGGTCTGCAAACTGTTGTTACAGAAGATGAAACTATGGTCCTCTACTATGATCTACCGCCACGGTGGCCGAGGTCGTTAAGGCGCGGACTCATGAGCGGGAGATCTGGGGTTCGAATCTCGCCAGGACCGTCCTCCCTGACTGAGGTTTTTTCCAGGTTTTCCTCCTCATAAATGGCAAATGCTGCAGAGGTGCCCTAAACTTAGGCATGGAACGATTCCTTCCTTAAAAAAAAAAATCCTTTACCAATATATCATTTCATCTCATGTATCATCATTATTCATCGCCTGTGGTGTCTCTGTAGCAAAAAAACGGGCGTTAAACACTATTCATTCATTTTACTATGATCATTTGTCCAAAAGAGAATCATTGGAGTGCCATAAACCTGGCAAAGCACCACCTCTAAAGGCTAAGGTCACTCAGTCAACCAAGAAGATCATGGCCGCAATCTTTTGGGACTGTGAAGGAATACTCTTCATTGACTTCAAGAAGAGGAACACCACAGTAAATGGGGAATACTATGCTGGCCTACTGCACAGACTACGTGCTTCCATCAAAGAGAAAAGGCGAGGAAAGCTGAGTGGTGGAGTGCGCCTTCCTCATGACAACGCGCTTGTGCACACAGCTCATGTTGCAAAGGAAGCTGTGAAGAAACGGGTTTAAGAAGGTCGGCCATCCACCCTACAGCCCAGATCCAGCTCCCACCGACTATTTCCTCTTCTCAAAACTCAAAAGGAACCTTCGAGGAAGGAATTTTAAGTGTGACGAAGAAGTGGTAGATGCTGTTTATGCCAATTTTGCTGACAAGACTTCTGATTATTTTGGTAGGGGGTGATTGGAATGTTAATTGCAATAAAGGGTAACTATATTGAAAAGTGAAATATAGTTTTTGTCTTTATCATACCTAGAAAATAGTTAGGCCGGAAACTTATAGACCTACCCTCGTACACTGGTGGGCGAGGTTGCTAAGACACGGTATCGTAAGCTCACAGGTACCTTCCTCCCTTGCTGAGTTTTTTTTTCTTCTTCTTTTTTCTCCCTCAGTCCTCATCAGTGACTAATTTGGGGGAGGTAGGACAATCTTAGGCCCATTTTTTTAAATAGCGCTTAACAACCGTTTTTACTGCTGAGGCATTACAGGCGGTGGACACTAGTGCTACTTGCGGTGAAATGATAAATTAGCGAAGTTTTAAGTTTAAGTCATTTGCCATTTATGATTACTGACGAGGAAAATGGTCTGGCGGGAATTGGACCTTGGACCTCGCTCACGAGTCCGGCCACCCGTAGAGCTGTAATTTTAGCTCTGGTGCCTTTCACCCCAAATCCTATCCCAGTGTATCGTTGTGCACCCAGGACGTTAAACACTTAAGAAATTCTGCTGTGAAAAGTGCTAATTTTTTATTCTATGTAACTTATGTTTGCTTTGCAGGCAATGTGATTTAATTAGAACACGAACACATTCAAAATTAATTTTGCATCTTTTTTAACATGTAACTATATATTACTGAGATAGAGTCCCAAATCGCATTAGCTAATGTTAAAACTTACAGGACAAGAGATGCCAGCATTATCCTACGAAACGCTACACAGGAACTGACATACCCTCCTAAAATGTGCCCCTTATCGCTATAATGGACCACTTGTTCGTATACCACTCAAGTGTTTGTCTTCTTCTTCTCTTATTCGTAGGCTTGCAGTCTGTAGCTCCATTCTTTGGGGAGGGGGTCTCCCAGGGGATCTCTTGCCTCTTGTAATGCTATCTCACATTAACTTTATATAGTCTGACTGCTCTTATATACTGAAACTGTAACTAACATTGCTGCCATCTTATCCAGCTATTTGCAGTCTCAATATTACAACGTATGTTCAATGTGTATGTTTCGTACTTAAGCAAATACTTTTGCTCACTGTCTTTATGAGAGTTTCAAATATTTGCTGTAATTTTAGAGGCATAGGTGAGGATGGAAATTTTCGTTCATAAATCCTGACCTTTAGTTATTTTGACTTCTGAGGTATTTTTCGAAATGATACCGTTCATTTATTGAACACTTCTGACTCACAGACATTGTAATTAAATCTCTTTTTCCAAATATGTGAAACTCTGCTCTGTTTTTTCATCAGTACAACAATTTAAAATCTTTTTTCTGTTCTTTAAATAAAAGTACTTACTTTCTTTTGAAAATTCGGGTTTTTCTAACAACTGTCATTTTTGTATTAGTTTATTGTACGGATCACGTAATAATTGCAATAATTATCGAAAAAACAAAAGATAAAATCCTACCCGCCCCCTTTTATCGTTTGCTCCTGCACACACTTCATGGGAAAACAATGTTTGATTAGCAATATGCACCAAGTATACATGGATTTAATCTTCTACTGACCCTCTTTTTGAAGGTAGGTATTTCTTGGCGAAACCTTCTGCCACGTTCATCAAGACTTTTTGGAAAAAAGTTCATAAATGTAGCTTCAATGGCACTGTATCTCGTTACATGTAGTGTGAGATTTCATGTATAATAATCTCAAAATCTGTATTGTTTTCATTCCCGAGTAACTTTCAATCTCCCACATATATGATATTTGTAATTTGTATATTCGATGCACCTTAGCGTTGCATGCATAACCTTTTGCTACATATAAGCGGCATATGCGATAGGAATATAAGTTACATTGCCATTATGAGGAAGTACTGATTTTAGACTTAGTTTGGAAGAACCAATAAATAATGTTCATGTTCTAAGCGATTGGGTACTTGCAGTCTATAACCAACAATTCCGCTTGGCGTTTGGATAGGCTCGGGTTCCTCACAAAATCATGCAGGCATTCTTGTTTGGTCACACATTGATGATGGCTGAAACTATAGATCCATAAGGACCACTCCTACCTAAAACGTTTCTCAAATGATGTGAACTCTGGAGGTGCTCATATGACAACTAGGTGAATGGCTGAAGGATGATCTGTCCTTTGGCTTTTGAAGTAATGCCTTTTATATCCATTACACAATAACACAGTAACAATCATTACATGACCCCTGAGGTACTCGTACTGCGAATTTCATTGCATGTAGCCAATATTTAACGTTTTTCTTGGATTGCAGCATATATGAGTTCACATTATTTGACTTATCTTCGTCTCCCACGTCCAAAAACTGTTCATAAAGCTATATTTTTTAGTCTTGAAGGCAACTTCTCCAAATACCATGAGGTTGTTTGAATTATGGGCCGGCAGAGCTCTTTTTCTTCAGGCGGCTGCACTTCCTTAGTAAGCAGCTCAGACGGTCTGTAACTCAAATAACCCCACTGTAAGCAACAAAATAAATTAGAATTATATTTACACTGACGCGGCGCAAAAGAAGCTTCTTAAAACACATTATACAAAGCATTAACCACCGTTTTTCTAGACCAGCAACAAGATACAATTAACAACTTGAAAGTAGTGTCTTAGTTAGTGTTAATACAGATAAATTCTGACATACAGACGAATTTCAGTACTCTTCTAAACGTTATTAAATTCATGTGTAAATTGGGAGATTCAAATATATCGTATTTGTTAAAATGATAGAAAACCATAATAACCAAATGAGTTTTAGTTTGGAACAAACGGTGCAGATAATAAAATAAAAACAAATTACATACTTTTTACTACGAAACGGTAGGTATATGCAATATCACTGTTCTCGTAAAAAATACAATTTTATTTTGCATAGGGTTATTTTTCTTTAGATTTCGATTTTACATCGTTGTGATTCTTTAGATTTCAACAGAGATTATTATTATTGTTATTATTATTATTATTATTATTATTAGTAGTAGTAGTAGTAGTAGTAGTAGTGGTAGTAGTAGTAGTAGTGGTGGTAGTAGTAGTAGTAGTAGTAGACGTAGTGGTAGTAGTAGTAGTAGTAGTAGTAGTAGTAGACGTAGTAGTAGTAGTAGACGTAGTGGTGGTAGTAGTACTAGTAGTAATGGTAGTAGTACTAGTAGTGGTAGTAATAGTAGTACTAGTAGTGGTAGTAGTGGTGGTGGTATTGGTAGTGGTAATAATAGTAGTATTAGTGTGGTGGTGGTGGTAGTAGTGGTAGTAGTAGTAGTAGTAGTAGTAGTAGACGTAGTGGTAGTAGTAGTAATAGTAGTGGTAGTAGTACTAGTAGTAATGGTAGTAGTACTAGTAGTGGTAGTAATAGTAGTACTAGTAGTGGTAGTAGTGGTGGTGGTAGTGGTAGTAGTGGTGGTGGTAGTGGTAGTGGTAATAATAGTAGTATTAGTGTGGTGGTGGTGGTGGTGGTGGTAGTAGTGGTAGTAGTGGTGGTGGTGGTAATAGTAGTAGTGTCGAAAGGCGTTTGTAAACTGTACAGTTTTAGAAGAATGAGGCATATTGTGTTTTCTCTGTCCTTTTCTGGGTCAAGAAACCCTCCCTGGTTAAGGAGGGAACGAGGTACGAAAAATAAGGAAGGCTGCTTTTTAAACGCTCTGAAAGCCAGTCGTTAGGTATGTAGAGACTGCATTGAATGCAGCTTTAAGATCCCTCTCAGCATTTGCCTTGTCTCCCTTCCTGCCCCCTTCTCCTTAAAATGTCTTAGCCAAGCAAAGGACAGCATGCTGGTTTTGTTTATATCCTTGCTTCTGTGTTGCAATAAGAGTAATTCAAGATAGAGATACAAAACTAAAACATCTACTTTTTCTCCCCCAACTTTTAGTTTTAAAAATACGTGTTTGGACAGTTTGGCGCAGGGATTTTGAAATACTGTTTCCCGGAGAGTATATCACACTCTATAAAACCCATAGAGCAAATTACATACAAGAAAAACTTACAGTCTTTAATGACAGTGTAATTGTAACAATTTAGCTTCTGCATTTTTAAGTCCTTTGCCCCGATGTTCATTGACCACGGACTACTGCTGGAAGTGTGTGAGAAATATTTTGCTAAAGTGTTTATTTTATCTAATGAAAAATATTAATATGTTACCTGTGTAGTAAATGCAAGAAAAAGTTATTTTTACACGTAACATGTTCTAAAAACAGTAAAATGTCACATTGTAACGTTTATTAAAAAAAAAATGAACACATTGCTCACATTATGTTAGGAGTTTGTGCGCTTTTTGTTTTCATTTAAGATGTTAAATACATAATCAATTTTGCATTTACTGTACAGGTGTGTGCAATGCATGTCGCGATCTTTGACTGTACGGGAATGCTTAATAGCAATCTGTAGGGCATTTTGAATGAGGACGAAACTTGAATACCTGAATTGAACCTGGAGAACTGGTCAAAGTGCGAAGACTGTGTGGTCAGTGTTAAAATAATGACCGCTATGTTTTGGGGATTTCTAAGGAAAATCCTGGCAGACTGTTGGTAAAGAGTAAAGTTATGTCAGGAACCTCTTAAACACCATTGTTGAAACGTTTGAAGGATGAGTTGAAAGAAAGCCGTCCAGGCTGGAATACGAAATATATTTCTTTCGCTAGTAAACGCGCCGTTAACACGTCGACAGTCGCGAAAGCAAAAGTTCAAGAATTTTGCTTCAGATAAAGTCTCTATTCATTCTATTCTCCTTAGCACTTAGCGACTTCTTCCTGTTCCCAAATTTAAAAATTAGCATCGGTGGAAAGAACTTTTCGTCAAGAAGTTATTATTTTCTAAAATATGACGAAATTTATTTCTCCTTTGGTTTGAAAAATGTTTAAACTCGCTGGACCAAATATACAGTCTTGGGTGGAAACTCAAACCGTATGGCGTTATAGTCACGTTGTTGAATTCTTTTTTCCTCTGTCCTCCCTCCCTTTATCTTTCCTTTTTTATATGACGCCTATTTTCTGCAAAACAGCGATTACCGTTCATTAGTTGGAGCATATAGCGGCATTCATTATTGATCGGTAGCAATACGTGGCGTCAACCCCCCTCCTCTCTCTCAAGCTCGTTTTCGGACCTTTAGTGAGTTGATGCTTGCATACCGGGGTGTGCCTTGGGCTGACTTTCATAGCGTTGCAATTGGAGCCCCTCTTTACTATTCTTACCCTCCCCCCTGCGGTTCATTCATTTTCATTTACCATCAGTAACCCAGGTATTTGATTTTTTTTTTTTTTTTTTTTTTGCCAGATGGGGTAGATTATTTAAATTGTTTTTAATCCAGGTATATTTTAAATTTTTTTGTTGAGGAAGTCTTTTCCTTTTGGGTAAAACTATGTAATTCCTCTTATATATTACTGGATTTTTTTTTATGGAAGTAATTAAGGAATTCTTTTTCGTTGTGAGCAAAACCATCGACAATCTGCCTGTTACGTTTTGGTTTTATTGTGTTAAATTAAAAATTTATAAAGGCAAAAATTTAAATGCTCTTTCTTATTGTAATCATCATCTCAATGTGTACTTTCTCGTCATTATTCTTGATCTAATTATGCTTCTTATTTCTTATATTGATGATTTGAAAAATGTGGTAAAAACAAGTTAAACGCATTTTAATGGGAAACATCAATTTTATTTACAGATGCTGCGAAGTTTTCATAGTATTATTATTGGCACTTACCCGCTAGTGCCAAGCAGCCTTCAACTTTTGGGAAACATACTGATGTAATAAGCCGGTAGGAATTTTGGTCATGAATAAGATTTTGTACCAAATGCTACGGGAGAAAAAGAGCCAATTTCTAACGCAATGCTCTTGACTTTACATAAAAGGCTTTCATGAATTAACAATTGAATAAATGCACTCTTTCAAGAATTTATTTTTAAGTTGCATCTTAATGACATTGTGAATGTCATTAAGATTTAATGACGTTATGAAAGTGAATGCCTCTTACGTATTTTCAATCAAGGTATGCAGGCTTTCTTAAGACTGTTTCATAAGGAGCTATTGATTGTAACAGCTATTCTGTCCTTTGTAAAGACGGAGGACATTTACAAGCAATCCGGTTCTGTGCCTCGTTTCTGCGAAGCGAACAAAACTGTGGCATTGTGATATAAATACACTCGTCATTTTGTCACAGTACTTCCACAGCAGCTGACATACTATGGAGGCGAAACAGTACCTGATCCAGCAGGCAGTAGGGCAGACAAGAATGTCGCTCCCAGTAGAAAGTATGTGGCATCACCATTCTGTCCGTACTTCTAATGCTTACCGTGCGCCAATTAATTTTTATGTTCCGGTTCCCATTTCCATAATCTACGTGTTTCACAAATGCGGCGAGTAGGCCCACTGAAAGAGGAGGGGCCATTGCTAACAAGTTGGCCTTCGAGAGGAGCAACACTGTGTTGTTTCCAAAGGTATTTCGAGGGCATAGGCAATCAGGCTGCGGTTTTGGAAAGAGACAAGGCAAGGCTGCAATTGCTCCCACAAGCCTATCGTGTTTGATACGGCAGGGAATAAGCGGCATTAAAATATGTATAGTAAAAAATGTTGCCAATGTATGTATGACACTAATTTATTGAGGAAATTTTACGGTTAAGGGAGCAATAACTTGTGGCATATTTTCTGTAAATTAACCTCGTAAATAAGATTTTCGTGCTACCCTCTTAAAAATATAATATTCGATTTTTATATCTCGTAAAAATATATTTATATAATGTATTTATTTTGTATCGTTTTAACTTACATTGGTAGTCATATCGCAACATTATGTCAGTTTACATTTTTATAAGGTAGATATACTTAACATCAAAATAATATTATTACAGCAATTTAATCAAATGTTACGTTATATAAATTTATTGGTTTTAAGAATTTAAACAGAGTTTTACTGTGAGATAGATTGTTGAGGACTTATTGAAGGCCTGGTAGATTATATTATGCTCTCTGAAGCTGATATTGTGGACATTCGGGAAATATGTGTACAGAGATGGCGGTATAACAAATGTTGCATTCAGTTTGAGCTATAGGTATTATTCAGTAGATACGAGTGTGTAGTTTAGTGTGTCCAATCCGAAATAATGATGACTTGGTCCTTACGATTCAACATCTGTAGTGGAAATGATGTTCTTGATTTCTGTTTTATCTCGTGTAGTGTGCTAGATGTCTGTGTCCAAGTTGTTTACCAGAAATTATGGATGCTTACGTACGGGGTGTGACATGTTCAAAATGCAGTTTAGAACCTGTTATTAAGTTCTTCACAAAAGAGGGAATTACTCCAAATGAAATTAAACAGCGATTGGACAGTGTATATGGGGGAAATATTCCCCTCATATTATAATGGGTCAAACTTTTTCGAATGGGTCGAGAAAGCATTTAAGACGAAGAGCGTGCAGGTCGGTCCTTGGAGGGGCTCACTACTGAAAACATTGTTCTTGTGGAAGGAGAAATTATGGAAGGCCCGCGGCTCAAAGTTGCAGAAATAGCAGTAAGATTGAACCTTTCTAAAACGACAGTCCTTCGAATTATTCATGAATATTTAAACATGAATAAGGTTAGTGCAAGATGAGTGCCTAGACTTCTTTCCCTCAGTTCAAAAGCAGAACGAGTCATCTGTTGTCAGACATTTTCGGAACTCTGCTTTGGCAACGAGAAAGAAGTTTGCAAATCATTGTTATAGGGAATGAAACTATGGTCCTTTACTATCTCTTGTCCAAAAGAGAATCAATGGAGTGGCTTAAACCTGGCGAAGCATCGCCTCTCAAGTCCAAGGTTACTCAGTCAACCAAGAAGATCATGGCCTCAGTCTTTTGGGACTGTGAAGGAATACTCTTCATTGTCTTCAAGGAGAGGAAACCACAGTAATTGGGGAGTACTATGCTGTCCTAATGAACGGACTGCATGCTTCCATAAAAGAGAAAAGGCAAGGAAAGCTGAGTGGTGGTGTGCGCCTTCTTCACGACAACGCGCCTATGTACACAGCTCTTGTTGCAAAGGAAACTGTGAAGAAATGCGAAGATCGACCATCCACCGTACAGCCCATATCTAGCTCAGTGACTATTTCTGTTCTCAAAACTCAAGAAGTACCTTCGAGGAAGGAAATGTAAATGTGACGAAGAAATGATCGATGCTGTTTATGCCCATTTTGCAGACAAAACTTCTGATTATTTTGGGGGAGGGGGGATTGAAATGTTAATTCAAAGATGTGAGAAGTGTATTCAATAAAGGGTAACTATAATGAAAAGTGAAGTATAGTTTTTGTCTTAATCATGCCTAGAAAATGGTTAGGCCGGAAACTTGTGGACCTACCCTCGTATTTTATGGCATCTTTGTGTGGTATTGATATTTGTTTGTATATGCGTCTTTTGTTGCTTCCTTTGCTGCTGAATCTACAGGTTCGTTTCCTGAGATTCCCAGATGTGAGAGTATCCACCTTATAGTTATTTTCCTCTCGTGTTTCATCAGAATTGTAGACTGATTATGAACATACTTGATTAAGTCGTGTTTAGAGAAGATCTCTTAAGTACTTGTATGCTGGATTTAGAATTAGATTGAATTAGATAAGACTTATTTTTAGCTGTCGTTGAAAGATATTGAAATGCTTTGTTAATAGCATATAGCTCACCTGTCATGTGTCGCAGTACTTATGAGCTGCCACCCCCGCATTTAATTAGATTGATTGTAACCAATAATTTTATGTAACTTCGTTATAGCCATGTGTAATGTCATTTTCTGTACAACTGTTGAATATTATGTCTAAAAGGTTATTTTCTTGCCAAGGCGAAGAAAGCTACCGTAGTCATAAAACCTGACCTGGAAATTTCCGTAGCCCTTTTGTAGCAATATTTGTAAAGAATTCTGGAGACAGGTGTTAACGGATATTTTGTTGGACCTTTCTTAAGCGGGTAGATACCATAAAAATATTTGGTGACTGTAGAGATGAAAAGAAGCCATCCACTACCTGGAAAAATCACGCAGACCACATCTTACTGAGTCTTGCAATTTTGAGGCCCGCAGTCAGAGGCAAGGTCAGTGGACAGACTTCCTCGGTTCCGATAAATTAGTGGAAATCGATAATTAGTTTTGCAAGAATTAAGTGAACATTCTTCATTAGTTAAGTGCAATAGTTTATGTACAATGATATAAGAACAATAAATTGTGTTCCATCTTCCATAACCAAAAAAACATTATTAATCTGCATATACTCCTTCCCCTATGGTCACAGTGCCATAAAGGTATCCAGCATCAGAGTCTCAACAGCCGGGACATAACTGTAAGACAGCGGTAACCATCGTTGGAGAGGAAGAAAGTATTATTTACCCCTGAGATTATACATCCAAAAACCTAACAATTCGAATTCCTTTTTTCCAAATTCTTCCCTCTATCTGTTACACAATTTAATTAACCATCAACGCCCTCATATATTTTTAAAACCGCTGCACACTTCACAGAATTTAGTACCCAATATTCGCAGTAAGTAAACCTTGGAACTGAAGCAAAACCCAGTTGTTAAACGAACTTCCCTTACCATTACACAGCCAGCATGTTCCAGAGATCAAATTGAGAACTATATCATGTTCTTTTAGATCAGTTCTTCTCAGAGCATAAACACTAAAGCTCAACTTACTAAAACCTACACTAAGAGTTAACCCTAAAACAACATGAAAACAAAACGATTTTTGTAGTGCTTTACGCCCATGT
The DNA here is from genome assembly GCA_030762175.1 of Metallyticus violacea. NCBI lineage: Eukaryota > Metazoa > Arthropoda > Insecta > Mantodea > Metallyticidae > Metallyticus > Metallyticus violacea. The sequence goes on from CM060845.1 coordinate 69,950,891, forward strand.
TTACGCTGGGGCACCACAGGCGGCGGACATTGATAATTCATGAAATGAAATGATAAACAGGGAAAGGAGTAAGGAAAGAAGCGTTCCGGACCTAAGTTTAGGGTAGTTCCCCGGCATTTGCCATTTATAAGGACTGAGGAAAACCTGGAAAAAACCTGCCAGGGAGGACGGTCCTGGTGGTAGTCAACCCCAGACCTCCCACTCACGAGTCTGCGCCTTAACGACCTCGGCCACCGATTAGGGTACAAAACGATCTTGTAACTGTTGAATTCACAACACTTGAGCTGTGGGATCATAACACCTGTGGGGATTCATCTTCAATTTGTGCACCAACGAAAAAGTGCCAATACTTTTATTGGTTAAATTGCTTAAATATCAAAATTATTTTGTAACATTTGTAAACCATTAGCGACAATACTTATCAAACCTGCTGTATCTTTTATATATGTCCCTTATTCTGGTTTTTGTGAAGATACCGTGGAAATCTTATATATGAAGTTATTCCTGTTTTTTACTAATATTACAGTTTAATGTCACCTTTAAGTTGCGTCGGAGATTCTATTCAGTAAAAACTGTGAAACTTCAATTATATGCTTTAACATAATATGAACCGTGGTCGATAAGAGCTATACATTACAGATATTTATGTGTTTGTCCTTTCCCCTCCATAGAATTGTGAACTCTTTTGTGCTATGCATGATTAATTTCTAACATTCATTCTGCGTTGTGCATTCGTGCAACCGTGAGATAACCGATGTTGAAAATAACTCTAAAATGAACTGGTATCCTATTATTTTTCGGGAATGTCGTTTATTTGTTTAACCACTGGAAATGGCTATGTGATTTTCAACCTCCATGTTTTTCATTATATCCCAAGCGTATAATGCGAAAATTAACATTGTGTGTGCTAATTATATACCAACATTTATTCCTGTGGATAATTAAATAAACGTTTTATTACTGAGCACAATGCTTCAGTAATGTCTGAATTCCATATTCGAAGGTTCTGAGTTCGATTAATCAAACTAGAGTTTTTTCTCCCTTCCTTCGATTTTGCTTAAGATGAAGAATCGGTAAAAATGGCCCAAAAGTTGAAAACTCTATACAATTCACTTCAAAAGTTATTTCAGTTTCAGCCCAAAAATATTTTTATTTTTGCCTTCCGTCTATTTATAGCAACTGTTGGTTATTTGAAGATAACCGATATGAAATTTGACCATTTTTCTTGGTGTATAACTATAAAGACTGTGGTTATATGTGAAACACTGCAAAAGAATTGTTTCTTTGCATATATTTCAACTAAAATACTATGAATAAATGTGCCAAGTATTTTTGTTTCTCCAAGATTGGGCAACTAGAGTTATTGCAGATCTAATTTAATTTCTGTGTACATATAAATAGTATTACTGAACGACACCGTAATAATTTGAGGAGGGAAATGTGGGGTCCACCGTTTCAGGTTTCAAAGTTATGCCATCAAGTTTCTAAATGGCCAATACGCTTCCATGTGAAATAATGCCACACAATAACGGACTGAAGTTGTGGGGCGTGTCTCTTTGGCTCAGTTGGTAATGATACAGGCAAGTAAAAGCGGAGCATTGCTGTCGATTGTTGATTTAAGGACACTCTTTAACATCTGAAGTCATCAACATCCCATTTTATTTAGGGCGTGAAACGGCCAACAAATTTTGCTCAGAGGCTTCTTTTATCAGGCTTGAGGTTCTTTTTCATGCCGTAAATGTACGACACGCTTTACTTCCCTTCCGAAGGAAGCCATACTTAGGGTTTTTTTTAAATACATCGGTCCTGGCCGGGTTTGAACCTACGAATTTGGATTTAGAAGGCAAGTGTGGTAACCACTACACCACCAGGACCGACTTTTCTGCTTGAAACAATTTGTTAGCATTGCACCTACAGGCACAAGTTCGAAAAACTCATCCATTACACCGTCTCCCGCGCCTACTCGTATAACAATACACAGGTGTTTTGTAGCACTTACATCAGTAGATTCATGTACAATAATCAAAAGTTATTATTTTGCAGAATTTTTCAAAGCCTTTCCTTATTTTCTTATCCGATAACGTTTTTTACTATTGTAGTTGCTTAATGTTCGTCTACATGTAATTCCCTCCCCCCTCCTATTTCAAAATTTGGCCACACAGATCTAAGCAATGCTGGTAGATGTGCCATTATATTAAAGGAAATATTATCCTCTGCTATGAAAGCAGATAAATGAATTTCACTTTCTTCACTTGTCGCTGCAGTAGAGTAGGCTCCTATCACATTTTCTACTTGTTTTTTGCTTTCGAAATGCTTCTGTAATCAGTTTATCCCTCCCCCGAAATGTTTATGTGAAAATCACTTGAGTTACAATAAGAAGACAAATTCCCTTTCACGATTTTCACAAGCCAATTCTTGAAAACTTTCTGTTCTCCCATTCAGATTGGTAATTTTGTGAATATTTTCCCTTCTTTCTCGGTACTGATCTCATGCTTATAGTATTATTTACCTGTTTTGTGTTGTAAAATTGGCAACTTGAAAAGCACTGATAATACGAATCTAACATTTAAAAATAAAGTTATTACTCATTCTCTTGGACACCACACATGAACTATTTCTAAATTGTCAACTGACCGACACCGAACTAAGTGTCGTTGAAATCAACAATAACTCTATGCTAGTACCTAGTCGCAAGTGCACAGTGCATGGAGAGGGACGCATTATATCAATGCAACACAGTAGGTTTCAAGTTTAATGTTTCAGCAGACATCTTTCTGCATAAGTGTTCAATGTCAATATCTTATCGCACGTGCTTCATTTCAGAAACCCACACTCTTGGGATGAAGGGAGAATGATACCATAGGAATGAGATGACGCTGGGAGTCTGCTTTTATACTTCCTAGCTCCTTGCCCCTTGATTCTGCATATTTAGTATTTAAAATATTCGGTGTTTAGCTCGCGAAAAATAACAATAAAATATTCTGCTGTTAAAAATGAAAAATCGTTTAAAAAGGGGAAAATATTGGTGTGTTTCGAGGAAAAACATATAAAACAAGGAAAATTGCTGTATTTCTTAAAATTTTGAAGTAGAAAAATAGACATGTTTAAAATTAAGGAGATCTCTAAAACAAATGACTAACTAGCTCCAGTGTTATTGTTTACTTTTTATGTTTGTATTTCATCATAAAATAAATAGTCTACCCCGCAGGACCCAAACCTACGATCTTAAAAACACACTTTGTCGTTTTATCCATTAGGCCGCACAGTCTGAGCTCACCTTCCTCTAAAAGTCTGTCCATTAAGAGAAATCGAAGTAGACATAAACACAACCACGTGAGTTTTGACCGCAACGCACCTTCGCTGTTTTCTGATGCTTCCGTCCCTTGAAAAATACCACGACTGAGTCTAAAAGCTTTGCTAAAGCACAAAATATTGATTAATAAACATAATTCAATCGTATCTATTAAGTAATTTATTTATATTTCATTTAATAGCATAATTTTCCTTTTTATAATTGTCAGCTATTTTGTTTAAAAAACGATAAATTTTAGATACAGTTAAGTATAATTTGATTTAAGCATAAGTCTGGGGGTACAAGATTGAGTGGACAAGTACGTGGAAATAAAAGCTCTACATAACGCCATAAAAGTTCGGTCCTGGCTGCCATACTTGCCTCCTAAACCCAAGATCGGCGGTTCAAACCCGGCCAGGATCGATGGAATTTTTCGGGCGTGAAAGTCCTAAGTATGGGCTTCCTTCGGAATGGAAGTAAAACCATGGGTACCGTGTTGTACATTTACGGCACGAAAAAGAACCTCAAGCCTTAAAGAAGAGGCCTCTGATCAAAGTTTGTCGGCCGTTTCACGCCCTGGTTTGAATGGGACGCTGATAACCTGAGATGTTAAAGAGCGTCCGTAAATTAAAAAAAAAAAAATATATATATATATATGATGATGATGATGATATCATTTCACCTTTATGCATTACAGTACTTCGACCGAGATTTTAGAGAGTTTATATAGCACTAAATATAGAAATATAGAAAACGTCAATGAGGAGCTATCAAAATCAAAAAGCATTTCCTCGCTCGCGATGCAGGTTTGAAGACATTCTAAAGCAAAAGTTTACTCCAGTTAGTTCAACATCCAACATAAGGAAGATATTTTATGTCAATGTGCAAGTTCTTTCTATAAAGTGAATAGTTATGGGAAATTGTAATATTAACAAAATCATAAGTTTAAGGATTTATTCAACTCTAACACTTAAAAGGGTAACTAAAAAGGAATTAAAAAAAACAGATAATTTGTACAGGAAGGTTGTTGCACATCCATCTATCCGGCAAAAGAGTGAATTGATAAATGCTTGCCTTTTTAACAGTTAATGCATGAGAACAATGCAAACATAGTTTACAGATGAAAACATAAATAAATGAGATGGTGCAGGATGTTAGCTGCGCAAATAATGCAGTGAAAAATGGCGTCGTGCCTGAACTAACCTGCTCTCAGGGTTCAAATTATGAGATTGCAGCAATGTCCTCATTGCAGTTAAAGAAAGGGGAATAATGTTTAACATTTCTGATACTGTTTTATGTGATTTTCTCTATTTTTTCAAACCTTTAAAAGTTAAAATTGCTTTCTATTTGAATTTAAAATCTTGTAACACTTCTAGATAGCGTACAACGCCAAGTCTTTGAACGCTTTATCATCTGTCTAATTAGCAAACCTTGTATCTCCAAAAAGCGTTTGTTTTACAGAAACAGTTTATTTGAAACGTAACGCTTTACTTCAACGTGCTGTAATAATCTTTGTGTTTGTGTTTAATATTGTTTTAAAATTAACTTTTTCCATTTTTTTATTGGCGTAGCATTTGCTACATTAAACGCATATTAAAAACGTTTTGCTGCTTCCGCATATTATAGCATTAAGTGTTAACAGAAACGAAATAAAGAATGATGGAAAAATAGAACACGCTAAATACTGCATTAAAATGCACTTGGTTCTTACGAGATGTGCCAAACTAAAAAGCTTGTGGTTTGGATGAAGCTACTTTATATAATATTAAAAACAATAATAGAAATATGAAAATGGGGCAAATATGCAAAGAAACTTTCCTGTCGGATAATGTAAAAGAGTTAAACGAAGTTTCGGTTACGGAGTCTGGTTACGGAGTCTGGCAGGTAATAATTTCACTGTAATCTTTCTGTTTTATTTGACATCTTTTGCACATGTTAAGCATGGTTCCACATGCTCTGTAGTAAAACTGCATAATGTTGCGTCGCATTATTCAACTGAAAGAATTCACAACATTTCATTGTATTACTAATTATGCATTCTTGTCACTAAATGGCAATGTCAATTGCATTCATGGTGTTATAATATACTCGTAGTTCATAAAATTCGTTTAGAAGCATCCGATAGCAATTTCGCAACTCTTTCTGTTTTGTTTCTGTAGAAATAAACAAGCATTTGCTCTCAATAACATAAAAAAAGTATTTGTTTGCAGCACCTTAACAAGGAATTGAATTGGAACCGTGTTGAGCCAAAAGCGAGGTGAGCCAACTGAATATTTTATCGCTCCTGAAATAGCAGGTGTAATCGATTTCGCCTCCCGTCGCCAGAACCGAGGGAATTAAGTTTTATGCTGCACATCGTAACAGAGTTTCTTTTTATTTTACACAAATGTAAAAACGAATTTTAAAGATCACAAAAACACAATTCTTTCTCAACTTCTGGCCTCTTGCTTTCAACGCCCACCACTATAGCTTGGAAAATGATTGCCCTTTCATCTCTCTGTCATACGAGAAGAAGTATCTAGTTTTTCGCGGCCAAGAAACATTTCTTTCCTGCGTCGGACAGTGTAAACAAAAGACGACTATGTCGTGTCCTCCCTAAGCCATCAGCAGGACAGATGACGGTTGGCTTTTGATGTTATAGAAAAATCAGCGGATTCGTTTATGTTTGTATACTCTCAGCTTACAGGCTATATATAGTCTGTGTTCTTTGTTTATGACCCTCTGAACCTCCCCGTGCACGCACTTTTGATCCGAACTACAGTAACAATAACGTATGTCGTTGTATATCGGGTGATTAAAAAACATCAACAGCATTTATGTGTTGCGGAATGACAAACATACTTTCTTAAGAGTGAGGTCCATATACAGATGTGCATAGCTTTGCGCGCTGTGGGTATCAAAGTATGACAACGCTCCGGATACGGTAATAGGCATGCGTACCATATTTTGTCAAGAAACCTCCACCAACTCAAAAAGAGCACCATATCGTGCATTGAGCTACAAAAGGGGTTGGAATTTTCCATCTCTAACGTGATTACAGAGCGTCTCACATGCTCTGTGATCAACACTGAACCTGTGTTGATTATTGTGAACCATATGCGCTATCGGGTTTTCTTTCTCACCGCCACGGGTGGCCGAGGTCGTTAAGACGCGGACTCATGAGCGGGGGGTCTGGGGTTCGAATACCGCCTGACCGTCCTCCCTGACTGAGGTTATTTTCCCAGGTTTTCCTCAGTCCTCATAAATGGCAAATTCTGGGGAGGTACCCTAAACTTAGGCCTGGAACGTTTCCTTAAAAAAAATTCTTTCCCAATTTATCATTTCATCTCATGTATTATCAGTGTTCACCGCCTGTGAGCGGGTTCAATGGATCAATGAATTTTTTCGGGGCGTAAAAATCCTAAGTATGACTTCTTTCGGAAGGGAAGTAAAACTGTGGGTCCCATGTCGTGGATTTACGGCTTGAAAAAGTACCTCAGACCTGAAAGAAGAGACCTCTGAGCAAAATTTGTCTACCGTTTCACGCCCTGAGTTGAATGGGACGCTGATGACCTGAGATGTTAAAGAGTGTCCGTAAATAAACCAAATCAGCCGCCTGTGATGCCTCAGTAGTAAAAACGGGCGTTAAACGCCATTCAAAAAAAAAAAAAAAAAATTACTAGGTCTTTTGCAAAGGCTAAAATATAATTGTAACTACCTCAGTTCTAAGTCCACCTAATGATTTTTCTTTATGGATTTCGTCTATATAAATATTAAAAGAAATAAGTCTTGAATTAAATTGGAATTTCTGAGGAGGGTGCTTCGATACTTCAGCTTTGCTTTACAGCTGGCCGTTTGTGCATACGCCTCCAGTGGGAGACACCTGGGATTCGGTAAGGGACAGATCGGGCAGTGACTGCGCGGACGTATACATTTTTTCTGGAACCCCACACCCTCTCCAAGGAGCTCGAACCCCCCGAAAGGTTCGCTTCCATACAGACACCGTGACAGAAACTTTAAAAGCCATCATCACACCGTGCCAGTTCACCTCGGCTGGCACTTCCGACCGTGTAACAAAATGATATGAAATGGAGGAGTGGAAAATTCGTGGAAAGTAAAGAAACATCCCATCATTCGCTTAAGCGACCAGGGGAAACCACGACCCCACCCCTCAAATATTCAAGGAATTTGAACCCAGGACTCCCTAATGCTAGTTCCAAGCGTTTCCGCCTGAGCCCCCTTCGCTCGGTCACCCTTGTATTCCTCCCCGACTTGTAATTAACATAAAAGTCCCACACCACCTACGTGACTTGAGCTGTGGTTCAGTAGCATGATGTGTGGGAATAGCCGTATGCCGAGAACTATAAAATAACATTGCACGGTTAATCCAACTGGAATACCAGAAATAGTTTTACATTTTAAAATTATGTTCATTAAGAGCTTTTCAAGGAATACCCACACTAGAAACTTTTGTACAAAGCTATTCTTGCTAAACCAAGAAAGCGAATAATAAAATGCTTTTGTTTACTGTGTTTTGTCAGTAATAACATGGACCCTGCTCATTGTTTATTTACATTGTTTGTTGATACAAAAACAATTTTTTTCCTTTTTCAATTTTTTTACCTCCCTTTGACTGCTTTGGTCTTTTCGCGAAGTCTGTAGGTTGTGGACTGAATACTATAGGTGTAAGTCTGTAGGGTGAATGAAATATATTATGCCTCGGAGTCCTTGGCGTCTTAAAGCTATCTGGCTGCATCTTCTCAAGGCGAGGAAAAACTCCGAATAAGACCTTACCCACTCAGCTAGCTCTTACCGGAATCGAACCCAGGACCTCCGGATTAGTGGTCGCAAACGCTACCACCAGACCAGGGAGGGGGTCTAGAGAAACATCCTATTTAAGGGATTAATTCTGAAATCTTATGTCTTAATTGTATCTCACGTTGAACGAAAGGGAAAGAATTCTAATTTTAATTATGGTTGGCAATGGAGACAGGCGGCGAATTAATTTAATGAAATGCACCCGGATTGCAGTCTAGTTCCACATACAGCAGTGACAAGGAGAGTAAAGAAATTTACTTAAACTGGTAGCTTATCAAGATCAGGTAGCCTGGATGCTCTGTCCATGTGCAAGAAAATGCAAAAGTTTCTGCTACGAAGTTGTCATTAAAATCAAATATAAGTCTACGCTCTGTGATGAAAAATCTTTAAAAGTGTCAGGCAAAATGCCTATAAAATTAACCTTTACAACAATTTGCAGAGAACGATCCCGATAAGAAAATGAAGTTTTTGAATTAATGATGAAGTAAATGAAAGACAATCCAGTTTTTCTTAGACAAATTGTATTCTCAGATAAAGCCACATTCTAGTTGATTTGTCAACACACAAATGCCGCTACTGGTCGGACAAAATTACACAATGGATGGAGGAGAACCACACGTTGTATCCACAAAAAAACTTACTGTGTGGGCTGATATTGTTGGTGATCATATCATTTAGAGAAAAGCTAAACGCTAATTCATATTTGGATTTGTTTCGAAGTCAATTAATACCGGCTGATGCAAATTTGTTGCCATATCCAGTCAACCATGGACTACTCAAATTGATCTATTTCCAGCAAGATGAAGCTCCCGCTCACTATGGGCAGAATCTGCACCAGCACTTAGACCTGGTTTTTCCACAACGATGGATTAATAGGAAAGGTCACATTGAGTGCCCAGCAAGATTTATCGCCTTTGGACTTCTTTCTGTGGGGGGTCATTTGAAGTCGGTAGTATATCGAGAAAGATCCAACAACTTAGAAGATCTGCAGTATGGAATAATGAAAGCGGTGCAAGACATTCCCGAAACGTGGCTTAGTCATTCCTTAAATGGTTTTTTGATCGATGATTGTCAAGTAGTTGAAGGCTATTAGCACAGGATTTAGACGTTGTTTTGATTTTGTTAAAGAAGGGGCATTTTATTATTCAGTACACTTTTTTGCTTTCTTGATTTAGCAACAGTTAATTTGCTCATAAGTATTAAGTGTGGGTACGTTCTTAAACGTTTTTAATGAGCATTATTCGAAAATATATAAAATATATGGGCTCTTGCCTTTAAAACCGGAAGTAGAAACATTCGTTAATATACTTTTTGACCTCTCAGTATGCTGCTATCCCCACACACTGAGCCATATGCTTCAAAGCTATGTGGTACGGCTCTTTTAACTAATTCTGTATATCCATCACATTAATAGCTTAAAAACTACTTTGCTGGAGCTGTTCGCTAGTATTGAAGAGATGTCTAATGAACTGACCCACGTAAGCAGACATAATAACGAGCAAGACATTTTCACAAGGATGAACTATTGTGATACGGTTATGAAGTTCCTTGTATGTAAAAATAATGTTTCTTTTTAATTAGTTAATTCCGTTTCCTTGTCTTATAACAGTCTCTGGTGCTATTTCGCTAACTTTTCGTATACTGTGTACTCAGTTTGAAGAGAGATGTACACGTGAGCTGGTTAAACCTTCCCCTGTGAGCTGGAGTTGTACACTTGCAGTACAAAAAAAAAAAAAAAAAAAAAAAATGGAAGACCTAAGAGGAAGAAGGAAACGAAAGCGCTGGTTTGTGAAGACGAAACAGTGGAACTACCTGAGTTTTAAAGCAATTGATATTTTATTTGTTTGTTTGTTTTATTTATGGACGCTCGTTAGCGTCTGGGGTCTTCAGTGTCCCATTCAATTCAGGGCGTGAAACAGCGATAACTTTTTATCAGGGGCTGCTTCTTTCAGGCTTGAGGTTCTTTTGCGTGCCGTAAATCTACGATACGAGACCCACGGTTTCCTGACGAAGCCATACTAGGATTTTTACGCCGAAAAAATCCATCGACCTTGGCCAAGATTGAACTTGAGTCTACAAAAAAATAATTGATGTTTGAATACAAAGAAAAAGATACAAGTACAATAAGATCCCTGACGGTATATGGCTAAGCTACTCACTTTCTGTTTTCCATTAGGTGGTAATTACAATTTTAACTTTATAACGGGCCAGCCCTCTTTTGAGGATAGAAGTTGTTACGCAATTTACATGCCCCAGCTTCCAGTATTTCACTGGTAGGATAAGCCGTTTCTAGCATTGATCTCTCCAACTACGCAGGTGGGTAACCCGAGTTTTTAAATGTAGTTCGTCACCCCGCTGTTGCCGACGATTTTCTACCCACTTGTCACTCCGAAGCCAACCTAACCTCTGGTAAAGTCAGTCAGTATACCGCATGATCTCTCCCGCACGGAAGACGTTGGAGCATGAGCCTAGCGACAATAGTGTTTGAGTTTCTAATGCAACTCTGTTGTCTGTTGCGCAGATCGTATTTAGTTTCGCATCTTACGCCGAACTGCATTGTAATTAGAGAGTGAGGTATACTGTAAGAGGGCAACCTGCCGCGAATTGAGCATCCATACGTCTGGAACAAAACCGAGTAGAACAGACTAGCCATTCACCACGGCGGTGTTATAGTGACGATTTTTTCTGAATCATTCACAAGTATCACAACACCCTCTGACACTCTTGCGTTAAAGATCGCAGCCTAGAGAACCTAACAGTTGGTTTACGGGATAATTAATGATGATAAGTGACACGCTTAGTGAAAAGCTTAACGAAATTCACAGATGTGTGCTAAATGCGCGTTCTCTTGTTCTGAAATTATTTCACAGGCCTGTGTTTCACATAAAAACACATTAAAATTCCTGCTTTATCAGGATTTACACGTTATGTTTAAAACAGCGCTGCGGAAGGACTTGTTGGTCCACTCCGCTTCATGTTAAACGCCAGCTGTGTTTCTAAAAATTATGAGCGCAAACAAAGTTTGTGTACAACCCAATTAATTTGGTCCCCCCACCCGCCTGACGTCCGCACCGAGCTAGGGAATGCAGTAGATTTGTTGGAAATGCTCAAGTGTTGAGAAAGTGTTTATATAATCTAATGCGTGAGGAGCATGAATCTCAGGGCTGATAAAGATACCTGCAGCGTTTATTAAACGGGTTCGTTGCTCATAAACTAGCGCTCTTTTCTGTATTGACTCGTAATGCAAACAGAAATTGATTAAGTATAATAGTTAATTCCTAAACTCCAAAACTAAGACGTTACTTGCCGGGTTTCGTTAATCAACAGTAACACATAATTACACTGAAGTTTAGTTTGCTCTCTCTTTCTCTTTTGTCGTGGTTTCCCTTAATTATGAAAGAAAATGGGTTTAATGCTCTCTTAGCTTGAGCCTTTATAAAGCATTACCTTTAAAATATATCATAGATGGTATAGGAACGCAAGATAGCTATGGGCATTTTTCAGCAAAAATTACGAAGATTGCGCAACAAAGCTATTGGCCCTTTTCGCGTGGCCAATGTCCAACAGCTGTAGCTATGAAACCAATACAATACAACTGTTTAATTGTATATAGTTTACGTGATATAAATTAATACTATCACAGAGCTTACCGTGACATTTCATGTTATGAACGTTTTATGCGAAACTGAAGCATAAAGACGCAAGCATCACATATCATAATTCTTATTTACTTATTTCTTTCGCGAAAAAACAATGAATATTAATTTGCTCTAATATGACTCAAAGCATGTTATTTTTAATGCTGATCTAAAATCAGTAAGCAACTAAACTTTTTACGGTAATTTGTGATCCTGGCCAGAGATTATCGGCTGGTTGGCAATGAGCATAGGCAAAATGGACGAGCTAGGTGGTTTTAGCAGCACTTAATAAACACCCTTTTTTCATTTTACTGCCAAGGCATGTCTGCCAGTTCATACATGAGGGAAATTCAAATGTAAATATAATATTTCGGTTATCGGTCCAAGCTCTAGAATGCGTAAAGTAATTTCACACGCACAATTTCCAGGTATAAAGATCTAAACGAGGGAACTTTATAGAAGTGACCGCTCTGTTTGTTCGTGACATGTTACTAAGTATACACATTCACTTGATCATAAGGGAAAACTTGTGCTCCTGCTGCAAATTCCTTCGAAAGTTTGGCAAGAATTGTATTAGCATACCTTCGTTCCACATTTTTTGTTGCGTTTCCTCTGCCCTGCCCCTCCTCCATTCCTGTCTGCATTCCTGTCAACACCCCGAACTTTCTTTTACCAGTTTCATTCTTCTGAACCTGTATATATATTTTCCGGTTCCTGTTACAGAACTCTAGGAAACAGTAATAGTAAATACAAAATTAATGGACGGAACGCTTGCCAAGCGTAGGCTCTGTTCACTGTGGTTTCCTATTTTTCTATAATAAACTTGTTTATTTATGTATGCGTTTTTCTTGTTTCAGGTGAGTATTACATACAAGGTGCGAGAATCGCAGCTCTTGATGAGAAAGTAACTCAGAAAGTGGGGGGAGGAAATCTGATTTCAGCCCGGTGAGTGAAATTGCATCTTGCTCTATGCATGAAGATCAGGGACCCTGTTTCATAAAAGTTGACAGTGCGACAGGTAACAGGTCACAAGCAATAGTTTTACAATTCAGTAATTTGACAAGTTTGTGCTTCATAAAGAATGACAATTTCATCTTACTCTGATTATTAAAAAGTGGTAAATTGAAATATTTGTTTTATGAAACATAATACAATAGTGACAAGCTGACACATTTATAAAATCGCGAAGCAAATTCGTCAGGAGAATGTTTACCTGTCATAGCCTGTGCTGCAGCCTTTGGCCTTTATGTGATATACGATACATCGTAAGCAAAAGTGAACCTTAATTTGCAAATATTTTTCCCTCCAAAATTTACAATAGAAAGCAGCAATTGCCCTTTTTTCAGTGTCCCCATAGCTCTAGGCTTATAATTTGTACATCTTGTTTACGTTCATCCCTTTAATATAGATTATTACAGTAAATAATGTACTGTCAAATACATTGCTCTTCATATTTAATTTACGTATTATATAATAATATCAACGTAGAGAAAGTAAGCATTAAGGGTCAGTAAATAGCAAAGAATCTTTAATGAGTATAGCTAATCTTCCATGACCGTAGCAACACAGTCATTTGTTGACAATTTGTTTATTCATAATGATCAGCTCTATGAAACAGCAAGTTGCCTTGTAACGAGTTACAATTTTATACCTGTCATAATATACCGACACATTGTCACACTTGTCATCCTTTTGAAAAAGAGCCCAGGGCGCAGGCGTTTTGTTTAAAGAAGTTATTATTAATAGCCTATTGCAATATTGGTAATGAGCCACAGGAAAAAAGAACGAAAGTGTTCTTGCACCATTGTTACAAATTTTAAAGAGTATAATAAACAATTTGTATACATTTTGCAGTTCTCATTGTCAAAAGAACGAAATAATTTGTACAATAATCTTAGCGTAGTTCTCTCCCAAACAGTAGAAGAATATCTTGCACTGAAAAGAGAAACAAAAGACAAAAGAATTCTAAACGCCCAAGTATCCACTTATCGACTTACAATTTCTAGCCGGTTATTCCTCGGGGTTTATTTCAACTTTAATTAAAATACAACTGCTTCTAAGAAAGTTGTAAGTTTTTGTTAAAGTGCAATTCCAGAACTCAAACACCAAGTATTACAAACATCTGTGCTTGGAGTGTTGCTTTGCGAAAGGGTCACCTTGGCTACGTTTCAATAGCGAAAAAGAAAGTTTGGTCCAAGTCTTCCGTTTCTCTCAGAATGAAATGGAATGCAGACTTTCTGGTTATGGAAATAAAATGGCCCAAGTTGGGTGGCTTGTGGGACGGGGCTCATTCTTTTACCAAAGTTATTAATGAATTGGCATCAGAGAGCCGCACATGGAAGGAACACTTAATTAACTTTGCCCTCTCTCCGGTTCATTTAGT